>CAMGYJ010000008.1:45944887-46544887 GCA_946122785.1 Linum tenue | reverse complement strand
TATGACGCTATGGTATGGAGGGATCAAATTGTGGATTTCATGAAGCAGATAGTGAAGGAGCCGGCAGTTTTAGTCGGGAACAGGTACTTTCTTGTTCCAGGAGTTTTGATTTTCTGCACATTGATGAAAATTGAGGTGGAAGCAATTCAAGAATTTATCAGTGCAGGACCAGCATACCAACTTCCAACACCATGATATGAAGTCTTTTGCTTGCTTTCTAGATGAATTTATGTTGTATGTGGAGTTGATATTTTCATAGCGCAGATATTAGCATAATGTAACTCATCAATCTTACTGTTCCAGCCTTGGTGGATTCACTGCTTTGGTTTCCGCAGTGGGGTTGCCTGAGCAAGTAGTTGGGCTTGTACTGCTAAACTCAGCTGGACAGTTTGGAAATCCGAATGCAGAAGCCAATAAGACTGAAGAGTCTGTTCTGCAGAAGTATGTTTCCAAGCCAGTGAAGGATATTTTCCAACGTGTAGTACTCGGTTTTTTGTTCTGGCAAGCAAAGCAACCAGCTCGTGTTGAATCTGTCTTAAAAAGTGTAAGTGCCAGTTACCTCTTTATTTAAGAGAGACCTCTCATGCATTCTTTGGTTTCTTTTGACCAACATCAATGCAGTATATGCAGGTTGCTCAATGGGGTATGAGCTAGTAAAGATAAAAACCTTTTCTGGTTAGGCAAGGATTAACATAGCAGAAATATTTCTTGTAAAAGCTGGGTCTTTAGTTTGTCCTGAAGAATTTGCTGAGTTTGGAACTAGCTTATCTAACTGCCTAGTTCTTAAGATCTGTATTCATATTGAAAAATCAATCATTTTCCCCTTGGTAGTGACATATTGAAAAATTACTCATTTTCCCCTTAGTAGTGTGAAGGCCTTGATTCTACGATTTCAACATTAACAGACCAAAAACCGAAGAATCTTAGTTTCAAAACATACTTTTTGCATCTGCTCTCATCTCATGCGGTTGACAAAGGATAATTCATCTTCAAATTCTTCATAATTACCTTACTTGTTTCTACCTTGACGCTTCGTTTTGATCTGAGTGCCGTGCCTCACTACTTCTCAGGTTTATATAAACAAATCCAATGTGGACGACTATCTTGTTGAATCTATCACTCGGCCAACTGCTGATCCAAATGCTGGAGAAGTTTATTACAGGTTTGTCATTGTTGCACTTGCCCGCCTGTTTTGTTTGTCTCTTTGTCTTGAACTTTGTGCTCATAAAGTACCATTCCTTGTAGCAGATAAGTTGTTGTTTCCTTCATCCTGAACTTAATATCCATTATCTCTGAACTCCTAATGAAGAAGGTAGAATAGTATCTTTTAGTACTGGTTTGTGTTACACCTAATCTCTGTCCTATTTAGAAACCTAAATAAGCTCAAGAACCCACTCAATGTTTAGGTACAGCACTTGGTACACTTAATTCCCAATGGTCAATGATTTGCTTGCTGCTGATTGGTTATTTGCTTGGTACGAGCTCAGCAGTCCTAGTCTGAAATGAAGAATCTCTGAGTCCTCCCGAACTGTGAATTCTGCAGATTAATGACGCGATTCATGTTGAATCAAAGCAGCTACACTTTAGACAGTGCTTTGAGTAACCTCAAATGTCCCCTTCTACTGCTGTGGGGCGAGTTGGATCCATGGGTGGGCCCTGCCAAGGCTAATAGAATCAAGGAGTTCTATCCAAACACAACACTTGTGAACTTGCAGGCTGGCCATTGTCCGCACGACGAAGTCCCGGAGCTTTTTAATCAAGCTTTGATCGAATGGTTATCTTCTCTATAAGACCATAACCGTTTCCACCAGCACTGTAAAGTCTTCTGATAACTTTTGCAGCTTTATACTATAGTTTGTATATTCCATTTTCTCAACATTGTTCATTTGCTTGTTTCGAAGTGAAAGCTGATAAAACATTGCTTTGTAATTCTTATCGTCTATCAATCTATACTCGCTAAGCTTAGTAAAAAAACCACAGAAGGATATGGCAAATCTTGTTGATATTCGTACGCTATTTATTTGAAGAGTTCAAATGACGAAAGCCACAGTTTCCAGAGGTAACTGTTGTATTATTGTCATTAAACATTAATAATAGAGTATAAAGTGGAAGGTTGGTGTCGAATCATTAATCAGTCAGATAGGCTGAATTATTCAAAGCAAAGAGCTTTTTGGTAACCGACAATCCAAAAAGTCCAATGTCCTAGGCATGTCCACCTAGTAAATTACAACCTGACCCGTTGACCCGATCCGAAACCGTCCAAAAACTAGAAATTTTATAACCCGAAATCCGAATGATCCAAATCCGATAACCTGTGATTTTTTGGGTCGGGTTGGGTTGGTTAGCGGGTCGACCCGTTAGACCCGTTCCATTTAATATATTACTCCCAAAATATGATAAAATCACTCATAAATTGGTGAGATGTTTAAAAAAATCACGAGTTCAATGACATGTTTGCAGTTTTAGAATAATCAAATATCATGTGTTTCTTGTAGTAGTATTACTCTTGTGATTGTTTTTTTGACGATTTGTGCAATTTATATTTTATTTCATTAGCGTGGGAGGATTTGACAATATGTTAATTGACATATATTAGGTAAACTATTGTCATGCATATTTGAATATATGTGTTCTTTAAGAAAATATGAAGCATGTTTGATATTGTTTTTGAGAAAGCTCATAACCCGAAATGACCTGTAACCCGACCCGAAACCCAATGGGTTGGGTCAATATTTGACCCGAAATAAGCCAACTCAACATGAACCGACCCCTAACCGAAGTTCCCAACCCGAACTTACCCAACCCGACCCGATTGCCAGGTCTATAGGTATGTCCAGTTTGGTGCTTTCGGTGGGGGTGGTCGTTCGGTTGTTAGCGGTTAACCGGCCGGTTCAACCGATAACCGTCGGTCACTAGCTAACCGAAAACCCACGGTTATTTGCCTCTGTCGGTGTTCGGTGGAATAAAGCTGGTTTTCGGCTAGCCGAGTAACCGAGGATGATTAACCGCGGTTACCCGACTAACCGAACATAACCGACCAGCCATCCTTTTAATAAAACCCCAACCCTAATTCTTTCTTCTTTGTACTCAAATCCCAGCCCTCTGCCATCCAAAGCCCAGCCCAGCCGCCATCCAAATCCCAGCCCAGCTCTGCCATTACCTTCGCCCTCAGCCATCCAAACCCCAGCCACCCTCCCCAATGACTCCGTCTCCCCTCCCCGCCCTCCTCGACGACCGGGCACCGCGAGCCAGAGCCAGAGTCAGAGATAGCGTCATTTCTCCTCGCCGATTCCTCTTCGACATCGCCATCTCCCATCCCCGACGACCCCAGGCCTCCGCGCGTCTCCCATCGCCATCCCTTCCCTCTCCATTTTCGCCTCTCCTGCGCCGGGGATGTCTCTCTTCGCTCTCCTCCGTGGCCGCTGGTGTGCCTTTGCTTCTCCTCCGCGACCGGCCGCCGTGGTGTTTAAACCTGAAATGAAGGAAGGAAGAGAGAGCAGGAAGGAGTGGTCGGGTGTTGTGGCTTGTGGGTTTGAAATGGATGAAGGAGAGAGAAGGAAGAAAAGAGCTGGTCTCTGGTGGTTCTTTTTGAACACATTAGTTTTGAGTGAATATGTGTCACATGTTCCTTTAAGAGAGGGATAAATATGGAAATGTTGAGTGATGGTTTGTCGAACGCGGATGGAAAAGGCGCTACTAATGTAAACGGGCCAAATAGTGCCTGACCCATTAAACACTCAACCATCTCCGTCGCTCCAGAGCTTCCTACCGGATTCGACAATCGGCTAACCTCTTCCATCTCTATTGTTACCCTACAGCAATTTCGGAGGGGTAAATATGAAAAGATTTTGTGTTTTTGATTTGTCGAATGCAGATGGTAAATACGCTACTAAAGTAAACGAGGCTAAATAGTGCCTCAGCCCACTAAACGCTCAACTATCGCCGTCTCTCCAAACCTTTCCATCTGACTCGACACCCGAATAACCTCCTTCTCACCATCCTAATCTTCTCCCGCCGAAGAAACCTGTACAACTCACCCTCAATCCAGCGGTATCACTGCTTTGATCGACTCCACACCAAGTTGACATGCGTTAGTGGACATGCACCAATCGCACAGGCTGTGATGAACCCAGTTCCTTGCATCTTATTCATGAAATGAAGGCTATGTGCTGGTCAATTTCATTCTCTGGATTTTATTTCTTTTATGGAATCTTCCCTGCTATGCAAACAAACTAAAGAAACATACGTATTTTTTCTCAATTTGTCCTTAGTTGAATCGCAACCATGAGTATGTCTTGCTTAGTTGGTTACGATATGTTTTCTGTAGTAATCTATACCTTCCATCTAGGGATGGAAATCGGTGTGGTTACGGTCACCTGCACCGTTTACGGCAATCACCCATACCCTCTTAAGAGGTGGATATCCTAACCACATCTGCACCGCGTGCGATTAGAGGTTACCCATTAATAGCATGATGCAGGTAGCATTTACCCACGATTATCCAGTAAATGTGTGTTAGGAGGATAGAAAACTATGTTAGAACAATTTGATTAAAACCATACGGAGTCATTACACCATAGAATGAGTCGCTTGATGCATGTTACGTATCTACATCTACACCTAATATAACAGTGAGATGGGAAATGTACTTCCCCCATTTCAAATTCCCTACATCAAGAGAAATTTTTGGAGGGGTAAAAAAGGAAAAGGGAGAGTAATGTTTGTTTTTCCACCACCTGACGAAGCATAAACCACATGTGGATTTGATTTTGTTCTAGAAAATTACTAAAATGACGGTTGCTCCTTTAGGTTCGGGTCAAGGGTTGCGTGTTGAGGATTATTGATTGATGGTGGACTAATGCTTAGAGATGTGTTCAAGAGGAGGTACTCTATTGCTTTTTGAAGCTATTGCAGTTACTAGAAACTAGGCCAGAAAACTATACCGAATACATCTGTTTCTTTAAAGTTTCCAAGTTCGGTTATTTAGTTTTTTGACAATAATGTGCGATCTCTTAACCATAAGTTTATTTGATTGATCTTCTAGGTTGACATTTGGTTTGATTAAAGAAACATAGCTATACTTTTTGTTGCTTTTGTTATGATACTCATTTTCAGTATCATCATTTTCCTGATTTGAAATATTTTTCGGGTTAGCTTCCAGTAAACAAAGACTATTCTGATTAGTGGTTTAACATAGGTAATAGTTTCAAACAAGGTTCAAAAAGGCGCTAGGTGGGCGTTGAGCCTTTGCCTAGCACCTAGCTCGCCTAGGCGTTGGAAGAAAAATAGTTATTCGCATAGCATGATGAATGAAATAATAATCTATAACACTTTCTTACCTCAGTTAAAATGATTAATAACTTACTTAGCACTCAATAACAACAACATAGCTCACGAATCATAGAATCATAGCTTAATAACTCACAAAGTTCTCGAGCTATTCAAAATATTGATATAGAGAATTAATTTTGGAGTTGACGTTAATTTTGTCCTTTAGTATTGACTTCCTAGATCCATCTATTAATGTTTAGGAGAGACCTATATGTCGCCTTACTCCATTGACGTGTTCCAGTATCTAATTAGGCGTGAAACCCTTAGGTAAGGCGTTTTGCCATTGCCTTGCAGCTAGGCGTGCCTAAACATAAGGTTAAGCGTGCCTTTTTTAACCATGGTTTCAAATAACCACTTCTACACAAATTTAAGATGTAAGAGTAGAGATCATTGTTGACTTGAATTATTCAAGTTATAATGTTGATCTTCAAAATATAAAATAATTTTGGGTAAATAAAATATATTAGTCACAACTATTATGAAGCGGGGAAATATAACCTTATGATTGCATATATGTTTTTACAATATGAAGTTCCGTGATAGTGGTCACTTGTGATAGCCATAATTGGAGCATATACAAGGTGGATTGATATTATTCTCTCCAAGGAATAAATACATGGTGAGCATATGTTGTTTATGGAGAGGACAAACTGAACTCTCCATGTTTGTCGTATAGCCTGTTGAAATATACACATGTCTAGACTCGCCCGATCAGACATATCTACCTGGAATTTGTTAACGTCTTACCTTGATTATGATATGATCCCAATTGGCCAGCTCTACACGTTTAAATTACTTGATGAAGAAGCTATCGAAGTTGGGAAGAAGAAGGGCAGAATTTGGCTAAGTCAAAATTCGTGTTCAGGGTACATACTTTCATGCATGGTTCTCACAATTGGCTTGGTTGAAATTAAAGTTTAAGGGTTTGTTTTGTAGATAAAGTGTCCCTCTTTCCAATGGTATGCTTTGTGGATCCAGATGATGTCATTAAGGTTGTTTTCCAAGTCCTCAAAGTTGCTACCTCAAAACTGGAAAACTGCCAAAAATGGCCAAGGCAGAAAACTGTTTTGTGAAGCCTACTTTGGAGCTTAATTCAAGGAGCATGGATGGGATTTAAGTCAAAAGGCTTCCTCAACATGAAACTAGGCATGTTTGTGAAGAAAGAGAAGGAATTGGATGAAGAATTGGAGCTCTGGAAGGCCTCGGACAAAAGGCGCGAAGTTAGTACGAAAGCTTCCTTTTGACTGTTTGCTGGCAACTTGCTTGTGCTTCAAGAAAGGGAGTTTAAACCCGAATTTTTGTGTCCTTTTTAGTGTATAATTTTACCTTAATTTTTTCCTAGCTCTATTAGGATTGTATTAGGTTTATTTTCCTTTAAATACCTTCTAGTTTTCGTTGTAAAAAGAGGAGTTGAGTTGAATAAAAATTACTCCTACGTGAGTTTTTGTGTCTTTGAGTTGTGTCTCAAGAATAAAATCCTTGAGTTAGTTTTGTGAGGATTCCATTGCTAATTCGAGAACCCTTATGAGGCTTTTTTGTGAGGATTCCAGATTCGTTTTACAAGTTTCTTATCAATCAAGTAATCACTTTGATTGTGGCGAAATTCTACCTATCCGTTTTTATCTTTCGAGAGTTTAGTTTGCTGCGTTACTTTGAGCTGAAGCACCCCCTGGTGCTTTATCAAGTGGCATCAGAGCCTTAGGTTCAAGTCAGTGGCGAGAAGTACTGATCGAGGCTGTATTCGTCGAATTAAATCTAAAAAAAAAAATCAGAGGAAAGCAGAGTAACAATGGCGGCAGGAGAGTTAGCAAATTCCATGATCTTCACGCATTGCTTAATTGAGGAGCAGCTGTGTTTAGTTCTCGTGGATGGAGGCAGGGAGAGGAATTTGATTTCCTCTAGAGTTGTGAGCAAGCTAGGGCTGCAAGCACAGATGCTTCCGAAGCCCTATGTTTTCGAATCACCATATGAAAACAGATTAAAAATCGTAGTATCTCACGTGAATGTGAAATTCTTGATTGGCCAATATGAAGATCAGATTTTGTGTGATGTGGTCTACAATCTACCCAGCAGTATTATTTTGGGACAACCTTGGTTTCATGATCGACAAGTTCGGCTGGTTAGCAGAAGAAGCAAGCAATTTCGATTGAAGCATCAAAGCAAGACATTTATTTTAAAGCCTTTGGCTGCAGAAGAAGCTTTGGATGACTTGAAGGTGTTGCAACGTCTATAGGAAGACTTTGTTGAATAGAAATCGAAACCTTTGGGTTTTTGCAAGTTTGCGTACTTGTGTGAGCTTTGGTGGATTCCAAGCTCGTTGAGCTCTTGTATCGATCAAGAACGCGTTGATCGTGGCCGGGCATCTACCTTTATATCATTCAAGCCTTCTTCCACGTGAAAAATTGCACGTTTGATTCCGTTTTATCCAAACACCCAAGGACATCCTTGTTTTTGGTTCCAATTTTGTTTTAATCAATCCGATCCTTGGATTTATTGTGTTGTCGCGTAATTTGGTAAAAATCCAACCCCCCTAGGGTTGTAGGAATCACCAATTCATCCTAATGATGCCTGAGGTCCAAACACCCAATTCGACAATTTTTGGCTGAAATTTTGAAGAAGAAAAGAAATATTCGATTGGAGCGATTGGTAGTGAATCGAAACCATTGGAGGCTGTAGACACGTTCGGGAAGGTCCAAGGAAGGTTTGGGACTTGAAAATTTGTTGCGGAGAAGCCGGAATAAAAAACCACCAATTTAATTTTGGGGTCGCCGGTTTCTAGGTTTTCTTTGCCGAAAACTGGGGATTTGAACTTTCCCGATGGCGGGAAACACTTGAACGTTAATTGGGAACGCGTCAGACTGATTTGAAGGTTGGGAATGGTTGGGATCGATTCCTGGGATGCGGGCAAGTCGATTACGAGTGGTGAATTGGAGCGAGCAAGCATCAAAAGAAAATTCCCACATTTGAAGCTCTCGCCGGAGTTCTTGCCGGCGCCGGAAACTGGAAATTGTTATGGAACTTGGGTTGATTGCGTGGGATAGGTCCATTGGAGTCCCACAAACGTTATGGAACTTGAATCGTGGAAAACAACATCCAATTCGCGAGTTAATAAAGTTTTGAAGTTCGACATTGCAAGTTTGAGGTACCTATTTCGTGACTCGATTTGGGAGGAATTTTGTGACGATTTTGACAAAAGGAAGCTTCAAGCTTTGAGGTCAAAGCTTTTTGAAGAGGGGGAGCCTAATATGATCCCAATTGGCCAGCTCTACACGTTTAAATTACTTGACGAAGAAGAAGGGCAGAATTTGGCCAAGTCAAAATCCGTGTTCAGGGTACATACTTTGGAGGCATGGTTCTCTCAATTGGCTTGTTGGACATTCAAGTTTAAGGGTTTGTTTTGCCGTTAAAGTGTCCCTCTATCCAATGTTAGGCTTTGTGGATCTAGATGATGTCATTAAGATTGTTTTCCAAGGCCTCAAAGTTGCTACCTCAAAACTGGAAAACTGCCAGAAAATGGCCAAAGCAGAAAACTGTTTCGTGAAGCCTACTTTGGAGCTCAATTCAAGGAGCATGGATGGGATTCAAGTCAAAAGGCTTCCTCAACATGAAAATAGGTATGTTTATGAACAAAGGGAAGGAATTGGATGAAGAATTGGAGTTCTGGAAGGCCTCGAGCAAAAGGCGCGAAGTTAGTACGAAAGCTGCCTTTTGACTGTTTGCTGGCAGCTTGCTTGTGCTTCAAGAACGAGAGTTTAAACCCGAATTTTTGTGTCCTTTTTAGTGTAGAATTTTACCTTAATTGTTGCCTAGCTCTATTAGGATTGTATTAGGTTTATTTGCCTTTAAATACCTTCTATTATTCGTTGTAAAAAGAGGAGTTGAGTTGAATAAAAATTTCTCCTACGTGAGTTTTTGAGTCTTTGAATTGTGTCTCAAGAATCAAATCTTTGAGTTAGTTTTGTGAGGATTCCATTGCTAATTCGATATATTCCCTTTCAATAGGTTGCACCTATCTACACACTAGGTTGATATGTCAATGGTCACACACTTACCTCCCTACCATTACCTAGGTGGGCATCCTAACAGGCAGAGTATGGTTACCTCGACCATCAATTAGGCCCCTAGATCATTCATGATGAGATATCGAATAGCACGATATCCAATTCTCGTATTTCGTTGAAGATTCGAATTCGACGATATAAAAATCAATTGAAAGCATTATTGACGAATAAAACGGTGCTCATGCCCGTAGTAGCTGCTGTCAAAGCTAGGAGTTTTACATGGCAAATTACACCACCGTTTGCTTGCCTGGATTAATAAGTGTTGTTGGTGGATTAATGCCACAAAGGACAAACCAATGTGAAGATTGCATGGCATGGTTTAATCATTCAAAGAAAAACAAGAATAAAGGAAGGCCACGTGAAGATGGAAGGAAAAGGAAGAAATTGGAGCAGCAGTTGTTCTGCAAGAGCAAAGGAAAAATCAGAATTCCAATTCCGGCACGGAGAAGGAAAGCTGGCAGCAGGCGTTACAATTGGGCATTAATTTGTTTAATATTTAGTTTGGTTATTTAGAGGTTTAATTAGTAGTTTTAGTCCTTATTTATTTAATATTATGTTTTCTAGTTAGTTTGAGATTTGTTTTTCTATTCCTTTTAGGTTAGATTTATGTTTTTGTGAGCTCTATAAATAGAGAGTGTAAGAGCTATGAATTTTATACCTAATACCCAATATTCAAGTTACCAATTAAAGGGGTTTTACTCTTGTTCTTTTATGAACGTTTGTGCAAGAATTCTGTCGAGAATTCCAGGAGATTTTACGTGTCTCTTATCAACTAGAAAACGCGTCTAGTTGTGGCGAGCATCTACCCTATATCAATTGCCCATTTCCACGAGTTGATTCTAGTGATTGGTTTAATATACCAGTTGCCCTGTGTCGTGAGTTGGGATTGTACGATTGATTCCGCAGCTATCCTTTATTTCGAGTTCGAGAAGAAGAAGTCAAGAAAATCATAAAAAGATCGTTGAATCTGCGTACTTTGGTCATATCATCCGAGTTTGAGAGTTCTCTTCGGATTTTAATCATATCAATTCATCTACACTAACATGCCAAATCGCTCAAATCCACAACCTCCTGAATTAAACCTTAACTTGGCAATCCAGAATAGCATATGAGAGACAAGTTCAAAGCATAATGAACAGAGATAAATGCATAAAACACTAGGCAAATACACTCCATTCCCAAACCTGGTTCAACCACAACAGTGAAGAAGAAGTTCTTGAAGTTCTTTGCGTGTTCTTGAAGCTTCTTAGTCGAGTTCTTGGAGCAATCTTGTTTGAGTACAAATACGGGATCAACTATGGGAGAAAATGCGAGAGCACCTGCAAGCGCATACTACAAAAATCGAGGCAAGAATGAGGGAGCTTAAAACGAGGCACAAGTTCCCCAACCTCTTGCGGGAGAAGAAGAGCCAAACCCTAACTCTAATGTTGAGAGGGCATGGAGGGAAGAAGAAAGGAGGATGGTTCAGCAGCCCATAGCTGAACAATTGAGGCACCATCGCCCTTTGGGGATGCTGCAAGCAAGGAGAGGCAATCCTCGAGTGCAAGACGAGGAAGGCGAGTATGGTGGCTACTATTACAACCTTCAAGAATTTGTAGACGAGTTGAGAAACGTGATGATCACTACTCCATCATTCAGAGGTGCTACCGATCCCGATCCTTATCTTGATTGGGAAAGAAAAATGGAGATGATCTTCGACTATCACAACTATTCCGAAAGAAAGAAAGTTCAAATGGCAGCAATAGAATTCACGGATTATGCTATCATCCGGTGGGATCAAATTTGTACGGGAAGAAAGGGGAATAGGAAACTCCCTATTGAGACATGGGAAGAGATGAGGAGCATCATGCGGGATACATTCGTCCATAGCTACCATCGTAGGGAGATGTATCAAGCCCTACAAACCTTACGACAAGGTACAAAAAGTGTGGAGGATTACTATAAGGAGATGAAGTTGTTGATGATTAGAGCTGACCTCGAAGAGGAGAATGAAGCCACCATAGCACGATTCATACACGGTCTCAATCGAGAAACCAGGAAGGTGGTGGAAATTCAACCATTTAGAGAGTTATACGATTTGGTTGCAATGGCGGCCAAAGTTGAGAAGCAACAATATAGTAACCTTGGAAGAAGGTTCACACCTCCCTCAAGTGCACCAAGGCAAGGAGTGCCTTCGATTTCAAAACCCTAAGCCAGCCATTTCAAAGCCAAAAGTACCAAAACTGGCAGCTAAGGTTTAAGTAGCAAGAGAGGGACCCGCAGGCTCTAGTGGGGGATTCAATGATTCAAGTGCCATGGAAGAGGACCTATGGTCAGCCAATGTCCCAATAGAAGAGCTCTAGTCGTGTTAGAGGATGGAGAGTATGTCGCTGATTTTGAGGAAGAAGAGAATGTTGACTTCGATTCTGACGTGGATGAGAAGATATAGATGGAGGCACCACCAAGAGATCTTTTTGTAGCTAGAAGGATTCTAAATGTGCAACCCAAGGCGGAACTTAAAAAACGAGAGACCTTGTTCCATACAAGGTGCATGGTGGATGGGAAACTACTCTCGTTGGTAATTGACGGTGGAAGTTGCACTACTGTCATTAGTGTCTATTAGGTTAAGAAGTTGGGATCAAATACTTTGAAGCATCCCAAGCCATATTCACTTCAATGGCTCAATGATCATGGCGCCATCAAATTAACAAAGCAAGCTCTCTTGAAGTTTTCGATTGGAAGGTACAAGGATGAGATCTTATGTGATGATGTGCCTATGCAAGCGACGCATGCCTTATTTGGGAGGCCATGACAATTTGTGCGAAAGGCACATCACTATGGAGTTACTAACAAGTAGGAGTTAATGCATGGTGGGAAGAAATTCTTGTTGAAGACTCTGTCTCCCAAGGAAGTCTATGAAGATCAACTCCAAATGCAACGAAATTAGGAGAAAGAGAAGGAGCAGGAATCTCAAGCCACGAATAAGAGAGTACATGGAGGGTCTAGTGCCGTGGAGGCCAAGTCATTAATGATAGCACGAAGTGAGGACCTGAAGCAAGCAGTAAATGATCATGAAACCATGATCATGATCATCTATAAAGGCGTGCTACTCAATCAAGAGATAATTGAAGAGATATTACCTAGAGCACGAGTGGTATTAGAAGAATTTGAAGATGTCTTTCCTGAGGAAGCCCCAAAAGGCCTACCTCCAATCCGCGGGATAGACCGTGAAATTTGATTTCATTCCTTTAGATACCATCTCAAATAAGGCGACTTATAGGATGAATCTAGAGGAGACAAAGGATTTGCAGCAACATATTGATGAGCTTATGGAGAAAGGACATGTTCGAGAGAGCATGAGTCCCTGCGTAGCTCATGTCATCCTCGTGCTTAATAAGCACCACACGTGGAGAATATTTGTCGATTGCTGAGCATTCAACCAGATAGCAGTTAAGTATCGTCATGCTATACCTCGATTAGATGATATACTTGATGAATTGCATGGTTCTTGTTTGTTTTCGAAGATTGACTTGAGGCCGAGATATCACCAAATCCGAATGAAGGAAGAGGCAGAGGACAAGAAGAGGCAAGAACACTTCATTTGTTCTTGTTTGTTTTTTATGGATTTTGTGCTAGGGTCGCCGAGGACAAAAAGAGGCAGAGACTCCATTTTTGTAGTGGTGGATCGTTTCTCAAAGATGGCACACTTCATTCCATGCCATAAAACGGATGATGCGAATAATGTGGCGGATCTATTCTTCAAGGAGATTGCGAGATTGCATGGTATGCCATGTACCATCATGTCTGATCGAGATGCGAAGTTCTTGAGCTATTTTTTGAAGACATTTTGGAGAAAATTAGGCACTTTTGTTTTCTACGACTTGTCATCCTCAAATGGATGAACAAACTGAAGTGGTGAACCTTACTCTTTCCCAAATGCTAAGAGCGGTGATTAAGAGCAACATCAAGGTTTTGGAAGATTGTCTACCACATATCGAGTTTTCCTTCAAAAGGGTTGTACATTCGACTACCAAGTACTCACCGCTTGAGCTCGTGTATGGGTTCAATCGACTTACCCCTTTGGATGTGACACCTTTACCATTAAAGGAGAAACTAAATATGGATGGAGCAAAGAAGGCCGAGTTTGTGAAAGAATCTCCATGAGAAGGCAAGGTTGAATATCGAGAGAAGGACGGAGCAGATCATGAAGAACGTTAACAAGAGTAGAAAGCCTCGATCCTTTGAAGCTGGAGATTGGGTGTGGGTACACATGAGAAAGGAGATGTTTCCTTAACAAAGGAGATCTAAACTATTGCCTATAGGTGAAGGTCCCTTCCAAGTGGTTTCAAAGGTTGGAAGTAATGCCTACAAAATCGATTTGCTGGGAGAGTACGAGATAAGTGCAACCTTCAATGCCTCTGATCTTGCACCTTGTTTGGATGGTAATTCAGATTTGAGGGAAAATCTTTTTCAAGAGGGAAGTATAGATGAGGTCATCAAGACCAAGCCCACTGCACAACATGAAGTTATAATTATACATTTACAAGCTAAGAGGTTAAGAGAAGAGTTTGCTCATTATTTGGATCGTCACTTTGAGCATATGGACGTGGATCATCACATTGGGAAGCCCATCATGGTGTTACAATTCGTTGAAGGAGATCAGACAGGCTTGGAGGATGAAGGTGGCGGCCAAGAGGAACAATGGGTTGTTGAGGGTTCCTTATCCCAAAAGTATGATCATTTCCTTAACCTAGATGGAATGAAGGTGTGGAAAGGATCTCAAATATGAATGGAACAAAGGGGGGAGGATTTTAAGGCATTTCTTAAGGGGCTGAATGGGTCAAAGTAGGTTCTTCTTTTACTTGTAGGATTTGGGCATTTGTTTTGCCTTTATTGTTTGTTTTGGATTTGTTTTAGATAGTCTGCAAATAGGGACGAGTTCTAGCTTGTAATTCATCAATTTTTCAATCAATCAAAGTCAAGTTTCAAGTTCAATACGAACAAGTTTTTGTGCAAGCTTCTGTCAAGGATTCCGAGAGTTTTCACTTATCTCTTATCAACTAAAGAACGCGTCTAGTTGTGGCGAGCAACACCTATATCAATTGCCCCTTTCCATGAGTTGGTGCAGCCTGATTGGTTTAATATACCAATTGACCTTCATCACGGGTCGGGATTGTCGGATTGATCCTGCATCTATCTTTGTTTTCGAGTTCAAGAAAGGCGACATCAGAAAATCATATAAAGATTGTTAAAGTTGCATACTTTGGTCACATCAACCACGAGTTCCTCAATCATCGGTCGGACTGAGCCTTTCCCAGTAGAGGCATTCACAACATGAAGTTGGCGAAGGAGGAAAGAGAGTCTAATACCTTGACGGCCTCCGCCCTTCGGTTGTCCTGAGGCCACACGTCGAAAAGGCACCATAGGAGCCCGATGCAATATTGATACCTCCTCCTCAGCCGAGATCCCAGTCACGCCAGTGCCGCCGTCGGCACCCTATGCCACCACCACTATCACCATCATGATCATCGCTCGAAGCCGGTCCTTCCTCATCTACAGTCCACCTCAAGGATCGAGTTGCTTGCATCGAGGAGCAGTATACAGGGGTTTCTACCCTAGTGGATCGTTCTAATCCTTGTTGGAGCGGATAGCCCGATGTCAGGGCATTGATACCGACAAAGACAGGCAGCCATCTACATCCCAAGAGAGGTAGTCAACCGAGTGTGACATGTGGCCAAGCCAATTTCTTTCGCCCCACTTCTCCACTTGAAACACTGAACTTTGTTTAATTTTTCTTTTATTTTATGTGTGTTAACAAGTACTATTGTGAGTTTTTTCTTCTTTTAATCATGATGTTGAATACTTTAATGTGTAATACCCTCGCCTTGAGCAAAAATGTGTGTTCCTTTGCTTGTGTTTACTTCTTCTTTTTGAAGCTCTGAATCTCATACCCCGGTCTATGTCCGACTTTCACTTGTCATTGTTCGATAATTTCTTCACACTACCCTTATTCTCCTTTGAGGACAATTTCATGCTTAAGTGTGGGGGTGTATCATTTGTGATTGGCATGTGAATGTGTGTGAATGCTTGATCAAAGTGGTCGGATTGTGGAGAATCTTGTGTTTATTGGCATTGATTTTGGATTGTTTACTAGTGATCGAGTGCATCCTATTATGATGATTGAGAATTGCATTAGGTTGGTGCAAGTGTTTAGTTATCATATGTGTGCAAATGGATGCATGTCTTGACTTGAGTACTCATTGATTGCAATTTCCATGCATCAAATTTTTTGAAATTGGAATGGATGATTCAGCGGCTTGGTAGCCATGTGAGATTTGTGCTGATCGTATTTTTCATGTGCGATAGATCCCTCTTGCCATGGCGAGTAACATTCATGTTGTCATTAGAAAGGAATATGGAGACATAGAGGGTTAATTGCATAGGTTGTCACTTAAGTTTAGTATTTGTTGTATGATAACCACCTAAGTATGTTTTGTGGCAACTAAACCATTTACGTCAAATTTTGGTAGCATCGTTACCATTTCCATTTTTATGACTAACGGTAGGTGCCAAAATGTAAATAGCCATGTCACTTGGGCCGCCACATCAGCTATAGTATGCTGACTCAATCTAGCCCAACCCTATTTAAATCCAATAAATAAACCAATCTTCTCTCCCCACAGCCATACTGGAGAATTTTGATGCGTCGAGGAATCATCTCCAAGGTGATTTGTCGACGACCAGGTACTTGACTATTCTTGTAACTCTCTGGTTGTTCTAGAACGAGCTCTCCTACATTGTCCCGCCGGAAATTAGGGGTTCACCAAGCCGGTCAATCTTTCGTTGTACGAGAACCAGCTGAGGGGTCATCTGCCGGAGAAACTGGGCTCTATTTTCGGATTTGATTTCATCGACGTGTCCGAGAATTACTTGACGGGTCCGATTCCGTCCAATATGTGCAAGAAAGGGGTGACGAGAGGACTTCTGATGCTCCAGAACAACTTCACCGGCGGAATCCCAGTGAGTAAATTACGCCAGTTGCACGACTCTGCTGAGATTCAGGGTGAGCAAGAACTTGCTCTTCGGCGAGATTTACACCAGGATTTAGAGATTGCCCAGCCTGAACATTATAGACATCAAGGACATTCAGTTCAGTTACAAGATAGAAGGTTTTGGATTGAATAGCCTCCCTTTGCATTAAGTTTCACAGGTATATACACACACACGTACAAAGGAGTATACATGGAGATATAAAATAGGATCTAATATCTTAATTACACAATTTGATCATTTATAGCGTATCATATCTTAAGTGTGATTGGGATGAGATTTGGGCGATGTAGCGCATGATGAAGTATTGTAGATGATTGTGTTGCGCGTGATGGTTATTTACGGCTAACAAGTTCGAAGGCAGATTAACAGCTGACATCGAGAAGGCGAAATCACTCAGACAGTTGCTCGTCAGCAACAACCGTCTCTCTGGGGAAATCCCCGAGGATATTTCTTCTATTACAGGCGACGTCGTTGGTTTCCATCTCGTTGAACGATAATCAGTTTTCGGCCAAAATTCCGGAGAGCATCGGAGGTTTGAAGCTTCTGAGCAACCTTCAAATGCAGAACAATAAGTTGAGCGGGCAATTCCCAAATCTATAGGCCTATGTAATTCTATCAGCTATATAAACATCGCCAGCAATTCCCTCTCCGTCGAGATTCCGTCCTCGTTGGGATCTCTACCATCTCTCAACGCTCTAAACATCTCAGATAACCAACTCTCCGGCAGAATTCAAGGTACCATGTCTTCGCTGAAACGCAACCTCCTCGATCTTTCCAATAACAAATTAACCGGCGGCATCCCTCTGTCCCTGTCGGTCGACGCTTACAACGGCAGCTTCGATGGAAACCCAGAACTCTGCAGCGAAACGGTCTACGGGTTCAAACGTTGCCGTCGTGAATCGGGAATGAGTAAAGTGTCAGAACTCTGCTAACCTGTGTCGCAGTTGGATCTTTGATTTTACTTGTTTTCATTTGGATCTCTCTTGAAATCTAAAGATCAGAGAAAAGAAAGATGGCTATCGATCGCTGAAGGAAAGAGTTGGATCTTTGACTAAGCTGATGTGGAAGCCCAAGTGGCATGGCTATTTACATTTTGACACCTACAGTTAGTCATGGGGACGGAAATGGTAACGGTGCTACTGGAATTTGACATAAATGGTTTAGTTGCAACAAAACGTATTTAGGTGGTTATCGTGCAACAAATACTAAACTTAAGTGGCACCCTATGCAATTAACCCGAGACATAGATTAGTCCACGCCAAAAAATTTGATTGTCCTGAAACATTTTATCACCTAGTCAACCCCTTTTGAGCCGTGTGACTTAGGGTCATTCTCATAGTAGGAGCTTTTACGACTTCAGCTTAATTGAGATCGATAGAACGACCCTTTGCGTTCTTCGTTTCTAAACCGTTGTGAGTCATCCTTGTGTACCGGAGCTCCCGTTACTTGAGTTCCATTGAGGTTTTTGGCCGATGCTAGTGGATGTTTTAGGTTGAAGATGTGAAACCTCATGCTATGTTTACCACCGCCCAAACGGCCTTTTCCCCCATGTCCAAGACCCTTGCCAGTCACTTGAACCGGTGTCTAAGACCTCCGGACAAGCTAGTGATTGAGTGATGACAACCATCTTGTGAAGTCTAACATTTAGAGGTTGTCATCGTGGTGAAGAGATGATAGGGATGAGTGTTGATGATGCACATCTCTTGCATCAAATGGTCATGACCCCACTGTTAGAGAGTGAGTGATTCCATTCACATTTTGCATGTTCATATCTTATCCCAGTGAGGACTGATAACACCTAAAATAGCTGTTATTCAGCCCCTATTCTTAAGGCGTTTGCATGCTAATTCACCGTGTATAGATATTCTTGATATGAAGGTTTCCATAGGGGAACCGACCCCAATTTGTCGTGGTTTATGCTTTTTCCAAGTGTTTTTTATGAAATTTCAGGTCTTATAATCATTTGGGATTGATCGGGAATCAATTGGAGTTCATCCGAGCATGATTGGTAAGCACAGGTCACTGCCCTTGACCAGGCCGTGACGATGATTGTGGCCGCGAGCAGTGGCCACAAACCCCAGCAGGCGACCAAGAAGGAAGCATAGATTCTCCTCACCCGGATTGCGGGCATGGCATATTTTGACCGCGACAAAAGATTGTGCCCGGGATACAAAGATCGCGACCGTGATCTCATGAAGGAGGTCGTGATCTTGGAAATTACAGACGGGACAATATGCGTCATTTTGAGTGATTCGAAGACATTCCAGGCTGGTCACGCCCACGACCATTGGGTCAAACCCTGGAGGCCTTGACGACCATCTACTTTCTATAAATACCCCTCTTGCTGCACTTTTTAAAGGAGAGTCGCCCTAGAGTGAGAAGTTAGGTTTTTGGAGTGTTTAGAGAGGAAAACACCTTGGGGGAGCTCATTGAAGATCCAATCAACCCAATGAGCAAGGAGAAGAAGATTGATTCCATCACTCCCTGATTCGGGCCTAATTGTACACTTTTTACCCCCGGTTCTACATGACGTTTGTGACATTTGAACTCCTAAAAGGTTGATTTTACGATAGGTTTTGTGTGTTTCAGTGTGTTTCAAATCCTAACAGGTGGAACCAACCCCGGAGTCGAAAGTTGGAAGAAATGGAGCGAAGATCGAGAAAAGAGGAGGAATCAGCTGCAGTTCATGGCCTGGCATTGGAGTTCACAACCTCTAAGGCCGTGAAATGGAACCACAAACCGTGAAAAGTGAGGTGTCCAAGAGGGTTCCAGAGGTTACTGACGACCAGGCAGTTCACGGACTTTAAGATCGTAACTTTGAGTGCAAACCGTGAACCCTGGAGAGTGAAGCGGTGCGTTTTGGAGACGATACTGAGTTCATGGACGTGTTTAGGTGTTCATGGCAGTGAAATAGAAGGCCGTGAACTCAGCTCGATCTGAGTTTAAGTGTGGAGCTCAAAGGAAGAAGAAAGGGAGAGACCTAGAGTGAGAAAAACTTCTCCTTCTTCAGATTTTAGAGTGAGAAAGTGACGAACCAAAGAAGAGGAAAAGCTAGGGGTTGATCTCCAAGCAAGGATTTTGGTTTTCTTCAGCACAAGGAGCAAGGCTTGCCTCTTCATGATGGTTTTCCTTTCCCTATTTTGTGTTTTCCCTTCTCCTAGCATGGAGTAGTCCTTTATTTCACTTGGGTGTTTGTAAACCCTAGCTACAATTATGTGAATGCTTGTATGAATTAAATTATTTGTTTGTGCATGTGTTTTAATGTGAATGTGGAGGTATTATTCAGAAATGATTGTGTTGTGTGAAAGCCTATCAATCTAATTGCCATTCTAACCTAGTTTAGAGAGAAACCCCCTTAAGGCCTTAACTTAAGAGGCTCTTCTAGAGATGGGTTTCTTGGGCATTCTATGCCTCCTAGTATAGGTTGGTTAGAGTGCAAACCTTGTAATTCGTATTAAATACTTAGGGTTTGGTTGTAATTGACCATCTGGACTCTAATTCGAGGGTGAAGTCTAACTAATCCTCAGTCGATAGGTTGAGAAGGTCACGTAAGTGGCTTGGATTGTATCCCATTCCTCAACCTATAATCTAAGAGGGTAACTTTGGTTGCTTATTAGAATTCCCTACGGTTTGTGACCCCCCTAACCACACACGGTCGTTCGATTCTTCAAGTCATAGCTGTTAGCTAGGGGGAGCAACACCCGAGTGAAGCTTTCTCAACTAAAGTCAAATCCATTTTTCTTTTGCAAAGTAATTTAGTTTTCAATCTTTGTTTTCACCAAAACCGATCTGCAAGATAATGTTTCAAACAGTCGAAGTAGTTGTACATAGACCGGCCCGGGTCGATATTTATACATACTTGCCCTATATTGCACCCATCTAAAGTTTATACTTAGACATTAGGTGGGATTTTATTGTGATAGTTAGAGCGAGTCAAGTTTTTGGCGTCGTTGCCGGGGACAACGGTCCATTATCGTGAAAAATTGTTTTGTGTTAATCTAGCTTTTAATTTATGTTGTGTTAAGTTGTGAAGTGTTTGCTTGTGCTAAACGTGTTGTGTTCCCTTAGTGTGTGCAGGGAGGTGCATGACCCGGAGCAATCCGGCGCCTTTGACACCACTGGACGAGGACATCAACCGAACCCTCCGACTTCTAGCTCGAGAGAGGGAGCAAGAGGAGGCAAGAAGGAGAAGTGAAGAGAGGGGACAACAAGCTGGTTCCGAAGTTGAAGCAATTGAAGAAGGAATTGTAGTTGAGATGGCGGCGAATCAACACCGAGAGGCTAATCTGCTTCCAAACCCAAATGGAGAAGCGGAAGCCGAGGAAGGGCCAAGGACTATGGGATAATACATGGCTCCATGCGCGGCGGATATCCAATCTCCCATCTTACATCCACCCATGGCCACCAACAACTTTGAGATCAAGCCCTCTCTCGTGACGATGATTCAACAAAATGCTTACTTCCACGGGCTAGCCCATGAATCTCCAAGAGAGCATGTCCAAAGGTTCCTTGAGCTAGAGGGAAGCTTGAAGATTAATAGCGTCCCCGAGGAGGCATTGCTATTGAAGCTCTTCCTCTATTCTTTGGCGCGGAAGGAAATCCGATGGCTTAACAACCGTCCGACTTTATCCATCACTTATTGGGACGATCTCCTCAACAAGTTCATGACTCGATACTGTCCTCCTTCCAAGACGACTGAGTGGAGGAAGAAGATCACTCACTTTGAGCAAGAGGAGGATGAGACATTGAGGGAAGCATGGGAAAGGTTCTCCGACTACTTCCTCCAATGCCCTCACCATGGGTTCGAGGGGCAATTTTGGATAGAAACTTTGTATGGAGGACTCATTCAAGATGACAAGATCCTCGTTGACTCGCTATGCCAAGAGAGGTTGATGAACATGACCCCTCCTCAAGTCACCGAATTGCTTGAAGATATAGCTCTACAAGGATCTAGAGGGAACAACCCCTATAGCAACACATACAACCCCGGGTGGCGAAATCATCCAAACTTCGCTTGGTCTTCCCCTACCAATCCAAGACCTCCCGGTTTCCAAGGTCCAATGGGAAACTACCAACCTCGGCCAGCATTCATCCAACAAAGGCCTCAATTCCAAAACTCGAACTTCCAACAACCATACCAAGCACAAGGTGGTTAAGGTTTTCAACAACCACAATAAGGTGACAAGCTCTCTAAATTAGAAGACCTTGTTAACACCTTTGTGAGTACAAGCTCTCAGAAGGTTGAGAAGATTGAGAAGTTTATGGATGTGGCAACATCCAAGTTTACCTCGGTTGAGGCGGGACTTCGAAGCCATCAAACGAGTCTCTAAAACTTGGAAGTGCAAATTAGCAATCTTGTCGGGATCCTCACCGAGAGACCAAAGGGATCCCTACCCTCTCAAACCATTGCCAACCCCAAAGATAAAGCCGGGTGCAATGCAATTATGCAATTTACTTGAGGAGTGGGAAGGTGGCCACGAAGGTCGTTGCTGATGCGATATCGACTAGCACGATATTTAATTCTCGTGGTCTAAAAATTAAGATGTGGATTCGACGATTTAAAGATCGATTGGGAGCATTCTAAATGGATAAATTGTGTTAACAATTTATTTATGCTGCCAATTCAAGGACGTGACAAAGCTAATTGAATGGATTGAATCATTATTTTTTATAATCGATTTAATTGCATGGATGGAATTGAATTTGGGCGGGTGATTTAATTTCATGGAAGGCAATTAGTTTGCTGTAGTTACTTTGTCTTCAAGTGCATGGATTTAGTTTGAAATAGTGGTTACTTGGATAAATAAGGATCCGCAGAAGCAGAAGAAATTGATTGTGGAAAAGAAATGGAATCCGGAGCTGAGAATGAGAAGGAAAACAGTCACCACGTGCTGAGCTGATTTTGGGATTTTAATTTGTTTAATTATTTACTTTTGTCTATGTAAGGAGTTTATCAGTAGTTGTAGTACTTATTAAATTAGTATTATGTTTCCTAGTTAGTTTAGGATTTGTTTTCCTATTCTTTTTAGATTAGATTTATGTTTTATGGCCTCTATAAATAGAGGATGTAAGACCTACGAATTTTGTACAACATTCAAGTTATCAATTAAAGAGTTTTTACTAGTGTTCCTTTGTGAACGTTTGTGCAAGACTTCTGTCGAGGATTTTAGGAGATTGTACGTGTCTCTTATCAACTAGAGAACGCGTCTAGTTGTGGCGAGCATCGACCTATATCAATTGCCCCTTTCCAAGAGATGATTATGTCCGATTGGTTTAATATACCAATTGCCCTTTGTCACGAGTTGGGATTGTTCGATTGATTCCGCATCTATCTTTTATTTAAAGTTGTTCAAATTGGAGGAAAGCTTCGAAAATCCTTAAAAAGAAGGAAGGCTACGTACTTTGGTCATATAATCCGAGTTCGAGGGTTATCTTCGGATTTGGATCACATCAGTTGCCCAAGAAGTGAATGAGAAGGAAGACCCTCTACCCGTGGGTGAAGAAGAGGAAACCTCGGGGGAAAAGAGAGGAGTGGCAAGGAAGGCATTGACGACGCCACCACCTGTGTCCGAGTACATGCGACCCCTACATTTCCCCATGAGGGTGCACAAGGAAAGATTGGAAGCGAAATGTGGAAGCTTCTGGCGGATGCTCCAAGAGCTCCACCTCAACATTCCCTTCCTCGAAGCAATGGCCCTCATGCCATGATATTCAAAGTACCTCAAGGGGCTTCTAGCCAAGAAGCCAAAGGTAGAAGTCCTCGCCAATGTTACCCTAGGTGAGGAGTGCTGAGCCTTCATCCTCAACAAGTTGCCCAAGAAGCAACCCGATCCAGGTAGTTTCACCATACCTCTTTGCATCGGTACTCATCACATAGAGAACACCTTGGAGGACTTAGGGTCGAGCATAAATGTCATGACATTTAAGATTTTTAAGAAGCTACACATAGGTGAATTAAAGACCACAAGGCTTAGTGTCACCTTCGCGGATCGTTTTGTCATAGTGGAGGATGTACTAGTACGAGTTGGCAAATTTTGTTATCTGACAGATTTTGTGATCCTGGATATAAGTGATGATTCTGAGATTCCACTCATACTAGGGCGACCCTTCCTCGCCACCGCCAATGCATTAATTGATGTAAATGAGGGAGCTTTGATTCTAAGAGATGGTGAGGAGAGAATTACCCTAGATATGGATCCTAAGTCTAGGAGTGAAGAGGTGTAAAAGTGGAATCAAATGGCATGGTTGTGAGTGGAGGTGAGCCTCTCAAGGCAAACCCCGCTAGTGTGTTTGTTCCATGTGATGTGAAGCAGCACAAGGGGCCGAGTACTAAAACCGGCAAGAAGAAGAAGAGCGCATGGCGTGCTAAGTGGGAGAATGCAACCAGAGAGAGGAAAGAAAAGCAAAAAGGGAAGTTGGCCAATCTAGGAAACCACAAGGACAAGGGCAAGGCAAAGATGCCAGACCAAGAAGGCCATCCGATGGAGCTTAAGTTGGTAGGCGGCGTGCCTCGCCCCGAGAACGTGGCGGATCCACTCTCGGTGGCATCATGTTCTAAAACATGATAGA
Organism: Linum tenue; assembly: GCA_946122785.1. NCBI lineage: Eukaryota > Viridiplantae > Streptophyta > Magnoliopsida > Malpighiales > Linaceae > Linum > Linum tenue. Next base: position 46,520,894 of record CAMGYJ010000008.1, on the reverse strand, counting down.
TCCGCAAACGTCAAGCTAGTGGTATCCCCGTGCCGAGTTAAGAGTTCTAGTGGTCGAGTAGTATCCCGTGCCACGTTTTGTGGTTTTGAGTTTTGAGGTTGTGTCATGATCGATAGAAGGCACGGTGGATTAGGTCGAGTCAAAAAAATTTCAGAAGTTCCCTGTTTTAACTGATGTTCACGGACGGATTTTCAAGTTCACGGTCTTACAAGACCGTGAACAGGCAAACGCGTCCGTGAACATGGAACTTCCACGAGCTTGCCAGTTGTCGACCACCCACCGCATTGTTGTGTTCACAGTCCTAACGACCGTGAACTAGCAAACGCGTCCAGGAACTGCTAGCGCGTCTATAAAAGGGGCATGAACGTTAACCCTTTACTTCACAACCCAAAAACTCACAGGAAAAATTCAAATCTTGCCGGAAAACCGCGAATCTCTGATGGTTTTCAGGCCTTTTCACCCACTTCCGGCGAGCAAAATCCAAAACAAACCGCAGACCCATTCTTCCCTCATCAAAGGCGGCCTTCGCCTTGATTTTGGGGAGATTTGGAGCAAGAAATTTCTGGCAAAGTAGCCCCCGACGAGAGTCCGGCGACCTTTCTCCAGCCGTTTTCGCCTTCCTCGCCCTCACCTCACTTCCTCATACCCTACTTGTGTCTCCAGGTTTGTTTTTCAGCTCTACCTTATTTATTTTTGTAGAATCGAATTAGGTAGTGAAGTGAAGAGAATTTTAGTGCCTCGAATGTTAAACTTAGAATTAGGGCGAGGAATTAGGTGAACTAGGATGATTGACTTTGCATGAGCTTAATGAGCCTTGGTGGGAATTTGTTGATTCGAATTGCTTTCATTTGTAAATTTTGCCACTAAGTGCTAATTTGTAAATGAATGTGCATTGTTATGCTTGAATGGTGGATAGTAGCCACCGTGACATGGGTTGGGGTTCAAATTTTTTTGTGTAGACGAACCGTGAAATACCCACAACCATGACACGGTGTGTTGAGCTTCAATGTTTGAAATCCATAGTGGAGATATAAGTGTGGGGGGAATTTCTTTTTCCTCCCAATGAGTTGTGATTGGCGTTTGTTTCCACGTATGGTGTTTGTTTGAAAATTTTTGCAGGATGCTTAACGAGGAGTACGAGTTCATCAGTTACCTGGTAAACCATGCGCGGTTTGGCGACAAGTTCACCTACCAGAGGAATAGCCCGGTCGGGCCACATTGGCGGCTAGACCTGGACATGTTTAACATGTTCAGGTGCCGAGCCGCATTGTCAGGGGTCGTATGTCACTCCCTGTGGCGCCTACTACTCACCATGGATGAGCTCATGTACCAAGAGCTATGCGTAGAGTTCTACTCCACGTTCGCCCATGTAGTCCCGAACGGCAAGAGGAGTCAGCCATATGTGGAGTTCATGTTGGGAGGTCAGCACTATGACGCTTTTGCCCAGGCCATGGGACTCGACCCGACTCACATAATGATGACGGAGTGGAAGTACACCATCTACTTCCATTATCATGTTGCATTCCGGACCCTCTGCCGCCCCGAGCATGACGAGTACGAGGCGAGTCGCACCAATGCAGTGAAGCTGAGGATCCTCACACATTTCTCACCCGTTCAGTCGTACAGAGCCTGCAGTCGGGACATCTAATTATGATTAGAGGGCTTCTGGCTCTCATATCTATGAGGCATCCTGCGGAGCCGATCCATCTGAGATCACTAATAGCCACCTCTTTCGCCCGGTGTCTGGGGAGGAACAGTGTGGGCACCATGCACATGGGGGGAATCATCACGAGGATTGCCCGCCACTTCGGAGTGGCTGTGGAGCAACGCTCCATCGTCGGGAGGACTAAGCCCTTCAGAGTGGCTACACTCTATAACCAGAAGCTGGTACTTCAGGAGAGGGGGATCGAGTACCTCGATGGGCTGCGACCTTCGGGAGCCATGCAGCCAGCATTTGACCCGGCCCCAGGGGATCCACCCCTAGAATAGCCACCTGCTCGAGTACTCGGCCGCCACAGGCATCCCCCACTCTAGTGCTCTATACCACCACCAGCAGCAACTTCATCATCCAGAGCAGCCGAAGATACCCTCGTCCAAAGGATGGATGGACTAGAGACCCAGCCGATTATCCCATTCCTCAACCTAGAATATTAGAGGTTAACTTTGGTTGTTTATTAGACTTCATTACGGTTTATGACCCCTAACCACACACGGTCGTTCGATTCTTCAAGTCATGGTTGTTAGCTTAGGGGAGCAACACCCGGGTGAAGCTTTCTCAACTAGAGTCAAATCCATTTTACCTTTGCAAAGTAACTTAGTTTTAAATCTTTGTTTTCACCAAAACCGATCCGCTAGATAATGTTTCAAACAGTCGAAGTAGCGGTACATGGACCGGCTCGGGTTGATATTTAAACATACTTGCTCTATATTGCACTCATCTAAGGTTTATACTTGGACTTTAGGTGAGATTTTATTGTGATAGTTAGAGCGAGTCACTCCCCTCTTCTAGTTTGTGTTTTCTTTCTCTCTCTATGACTTGAATCTCTAATGGTTGTTTAGGCAAGATGAACCCTAGTTCATAGGTTGTGTATGCATGGGTTTTAATGAATGAATGTGTTTATCTAGTTGATTGTATTGATATTCGAGCTCTGATTGTGTTTGGGTAAGGCGCCCTAATCTTTTCTACTAGCCTGCTTTATGCTTTTGCGCTTGGTATGGAGTTTTAGGGTTAGACGGGTATGCGCCATCAAGCAAATTAAGGTATATGTACATGAATAGGGACGTATGGTGGTCGAGGCGACTGAACCCTTGTTATAGGTAAGACTACCTAGATACAGCCCAGGCTAAAACCTTGGCGTGGTGGTTAGTACCCATTGAAAGGAGATCACTCACCACATTCAATAGCCTTAAGTATCCTACATGCATAGTACCCCTAGGCGACCGTCTCATTTCTAACGATCTCCAAACCACTTGGTTGGTTGTTTATTTTCCTTTAGGAGTTGATTAGGTTAGACTTTACACCAAACCTTTAAACTTATTAGATAGTACTTTGGAGCAAAGTAATAGTATGCTTAGGGTTCCCTTGGACTACAACCGAGCCACTTTACTACAACCCTAGCTAGGTTATACTTGTCTTAGTTAGGATTGAATAGAGAGTGTGCATCGACTTATAAATATAAAGCTCGATCGCGCGAAGCGTATCAAGGACCTAGTTTGCTCATTCGTCTAATCCTAGGGCTAGATCTTTATGCATGGATAATTGCGATTTGTGAGTGTTTTTGTCAAGGCAGGTGTTGGTTTGTAAATAGAGTGAGACCTTTTCGTTTGCACGTTCTTAATGCATTCGAATGTCATTTGTGGTGGTTGCCGGTATTGCTTGTGAATTTTCCATGTGTTGATTCCCAATAACCATTGAGATTCATCCTCTTTGAGCCCTTTGATATGTACCCAAGTCAATATGTTTAGGTTTAGATATTACCTTGTTTGAAATTGGTTTGCTTGAGGACAAGCAAACGTCCAAGTGTGGGGGAGTGATTCATGTCCAATTGCACATGTTTTCTCCCCACATTCTTGAGGTGTTTGAGGCATTTTCATCCCGTGAGGTTCGATTTTATGTTAGGTTATGTTTGTTTATAGTAAGTTTCAGATCCGAGTAGGTGGAATCGGCCTCGGGAAGGAAAGCTGGACGAAAAGGGGTGAAAATGGGTCAGCCCGACCGTGATAAAGAGGCCCAGTCCCTGAAGTGCAAGGAGATCAGTAATTTTTTTGTGTCTCGCGGGCTTAAGATAAATCACGGCCACTCGGCCGTGATAATCCGCTCCAGACCGTGAACTCCTTTAATGAAATGGCGTTTTTTGTTTGAGATCACAGTCCAAGCTTCAAGTTGACGACCATGAACTGGGACCGTGAAACGCGCTCAGTCTGGGAATAAAAGGAGAGGCGAGTGGGAGAATTGCATCTTCTTCCTCGGATTTCTAGAGAGGCCATTTCTCATGATTATGCCAATTTTACTCTAATGATTATGCCATTTTTACCTAGGCAGATGGAAATCCCCTTCTTGCTAAGAGGCTTGTATAAGCTAGAATTCCTTGTCCAAATTGAGCCACCTACTTAGTTCGATTAGGGCAAACCTCATACTACATTTTAGCACTTTGAGTTGGTTATTGTGTAGCCGCCCGGATTAAGGTATGGGGGAGAAGCCTTGGCAACCCTTAGTTGATTGGGAAGAGAGCTAACTCGCTAGCTGGATTTGATATCCCTTGGCCTATCGACCGAGAGAGTGGAGCTTCTCTACTAGTAGAGCTCTCCTACAGTTTACAACCACTTTTCCACACACTTGCATTCTTTTTTATTAATCTTGATATATGGGTTGCAACACCCGGGTGAAGCTTTCTCCTATAGTGTTCAAAAACCATTTACCTTTTCGCTTTCTTTCAATTGTAACCCATAGTTTCACTAAACATCGATTGCTAGATAATGTTTCAAACGATTGAAGTAGGGGTACATGGACCAGCCTGGGTTTGACATTTATATACTTGCTCTATACTGCACCCAACTAAAGTTTATATTTGGGCTCTAGTTGGTATTTTAATATGTGGTGTAGTAGTAGCTGAGTCACTTGGACTTCTGAAATTAGTTGTCAGATTTTGTTTTGATCTCAGTCTTACATGGGGGTGGAATGTACCCATCATGTTTATGGTGTATTTTTTTTTTGTCTTTGTCCACTTGGATTGTAAAAAGGATCGTCACCAATTACAGTTTAATGGCATTTTGGTTGCTCTATCATCTTTTGTTCTTCCTTTTTCTTTCTTTTTTGTTATGGTGACTTTAATTATGACCAACACTGAAAATGTTGGTGAAAGGCTTCATAATTCACTTGCCTTGTCACAACATCAATCATTGGTGGTGCTAGTCAATTGCAGGACTTGAGATTTCACGGCCTTCGGTTTACATGGACCAATTGCGGTCTCCTGGAGAACATATAATGGAGCGGCTCGACCGATGTTTGGCCTCCTCGGTGGATGTAAAGATGTGGGAAGGTATGCAAGTTGCTCATTTATCTGACTTAGCGTCTGATCTTTGGATATCTTATTACAGCTTCACCTGATTGCTGCTTGTACAAAGCCCAATTTTTATTTTGATTGTCGGTGGATTGTAAATATGGAGGTTTTTGTCATCTTGAATCATCAATGGCATCTCCCTTCCCGTGGAACCTTCCACTATTAGCTTCATATCATGCTCAAATGTTCGCGGCATAATTTATTTGCCTAGACCTCTAAAGAAAATTCTAATTTAGCTAGAACAATCCGGGAACTTTAGGATACCATTGCAGTGGAAAAAGGCCTGCAACAAGTTAATTAGTCTACTATCTCAAACCTTGAGGAACAATTATCATTTGCTTTGTGCAAGAGGAACTATACGGACAACAAAAATCAAGAATCCCTTGCCAAATGGAGCGAGATACCTAATACTCATTTTTATCACCTAACAACTATTCAACAATGACGGAAGAATAGGATTCTTGGTCTTCGAGATGATGATGGAGACATGGACTCATTCATTTTGATGAAGTAGCTAAAGATAATATTACGGTTGATTACTTCTGTAAGTTATTTACTTCGGAAGCACTACTGTTGCATGATATGTTGCTGGGCTGCGGCAAACCGTTTTGGTCACATCGGCTATGAATATCTCTTTGACAATTCTCATTCTTCGTTCTGAGATTCAATCAACAGTTTTCAGCATTAGAGGATATCAAGCACTGGGATCTGCGGGTTTACCGGATTCTTCTTCCAATCCTTCTGAAATCTAGTTGGAGATTCAGTAGTTGGTCTTGTACAATAATTTCCGGTTGAGGTCACCTGCTTCCCAACTTTAATCACACTTGGACTACTCTGATGCCAAAGGTACCCCAAGCTGACACAATGCATTAAATGTGGCCCATTGGCCTTTGTTAAGTCCCATACAAAATCATTTCTGAAATTCTCACTTATTGACTAAGAGAGATACTTCCTAATGTAGTTGGTCACTTTCAAAATGGTTTTGTGAAAGGTCGTCCTATTTTGGATTATGTTTTGTTAGGATAGAAAGTTATGTAGTTTCTGAAAATGAAATCTCAAGTCCAAGAGAAGTGGATGACACTTCAATTCAACATGGAAAGGGCTTTTAACAGGGTGGAGCATGAGTTTTTCTATTTAGTCATGAGGTCTTTTGATTTTTTTGAACAATGACTTTGTTGGTTGTGGTCTTGTGTCTCAACGGTGTCTTTCTTGGTTCTACTAAATGGATCACCACATGACCACTTCCATCCAGAACGAGGAATTAGATAAGGGGATCTTCTCTCCCTCTTTTTTTACCTTGTACACAGGGGTCGTTTGGCTGTGGAAATTTGATAGTGTGGGAATTTGCATTAATTTCCATGTTTTACAAAACTAAGGAATTGGCATGTGGGAATTGAACAAATTTCCATGTTTGGCAAGGTTTCGATTTTGCGAGAATTGCTAGTTTTGAATTTTGAGAAAATAACAAAATTCCCTCCATTAGTTATGAATGAAGGATGGTTTGCTCTTGCATTGATAACTCTCTAATTTATGGACAAAATCGAGAATAGTCGTCTTTACTTCAGTATTAATGGGACAAATCAAGTAGTTCATGAGCGAATAAAGGGAAAGCCACATATATAAATAGGTAGTTTCATACATCAATTGATTGTAATTGCAAATAGAAATGGAGGCAATTAACTGAAGAAACATCAATTGATTGTAATGCATATATATAACTTGAGACACCACTACTGCTGCTTACTACTACTCTTAAGAGATTGATGTCATCCTACACCAACAACTTAGCAGTAGCTCCTTGCTACTACTCTTAAGAGATAATGCCATTCTACACCAACAACTCAGTAGCAGCTCCTCACTACTACTCTTATTTCAACAACAAAAATCACATTGCAACACCAGCAACTTAGCAGCAACTCACTATAAGAAATAATATATTCATTTTCATAAGTCACTTCATCCAAACTAAGAAGGAAAAGTAGAGCATTTGAGGCACTCACCATAAGTAAAGAGGACTCAATCAAAATAGAGCCATAATCATTAAATCCTACCATGCACCACTATATCGGTCACCCGCGACGCTCTTGCCCACTGGCTGTGTTTCTTTTCTTTTTCTCATGATCAGAACCCATGTCAATGCAAATGAAAAGAAAACTCAATATCAGAACTGAAATCAACCAAAGCAACTCTAAAAATAAGCATGCATTCAAAAACAATTGAATTGGAATTGACAAAGAAGGGATTGAATCGGGAAGAACGAGATCGAGGTTTCCACGGAGAAGATTAGCGAGCTGGTGGCAAGAGTTGTTGGGGCGGCAGGGGAAGTGAATTTGGAGGCAACGATGGAGAAGATGGGACGGATGAGGAAAAGCTTCTCCTTCTCTTGTTGGAGATAGCCAAAGTCGGATTCTGGTTCTTCTATAAGCTCGACGTTGTTCTTCAATGAGGAGCTCTTCGTAGCACCGGGAGGAAAGAAAATATAAGGAAGAAGTGGGAAGAAAAGGGGAGGAAGAAGGAAAGGTCAAATTGAGGAAAAAGATAATGTCAATTGTGGTCATTTAAATTCCGGGGGGTGGGTGTCGGAATTATCTTTACCGCGTCTATAGTAATTGGGCCAATTCACACGACCCAATTTCCATGCTTTTTTCACTATCGAACATTGGAATGTTAGTCAATTACTGCATTATGTGGTAATTGGGCTCAATTCCCTCACCCAATTACCACTTCCAAACGACCCCCTGAAGCATTTTCCTGTTTGCTTAGTCATGCTATTAGTTCTTATTTTCTTCATGGTATTAAGATTCATCGCCCATGCCCTGTGATTTCTCACTTTTTTGTGTGCAAATGACTCATATATCTTCCTTCGAGTCTCAGTTTCTGAATGTCATAGGTTGCTTCAAAAAGTTAGCTCTCATATATCTTCCTTACAGAAGTTTACAATAATTTTTAGTGCCAATGTTTCTTCGGTAGAAGCTAGCGCTCTTACTTTGCAGTTGGGAGTAGCTACTAGCAGTGCAAAAGATCACTACTTGGGATTTCCAAATCGCATTTCCATATTCAAGTAAGACACTTTTGCATACATATTCGACAAATTGTTGAAGCGTCTCCCTCAATGGAATTCCAAATCTATGAGTTTGGTAGCCAAAGAAATGGTCATTAAGTTAGTTTCATGTGCTACTCCCTTATATGCAATTTCTAGCTTTAGGTTGCCAATTTCATTTTGTAGGCGCCTTAACGATCATCTTTCTATGGTCTGGTGGTTGCCGAAAGATCATGAACAGGTATGTGTTGGTGCTCATGGCGAGCTCTTTATCGGCCTAAGCTAACTGGTTGTCTTGGATTTAGAAACTTTGATAGTAACAACATAGTCGTCCTAGCAAAACAAGCTTGGCGGATTATTCAAAACTCGGATGGACTTCTTGCTACTACATATAATGTTGGTACTTTCCTAACTCAACCTTCATATTGGCCTCTCAAGGCACTCTCCCCTCCCGGGCGTGGCAAGGTATCCTTGAAGGATGTGATTTTCTCGTTCAAGGACTAAAATGACTCATTGGTTCCTTGAACATGGCTCACATTACAAATGAAATTTGATAACCCACAACTCCCCCTTCTCGGCCTCTTCTACTGCCTAATGCAAGTCTTCCATTCACTCAAGTTTCTTCTCTTATAGACCATGCTACGGGTTCTTGGAGAATAGAAGTGCTTCGACACTTGTTTGAAGAAGCAACGGTTTAGCTCATAATCAGTATCTGACTCGTCCCGAATATCACAACACAATCCCACCTAAGGCCTAAATATGAACCTTAGATGGGTGCAAAATAGGGAAAGTATGTTTAAATATCAACCTGGGCCAGTCCATGTACCCCTACTTCCATTGTTTGAAACATTATATAGCATATTGGTTTTTGGTTGAAACCTATGAGGTTAAAATCGAAACAAAGCAAAGGTTAATGGTTTGAAAGTACTAGATGAGAAGGATCACTCGGGTGTCGCTTCCCCCTAACTACTACCATGGCACGTGGACTCGAATGGGACGTTATGGGCAAGGCAATCATGAAACGCTAGGAGGTGCAACTATGGTTGAAGACCACACTCTCAATTTCCAAACCAAGGGATACATTATAGGCTACAAGAGTAGCCCTCTTGGTTAAGGCAATTGAGGGTTGACTTACCTTCTCCCTCAAACTGATGGTTGGACGGCTTAATCACGATTAACCTAGTTGATTAATTCAAGATAGTGGTTTGCCCTACAAGGTAGGTGGCTTCAAAAGCCCAAGGAATCCCAACTCAATTGAGCCTCTTCTAGAAAGGGGGGTTTCCCCTCTAACCTAGGTTAGAATGGCCAATTAGATTGCTAAGCACCAACATGCACAATCATCATGAAAAATACCTCAATCATTAAATTAAACAACACCCATAAAAAATCATTCATTTCACACTACAACTACATGGCAAATAGTTAGGGTTTCACAACACCCAAGTGAAAAAGAGTACTACTCCATGTTAGAAAGGGGAAGAACACAAAAGAAAGAAGTAGAAACCATCATGGAGATGCCTCCACTCTCCTTTGATCTTGTGTTGATCTTCTCTTGAGGAGATTCTTCCCAATTCACCACTTGGAGCAAACCCTGTCCTTCTTTCTTCTTTGGTTCGTCCTTTCTCTCTCTAAAATCTGAAGAAGAAGACACTTTCTCACTCTTGGGCTCTCCCCTCTCTCTTCCTTTCAGCTCACATTTTATATTGGGATCGGGCTTAGTTCACGGCCTCAGTTCACGACCATGAACTCTTCAATGTGTACATGAACTTGAAGCGCTATGTCGAAACGCACCACTTCACTCACATTATTTCACGGTTTGCACTCAAAGTTCACGGTCTTATTGACCTGAACTCGCCTTGCGTCAGTAACTTCACAATTCCCCCTGGACGTTTCGCGGTTCACGGTTTTGGGCTTCCGTTCACGGTCGTAGGAGACCGTGAACCTGGCCTGAATCACCCTCTTGGCCTGGTCTTTGCTCCTTTTCTTCCAACTTTCTTTGGTCACTTTCTGTGCCTCCCAAATTAAAGTTTTTTCTTTGGAGATTGATTAAAGAATTTCTTCCTATTAGAGATGTTCTTAGGGATAAGGAAATCATTGATGATGATGATGAATAAGAAGAAGAATAAGGGGTATTATGTCTTGTTTGTTCAGCGGCATTGGAGACCTTGGTCCCTCATTTTTTGGAATGCAGAGTTGTTGTCCAATTTTGGCACTTACTAAATCTTGATCATATGCGGCTACATCTTCAGTTGTGTCACATTGCTATTGCTTGGAGGTGGATTTTCTTTGATGCATGTCTTATAAAGATGTTAATGGATTGCTTCATGTTCCTTTACCGGCGGGTTTGGCAATCTAGGTGCTCGTCAACGGCCTGCCGATGATGGTGTTCACTTCTTTCTTCACCCTTTGTTGAAGCAATTTGATGTGTAGGTGGTTAAGTGAGATCTTGACCAAGCTAATCCACCAACACGACGATGAGGCTCCAAAATCGGGGCAACTCGACTAGTCCCACCATTTCTGCCCCTTGTATTATTCGTCCTCACCATATATTAGTTCATTTTGATGGGGCAATTAAGCTTCAGAAGGAGGTGTTGTCATTTTTGTAGGTTTCCCAGGAGAGCAAACTTTTGAGTTTGCATTTGGTCGCTATTATGCTCACATCTCTGACCCTTTCATTGTTGACTCATGGCTCTTAGAGACGCCCTTCGTTGGTACCTTTCGCACTCGGTTACTAAGGTGTTTTTTTGTGGTGATGCACATGTGATCATCCGGATGGTCAATGCGAAGCACACGTCACACATTTTGGGAGGCACCATACTACAGGAAGTTCTTGTGTTTAACTCCTCTCTTCATCGTGTTTCGTTTCATTTCGCACCCCGCAGGTATAACAGGGTTTCTCGTTCAGTGGCAAAACAAGTCTTCTTATCAATGTCTCAACGTCTTGTTGATCATCTCCCTTTCCTTCTTTCTATTTTATGAGTACCATGGAATTTTCCCGTATATATTAGTCTTTCTGGTCTCGCGGGTATTGGGAGGCATCCCAGAAAGGTTGCCTTGTAGTCCTTCTTTGGCCATTATGGGCCATTTTGGTTTTATAGTTTCATAGGTTATTGTTTTATTTCGTCGCTTTCTCTCAGGAGAGTAAATGCTACGGGTAGCTCATTTTCAGTGACAGAAGCTTGTATACTTTTGATATGTTGTTATGAGGATTTGTTGCTCTAGGTTTCAGGAGTTTGGTCCATGATTTTATCTCTGCAAAAAAGGTATAAGTTTAGCCACACAGTGGTGGCGGTGTGTGTGTTGGTTTTGCAGGTGAACCTCCTGCTGCTTTTGCCAGTTGTAGGATGAAGGGAGCTTGGCTGAGAATGTAGAGCGGTGGGGTGTGTAGCAAGAAAAGGATCCAATTCTAATGTTCTTGCTTGCTTTTCTGGCTTCTGTGTTTGTTCATTTTGCAAGTTAAGCTGCTTATATGGAGCTTGAATCGTCCTGCCAAACCTATAAGGAGTTGCTTCTCTGCTTTAATTTTTAGCATTGTTAGTTCAAAATTTTGATCCTTTCATGGGGAGCGGATCCGGTCAGTAACCATGCATAACTCAATCACCATCCGCCACATTAACGCCCCTTCTCTCTCCTATAAAGCCTTTAATTTTTTTCCCTTAATATTTAACGGACGATTTCTCACTCGTTTTAAGTCGAAATTTAAATTGTTCTTGTACAGTTAGATCAAATTAATTGTGCTCTTCAAAATGATATCCACTTTGATATATTTTTGGAACAAAAATATTGAGCCATTTTTTTACCAGTCTATACCATATGGTATTGACTGGTATTGAAATAAAAGCATGTCATATGGTATAAAGCATTCCAAGGTGGTATGAACATATCAAGACTGTAGGATGGTTGAATACATGATAGTAGGAGTGTCATTTACGACTTTCAACATTGTGTACCACAAGATACCACCCCGTACCAGGGTGGTATTGTGTGGTATTTTTTGGTCATGTATTTTGTTCACCCTGGAAATTTTTAGACCCAATAGATCATGATGAACACGTTCTTTCTATGCAAAAATTTAAAAAATGACAAACAAAAAAGATACCATACGGTATGCAGTTGATAACGAGAGGCATGAAAAAAAATATATCTTCTTCATTTTTTAGAGCAGAATAAACTCGTTCCATCTGTGAAAAAAAAAATTTGAAATCCGAGTTAAAAACGAAGAAGATATTTGCCGATTAAGAAAATAAGAGAAAAAATGTCTTTATTTCTCCGCTTTTAAATATGGATTTTCTGAGGCTGGAGCCCTTTTCAAAGGAAGAAACCATGATATTATCCATATCATTCAGATATCATAGAATTGCACATATCGTGACAAAAAAGTTATATTATTGTCAGACCTTTTTCTATATTTGTGATTTATCCTGCAACGTCATGTATATATACTTGGTAGATGTTTTTTCCTTTTTAGACTTTTCCCTTCTGGGAATATCTATGAAAAAAAATTAACTGCACCTCCTAGCGGCAAGAAAGGAAAGCGAGAAGACAAAACACACGCACAAAACAATTGAACATTGGAAGCTTATAAAGGTAGTTGAAAAACAGAAGAAGCAAGCATAGAAACCTGAGGAATCCTCCTTGGTCGGATTGGACTCCTGTCTATCATTCCATCAGATGCATCGACATTCTTCGTAATCCCCATTTTTGTTTTCATTTATAAGCTCCCCCCTTACCTCCTTCATTACCACACTCATTTGCTTTCCCCCTGCTGCTTGCCCTCTCAGCACCCACTTTCTCTCCACAAATTTCCTTAACTGGGTTCTCATTCTCATTCCTTTAACCTCCTAATCCTAAAAGTTGCCAACTTTCTTCTTCTACCATGGAATTGGGACAGTGATTATTGCCCTGCCTTGAACCAAACCAGAAGCGGCTACGAGCCATCCGATGCAGAGACCGATTGGAGGGAGAGCCCCATCCAAACCCGCAGCAATGGAGGAGGAAGGGCAACAAACTTCGATTCCGACACTGACATGGAATTACCTCCACAAAACCTCACTTGTTCCAGCAGACAACAACTGAGGAAGTTTAATGGAGGCGATGAAAACAACAACAACAACCTTGATCATGACCACAATTCATCTTCTCCCCCTGATGCAGCAGCTACTTCCATCTCCAGCTCCACTAGGCGCAAGGCAAAGAACCCCCGAACAAGGAGCAACAGTAAGGATCAGGAAAATGGCGCCTACAAAGATGAGAAGCTGAAGAAGAATCATCCTCTGCAATAACTTAACCCTTCCAGGAGAGCCTCAATCGGGGAGCTGAACGAGCTCATCGGTACGATGAAGCTCTCCAGAGCCCTCCCTTCCCTGGTAGAGGGAAAGGGAAGCCTTTGTGCGAGAGGACGGATTCACTCTCGCCAGGTGACATCTTCTTCTCCACAGATGTGACTTGTGCACTGCCACCATCCATCCAGCAGACGGGCTTTTTAGCTCATAATAACAACAAGCAAGAGGCCAAAGGGAGCGAGGATATGAACATGAATGATGACAAGGCGTCCAGGCGGAGTTACTTCCACAGCAGCGGGAAGATGAGCGAGAGAAGGACTGAGAGCGTCAAGGCATTTGTGGCCAACAGGAACAAGTCTTGGCAGTCGTCGGATTCTAATTGCATGTCTTGTATCCAAGGAAGGAGTTGCAGGACAAATCACAAGTCGCCAGAGAAGAAAACAGTGAATGAATCTTGGTATATTAGGAGGGCTAATGTGGTCGAGAGTTTGAGACAGTTCTGGGCTGATAAGTACCAGCCGTCGTCGTTGAAAGCATTCAGTTACCATAAACAGGAGGCTCAGCTTCTCAGGAAGTGTGAGAACCCCGCTTCTAGGGATTCTCGATACTGATCTTCGGCACCCGTGAGATTTGGATTTAGGGTTGAGATTAGGGATTTAGATGAGAAGAACAGAATAGAATTGGGAATCGGCCGAGGCCTTGGATTAGGAGAGAATAGACATTAGGAGTTAAGAGGAGAGTTTAGGGTTTAAGATACTTTTCGTAATATTGTTCTTGACTGATTATGACGTAAACCCAAAGTACATATATATAGGAAATACTGGAAAACCCTAACGAATAACCTAATTGGACTAAATCTCTACTAACCATAATAATAATTATCCTATCTAATATAATAATAGAAACCATATATAAATGTGTTTCTCACATTCCATCCCCCTTGAGAACAACCTTGACCTCAAGGTTGTAGTTGACTTCTATCTCCTTGACCTTCCGCTTTCTTCGTTTCCAATTGCGCTCGATCCCTTGCATCAACTCTTCTCGCGCAACTCCCACTTTCATTGTCTCTTCTCCACCCACGTGACACATGTCACGTTCGCCATAGCCGGACAATTCTTCTTCCTTTTCGAATTCCACGAAATAAGAATCGGAGAATTGTTCTTCGTCTTGCTTCTCATCACGCACCAACTTGAAATTTTCAAAGAATAGCTCCATAAATTTCTCCATGGACTTGATGGTGCCAACAGCCCATAACATTTCCCAACCTTCCTTTTCCAGTCCCTTGGGTCGGCCCACATTGGCTTGGATGAATGAGTTGTGATCCTCACCTAAGGCAGGCCTCTCCTTACCTTTAACTTTGTTTGGGCTTGTCTCCTCTGAAAGCCCAAATGCTAACCCAACTAAGTCATCTTCTTTCTTGCCTTCTAAGTTTTCTCCACACAAAAGAGACTTAATCACATAACCCAACCGAGGCCCAAGCTTCAAACTCGGCCCAATACCTTCTAGAGACCAACTGATATCTTTCTTATCTGGCCCTTGATGTATCCCATTCCCAGCACGAACCATTGACCCACGTGAAGACCACACAGGTATGTGTTTTGGACCGAATGTTGGCCCATCTGGAGCTGTGGCCCAATTCTTTACATACTTCGGCCATTTTCTTCCTTGCAGATACGAGTGCTCTGACTCGATCAAGCCCTATGCCCAATTGAGTTGGCCCATTGAGGCGGCCCGCTGCTGAGCTGCGCAGCCCAATCCCCCCGAACTAGGGTCGGCCAGAGGCGCGCCACCCCTCCTCCTCTCTTCGTTCGCCTCGACCTCCCGCGACGGCGCATCCTTCGTTACCCTGCACCGGCGGCGACTTCGGGTTGGAGAGAAGAGTGACACCACCGCCTCCTCCTTTCGCCGGCAGCTCCTTTCTCCGCACTTCCTCTCCGACGGCGCATGCTTCGATCGCTCCCGCCGACGGCACGGCGGCCACCCCCAACCCGCCGCCGCCCTCAACTCCTTCCCTATCGGCAGCTTCGACGTCCTCGCCGCCCGCTTTTCCGCCGACTGCGAGTCGTTGTTGGTCGTCTCCTTTCTCAGCGGAGTCCCGCCCAGCACTGGGCACGGCGACCAGCTCAGATCCGCCGTCGTCTTCAACTCCGTCTCCTGCGGTGACGAGTACGTCGTCACCACTCGGGGACCAGTCACCGATCGTCGAGTGGCTTGCGTGATTGGCGACGTCGACGAGCCCCCCGAGATTTTTGCCGCTACCTCCTCCTTTCCTTCCGCCAAACACCGCTGTGCTTCTTGATCCGCCGTCTTGATCGTCGGGAGAGAAACAGGGACTGCGCCCGTGCTCCTCTTCTTTCTGAATTTCCACCAGTCGATTGGAGGATTCAATTGGGCTGGCGTTGATCTGGAAGCAACATGAATTGATGTTGGGACAACATCGGTGGTGGTTGGTGACGACTTAGCGAAGGAGATTGAAGCCTCTACGGTGACTTCTTCTTCCTCAATCAACGATTTCCGCGTATCCTACGAGATGATGATTTTCGGAACCTTGATGGTGAAACTGCCTTCTCTGAAGCTAGCGCGACATTGTGAGACATTGTAGATTTCTCCGAGTTCGATTTGCTTTTCGAAACGGATCCATCTGCGTTCGTAACCCAACGAACGCTCTGCTGTAATTGTTAGCACATTTGATTCAATCCTTTGTACATCTAGGTGCTTAGCCTCGAACCCAGGCAAGGAAAAGAATAGCTTGATGCGATGCGGATATTCCTGTTTGCAGATGTTTGGCTCGAAGTCTTCATAGATGCGCTCATCCCCGGTTGAGAGTTGTGATAAACTCATATTCGCAACCGGAGCTCTGGTACGAGTGCCACAACCGGGCTCTGATACCAATTGTGAGAACCCCGCTTCTAGGGATTCTCGATACTGATTTTCGGCACCCGTGAGATTGGGATTTAGGGTTGAGATTAGGGATTTAGATGAGAAGAATAGAATAGAATTGGGAATCGGCCGAGGCCTTGGATTAGGAGAGAATAGACATTAGGAGTTGAGAGGAGAGTTTAGGGTTTAGGATACTTTTCGTAATATTGTTCTTGACTGATTATGACGTAAACCCAAAGTACATATATATAGGAAATACTGGAAAACCCTAACGAATAACCTAATTGGACTAAATCTCTATTAACCATAATAATAATTATCCTATCTAATATAATAATAGAAACCATATATAAATGTGTTTCTCACAGGAAGCTTGTAAGAGATGGATGATGATTGATTCAGAACACAGCCCTTGTTTCTTTGTGAACTGATGACCTACCTTTTGGTTAGGTTGTTTTTCAGGTGTCTAGTGACAGTATCCCTCATTTCATGTTCAAAGGGCCATCCATCTCTGGGAAGAAAGCTTTGATGACGGCGCTTCTTGGTGACATATTCGGAGATGCTTGCTTGCAGATGTCCCATGACTTGAGATTCTTCCAATCACAGGTAAATTCAATTCTGATTAACCTCATCACTCAGAAGCATACAGGACAGGAGTGAGAATCTGTTCATCGTCCGGTGGGCATGTGACAGGAGAGAAAGGGAGCCCAGGTGGTGGTTCCAATAACATCAAGCGCTCATCATGTGGAGCTGAACGTGAAATCGGAACCAAACGCCATGAGTGCGTTGATGGGTTTGGTGAAGGAGATCAGCAACGCCTATTCACTAACGCCACAAGTCAGCACCCTCAATTTCAGACCAGACTACAAAGGTTGGTTGGTTGGAATTGGAACATTTCAAACAAATCTCTCACGGACATTTCAGCAAACACTTTATGATCATACCTTGTGACGGTCTCACTAATCCACCTTTTTTGGCCGGGTAGCTCTCCAGTTATACTTCTTTATGAGGCTGACAGAGCACCGGAGAACATCCTGCATCTCATCAAATGGATCATGGACTGCTACACAGATTGCTGCAAGCTCATTCTCTGCTGCGACGATGATGTCCACATGCTCGAATCAGTGAGAAATCGGTGCAAAGTTGTGAACGTCAATGCTCCTGCAACTCATCAAGTAAGTAGACGTGACATGATTATTTCAGCTATTTTGAACAGTTATATAACAGCACACCTCGGGTTTTGTGGTAGATGATGGAGTTTCTTGTTCGAATATCAAAGAAAGAAGGGTTTGATCTACCCATGAGCCTTGCTGCTAAGATTGCTACAAAAGCAAAGGACTTGAGAAGCGCAATCATGGCACTTGAAGCTTGCAAAGCACACAAGTAAGAAAGAACAACAAACAAACAAAAAAACAACACAAACTTTACTGGCTCATCTTACAACCTCCTTGTCCATGCATCCAGTGAAAACTGAATTCAAGTTCCATCATCATAAATCTGACTTCCTTGCAGCTATCCTTTCGCTAACGATCAACCGATCCCAATATTCTGGGAAGAGGTGCTGGTAGAAATCGCCACCAAAATCATGGCTGATCCCTCTCCTAAGAGGTCTGTGTCTCTGGTCATGCTTGTGTTCACCTTATTTCGGTTAAGGAAATGGTACTATATTCCGTGTTTTTTTATCAGGTTGTTTCTGGTGAGGGGGAAGTTGCAGAAGCTGCTAGTTGATTTCGTCAGTCCCCAACTTATTCTTCAGGTACCACATTCTCTCCCACTCCCAGTCTTCTTCGCTCGCAGCATCTCCATCGTTGTTCATTTTACTAATTGTTGTGTCTCATGGTGGTGTCTTGAACAACGATGCCAGAAACTTGTGGAGCTAAAGTGACTGGCTTCTGGGCCTTGTTGCAGAAAAAGAGACTCCCAGCCGGTACAACTGCCTTGCTCGAGCTAGAAGGTAAGCAAACTCTTATCACTCATTGAAGATGAATGATCAAATACTAACTATTTGGTTGTGATTTTTCTTCTATGACTTATGCAGAATTCGTTGCCAAGTTCATGGGCATGTACCGGAAGAGTATAGGGAGTCGCCAGTTCTGACTCTTGAAGGAGTAATTTTGCCCATTTGGACATGCTATTTCTTCAAACTCACCCTTCGTAATTTGATAGAAATCATCGGCTGTGAAAGAGGTCTCCTGTAAATTCGACCTTCCTCGATCCTCTATTTGCCAGACCCAAAGATCTAACTGTGAACAAGAGCTTACCACTGCCAGGTGCCAGCTCCCTCAAACTAGATCGTCCGACTTCTTTCACATTTTATTGCTGTTAAGATCATCCACAGAACTAGCCTTTTTTTTTTCCAAATCAGGGTCATTTAGCCAATTAGGGTTCCTGTGCTCATTGTTTATATTCAACTACTCCAGATTGAAGCTACCAACGCATCTAAATAAAAATTAGCAATTCTCTGCCCGGGGAAAAAACAAAACAATGAGAAACATTGTATTTACTTATCAAGAGGGTTCAAGGATAATACAAAATGAAGGATCCAGCAGGTATTCAATCTGAGCTACGCACATATCGCATGAACCATTCTACAGTTGATCATTTTCTTGTTACGAAATAGAGGAGGGGAAAGTGGTAGATGTTGCAGTCAATAACAGCTTCCAACATGCAGAACACCACAAACTTACAGCAAGTACCCAAAAAAAAAAATCCCCGTTTCTCTCAGTTGTGTAAATCTCTGATGATATCCGAGCTCCTACCACCATCCTGTAGCTTTAGTCAGTCTCGTGACTTGCTACTACTTTCAGGACGCTTGTTCCCAGTATACTTCTGCAAATATCCAAAGATGAGGTATTAACTACAGATTAGTCAGGTGGCAAAACAAATTTGGAGAACCAAAAAAGGAGGATAGTTCTAATATGTCACAAGGCAGACAGTCACGTAGCACACTGACCTTCTTTCCCAAGTCGAATGGGACATACTTATACTTGATCATATGCATGATTTGTTTTCTCATTGTGAGAACAAAGAGAACAATCCAGTACAGCACTAGTATCGGCCAGAAAACGGGTACGTCGAACACAGGGAAAAGGGTCATGAATGAAGCAACAAGAAATGCCTTGGTGAAGGTGTACCTGTGAACATCGACCAAACAACTATGTTGGAAAAACTACATCTCGCTACATTTCAACACATTCCATTTCAAGGCATCACCAATACAGCTAAACATAGGACAATATGAAGCCATATCAACTAAATGAGCACCAGAAGCATTGTATTCCTTTTCACATGAAA
Source organism: Linum tenue (assembly GCA_946122785.1). Lineage (NCBI taxonomy): Eukaryota > Viridiplantae > Streptophyta > Magnoliopsida > Malpighiales > Linaceae > Linum > Linum tenue. The sequence continues at coordinate 46,501,338 of CAMGYJ010000008.1, read as the reverse complement.
GTTCCCTTAACGACTGACCAAATTTGTTATCTCGAGTCCTTAATTAGGCATGTTATTAAGCAGGCAAGGCATTTGAAGCTTGAACTCATAAACCAATTGCGACTGCATGGCAACTAAACAAGCAACACGATAGTGAATCTCAAGGGCTACTTACAGTAACAACGCACTAAATAACACAGTGAAACAGAAACACGAACCCACAGGGTAAACCAAAATTTGACGGAACTACATTGCAGGAAGCTGGTAAACAAACGTCTGACTTCATCAGAAGCACTGGTCTGAGCATCAAAGTGTACAGCTAAAGATACTGAAGTATGATCATTAGAATGAGATACTCCCATTCACAAGAAACAAGCAAGTTAATGGATAACCGTTTCTTGTTGCTGTGTACAGCCAAGAACAAGCAGCTGTACATTAGGGTTCATCGTCAACTAACACCTAATGAGATCTCCACGGAGCAAAAGAGATCATCATCCAGAAACCACGAAAACGAAGAGCAGAACTACCACAGAATCCTAATCGCGTCTCGGGACAGAGCTGTCCCGAATTCCTGCCTTCCAACCAAAGCCAATTGATGGTCCGTCTCCCAACTTCCTTACTCCCAACTCTCAAAGAAGTAAAGACTGTAATACTGCTAAAACTGCAAGTTTACATTAAGCTCGAGAAAATTTACCAGAACTTGAACTCAGGAAGCCTGCGAACAAACGGCCTGAACTCATCGGAAGTCTTGGTCGGCAAAGAAGCTCCATCAAGAGATTCAAGCTCCGGATCGACCTTCGGGGAAAGGAATTGAATCAACAGATTAAGAACGTAGATCCCGAGCCCGTACGAGACGACATAGAACCCCTGGACGTAGTAAATCCGCAAGGCGTACAACAGGGCCACCGCAAGCGTTCCGAGCCACCTCAGCGTCGGCTGAGGCACCGATCTGTCGAGATAGTACTGGAACAACCTTGAAAAGTCGCTGCACCACTTGACAAACGGCGGCACGCTTTGAACTCTTGCTTCCGCCATTGTAGCCGAACCCAAGGGTTTCGACTCGCCGGTGGCGTGGCGGTATTTCTGGTTGTCTTTGTTTGGGGGATTGGAAGTGAAGAGAGGATTTGGTGCTTCTTGATCTTCAAGGTGCGAGAGGGAAAAGCATATTAATGGTCCATTTTCGTCTCTAGTTGGTAGTATATAGCCACACTACAGCAACCGTGAGAAGAAAAGCATATTATCCGCGATACTTACTGCCGCATTCGGACCGATTTACCCTTTTCCTTTCTTCTCCGTTTCACCTTCTGCTTCCTTTTCTTGTACGTTCTTCTCCGTTTCGTCTATTTTTCCTTCTTCAACGCAAGTCAGTTCTAACTTCTAACCAAAATACATCATGAACTTCTCACAAAAATAAAATGGTAAATTTTAGAGTAAATACCACTATGGTAAATCATACTTGTCAACATTCCAAAACTTCAGTATTTTAATTGAGAGGAGAGTTACAAAATTATTAACGGTAACAGAAAAATGGCTAATATTTTGCAGCGTTACAAAAGATTTGGCTGATATTTAAAAATGCAGGAAAGGTTTGATTAATAATTAATATATTTACCCTAAATTTTATATAAAAAAAAAGAAAAGGTAAATAGGATGTTTGGTCACTAAGTAGACTAATTTGTATTACGTCAACCAATTAAAAATTTCACTTTCATTAATGGTCACTATGATTAAAATAAAAATTCAATTTCGGTAACTTATCGTTGATTTTGGCCAGACTCAATTAAACCCGTTAGTATTTTGATGACATAGCTGATAGGAACGTTGAGTCACCTATATTTTAACCTGAAAAAAATTAAACCTACTACGTCAAAAAAGTACAATGACAAAAAAAAGTACATAACTCGTTGCGACATCCAGCTTCGAAACCATCATCTACAACGATTCCATTACGTTTGTCAGGTCAATGCCTCCTCAAATCAACGAATCCCCCGCACAAATCTCTGAAAGTTCTATAATCATCACCTCGCCGGAGATTGCGTCTTCCGTTTCTGGTAGGAATGGCAATGGGGCAGGTCCGCGACGGGTATCACGATACTCATATCTGCCTCGTGACGGGTCGGGTCCAGGTCGGGTAATTTATCACGGGGCGCGGGTCGGGACAGGTCGACCCAATGGGTATGCAATTTATATAGAAAGCATTAGAAATATTCATTATTTTCATTAGAAAATCATAATATGATAAAATATAGTTAAATTATTGGAGAAATTGAGGTTCTCACTAATTTACAACTTTATAATAGCTAAAATATGATGTAATAAAAGGAGAATTCTACCTAATTTTACTAAAATTACATGTAATTTAGGCAAGAACGGGTTGAGATTGGGGTGGGTCAGGGCAGGTCGGGTCGATGAGAATACCCATGCCCGCCCCGCCCCAAAACAGGTCAAAGAGGTCGGGTAAAACGAGTCAGGTGGAAATTGTCATCCCTAGTTTCTCGCAACAAAAACCACTAGAAGCTTGGATTGTCGCTCAGAATCACCATTCCTTATTTCATCTGCGTGTGCTTCGTCATGGTCAGGTTCATCTCGGTCGAGAAATGGTAGAAGGGGAAAGGAACTACTGGTATGGAGAACGCAGACCTAGTGACTCAGCATTTGTGTCAGTCACTTCATCAAAATATGACAGCGTTAACGGACGAAAGTTAACGACTAGTGACAAAAAGTGAAATATTATTTTAATTATAATGACCATTAATGAAATTAAAAATTTCGTGAAAAAAATAAGTAATCTCAAGTGACCAAACATGCTATTCACCCCAAAATAAAATTTGATAAAATGAAAATTGAAAGAGACATTTTAATGGAAGGTGAAAATAAGACTCAAGATTAGGTTCTGTGTGAATTATGGAACCTCATGCTTTATGTGCCACCACCCAAAAAGTATTTTCCCCATGTCCAATCCCTAGCTAGTCATCTGAATCAGTGTCTAAGACCTCCGGACAAGCTAGTGATGACACCCATCTCATGAGCTCTAGCATTTAGAGGTTACCATCAGGTAGGGGTGGGCATTGGGTGGGTCGGGTGGATTTTGACCATAAAATGCACCCACCCGCTCTTAAACGGATTGATAATTTTTAACCCACCACCCACCCACATTTAGTTTCGGGTTGGGTCGGGCGGATGGTGGATGATGCGGGTGGGTTTGTGGGTTCACCCACATCACAATGTATATAATATATAAAGGAGTCAACTTGACATGATAATAGGTGAAGAGAATCATCGAGGGGAAGAAGAAGTTGAAATAGGGCGAAAAATGTCGAATTAGTTCTTAAATTGGATAGAAATTCTATTATGAAAGAGTTTTCTACAGATTGAGACGATTATTAGGTGCAAGGAACTAAAGAAAATAATTTTACAAAGGAAAGAGCGGTGATCTAGGCACAAGAATTAGAGGAAAAAGTAAATGGAAGAAGAGGGGATCTCTATTTGGAAGGTTGGCTTTGAGGTTCAAACTCCAGGAGCAGTCCGAGTTTATATCTAACGTCTCCACTCTCCTCTCTCTAGCGCCAACGACTTTGATCTTTTTGCTGTTGGGTTGAGCGGTCACCCGCACACTCACCCACAACCCACCCACCACCCGGCGGATGGCTCCCAGCGCAACCCGTCACCCACCCACAGACCCACCCACTTAACGAAATTCGGGTCAAATGCGGGTGGGTCGGCCCAAACCCGCGGATGATCCGCCCGCATGCCCAACCCTACCATCAGGGTGAAGAGACGATAAGGTTGAGTGTTGAGTATGCACATCTTTTTCATCAAAATGGTTCTGGCCCCACTGGTCGAGAGTGAGTAAATAATTCATCTTATTTTGTTCATATCATACCCCCGGCAAAGACCTAGTTTGCTCATTCGTTTATTTCTATGAAGTGATCTTTATGCATGGATAACTGTGGTTGGTGAGTCGTAATTGCAGGATATGTTTTGATTTGTGAACAAGGTGAGAACTTTTCGTTTGCACGATCTTAATATATTCGAATGCCATTTGTGGTGGTTGCCATGATTGCTTGTTGTTGTCCACATTTCAGTGTCAAATAGACATTGAGAACCCTCTACTTTGTGCCCTTTGACATGTCCCTAAGTTATGATGTTTAGGTTGAAATATTATTGTTGGTCTAATCATTAAGACATATGGGCCTCCAAGCCCATGATCACTAAAAATCCCATAAAGCAAATAAACCCAACCCAGGTGGCTCGGAGGTGGTCTTCCCTAGTCTCTGAGGAAGACCGCCCGACACGTACTCAACGGAAACAAGACAGGACGTCTGACAGTAGGCATGTACGGCGCCCTGACAGACACAGTACGGATATTGACCGAAGTACGAATCTGACTATGCATTTAATGGAAGTCAGAGGCACCCCTAGGTCGCCCGACAGAGCATAAGTTATCCTCACTCCTATGCTCAACTAGTATAAATACCCATCAATGGATCACATTTATGGTAACTTCCAACTACTACATTCTCTCTCTTATTTACGATTTCCTCAATCCTCTCTCTAACTTAGGCATCGAAGGAGGTCACAGGATCCCCCCTGCGGACCTTTCTTGCAGGAATTCGGAGACCGCCTTCGACCATCGAAGCCGCTCGAGGCCGTTGGGACTCACAAAAACGCTTGGTAAGATCCAAGCACAAACATTTTGGCGCCCACCGTGGGGCCCTACGACTTCGTAGCGGAAAAGATGGGAGACGATTTAGAAACACCTCTCAAAGGGATGACAGAGAACAACACCCTCCGAGGCCTATCGCCGAGAGGCAAAGATGAAGTCGAGCTTGAAGAAGTGGTCAAAAGTCAGGGCTTGCAAATCGCAAGCATGCAATACAGCCTCTCTCAAATCCTCCAACTTCTGAAGGCCAAGGAAGACCCCCCCCCCCCCCTCGGGTTCAAGGGGAAGGGTGCGTGAGGAGAAACAAAAAAGCCGTCCATGTCCCAGGCAGCCCTGCTCCGACAGAAGGCGAGGGACCGGATGCAGAAGACATGGATATCAGCTTCCTCGAAGAGCATCTCCGCTCAACCTATGGGAAGCACAAGAGTCCAAACGTTCTCCAAAACCCCATGTCGAAGGAACTCTTCAAAACTCTGGTTCCGCTTAACTTCTCCTCCCTCGGACTACCAACCTACAGCGGGACCTCAGATCCCGCAGACCACCTTTGCGCCTTCATGCTGAAGATGCAACTCATCAATGCGTCAGACTCGGATTTGTGCCGGGCGTTCCCCGTCACCTTCAGCGGTCAATGTCGAACATGGTATATTTCCCTTCTAGAAGGGAAAATTGAGAGTTTCGAGCAATTCGCTTTGCTCTTCTCCACGAAGTTCGCTTCACAACAGCGTCGCAAGCTTACCGTCTCTGCCCTCATAAACTACAAGTAAAGGAAGGAAGAGTCGCTCGCGGAGTTCTACGACCGATGGAACGCGATCACCTTCGAAGTGGAAGGCATCTCCTCGCTCGTAGCCGCCGGAAATCTCAGAATATCCACGAACAGCATCGAGCTCAAGAGAACCTTGATAAAACAGGAAGCCATGCTGACGTCGTGGTCGGACTTGGATCAGTTGGTGCGGCGAGCAATTTTGCTTGAAGAAGCGCTTGCCACAGATGACCGTGGCCAACAGGGACGTCCCAGGAACGATCCCTCAGAGCGCACAGACGCACGATGGGGGAGGCGCTCCCCAGAATGGAATTCCTACCGTAGTAGATACGCGGAGCGCGACGGAAAAAGAGAAGTATTCTCCGCCGACCGAGAAAGGTGAAGAGAAAGACGAAGAGGAGGGAGGAGGCAGGAACCGCCTTCCACCTAGGAACCACAGGAAGGAAAGAACTTATCATCTTCTTTCTCTCATCCAGCAAGCTTTCTAAGACTTGCTAGCGCTAACCTCTCTACAGTAAACAAGTCAATAGACTAGCCTTCCCCGCAGGCTTTCGAGTGCTTTGCTAGATCAGAAGTGGAATTACCCTCTCCCAACTTCATGCTTAGCACTAAGACTGAATGACTCTATGAAATTACGAGAGGTGCGACTGGCACCAAATTACTACTCACGACACCACTGAGTGTATGGATTTCAAGGCCAGCCTGAGATACTTGGCTCCGGGAGACCTGCGGAGCCACCTCGAAACTCGGCGTTCTCACCAAGACCACTCCCCAGAAATGCGGGAAGGATCTCGCAACCCGGGAGCGGACAAAACAAGAAGGTTGAGGAAGGATAGGTCACGATCCTCGACCAGGAACAAGCCCGCCTCTCCTCGGAGGGAGTCCCCCGCCTATAGAACCCAACGCAATGATGACGACAGAATGGAAGTCATAACCATCGCGAGGGGCAGGAAACGCCCAAGGTCCGAAGGAGACCGCATTTCTCATTGTCTAAACGTCCAACGCAGAGTTCCAACCGACGTCACATTCCTCCCAACCGAGCTGGCCAAAGAGGAAAATTCAGAGGACCCCTTGGTCATCTCTTTCAGGACCGCCAAGTTTAAAGTCACCCGCGCCCTCGTAGACAACGGGAGCTCAGCCGACATCCTCTTCTACTCAGCACTCAAAGGAATGAAGAAGAGCGTGCAAGACCTCAACCCTTCCAACACCAGCCTGGTAGGGTTTTCAGGAACCAAGGTTTGCGTCCGCGGATCAATCACGCTCAAGGTCACCATAGGAGAAGGAGGAATCACGAAGACTAGACCGGTGGAATACCATGTGGCAGACTGCCCCTCGGCCTCAATGCCATCTTGGGATGCGGCTTCCTCGCGTCTTTTAAGGCGGTCGCATCCACATGCCACCAAATGTTGAAATTCCCTAGTAGAGGGCACACAGGCCGCGTCCGGGGCAACATAAAGGAAGACAAGGAATGCTACCAAGCAACCGTTGAACACCTCGTAGTAGACCTAGTTGATGCAAGAGGAGACATACCGCGTCTTGAGGCGGTCGAAGGAGACATAGCAGTTGCCTTAGATGAGGAGCGACCAGACAGAACAGTGCGCATCTCGACGCATCTCGCCATCGAAGAGGCTCAAAAGCTACTTACGCTCCTCAGAGAGTTTCAAGACCTCTTCACCTGGGGGCTGGAGGATATGCCCAGCGTCCCCCGTAAAGTTTCTGAACACCGGCTTTCCGTCAAGCCCAAGGCGTTCAGCAACGAAGGAGACACTTGTCTGTAGAGAAGCAAATGGCCCTAGAAGAGGAAGTGCGGCGCCTACTTAAAGGCGGCTTCATACGGGAAGTGCAATATCCCACCTAGCTCTCAAACCCGGTCTTTGTACGCAAATCCGGAGGCGCTTGGAGGATGGTATCGACTTCACAAGCCTCAACGCGGCGTGCCCAAAGGACGCGTATCCCCTTCCCCGCATCGACCAACTCGTTGATGGGACCGGTAACCATGAAGCCCTCAACTTTCTAGACATGTTCTCTGGCCACCATCAGATCAAAATGGCGGAATGCAACCAAGGCTGACCGCATTCATGACACCCATTAGAAACTTCTGCAACCAAGGATGGTGGATGCGGTTTTTAAAGAACAAATGGGAAGGAACATGAAAGCCTATGTCGACGACGTCCTAGTCAAAAGCAAGAAAGCCAGCGACCACCTATCCGACCTACGAGAAACCTTCGAGACCTTGCGAAGGAGGAACCTGAGGCTCAATGCCCTAAAATGCGTCTTTGGAGCATAAGCGGGAAAGTTCCTAGGATTCATGATCACCAAAAGAGGAATCGAAGCAAACCCCAAGCAAATCGAGGATGTCCTCAACATGAAGCCGCCAAAAACAATCAAAGAGATCCAAGCGTTCAAAAGCAAATTGGCCGCACTCATAAGGTTCATCCCGCGATCCGCCGACAAGTGCACTCCTTTCTTCCAGATGCTAAAGAAATCGGCATCCAGGCTCCAATGGGGCGCTGAATGCGATAAAGCGTTTGCATTGCTTACCAGCCAGCTCAATTCCCCGCCTGTCTTGAGCGCCCCCATCCCCGGGGAGCGTCTCTACCTAGCTGTTTCTGAACAGGCCGTGAGCTCAGCCCTGGTGAGAAGGGAGCAAGACGGCACAGACAGACCTGTCTACTACGTGAGCAAGGCACTCCTCCCTGCCGAAATAAGGTACATGCCAATTGAGAAGGAGGTCCTGGAAGTGGCTTCCGCGACTAGGAAGTTAAGACCGTATTTCCAGGGGCACCCAGTCACCGTGCTATCCAACCTCCCGCTAAAGAGTGTTATGCGAGGAGCTCAACGAGTACAACATTGAGTACACCCCAAGGCCCGCCATCAAGGGCCAGGTCCTAGCAGATTTCATTGCCGAGGGATTCTCCCTAGCGGCAACCCCCTCGGAGGAGCACCCTCAAGTATGACGCCTATTTATCGGCGGAGCAGCGGGAAAAGCCGCCTCAGGGGCAGGGGTAGTGATAGAATCCCCCGACGGGGTCGTCCATGAAATCTCACTGAGATTCAGGGATATCAAGACCAACAATGTCGTTGAATATGAAGCCCTCATCAATGGGCTCAGACTGCTAACCAACATGGGTGCGTCGGATGTGTACATCTTCTTCGACTCGCTCTTGGTGGTGAAACAAGTGCACGAGACATTCGAAATCAAGGACGAAACATTGGCCATGCTCGCTAGCAAAGCCAGAAGCTCCCTCGTGCAACTGAACTTCTGGAAGCTTGAGCATGTTCGGCGTGATGACAATCAACACGCCGATGAGCTATCCAAGTTGGCGACCGCCCTGGACTTCGAAGGGGACCGACATGTTACCGTCACAAAGGAGGGTGACCCCGCTGACGAGATCATGAATATCGGCGACGCCTCATATTGGAGGACCCCTCTGTTCCAATATTTGGAGCACGACATAGCTCCCCAACATCCAACCGAACGAAAGGCGCTCAAGCGAAAGGCGGCCAGGTACACCATAGTGGACGACCACCTATGCCAAAGTTCGTTCTCGGGAACGTACCTAAAGTGCCTCGGTCTAGAGGAAGCAAAGTGGACCCTAAGAGCGATACATGAAGGGACATGCGCAACGCATGTCGGCCCGAGATCGCTCGAAAGAACAATCCTCCTACAGGGCTATATTTGGCCAACAATCAAGAGAGACACATCAGACGTCGTCCGAAAATGTCACGCCTGCCAAGTGCACGCCTCCAAGCACCATCTCCCCAGGACTGAGCTCCCAGGGGTGGTTGGCCCATGGCCGTTCTCTAGGTGGGGGCTCGATCTGTTGGGACCTTTCCCCATTGCTCCGCTCGGAAAGAAGTATCTAGTGGTCGCTGTCGACTATTTCACCAAGTGGATCGAGGCAGAGCCACTAGAGACAATCACGAGGGTGAGGGTACAAAAGTTTGTGTTCAACAACATCGTGATTCGCTTTGGCATTCCACAGTCGATCGTCACTGACCATGGCACACAGTTCGACTGTCGGCCGTTTGAAAACTTTTGTGCGAGAAACCGCATTACATGCACCATGGCATCAGTGGCGTACCCCCAGACCAACGGCCAAGCCGAAGCGTCCAACAAGATGATCCTCCAGGGGTTGAAAAAGCGCCTTTGGGACGCGAAAGGGGCCTGGACTACAGAACTCCCGCATATCTTGTGGGCGCATCGCACGACCCACAAGACAACCACGGGTGAAACCCCCTTTGCTCTGACATACGGTACTGAGGCGGTCGCCCCAGAAGAACTGAACTTACCATCCCTTCGTGTCTAAGCATATGATCCGAAAGCCAATCACAAGAAGCTGCTGGAACAATTGGACATGATAGAGACAAGACGTGAGGCAGCTCTCGAACGCATCATAAGCGAGAAAGCGAAGGTGGCCTCTTCCTACAACAGGAGAGTGAGGCCGCGGATCCTCGAAGATGGCGAAATGGTCCTCGAGCATGATTTTCAGAAGAAAGAGGAGCATGGCAAGCTCGCGGCAAATTGGGAAGGCCCTTCCTCATCGGCAAAAAAACAGGTCCCAACACCTTTTGCCTCGCAACCATGGAAGGAACCTCAGTCTCTAAGACGTGGAACGGCATGCACCTCTGAAAGTACTACTCTGACGCGGACTAGAATACGTTAGGTTTAAGCAAAGTTATTTTGATGGCAGGGTAACATACCCGCCATTTGTAGAAGTGTATTGGTCGCTGCTATGCTACCACTTTTGCTTTAGTAATACACTCATATTTTCGGCCAAAATTTCGGGTCACCGCGCGTCTTTAACAAAATCAATGGGGCACACAAACAACACCCCAAAAATGCGCGAAAACCGCCTTACGGCAGGACAACAAAGTCCAACATCAACAAGGGGAACTCACTCAGAAAGTGATCTTCGGACGCACAACACAACAGAAAGTGATCTTGAAAGCGACCTCAGACGCTTCGCGACCTTTCACTCCCTTCACCATCATCCTCTGCATCACCTCTTTCCTCCTCTTCCCCATCATCAGCCTCCGAATACACATCGTCATCGGTCCAACCGCCAATCGCGTCCCAAACCAGGTTCGTGTCCCAAACCACGTCAGGCAGCTCCTAACGGAACAAGTGATGCGTCTTCCCAGCTCCTAAGGCCTCTTCCCAGCACCCCGCGTCAAAGGGATGGATGCGGCGGTCATCGTTACCGGTACGCTGGGTGCTACCGTCAAAGTAGCCGCGGGAACCGTGTTTCTCATGACCGCCCCCGATGAAGGTGCATCACTGGTCTTCACCACCTTCACCATCCTCTTCTTCGCCTTTGGCCGATTAGTAGCGGCAAGCTCCCTCAGACCTGCAAAAAAACCGCATAAGTAAAACGACATGAGAAATGGAAGAACATAAACAGTTAGACAAATTCCTACTAACCATAAAAACAACAAACGTGCTGGTATGCACTCTCGGAATCGCTTTGCTGCACACGCAGCTGAAAACCCTCAACGATGCGGGTCACGTGATCATTCACCGACTACGGGAACTGACAAGAGGCGCACCAAGCATCCTTGGAACCAACCGCATAGCCAGTAAGCGGCTCTAACTCTCGCGCATACCATTTCAAGGATGGACGTGCAAAGAAATATTCCTTGTACCAGGGCAAATCCAACTTGGGCGCCCCAGTGACAAACCCGACAGAATTCTCCTCCTAATTGACCAACAGTTAGTCGTCGCGAATGTTGTAGATCAGGCGGAAGGCATCAAAAGACGACTCTTCTTTGAGGCGGTCACACGCCAGCCGGTACATCACAGAGTGAAAAATAATGGTAGGTGACAGGCGTCCCAAAGTACAACCAAGCCAGTGCAAAACCTTGGCCATAATAGGGTCGAGAGGGAAACGCAACCCCAACTTCACCTGTTTAACGTGGATAGGAATCCAACCAACCGGGCAAGACCCGGAGTGACTCACTTCGGAGGGGGTCGCATAATGCCAATCAGGAGGAAGATTAAGCGACTTCAAGCGGTAGAGCACCTGCTCGGGCTTGAAAACCGCTTCATAACTTGGCCCCAAGGCAAACACGTCAGGCGGGACCGGTTGACCGCCCCACATCCCCTCATGACGAAGAACGGTATAAACAGAGTCCTTGATTGCGAGCGGAAGCGGTTCTACGCCCTCTGCCTCCACTATTTCTAATGAGGATGAAGTACTTGGGAGCTCCTCCGAGCGCACGCCCTCACTGTCGATCGCCTCATCCTCATCCAACGATATAATATCTAAACCTACCCGCTCAAAATCACCTATGTTATCCCCAACCGCAGATGAAGTAGCCATACCCCCAACTGGTACAGGGCGGATGTTAGCAAAAGAGTTATTTAAGTCAAAATTGATTCCAACAAGACAATCGTGCAATTCAGAACCACTCCCAATGTATAATTCTAGCTCGGATAAATCCCACACGCACTCAGAGGCAGTTCGAGTGGGAGAAGAGCGGGTCATACCTTGTGATACACGAGCGGCTCCTCCAGAGGGTCCCACATTCTTCTTTGCAGGAGCTGGCGGCGATAGCGGAACCCTCAAGGCGGTCAGGTTCTTCTCGGGCACCGCCTCCGAGACAATGTTGGCGATGGAAGCCTCGCCTATGGCGGCGGCGACGTCACTCCCCGCGGCGGCGGAAGGGGTCCGGTCTTCGCTCGACATCTGCAAGCACAGAGGAAGCGAACGTCGGGTCCGCCGTGAAAATCCGAATCAACCACCAGAGCGCCGCGCGACGGAAGAAATTGCAAGAAAATCGAAGTAGGGCACAAAGTAAGAAGAAGAAGAAGGAAGAAGCAAGAGCGCAACACATACGAACCAAGAAAGCTTACCTGGGCTAAACCGAGTTTATAAAGCTTAACGATAGGGGAGGCTCCAAATTTTTCGCAGGAGAAGAAAGGAAGGAGATGAAGTGTTTTCCGAAAGAAGAAGCAAAAATGGCGGAAAAAGCTTCCCCAGGACATTTAAATGAAAGTTGGGGTTTCAAACCCGAGGATGACGCTTCGCCTGCCCGTGTCAGGGCTCCACTATCGATGCATGCCGCGTGGCATCCGCAAACTCGAGAGAAAGGGCACGCGCGCCCTAAACCGCCCCTCAGGCATTCCCGCTTCATACACTCACAGCCAGGGGCAGGCGAGTAATCATGGGTAGGGCGACCCTTAACCGCTTATGATACTCAAGCAATCAATTAGCCGCGAGAGCCTAAAACCTCTCACACCTAAGGGGCAAATGTTGGGCTAATCATTAAGACATATGGGCCTCCAAGCCCATGATCACTAAAAATCCCATAAAGCAAATAAACCCAACCCAGGTGGCTCGGAGGCGGTCTTCCCTAGTCTCTGAGGAAGACCGCCCGACCCGTACTCAACAGAAACAAGACAGGAGGCCCGACAGTAGGCATGTATGGCGCCCTGACAGACACAGTACGGATACTGACCGAAGTACCAATCTGACTATGCATTTAATGGAAGTCAGAGGCGCCCCTAGATCGCCCAACAGAGCATAAGTTGTCCTCACTCCTATGCTCAACTAGTATAAATACCCATCAATGGATCACATTTATGATAACTTCCAACTACTCCATTCTCTCTCTTATTTACGATTTCCTCAATCCTCTCTCTACTTAGGCATCGGAGGAGGTCCTAGGATCCCCCCGAGGACCTTTCTTGCAGGGATTCGGAGACCGCCTTCGACCATCGAAGCCGCTCGAGGCCGTTGGGACTCACAAAACGGCTTGGTACGATCCAAGCACAAACAATTACCTTGTTTGAGATTTGTTTTCTCGGGGACAAGCAAACGTCCAAGTGTGGGGTAGTTTGATTCGGGCTTAATTACACATGTTTTCACCCCATATTCTTGTGATGTTGAGGCATTTACATCGCATGAGGTTCAATTTGACACTAGGTTGTGCATGTTTTTAGCATGTTTCATGTCTTAGCAAGTAAAATTGATCTCAGGAGCGAAAGTCATATGAAAGAGGGCAAAAAGGAGCGAAATGGACAAAAATGCAAAAGTCACGTCCAGAGGAGCATTATCACGGGCTGGAGACAGTGACAGTTGTGCCCAGACCGTGAAGATTGACGGGATCCAGGAGCTTGAGCATGCCTCGGGGGCAGGTCAAAGTTCACGGATGGGAGACCGCAACATTTTCGCCCAAGTCGTAAAGTATATAAATGAAACGACACGTTTTTGCTCGAGATCACGATTGTGACATTTGACCGTGACAATCACCCGATTGGAGTATTAAAGGAGGAGTGAGCTTAAACAAAAAGGGAGGACTTCTAGAGTGATATTTGCTTTTTCTTCTTGAGCTAGAGAGAGAAAGTCACGAACCAAAGGAGGAAGAAGGAGTTATTGACCTACCCAAGGCTTGAAGAATGGATATTTCTCCTCCAAAGAGGCAATCCAAGAAACTAAGGCTTAAGAGAAGCAACTTACCATGGTTTTTCTATCCTTCTTTGTTGTATTCCTCTCCTTAGTCATGGAATAGTTCTCCAATTCACTTGGTTGTTGTGAACCCTAGCCTAGAAATGCTATAGGTTGTATGGATTGAATGCTATGTGTCTGGGTTTGTGTTTAATACAATGTTTGGGGTAATTTTCAGAATTCTTTAGTGTTGTTCTTCATATGTCAAAGTTAGCTCAAATTGACCTAGGTGGAGGAAGTCCTCTTTTGGGCCTTAAGAAGCTAGATTTCTTGACCAATTGGGTCACCCATCTACGGAAATTGAGGGCAAGTCTCAAACATCGATTTAGTGCCATGAACCTACCATGAGTGGTCGCTATTTCGCCGTGCGGACTAGTTTTCGAGGGAGTTGTCTTAGAAACCCTTGGTTGATTAGTTAAGAGAGCTAGTTTTCTTGCTTAATTCAATATTCCATGATTAATCGTCTAAGAGAATGGGGTTTCTCCACTAGTGTCAACCTCCTCACGGTGTATGAACACACTTTTCCACATTAGCATTCCATTCGGTTAACCTTAATGCAATGCTAGGGGGAGTAATACCTGGGTGAAGCCTTCTCATATTGAAACCATCGTTATTTACTTTCTTTGCTTGTTTATAAGTGTAGTTCCTTAGCTTTTAACTCCAAACGTTTTCTAGATAACAAATTAAGAGATTGAAGTAGGAGTACATGAACCGCCTTGGGTTGACAATTAAAACACTTGTCGTATACTACACCGTTCTAAAGTTTGTACTTGGGCTTTAGTCAAGATTTAATTGTGTAGTTAGAAATGAGTCAGAGGGTGGGTCTGCTGGAAGAGGAGTCGGAAGCAATAATGTATGACAAAGAGAAAAATAGAAAGCCTATGAGAACGATGTGATGGTTTCCAGTTGAAGGAGGCAAATTGGAAGCAAGATAAGTAGAAGCTCCAGGAGGAATTGAAGAGGCTGAAGAATCACCATCAAACCATCGATGCTCTCTCTATCCCTGTCTGTCAGTTATCCCTGTTCTTAGCAAACCCAACAATGGCTAATGGACCGCATGGATTAGAGAATTTGCCAGGTAAGTAAATTTTGGGATATTGTTCATATTTCGAGCTTCGTTCCCCATTTTCTCTCTCTGCCGACTCATCTCTCTTAGTTTCTTCTCACTTTGTAGGAGTTCTCCACTATATGGTCTAATCAAATAGTAATCTTCTGCCACCCCGTCCTTCATTTGTCAATCAATTGTCTGTCATGTCACTACATGTTTATATGCATAAATAGAAGGGTAAATACAATATAATAGCCAAACCTTTTCAAAACAAAATTAATAGCCAAACCGTTAACTTTTTGTTCGGTCAACTATTAGTTGACTCTCACATGGCAGTTTTATTGCTGAGTTGGATGTCAATTTGTGACATGAAAAAGAGTCAATCATTTGACTCTGCCACGTAGATATTTATTAATTTATATAATTATTATTTTTTCAAAATAAATACAACATTTGACTCGCCCCCTTTCTGTCTGACTCCAACATTCATCCTTTTCTTCAAAACTCCACCGGTCAGTCCGCTCGCTCCTCAGTGGTACCGTATCAAAGGCGGTGGCGCTGAACAAAATTATGGCAGAGTCTCTAACGATGTTCAGCTCTCCGTTTGAATCAGAACTCAAGTGAACGACGCGTTCCGGGATGCATGGAGCTCCAACGCGCTATACGTTGCTCATACCCTCTCAATGGTTTACCAATCTCCCAAGATGTGGCACTTGCGAGTCACAATCATCGAAGATCAAGATCTTAACATTGATCCCGATCTCCCTCCGTTAACGGTGCTAGATATTCGAATCAAAGGCCAATTAGGGTTTCAATTCGTCAGATCCGGACGAGAATCAAAGAGAAGAGAACGATGGGGTTTGCTAGCTCCCTAGAACGGTGGTGGTGATACCGCGGGAGGCTTTTTCCCGTCACTTGTTTTTTTGGGTTGTTCGGCGGTGAGCAAGGACAGTAACGGGAAGGAGATTGAGGATGGAGAGGAAGTTGGAGGAGCCGCTAGCGCATGCGGTTGCGACAGCGGAGGAGGGGAATGGAGTATTTCACCGTTGCTTTTGAGTTTGATGATGGTGATGGATGGGGGAGATGGCAACACTAGTGGTGGTTATGGATGGGGAAAAAGTAGGAATTAGGGGGAATGGATGGAGCTGGTGGAGGAGGGGAAGGGAAGACTTTGCCCTTGCTTTTGAGTTCCATGATGGTGATGGAGATGGGAGATGGCGGTGCTAGTGGTGGTTGTGGATGGGGGAAAATGACTGGAACTGGCTAGTGGAGGTGAGTGTTTGATGATGATAGAGAAAGGCGGAGAGGATCTGTATGGAACTTTTTTGTTTCGTTTTTTCTTTTAATAACAAACAATAAGTTGCCATGTCATCAAAATCATTCCATGTTAGCAATAAATTTGCCACCTTTGAGTCAACTAACGGTTGACCAGACGGAAAGTTAACGGTTTGGCTATTAAATTGTTTTCGAAAATGTTTGACTATTATTTTATTTAAAACGAAAGGTTTCGCTATTATATTGTATTTAACCTAAATAGAAAATGAAGGTTTATTCATTGCGAAGAACTTCTCATTATGAACTGTACATCCTACAACGTGTTGAATTCATCCCCAAGGGTAGCACAGAGAGTATTCCATGGTGGTGGGTTGTTTAGCTTATACCTTTTTCTATATGTAACCAACAATATCAACAACTAGTTCTAAAGCTTACAAATCACATGCCAGTAATTAAGGCGATTACATGGTCACTTCACTAGTTAAAACATCAATTAAACCACATGAAAATTCACCTTTCTCTTAGAGAAGCCATTAATCAAGAGAGGTAAACTATTGATATATGCATTCACTTATAGAGCACATGCTATTGATAGGGAGACTATAATTGATGTGATTCCCCGCAAAGAAGAATTCCCGGCCGCCACTATTAAATACTCGATCGGGGATTTGGAGAGGAGACTGGGTAATTCAAGCGGAATACCCCAGGTCGTGACTACAAAATACCCGACTAGGTATTTGGACAGCGTTATGGGTCTGGCCGAGTTTGTACTTTCTTTTAGGTTTAGATTTTTGTTTCTTTTTAGGTTTATGATTATTTTATTTGCCTGGGCTATATGAAGGGTTTAAACACGAATTTTAGAGTTCAGAGAGAGTTTTGTTGAATGGAAATTAACTCTGAGGAGTTTTCCCCATAGATCATGAGTGCTTGTGGTTTATTGGTTTAGCCATTGGTGAGACCCTTCTTTGAGTTTTTCTGTTAAAGATTCCAGAAGAGCTTGACAAGACTCTTATCAATCAAGCGATCACACTTAATTTTGGCGAGTATTTATCCCCACGTATCCTTTACTTTTGTTTTTGTTTGAAGATCGATTCGAGTTATCCGAGCTTCAATTGAAGTTGCACGACTTTGACAAAAGAACCTAGGCTATCACGAGCTCGGGTTCTTATCAGGTTGTATCAAAGTTTCGATTCAAATAAGTGGACAGGAGAAGAAGATCTAGAGATGGTGAAATCAATTAAGCAAGGTAATCTGTTCTATACTCGTTGTTTGGTTCAAGAGAAGGTGTATTTTGTGCTTGTAAATGGAGGGATCAAATCAAATTTGATCAGCTCAAGAATAGTGAAAAAAATTGGGGATGCCAATGTGTCTACATCCAGCTCCATACGTGCTATAGTCACATTGCAAGAAGATTTCCAGCATTGTGGTTGGACAGGTTTCTATTAAGTTTTCGATTGGAAGATATGAAGACACATTTGTGCGACGTGGTGTCCAAGCTTAAAAATCAGATTGCGTTGGGACAAACGTGGTTCCAAGATCGTGGAGTTCATCAGGTCATCAGAAGGTCCAAAAGCTTTCGATTGCTGCATCAGAACAAGGTATTCGTTTTGAAAACTTTATCCCCGGAGGAAGTTGCAGATGATTGGAAGGCTTTGCAACGATTACAATAAGAGTATGAAGAAGAAGCCATGAAATCGCTGGTAGCACAGATGACTCAGGGGGAAGCTTTACTTCAAACTGTGTCGAATAGCGATCAAGTTTGAGTTCTTCGGTGCAGCAGAGTGCAGACATTTCTCGACTAGAGGAAGTTAACATTGAGGTAGAGGACGAGTCAAGAGAAGCCACCGGTTCTGACGAGTTCCTCGAAGGAAACCACATGGTTTCTCCAACATCAGACACTCCAGAACAACAGAAGGAAGAAGAATATTTTTAGGAGAAGATCGTGATGGAGAAAGAGCAGATGATTTATCGCGATCCTTTTTATTATTATGACGATGATGAATTCTCGTGCAGGAGTCTTCAAGCTTTGAGCTTTGGTAGCTTGATTTGGACGACTAATTGTTGTGAAGGCAAGAAGGTAGATGGCGGTGACTTGAGTCCAGTGAAGGTTGAAGATTTGGGACGAGGAACTTCAAGTTTGGATGCCGCTGGAGCAACCAATTATGTTTGGAAACCTGGCTAGAGGTTTCACGGAAACATTCATGCTGACTTGAGCTTGGAAACTCATGATTTGGAGCTCATGTTTGATCGGTTGTTTGAGCTCTTGATTCCGTGGAATTTTAGAGGATGCGTGTTCTTTCTTGGTGCTGATTATACAGGAAATTTTTTTTGGAAGTCAGGATGAAAAGCTTTGAGGGAAAAACTTCTTCGATAGGGAGGGACTGATGTGATTCCCCACAAAGAAGAATTCCCGGTCGGCGCTATTAAATACCCGATCGGGGATTTGGAGACGAGACCAGATAATTCAAGCAGAATACCCCTTGGTAGTGACAGGAAAATACCCAACCGGGTATTTGGACTGGTTTTGGGTCTGGCCGAGTTTAGCCTTTCTTTTAGGTTTAGGTTTTTGTTTCTTTTTGGGTTTATGATTACGTTATTTGCCCTGGGCTATCTAAAGGGTTGTAAACACAAATTTAGAGTTTAGAGAGAGTTTTGTTGAAAGAAAATTAGCTCTGAAGATTTTTCCCAATAGAGCATGGGTGCTTGTGGTTTATTGGTTTGCTATTGGTGGATTCCATAGCTCGCGCTAGACCCTTGTTTGAATATTTATGTTGAAGATTCCAAAAGAGCTTAACAAGACTCTTATCAATCAAGCGATCACACTGGATTGTGGTGAGTATATATCCCCACGTATCCTTTACTTTTGTGTTTGTTTGAAGATCGATTTGAGCTATCCGAGCTTGAATTGAAGTTGTGCGACTTTGACAAAAGAACCTAGGCTATCACGAGCTAGGATCTTATCAGTAAGTATTGGGGTTTTATGTAAGATAAATCGAACTTGATTTCAATTTAAGCTACAATTTTCAAATCAGTATGCTCATGTTCACTTTTGAAATCTGAAAGTGGTTTCTTTGGTGCTTTTTCTTCACCAACAAGTTATTCAACACGTATTTATTGTCAAGTTTCCTTCTACTCATGTTTCCCGGTTGATGATGATCGTTCCCCAAAAGTTTTGATATGTTTTTATTTTTTTCTTATGTTGATTGGTTGGATTGAATATGAAAACCATGGCCGTTGAACCAAACTACATACTTTAATAGGAGGACAATTCTGAAGCTGCTGCTCCCTATTGGGTCATTGATTTGAACTAATAATTAACAGCTTTGGGATATTCTTTTGCTGTTATTATGGTGTGGAGATGATAAGGAAGATAGAGACTTGAGTGCCATACAGAATAGGTGAAAAACCTGACGTGTAAGTTTCAACTCATATACCTGTAGCAGTGTCAACCAGTGAATTCAGATGAATCCCAATATTTGTAGAGGTACTTGCATGGCATGAAGAAGTGTCTACAATTTTCCAGTCTTCAGTAATTCGTGAATCTCCTGGCTATCTGTTGATGAGCAATGGAATTCGTTGTAGAAAACTCCATCCCAAAATTTGATAATGTTTTGCAGTTTTTCCAGGTTATGTAAGATGACTCTGTTTGTTTGGTTTCCTGAGGATAAGCTATTCAAAAGATAAATGATAAGTGAATTCCTACACACAAAAAAAACTCCCAGTGAAGTCCTATAGGAAGGCTATTGATCATAGAAGGAATGTTAAGGCCTAGCTATAGAAGTTGCAGAGCAATTGAATGGGATGGAGGAGGTAACAAGATGGATGTTAGGTTCAAGATTTCATATCTTTCACATGACTTCGAGGCAAAGCAATCGAATTTGGGAGAACTTCAAACATTAGATCGTCTCCTCAATCAATCACATGAATCAATTTCTTCTGTTGTACAAACATCCAACTATGTGATTTTAACCTTTGGAAGGAGAAGTGTTGAGTAATGCATCTACATTTGTTACTATTAGGATTTCAATGCAAACTAAGAGATTAGATGTTTTCATCTTTTTTTATTAGTTTAATCATTTGGATTAATCAACCATGCATTCTATCATGACCTCTCTTCCAACTATTGTACTTAACCAAATATATGACTCTCCTGCTACTAAGTGCGGATAGTTCCTGATCCTTTTTCCTACTTATTTCATATATTAGTGCATAGTTGGAGGTTCATCTTAAATTAAAAAAACATGTTTTATTGAGATTACAAATAGGGAGAGGATTGGGTACAAAACTCTAACCTATAAAACCCTGCAAATACGATGATACGACCTGGATTTTGCATGGTTTTATAGGCGAGAGTTTTGTACCCAAACCCAAGCCTTATGCAAATTATAGTTCTAATGTTGTAATGAATATTCTTGATAAACAACACTACATTATTATGTACCAAATATATGATAACTACATTTTTAGACTCATGTTTTGTAGATAATCATTATGATTATGAGTTCGTCTTGCATAATAAGAATGTATAACTTTGTTAACAAAACATATGGTACGTGCTTTATGTATATAACTTTTGATTATTCCCGTTATCACTATACAACTTTTCGAGATACTAAACATGACTAAATCTCATGCGGCGTATCTGTGGGTGTTGATACTAATGCATATAAAAAATGCAAAATACACTTGCATAGCCATAACTTTTACATTTGTGACACTTGTACCCTGATTTGAAAAAACACACTAGTACATCCAGATTTTGGGTTTTGTTTGACAAATATAGCCATTCCATCGCACGCCGTTGATGATGCTGACTGAGCTAAAGATTTATGCTAGTGTAGCAATTTTTTTACTTTGCCACCTATCAGCCATGTCATATTTGTCAATACATCTGTATAGCCAAAACTTTTATACTAATGACTAATATAGCCATTTTTTCAAAATAAAAAATCCCACCTCCTGAAATCCCTCCTTCCCACCCCAAATCTCATTGCCCTCTTAACCTAATTCATTCGTGCCTTAAACCCTAATGCCCCAATTTCGCCGTCAACGCGACCAACGCTCTCAAATGCTGGCTCTTCGAGCGCCCAATTTCTTCATCATCGAGAAATATGCATCGTATTGTTCACAGTCTTTAGCGAGCCAATTTTGGGGGGCTCCGGTTGGTAGAGACGAAACATAGCACAGAGCAACATGACTTCACTCTAACATCGAAGAGGGAATTGCTTTCGTTCAAATTTAGATCAAATTGACATTTGTTCTAAATGCTCGGTGGAGTCTATTAAAAAATATGAAGGTAACGACCACACCAAGGCTTCAAAAGTAATACGAGTAGTGCATAGATACGGAAACGACGCCAATGAATCAGGTTAAGACAGAGATGAGATTCAGGATGGGAAGGAGGGATTTCTGGAGGTGAAATTTTTACTTTTGAAAAAAATGATTATATCATTTATATCAAATTTTTGGATATATATATATATATATATATATATATATATATATATATATATATATATATATGGTGGTGTATTCGGCGCACCCATTTTTTTGGGTACACTTAGCGCACCCGCCTCATAATCATCATTCTGAGGATGCGATTCATGTCAAAATGGTATCAATTGTTGCTTATGATATTATGAACAATAAGCCCATGAATTTGAAGAAAAAAATCATTTAAGATTTACTTTAATTTGAAGGATTTAGCATTTAGGGGTTTAGGGTTAGGGTTTAGGTTTACAGTTTGAGATTTTGCAGTGGGATTCAAAATTGAAGGGTAATAGATTGATTTTTTTATGATTCTATGTCATATCATCATGTTAGATTGAGAGTACTAATTAAAGTTCAAAATTTGATGTATTATGGACACTTTTAGAAATGGGTGCATATATATATATATATATATATATATATATATATATATATATATATATATATATATATATATATATTAACACATATGCCGTGGCCGACATGTGGCAAAGATAAGAGGAAAAAATGGCACGACAGTATAAATCATTAGTCTATTCAGCATCACTAACGATGTTATGACGGAATGACTATATTTGTCAAACGAAATTTCAATCTGGTTAGACTAATATATGTTTTCAAATCTGACTACAGGTATCTCAAACAGTAAATTATAGCTATAGCTATGCAAGTGTGTTTTACCTAAAATAAATCAACCCAGAAACCCTAGGTTGTTGGCCAGTCCATCACCCTGAATCTAAACCACCACACTGCAACTCCTCTTTTGAAACAATTATATATTAACAAAGTTTTAATCCTTGAATGCTAAAATCCTCAATAACTTTGGACGGCGATAACTTTGTGCTTCAAAATCCGAATGTCATAAATATTTTTTTGATTCCGCATAAACAATTACTACAACTTTTAATATAACCATAATTTTTTTTATTCCGCATAACTTTTAAATTACTACAACTAATTCCTGTTTTGAAAATTTCATCCTAGTAAAACTTGTAGATCTTAAAAAGTTATGCGAAATGAAAAAAAAAGTTCCGACATTCGGATTTTGGAGCACAAAGTTATTGTCGCCCAAAGTTTGACGAAATCGAAAAAAGGCTCGTTCGGGGTCGCAAATGACATTTTTTTCGAGACAAAGGCGGGACCGAACCGCCTACAGCCGTTTGCAACTTGCAAGATCTCAAAAATTTATGCGGATTCAAAAAAAATGCTACGATCGGATACCCGAGTGCAAAGTTACGTTCGTTTGAAGTTTCGGCCGAAATTAGGAGTTGATCGGAAAAAAAATTGGACCAAAACCGCTGGGTGGGTTGGCGGTTTGGCCCTAAACCGCCGCCCCTCCGTAACCTAGAGGTTTTCGTCGAAAACCGCGCCCCCACCCAGCGGTTTACACGTAGACCGCAGGTGGGGTGGCGGTTTTCGAAAAAGGCTGGTATTTTTGGTATTTTTTGGGGTTGGGTGGTATTTTTTTAATTTTGAACAGTGTTATTTCTGAAAAAAGTCTCAAGTTTGCGGAATGATTAATGTGGAATCCATAACCCGCGCCATACAAATGACCAAACCAGTTTTTTTGGTAGGGGGAATTCATCACCGCCGAAGTATGTATAACACTAGCTTATAACTCGGCCCGTTGGCCGAATGAAGATAGTATTATGCATGTTCATATTTGAGTATATACTTCTATGTTATGTTTAATCTACCAATCAATTTAAATTTGTCGACAATCCTTCTAAATGACGTCTAGAGAATATATGGATATGTCGATTATTTGGAGTATCATCATCGTTCGAGAGTGTGAAATATAATTTGAAGCTCATTTCTACATTCAAATGGTTGAAACAGGTATCCTTACTCCCATTTTCAAAATTTGAATTTTGCCCAAAATGAAATGATAATGAAATTTTTCAATTTTCTATTTGATTTTGTATGATATTGATCTCTAAGTTTGCCTTCATTCCAAGTAAGAATAATTTCATCAAATCACAAACATAGGCAGATAAAAACTGCAAAAGCTTCAAGCTAGACTTTTTTTAATGGTAAGGATATATTATTAATAAAGATAACCCGAATGTGTCCAAAATAAAAGAACAAAAATAAAAACGAAGTCAGTCTGGTTAGCAATTGACGGAATTGACCTATCAACAAAAAAAAAAAATATATAATCAATGCATTACAAAAAAAGTTTAAGTTATATGCAAAACATTGGATTCCAAATTAGATACATTAGAGTTTCTAATTTTGGATAACCCAAGGACTGTGAACGGGAAGACAAGGGTCTTGGTTGCTTAATTATACAAAAAATGATTTAATATACAATTAGCATTTTAGAAGCAACCACTCTAGAGCATTTTCTATGCTCCCCAGTAGAAAGCTTGATTAAGGCCAAGACAGTTCAACTCTCAATTTCTTGAGGGTGAAAGAGCGAGTGATTCCTATCTTCAATCCAATTGCATCAACTATTGTTCAAACCTTCTGAAGTTGAGGACACCCAGCCAAAATCTACTGAAGCTGACTATTCTAGATCGTATCTTTCTATTCCGGGAAGCCTCCCTTTGTCTGAATCTAAACTTCTTTCGTAACCATTATCATATTCGTGATTATTCTGTTAAATCCATAAGAGCAAAGGAATGTAGCTTATTAGTGTCAATTTCCATCTTCTACAACCAATTGACCAAAGAATACTAAATTAGCTATGCCCATTTTAAACACCCACCAATCTAAAGTCACATGCTGAATTGAGAAAGTTGATGAATCGAACCTCAAGATTTATGATTTGTCTAGCAATCTAATTAGCATAATATTAAGCATAAAAAAAATAGTGAAAGATCAAAAAATAGAATAAAAAAATCATTATTGTTGAATGATTTTGAGTAAGATAAATGAGGTGAGCTGTGTAAGTGATTGAAGAGGTAATTTGCATTGATTAGGAGAGTGGTTTAAATACCAACTCTTGAACAGAAATACAGCTACAAAGGAGGAACCACCTAGCCACTAACGGGAACCACTAACTAAACTACTTACAGTAATTACAAATAATACATAATTAAGAGGAGTCCTTATCACGCCCCCGCAAGATGGTGGAGGGAACGACGCCAATCTTGGATCGCAGTAGAAGAAATCGCTGGATGGGCAGAGGCTTGGTGAGTGAATCAGCGAGCTGGTGGAGCGTGGAGATGTGTCGAACGATGAGGGACTTGGATTGGACAAGCTCCCGAACAAATAGATAGTCGAGCGCTAGATGCTTCATGCGAGAGTGATGTATGGGGTTGGCCGAGAAATTAACAGCACCAAGGTTGTCACAGTAGATAGTCGGAGGGGAGGAGAGTGGTTGGTGTAGCTCGTGAAGAAGATTTTGGATCCAGAGAATCTCCGATGTAGCATAGGCTAGCGCCCTGTATTCGGCCTTGGTGCTGGACCTGGTGACGGACCGCTGTTTCTTCGACTTCCAAGAGATGAGATTGTCGCCATAGTAGACGAGAAATGCCATGGTGGAGGTACGGTCATTCGGATCGCCTGCCCAGTCGCAATCGGCGAAGGCAGTGAGTGATGGAGTGTGCGTGGAGGTGAGACGGAGACCGAGGGTCGCAGTGCCCTTCAAGTACCGGAAAAGCCGTTTAACGTGCTGCCAATGTGTGGATGTGGGAGCATGCATGAATCGGGAAAGCTTGTTGACAGCAAATGCTATGTCGGGGCGGGTGCAGAGGAGATATTGAAGAGAGCCCAGCGCCTGTTTGTACAAGGTGGAGTCAGCAGGAGGAGTGTCGTCGTTGAGATGGAGCTTGGCTGCCGAGGAAAGCGGAGTGGGAGCAGGGCGCGAGTCGGACATGCCGAACCTGTGCAGCAGATCAAGAATATATTTGTGTTGTGAGAGAAGATAACCACCGGAGGAGGGTTGAACCTCGATACCAAGAAAGTAGCCAACGTCGCCGAGAGACTTGAGAGAGAAGCGAGCAGCGAGGCGCTGCTGGAAGCTGGAGAGAGTCGGGGCATGATTGCCTGTCAATAATAGATCATCAACATACACCAGGAAATATAATGTGACAGAGCCCTTGTGATAGATAAAGAGAGATGCATCAGACTTGGACTTGAAAAAGCCCTCCTGCTCGAGAAAGCTGGATAATGCCATATACCATGAACGCGGAGCCTGACGGAGGCCATATATCGGTCGAGAGAGGCAGCAAACATGATCAGGATGAGTGGAATCCCGAAAACCGGAGGGTTGAGCCATGTAGACAGTTTCCTGGAGAGAACCCTGAAGAAAAACATTGTTCACATCATATTGATATATGGGCCAGTGATGAGACAATGCGATGGAGAACACTGTGCGAATGGTGTCAGGCTTGAGAACCGGACTGTAGGTATCATGGAAGTCAATGCCTGGGCGTTGGGTGAAGCCTTTCGCGACCAACCGGGCTTTGAATCGGTCAACCGACCCATCGGGATGCCTTTTGATACGAAAAATCCAGCGGCAGTTGACAATGTGCTGGTGGAGTGGACGCGGTACGAGTGACCATGTTCGGTTGGAAAGAAGAGCAGCATACTCGTCATACATGGCTGCATGCCATCTTGGATCAGCCAAAGCTTGCTTGACCGATGTTGGGACAACATCAGACGAAGAGACCTGCGCAGAAAATAGCTTACGAGGTCGAAAAATACCATGCTGACTTCTCGTGACAGGCCTTAGCGTGGGCTTCGGCGGGATCGGCGGAGCTTGTTGTTGTTGGGAGGATGTAGCGACAGGGGACGCTGCAGGAGGGGAGGGATGTCGCCGAGCTGTAGAAGGAGAGGAAGGGGAACCAATGATTGGGGAAGGGGAAGGTAGGGGTAGGCGAATGGTGGTAATGGGCGGGGTGGTAAATGCAACCCAGTCCGGGGAAGTGTATGGGGTGGCAGCAGTGGGTAGGAAAATGCCAGGGAGGAGATGCTCCTCAAATTGAACATGGCGGGAGGTGTACATCCGATCAGTGATGGGTTCGTAGCAGAGATAAGCACTCTGGGTGAGAGAGTAACCGAGGAATAGACAACGACGGGATCGGGGAGCAAGTTTGTGAGGGGAGTAGGGGCGGAGCCAAGGGTAGAAAACGCAGCCAAAGACCCGCAGCTTAAGGTAATTCGGGTGGTCGTTGAATAAGGCAAAGAAGGGGGTAGTACCATTGAGAGATGTGGAGGGCATTCGATTGATGAGATAGACCGCAGTGCGGAAAGCGTAGGACCAAAAATGAAGAGGAAGATGAGCAGTGTGAAGGAGGGCAAGGCCAGTTTCGACAATATGTCGGTGTTTCCGTTCAGCAAGGCCATTGTGCTCAGGGGTATGGGGTGGTGTGAGTAGATGGGTGATGCCATGTTGTTGAAAGAAAGAGCAGAGCTTTTGGAATTCACCACCGCCATCACTGTACACGCGACGAATGGTGGTTTGAAAGTAATTTTCAACCATGGTTTTGTAGGTGGTAAAGACAATATGAACATCAGATTTACGACAAAGAGGATAGAGCCATGTATATCGAGTGAAATGATCAACAATCACCAAATAATATGAAAATTTGTCATGAGATAAAAGAGGAGAAGGCCCCCAAACATCCATAAATAACAAATCAAATGGACGCGAACTAGATAGACTCGAAACTGAGAATGGCAGTTTATGACTCTTATGGAGAGAACATGATTCACAAGAGGAGCAGGAGGAGATGGAAGTGACAGGAAGAGACTGTTTACGGAGCACACGGGAGAGAAGTTTGGTATGCGGATGACCAAGCCGGTTGTGCCAGACACTGGACGATTGCTTCGTGATGGTATTCAAGGCAAGGCGAACAGGTTGGGTTGAGGCTGGCAGCTCATAGACATCCCCCCTATTCCGGCCTCTTAGTAGATGCGCCCCCGTGGCTAGATCCTTCACAACAAAACAATCAGAGAAGAATTCCGCAGATATTGGGTTAGATTTGCATAATTGAGCCACTGATAATAACCGACGTTTGAGAGCAGGAACACAGAGCACATCAGTAAGTGCTAAAGATGTCGCGGAAGTATAGAGAGAAGAGTGACCAGTATGAGTGATATGCAGACCTGTCCCATCGCCAATAAGCACCTCATCTGGACCGTCATAGGTGGTATACAAGGAGAGATTGCCCAGATCAGGGGTCATATGATTGGATGCGGCGGAGTCGACAAGCCAACCAGCAGCAGACGAGTCGGTGGTGGTGTAATGGGCTCGCGGAGGACCACGGATATGATAGCAGTCCTTGGCCGAGTGCCCGGGCTTGTCGCAGAACTGGCACAGAAGAGGATGACGGCCGAGAAGGGATGAGGTGGAGCCTGGGTTGGAAGAATAAGCGGGCTGCCGGGAATTATGCTGGCCACGGTGAGGAGTGCGAGGACTGGAATCACGCCGAGAGTGATTGTCATAGCCATACGACGCAGGATTGGGTGGATAGCGAGGGCTGCCTTGATTGCGGCGAGGGATGCCAGAGGGGCGATGCAGTGCTGGGAACCGACCACGAGCGGAGGAGAAGGCCGTGGTGGGAGAGGACACAAGGTGAGACTCATGAACAGCAGCGAGGTCGGCTTCAAAGTCAACCAGGCGATCATGCAGGTCTTCAATGGCTATGGTGGTGTCGCGAGCACGAATCACAGCAGAGAGCTGGCCGTATTCCTCGCGAAGGCCGCGGAGGACATGGAGAATCATGTCTTCGGGGGACACAGGGGCATTGGCAAGGGCTAATTCGGCACCAATGGTGCGCATCGCCTGAAGGTAAACAGAGACTGGGCGATTGCCTTGAGTTTCACGAGAGAGCTTGGTCTTGAGATTAATAACTCGCTGTCGAGACTGGTTGGCAAACATCCTCTCGAGTATCAACCAGGCTTTATGAGAGGATTGTGCAGCAGAGACGTAGGGGGAGACAGCTGGGGCCATGGAGGCGAGAATCGCATGGAGGAGGAGCTGATCCTGCCTGTACCAGCGGGTGCGGTCAGCAGCAGGAGCAGTGGTAGCGGGCTGTGGATGAGTGTCGTCCAAGAACTTGAGGAGATCCAACCCGCGAAGAAGGGTCAGGAGTTGCGCTCGCCACGCCGGGAAGTTGTCACCGGTGAGTTTAGTAGGGAGCTGAGAGGCGGGGTTTAATGTGATGATAGTAGTCTCATCATTGAGATTAATCACTGATTCTCCGTCAGACATAATGAAGGCAGATGAGAAAACGAAAATGAAGAAGAAAAATGGAAAAGAGGAAAGAAGATGCGTAGCAGATGAAGAGGGAGGAGGTAGCAAAGAGACGTGTGTTGTTTTTAGGTTTAGGTTAAGGGATCGAGCACCTGCTCTGATACCATGTAAGTGATTGAAGAGGTAATTTGCATTGATTAGGAGAGTGGTTTAAATACCAACTCTTGAACAGAAATACAGCTACAAAGGAGGAACCACCTAGCCACTAACGGGAACCACTAACTCAACTACTTACAGTAATTACAAATAATACATAATTAAGAGGAGTCCTTATCAAGCTGGTCCTAGATCATTATTGGCCCACACTTCATGACGGAGAAAATTTGATTTGCTTAATAATCATATTGTATAATATGATGCCAAGTATTCAACAAATTTAGTAGAATAAGCACATATATAAAAGAAGCACATATACATTATAAAAAGGTTGAGAGAAATATATGAATGAAATAAGAAGAAAAATATGTTTTGATACGTGTTGTCCAAGTTCATTAACTAAACATAATAAAAAACTTCGTCAAGGTTTAATTATTTTCAAGGCAAAATACTCATAAAATTTCAAGGAGAACCAGAAAACACAATTTGGATGTTAATTTTCCAATGACATCATTATCATCTAGCTAATTTTGCAAACTATATGAAACAACCTAGTATATCAACCACTTATTCATAAGTTGGCAAGGGGAAAAAGAATTATTGACAAAGAGATGCAAGTTCCAAACACATATCATCTACTTCCTTGACGTGAGACATCCAGGCCATGAAATCTTGTAACAATCATTAGGCATTGACAATAGTGTCAAGAGGACGTATAACTTATACGAATTACTGTAAACATGGCTGGTATGCTAAGATCGACGCTCATCACAAACATACAGCAAGATTAGCTGCTGGAAACTTTTACAACAGAATCAATGCTGAAGCAGAATCTATGCCTTGAGCTTTCAATCATGTTAGGTGACAAAGCAAGTGCAGATTGATGGACAAAGAGAGCCTTTCAAGAGTTAGCATGCGTAAATCCATTGGTTTCCACCAAGTTCTAAGAGTTAGCAGGTGTGAATCCATAAGAATTATCTTTCAAGATCAGGAGCTGGAAATTGACATGAGGAACTTCTTATTGAATTGATCTGATCTACTTGTTAGGGAATCCCTGTTCATTTTTTAACTCCTTTTTTATATGTAGTTTTCTTAATTCCTAATAAAATGATTTCACTATCATCAAAAAGAGTTGAATAAGCACTAATGCTTATTGACTTGCAATTAGAACATCAGTGCTTCCTTTTGAAGTTCTGGACCTATGGAGACCACCCACAACTAACTATTGTAAGAACAACACATGAAAATGACATCTTCTATGTCCCCTTTTCAATAGCAATCAGAGGCGTCAACAATGTACTATTTCAAGCATAAATCACTTCCGATATATGTGCAAGCTTAAAAGTGCCGAGAAAACGAATGAAATTATAAGTTGTGAAAGAAGTTAATAAAACCCCATGCATGCACCAGTTTGAGGCGAATGAAAAACCACTAACACATTGCTCGTTCCATTTGCCACGCACCGTCCCCATTCACTTCTTTCTCGTAGAGGGTGTAAGTACCAATTGTAGATGAGGTTGGGAAGTGGGAACCGCAGTCGAGAAACCCTTCTTCACAGTGAGACGATCATCGTGGGATTGGAAAAACAACTGCTGTGTATATAGATTGGCCAACTGGCCAGTAATCCCTTCTTCCCAGATGGACGACAACTCGGCGTTGAACGGGAGAGGCAGACGGGAAACTGAGGTGAAGAAGAAAGTCAAACAGCAATCAGATGGATTTGGGAATTGAAGCGAATGGAGGTCGCTAGAAGGGGAACAGAATGAGGAATCGATCGAACCTGGCTAGTAATTCCTTCATCCAAGCTGTATGGTAGCCCGACGTAGAACTGGAGAAGTAGAGTGGGAGCAGGGTTAAGAACAAAGGAAGAACAACAATCAGACGGATTTGGGATTCAAACAGAAGAAGGACGCTAAAACAAGAATAGAGCGGGGAATTAGTGGAACCTGGCTCAGAAGCAGAGAAGTTGGGTGGGCGGATTCTGATTCCGAGATTGGGTTTTGGATCGCCGGTATAGTCTAGGATTTGAGGGGGCGATGACACGTTGGTTGGGAACAGAGGCTGGCCGGAGGGCGATGCTGGGATGAAAATGAAAGCAGCTGCCGTGAAGGGTAAATTGCTTCAAATCCGAAGTGTAAATTGGCCAACACCCGAGAACTGTTGGGCGCAGCGGGTGAGAATAGCGGGTAAATATATTGCACTAATAAATCACACGCTTGTAAAAAGTTCACAGGTAAGTTGGACCTAGTGGCAGAGCCTCCAGAATTACGGTAACCAACTTACTTAGATCAATTTACTTCGGTAATTTGATAATGCAATATACTACGACTATTCTCAAAATAGCAACAAACATAGACAATAATAAATGACACCGAGGATTTACGTGGTATACCCTGATTTTGGGCCAGTCCACGGGAACAACAGCTCCGGAGTATTTTTTTACTATAACAATGGTAGGTTACAGAGATTTTCTCGATACAAGAAATAGAACACACGGTGTTTCCCAAACAACCTCACTATTTCACTCACAAGGAAATCTCCTATCTACCCGTGGTAGTGAAAACGTTTCACTACCAAAACCCACAAAAGAAATACGAACAGAAGCAGAGCAAAGGAAATGGAGAATGATGGAACGGTGAGGGATGGTTTCAGAAGGGAACTAGGCATCCCTTTTATAGCACAAAATGGAGGGGACATATTCAATTGGAATGGTTGGGGAGCTAATCCATGCACCATCCAACTGCATTTGCCACCTGCATCTTACCATTATG
This sequence comes from Linum tenue, assembly GCA_946122785.1. Classification (NCBI taxonomy): domain Eukaryota; kingdom Viridiplantae; phylum Streptophyta; class Magnoliopsida; order Malpighiales; family Linaceae; genus Linum; species Linum tenue. The sequence goes on along the minus strand of CAMGYJ010000008.1, from coordinate 46,469,599 downwards.
GTTGTTTTTTATTATTTTTCTCAATTACCACCCAACCTTGTTGGCTGCTTCTCCGCCACATGAGGAGGGCACAACAATTCTCCCCCGCCCGACTACATGGGCGGCGGCGTCATCCCTGCAGCTGATCGACAGAACTCAAATTTTTCTCTTTGAAGAGTCTTGGTACACATGTCAGATCCATTTTCGTCAGTATGAATCTTCTCTAGTTGTAACTGCTTCATTTCAAGCACATCTCGTATCCAGTGATATCGAACATCGATATGTTTTGAGCGAGCATGAAATGAAGCATTCTTCGCAAGATGAATAGCACTCTGACTGTCACAGAACAGCTGCGGTTGTTCCTGTATGAACCCAAATTCATTCAGGAACTTCTTCATCCATATCATCTCCTTGCATGCTTCCGTTACTGCTATATACTCAGCTTCTGTTGTGGAAAGAGCTACACACTTTTGTAGCCTTGACTGCCACGATATTGCTCCCCCTGATAAGGTAATCAGGTACCCAGAAGTGGACCTCCTCGAATCAACATCGCCTGCCATGTCAGCATCTGTATAGCCAACAAGGACAGATTCACCATCTCCAAAACATAGACTCATTTTGGAGCTACCTCGAAGGTATCTGAGGATCCACTTCACAGCTTCCCAATGTTCCTTTCCTGGTTTGGAAAGAAACCGACTGACAACTCCAACTGCATGAGCAATATCTGGCCTTGTACACACCATGGCGTACATCAAACTTCCCACTGCTGAAGCATATGGAATTTTATCCATCTCTGCCATTTCCTTCTCAGTAGACGGGCTCTGTTTGGATGTCAATGTAAATTGGTTAGCAAGAGGAAAGCTAACTGCCTTAGCATTATCCATGTTGAAGTACTTTCTCAATGTACTTTTCTTGTGACAACCATATATTCTTGGCACCTCGATCCCGAATGATCCTCACACCAAGAATCTGCTTTGCTGGTTCCAAGTCTTTCATGGCAAAAGACTTGCTCAACTCCTTCTTCAAATCATTGATCTTTGAGACATTCTGCCCAGCAATTAGCATATCATCCACATAGAGCAAAAGTATGATGAAATCTCCATCAGGAAATTTCTTCACGAACACGCAGTGGTCTGAAGTAGTCTTCTTGTAGCCTTGCTCCCCCATAACATACTCAAACTTCTTATACCACTGCCTTGGTGCCTGCTTCAAGCCATACAAGCTCTTTCTGAGCCTGCACACATATCCCTCCTTGTTCTTCTTCTTGAAGCCTTCTTGTTGCTCCATGTAAATATCTTCCTCCAAATCACCATGAAGGAAGGCAGTCTTCACATCCATTTGCTCAACCTCCAGGTTAAGACTTGCTGCTAGTCCCAGCACAGTACGAATGGATGTCATTTTCACCACAGGTGAAAATATCTCGTAAAAGTCAATGCCTTTCCTTTGACTGAAGCCTTTCACAACTAGTTTGGCTTTGAAGCGTGGCTGACGGTTATGTTCATCATGTTTGATCTTGAACACCCACTTGTTCTTCAAAGCTCTCTTGCCTTTTGGCAACTTCACCAGCTCAAATGTGTTGTTCTCATACAAGGAATCCATCTCGTCTTGCATGGCTTCTATCCACCTTTGCTTGTGTTCATCATTCATAGCTTCTGTGAAGCTTTCTGGTTCTCCGCCGTCAGTAAGTGAGACGTATTCAGTCTCGGGATATCTGGTAGACGGTCGTGAAATTCTACCAGATCTTGTTGTTCGAACAGGGAACCTTCTATTGCTGGTGGTTGACCATCGTCATCAGTATCTTGTGGTTGAACCTCCACATGGGCATCTAGTTCAACTATCTCAGGCTGATCATGTTGTGCTTCTTCTCCAACTTCTGTAGGCGCTGGTGTTGGAGGCACTATCTCAAGGTTTGGCTGACTAGCATCAGTACTAGGAATTTCTTTCCTAGCAATAACATCTTCGATGGTCTCATTCTCGATGAACACAGCATCACGACTTCTGATAAGCTTCTTCTGGATTGGATCACTTTGAAGCCAACTTTGACCTTTCATCCTTTGGAATATGGACAAAGGCCTTGCAACCAAACACCCGCAAATGTTTGTAGGAAACTTCTTTTCCTGTCCACACCTTCTCTGGGGCGTCATACTTCAGTGGCACACTGGGTGACCTTTTCCACACATAAACTGCTGCAAGCAGTGCCTCCCCCCAGAAAGATTGTGGTAGCTTCGAGTGTGATAACAAGCACCTGACTCTCTCTAGCAGGGTCCTGTTCATCCTCTCAGCTAGCCCATTCAATTGCGGCGTCTTTGGTGGAGTGAATTGCTGCCGAATTCCATGTTCCTTGCAAAAGGTAGCAAACGGACTTCTGTACTCTCCACCATTGTCAGTCGGGATGCACTTCAGCTTCTTGCCCGTCTCCCTCTCCACCAGGGCCAGGAATTGCTTGAAAACGTCTAGGGCCTGATCCTTGGTCTTCAAGGTATACACCCAAGTCTTCCGTGAATGGTCATCAATGAATGTCACGAAATATCGGGCACCTCCAAGTGATTTGACTTTGACATCGGGTTCACAGAGATCTGAGTGAACTAGATCCAACACGTTCTTTGCTCTTGAAGGGATGGAACTTTTGAAAGCAACTCGGTTTTGCTTTCCCGCAAGGAAATCGACACACTTCTTTAGATGAACATGATCCAACCCAACTATGACCTTCTTCTGGGCCAACTTTGCCATGGACTTCTCACTCATGTGACCGAGCCATTTGTGCCACAATTCAATTGTATCACCATTCTCTACTGAGTTGACAATCTCTGGGGAGATCTTGGCTTCCGTCACATACAGCTTTGACAGCTTCTTGCCCTTGGCCAACACCAAGGAGCCTCTGGTGAGTTTCCATTGGCCATTGTGGAAGGTGTTGCAGTAACCTTCCTCGTCCAACTTGTCTACAGAGATGAGATTCAGACGCATTTCTGGAACATGCCTGACATCCTTCAGCAGTAGCTTCGTACCATTCATCGTCTCCAAGCAGACTTCTCCTTTTCCGATAACTTTGGAAAGATTACCATTTCCCATTCTTACCACACCTAAGTCACCTGGTGTGTAAGATGAGAAAAATTCTCTCTTGAACGTCACGTGGATGGTAGCACCACTATCAACCACCCAGCTTGTCTCCTGGGTTGTCAGGTTGACAACATCTTCCTCGTAGACAATATTGAACTCATCAATTGAGTTTGCACCATCATCATCACTGTTCTCCTCTCGTTTGCCCTTCCTTCTCTCGTTTCTGAACTTTGGGCAAAATCTTCTGATGTGGCCCTTTTCCTTGCAGTGATGACAATTGATGTTGGCAAACTTGTTGGACTTCCCTCGACTCTTGCCTCTTTGCTTCGAGCCTCTCGCTTCACTTCTTCCTCTGCTTCTGGAATCCACCGCCAAAAGGTCTGACTGGGAAGATGATGAGGATGCACCTTGTGATCTTTTCCTCATCTCTTCATTGAGAACCCCACTTTTGACGATCTCCATGTTGATAACTCCATCTTTCGCAGAGTTGGTAAGTGAAATTTTTAGCGTCTCCCAAGATTCTGGAAGGGAAGCCAGAACGAGGAGAGCGACCACCTCATCTTCCATTTTTATGCCCATACCGGACAACTGATCCACGATCCCTTGAATTTCGTTCAAGTGATCCGCCAAGGATTTGCCTTCCTTGTATTTCATCTGGACCAACTTGGTCAGATAAAATAATTTGTTGTTGCCGGTCTTTGATGCATAGAGTGCCTCCAGCTTGTTCCACAGAGTTCTGGCATGAGTTTATCCGCTAATGTGGTTTTATACATTATCGTCGACGAACTGTCGAATGTAGCCACATACTTGCTCATGCTTGAACTCCCATTCCTCTTCAGTTTTGCCATCAGGTTTAGTTGGGCTAAACACCGGCAAATGCAAATCCGTCACGAGTAGGAGATCCTTCATCTTGTTTCTCCATATGTGATAGTTTGAGCCATTCAAACTTATCATCTTGCTTGTTTTTGCCTCCATTGGACGTGGCTCTGATACCACTTGTTGGGCGAAGCGGGTGAGAATAGCGGGTAAATATATTGCACTAATAAATCACACGCTTGTAAAAAGTTCACAGGTAAGTTGGACCTGGTGGCAGAGCCTCCAGAATTACGGTAACCAACTTACTTAGATCAATTTACTTCGGTAATTTGATAATGCAATATACTACGACTATTCTCAAAATAGCAACAAGCATAGACAATAATAAATGACACCGAGGATTTACGTGGTATACCCTGATTTTGGGCCAGTCCACGGGAACAACAGCTCCGGAGTATTTCTTTACTATAACAATGGTAGGTTACAGAGATTTTCTCGATACAAGAAATAGAACACACGGTGTTTCCCAAACAACCTCACTATTTCACTCACAAGGAAATCTCCTATCTACCCGTGGTAGTGAAAACGTTTCACTACCAAAACCCACAAAAGAAATACGAACAGAAGCAGAGCAAAGGAAATGGAGAATGATGGAATGGTGAGGGATGGTTTCAGAAGGGAACTAGGCATCCCTTTTATAGCACAAAATGGAGGGGACATATTCAATTGGAATGGTTGGGGAGCTAATCCATGCACCATCCAACTGCATTTGCCACCTGCATCTTACCATTATTGTTTTTTATTATTTTTCTCAATTACCACCCAACCTTGTTGGCTGCTTCTCTGCCACATGAGGAGGGCACAACAAGAACAATATCGCACCCCATCCTACGAACAGGGCGAAATCGAGGAACTAAACCAAAATTTACAACTCCGAATTAGCAAAAACAAAGGGATAGAAAAGATGTACCAGTTGCGGCCGAGCACCTCACCTCCTCAACACGATACCAAGTAATCTTCTCAAATACGGTATTGACGTAGATGATAGTGCGGTCAGGCTTGAGAGGCGTGACCAAGAAACCACAAGGCGCGGTTTGAAGCAAGCTCTCGTCGGAAAGGGATTGGACCAACGCCATCTTTGAGGTCAAGGTCGAAGCTTCCTTCCTCCTCGTCGTTGCCCAGATCCGAATTGGTGTTATCCCAGTCCATCAATATCTTCGAAACCCATTTACCTCCGTCCGATATCTATTACCTGGAATCGATATGCCTGGCCAGAACCCATAAACTCATCTTGAAATCAGTGTGGCGGGAAGATGAAATGGCGGATTGCCTAGTTCAGACAACCTCGACTCCTCGATCCCACAAACCAATTTGGACCCTGCAGCCTTTTTTAATTCCACCGCTCTCCTTCAGACCCAAGAGAAGAGAAGCTACAGCGCCATAATCCATAAACTCTTATCCATCTTGAAAGCGTTGTTGTTTGCACACCCAGGAATCGAGGGCGAAGCGAGAGTTGAAATCGGTGTAGAGGGGGAAAAGTAACTGGGTTCTTGGTACACGATGCAGAAAGGGAAAAAAGTAAATGGGTTTTGAGTGAATCGATCGGCGGGCAAAGAAGAAGGATTTGAAAAGGCGGATAGTGGGGGAAAGGTAAAGGGAGAAGGGCTATTGCGGTTCCACGAAGGGAAGAAGAAACCCCGCCTAAATGTCCAGCCACCTCAGCTCCCGCAAATCACTCTAAGCGCAAAGAATTTTAAATGGTGGATGCAGTTTTGGCTCAATTGCAAGTTTGGTCACTTGATTTACTAGTAAATTTCACTAGAATTATTTTATTCCATCCGTAGTCACTTAAATTAGGTTAACAGTTCAAGTTTAGTCACTGGCCGTTAGTCTTCGTTAACTTTTGCTGATGTGGCGGTCAACTATTATAGTTGACCGTTAAATGAGTGACGTGACAATTAAAAAAATAATAAAATAAATTATTTCTTATTTTCCATCTAATTATTATAAATTAAAAAAAATCCAAATATCTTTAATTATTATTTCCGCCGTCATCGTGCTCATCGTCTCCGCCGCTAATTTCACAGGCGTCGCAATTCTACTACCCGCGTCCTCCAAAACTCTGATTCCTTCGCTGCCACCAACCTCTTCTCCGGCTCCAACCCTTCCCACGACATCATCCTCACCCCGATCCCAACCATCACCTCATAACCGATTCCTCTCCGCCCCTCTCTCCTGGTCCAACCACCCAACTTCCCTTGCCTCCGGCCGCATCTGGAAGCGGAGCTACCTCCTCCACGACCCACCGGGGATGGGGAAATCGAACTCCAAAAGTTCTCTACTTGAAAGACTTGATAGCGCATTGGAGCGCCCGTCAATGAGGCTGGGCCGAATCGCGCCGCCATGAGAGCGAGCAGTTGGCGTGAGACCTAACTCAGATGTCGATGCAATCGACGTGGAAGGCGTGGGAGTAGACGGGAAGCTTGCGGACGTAATCTCCGTCTTCGAATTGTAGCAGACAGCAGTCTCTGCAGGCGGCGGCAGGGGAGGGCAATTTACGGAAGCCGTCGCAGTTGCTGCTTTAGAGGAAGATTGGAATCGTCTTGATCACTGAATCGTCGAGATCGTAGGGAAAGGCGCCGACGTAGATGTGGTGGAATCCGTCGGGGGAGTCGAAGAGCGACGGTGGCGAGTCGAGTTAATCGCCGGCTCCGTTGGTGGACGGCGGGGAATTCGGCAGGTAGGATCTCCGTCGACGGTCGCGCCTGCGACGGTAGCGGCATAGGAAGAGGAGGAGGTAGCGGGAAATGAGGCGAGAGTAGGTGATTAACAGCTGAGCTGTGGCCGCCACGATGACCATTGCGATCAGCGGCGGGAGTCATCTCATCATCGACTGGAGTGACCAACAGCGACAGCGGCGGCTCACCAAACTCATCACCACCTCCATTTCTATCCCAATTCCGTTTTTGATTTTCTTCTCAATGAAAACCACGACACTACTCCTCGATCTGCTGTCACCTCTTTTTTCTGTCTTTCTTCCAGTCCATTTTGTCAATTCGTCGAGACCAAAAATTCTCGATGTGCACTTCTTCTGTTGTACTTTCTTTTTGTGCGCGCCGTACTGGCGGTGAAGCTCCGCAGTGGAAGCGTGCATTTCTCCCACGAAGAATTCCGGTAATGGAATTTGTGAGTCGTTGCACTGGTCGTTGTCTTTCTCTCTCTTGGGGTTTTTCTTCTATTATGCTCTGTCGGAGGTTGCTCGGTTTCTACAAACTCGATTGTTCTTAATTCCTGAGCGTCTCTAAATTGTTTCGTGGGAGTTGAGACATTGTTTCTGGACGGTCAAAATTCAATTGAATTGGCATGGTGATGTGTCTTCTTCTCATGCTGCTGTTGTTTTTGCTTTTATTGTGCCTGAGCATTGTCATGGGCGTGGGAATTTTTTGGCTGCAGCTGGCGTTTTGTTTTTCAAAATAGGGCAACAAAAAGGGGATGATTATAACGCTAGCATTTCTGTGAATCAGCGATTCGTTTCGTCCATGAGCAAAGGAAAGGGAAAGGAAGGTGAAAAAAATTGATCAGACATTAAGTTTTTCTTTTTTTTTTTTGTCAATGAGTGTAAAAATGAGTTGGAAATTACAAAATTTAAAATTTATTTTCTTATTAATTTTTTAATTGCCACGTCACTCAGTTGATCGCCACATCAGCAAAAGTTAACGGAGACTAACGGACAATGACCAAACTTGGATTGTTAACCTAATTTAAGTGACTACAGATGGAATAAAGTAATTCTAGTGGCTAACGTGAATTTTACTAGTAATTCAAGTGACCAAACTTGCAACTTAGCCATGCAGTTTTTCTTTTCCACGATAAATGATACAGTTAGAGGTGGCAATTCCAATCCAATCCACCAATCCAATCCATCAATCCATTAAAAATAATGAATCGCTATTTGCCGCCCGTCGTTTTACTATTTGCCGCCCATAGTTAGGACAAAAAAGACGAATTTGCCCCTGTCCCTAACCCTATCTATCCACCCACCCACCCCCACCCCACCCCTCCTGCCGCTGCACCCCCACCCCCACCCCACCTGCAACCCCTTCCCCCTCCTCCGCAAGCCGCCGCCGCCTTCCCCCTCCTCAAGCCGCCGCCTTCCCCCTCCTCTGCTCACCGCCGCCTTCCCCCTCTGCTCGCCGACGCCTCCCCCCTCTGCTCGCAGTCGCCGCCCAGGAGAAGCCGAAGCCGCCGCTGTTCCAGTCGTCGGCGTTGAGGTATTTTTTTTTTTTGCTAATCTAATAATTTATTATAACAGATTAATTAAATTAAGTAGATAACATCAAACGAAATATTAAGTAGATAACAAATTGTATGTATCATAATTACTCTATGAAACAACAAGTAATTGCTCAACAAATAATTTCCAATAAGATATTAATAGAAAATTATTGTCTATGTTTAGAGATGGCGTCATCTGGTAATTCTGGAGGATCACGTAGTTCTGGAGGACCAGGAAAGAGATTGAAAAGATTCCTTGGGCGTAACATTAGCGCTAGTGCGAGAAATAAGGACCCAAATGTTAGAGATGAGCCACAGCCACAGCCACAGGTGACACCGATGAGATATAGGGCAGACGGTTTCCCTCAGTTTGATTTTCCGTTGCCTAGTATGGGTGGTAGTGGAGCTGGTCCCAGTATTGATCATCATACTTCACCGTTTGAGCCTTCAGACGAGATTGACGACGAGTCGGAGGAGTATGGGTGGTAGTGGAGCTGGTCCCAGTATTGTACACGGGAGAGGCTGATAGAGGGGTGATCACTTGCTACGACAGGAGTGCGACCCTTTGTCACGTTCTCGGCGGTTATCAGATAGCAGATGATAACGCTAGGACTACCGTAGAGACATCGGGCCTTGGTCACCTCGTTGATATCACCTTCCAGAGCGAGTTGGACCCTGCTCTCATCTCGGCATTTGTGGAGAGGTGGCAGCCGGATACTAACACCTTCCACATGCCGTTTGGAGAGATGACGATCCTCCTTCACGACGTGGCACACATTCTTGGGCTTGCGGTTGACGGAGAGGCGATGGTAGTGGATCCGAGGCAGTTGGAGAAGTTTGCACTGGAGGCTGACATCCGAGCACTACTGGGATTAGATCGTGACGAGGATGAGTACGGGGCGCAGGTTGGCGAGGTTGCTAGTCTGTCTAGGTGGTACAGAGGATTTGGTTTGTTGGGTGTGGGAGCTTTGACTCATTTGCAGCAGTCTGGTCCGCCAGCTAGAGAGGCTCAGTGTTACCTTCTTTTGCTGCTTGGGTCGACACTGTTCGTAGATAAGAGTAAGGACCGCGTTTCTGCTGTTGTGAACTTGTTTGTGAAGAGGCCGGATATGGTAGGAGAGTATGCGTGGGAGGCAGGAGCACTTGCTTATCTGTACAGGCATCTTGGTATTGCCTCCCGGGCGGAGGCTAAGGGAGTGGCGGGTTGTCTGACTTTACTACAGTGTTGGATTTACGACCACTTTCCTACTTTGAGGCCTAGTCGGTTGGAGCCACGAGAGCTGGAGCGGGGGCAGGCAGGAGCATTCAGGTGGCACGGTACAGCACCCCGATCGAGTAAGAAGAGGGATGCACAGATGCTGGTTTATTATCGGCAGGCGATTGATAGTTTGACCCCTCAGTCAGTTAGTTGGACTCCGTATGGTCATAGTCCTCATCTGACGGTGAGACGTACCTTGTATCAGGGCCTGCTCAGATTTGCAGAGATAGCAGAATATTATGATCCCACTAGGTGCCTCCGACAGTTAGGCTACGTGCAGGGTGTACCGTATCCACTGGAGCGTCCGCTTGTTGTGCGTCGACCTGCTTCCACGCTTGGATACCATCTTAGCTACCAGTCTGTCTATGATTCGTATTGGAACAACTTGGGGGCGCATAGTGTGCATCTGGACCTTTTTTCTGCTCCGATACGACGTAGGCCATGGGAGTTTGGTGAGGATTACATGACGTGGTACATTGGGCACTCGCACCCACATATACTGAGTGACAGCCGACCTGTTGATGACATCTCGGATGCTGATACGGTTAGTACAATTATATTTTAAATTATTTGTATTAAGTTAAAAAAAATTGATTGTAACTAATATGTATTTAAATTGTATGGTTTTTTATTACAGTTGTCACGCGAGATGTGGATTGAGATATCTCCCGTGATGGATGCTGCACAGGGTAGTAGGGAGGAGTGGATGGCTAGCGCGGACGAGTACTACGACTTATGTCATGGAGTTGGGAACATGTGGCCCGAGTTTAGGAGGAAGTCGGGTTTTCTACCACCACCACAGTAGTTGTATGATTATTATGTCATATGTATGAGTGTTATTTGTTGTTTTTAGACGAGTTGACTTATGTGTTCTACTACGACTTATGTTATGTGGTGTTCAGTTGCTTATTTGTTGTTTTGGGACTATGACTTATGTTATTTGTGTAATCTGATTATGACTTATGTGGTTTATGTTGTACTTTGGATGTTTTTATTATATCATGCTTCCATGTGACATAAACAAACTTCATTACAATTTATTTAAATTGAAGACGTTCATTATAATTTATTTAAATTGAAGACGAGTACAAGTTTATTTCTTTTGACCCCTCTTTTTGCGTGATGGAAAGTTACTCGTCGCACCCCCAAGATCGAACCACATTTGACTAAACGGCGCGAAATATGTCTCCCATCCATCCACGCTTTCTTGGTGACCGCTTGGCCACATGCCATGTGGCGGGGGCATCGGTATCTTGTCCGCCGGGAAAGAGAGGTTGATCCAATGGTTCTGGACGAAATGCACAACAATGACTCCTCTAGGGTGGGCTTCCCCATATATGTTGTCCACTGGCAGAATGGTGCAGTTGTACGATTGTGGAGTTGGGTAGAAGTAATGGCTGTACATGACAACCGCCAAATTAAATAGTGTGGAAAATACGAATAGATCCACACCCATCATCCAATGATGTTGACTCGTTGGTTCTGTAGTAGTGATGTCAATGCGTCTGATTGCATCATTGATGCCTTCACCGTAGATGGGTGCGTATCGCCAATCGTGCTCACGCATTTCTTCAGCAAGTCGTGTCCTCACCCCTGTGAACCCTTCTTGATTACCATATAGTGCAAAACTAAGTGCACGAAACCCACAATGACCGTCTGGCACCGGGTCGTGGATGGCAATGACAAGCGGCCGAATGAAGACAGGAAGCAGTTCCATGTGTTCGTAATCGGAATGGGCGCTGCTGGGTCCAAGGATATCTGTGAAGAAAATAGGTAATCAGCACAATTATATTTTAAAATATTAATATAAATAACTACACTTATGAAAAAATTAAATTGTACCTGTGTCAAAGCAGTTGTATTTGTTGTTATCTTCTGGATCATCACACTCCTCCGCTGCATGGTCGTCTGACGGGTACTCGTCTGTCTGAGTCCCCGTGGACTTGGTACGGTCGACTTTGTAGACCCCGACGTTGTGCTTCCCGACTTCTTTTTCATGCTTTTCTTATTGCCTCGCAGTATCTTTTCCCACCACCCTTTCATTCTTCCAGTTGATTTTTTGGCTGGGCGCCCCTTTCTAAATTTGTTCACTTCTGGCTCGTGAATATTGTCCTCCACCGGGTGGAGACCTCGAAACACGTTCTTTGCTGCTTTTTTCGTTGCCTCTGGTCCTCTGGGTACAGCCTCCTCACCCAACTCCTGAATGTGAGATCCAGCCTCCTCCTCCTGGGGAACGTACTCCTGAGCATTGGGTGGATGCTCGTATGACAGTGTCCGCCAATATATATGAATATCACCGGGATATATCTCTATGTCTCGCGCTCTGCCATCCATAACTTGACATCCACACCTCAAGCCGTGTGTCACAGAGAAATGACATGCACATCGGGAGTACTCATTTTTTTCCAAGCGGGCAGCCAATTCTTCTTCAGCCTCCTTCATTAATATAATTGCCTGCATGCTGACCTTCCTTCTCAAGTATGTGAATGGTGTACCACCGGATGCTGAAAGGGTTTTCTGTCTAGAGTTTTCCAACATCATCCTAACCTCCCCGAGTTGGTTAGTAATGTAGCGGTGGTTTCCTTTCCATACAGTGTCCATAGATCCCCGTGAGTTGTGGAGGAAAGTCTTCAAAGCGGAATGTGACGACTCAACCCTGTTTGTGCTCGTATTTCCTAGATGAAACACATTTTTTGTATGACAAACAGCCCACTTTTCTCGATGTTGCCACCACACTCCCTGTATGTATTGCAACAGACGTGGTTCTTGATTGCCCCATCTTGTCCTAAAGCGGCCAAACGCGGCCAACATACCTTGCTCTGACAAAGAATAAAGAATAGGACACCAATATTGGTCGTACGCCTCGTTGACCAAATCCATCCTGTCCTTCCCAAATATTTCCAAACACTTCTTCTGCACATTGGTGTTGATGTGCCAAACACATAGCAAATGCGGGGTGCGGGGGAAGACCACAGGAACCGTAGCAAGTAGTCCACCTCGTGGTCGGTGACGATGACAGTGGGCACGCGTGGATGGAGCAATTGTTGTATGCACTGCAACAGCCACAGATACGACTCTTTTGTCTCATCCTTCATGAGAGCACAACAGATGTTGAAATTCTTCCCAACTGGAGTAGCACCTACGACCTCCACCCATGGCCATTTATATGCATTGGTCTTATACGTTGAGTCGATCAGAATCACGTACGGCCAAGCCTTCAACATCTGGATGGAAGTTGGATGGGCAAAAAAAAGATGTGTCAGCACGTCGTCATCGTCCTTCATAACCTCTGTATGATAATTCTCACGTTCAGCTTCTAGCAACGCATACTGCACTGCATTCATCTCGCCCATCTCGTCTTTCCTAGACTTGGACCCGAGGTTATACATCTGCCTTAGGGTGTGATGCCCTTTGTCACCCTTCTGCTTGTTTATTGTCTGCTTCTGTTGCGACGGAGGTACCCCAGCATCTCTCATCTCCCTAAGAGATTCTTTATCATCCTGACTCAATTTATTCATTTGACTGTGGCCCTCGGGATAAAGCATCTTCTCATGATTGTGATACCCTCGCCTTAAACCGGTTCCTTGCTCCGCGACTCCTTGTATCTCCCAGAATGAAGGTCCATCAAGAGCATCTGGATTAACCAGTAGTTCTTTGATTTTAATCTTGAACATGCATCCCGCTCCTTTTGAACTTGTATTGCCACGACTCTCCTTGGAAGGATCCGGCTTGTATGACTTCCTCTCCCTACTGCATCTGTCGCAATACATATAACAGATACCCAATACTCTTTTGTTGATCAACTCACGTGGCTTCATCGATCCCTTAGTTAGAAAGAAACCAAGAGACATCGCGATGTTTTTGGTCAATGTTACAGCATCTTCGAAATTGGCATATCGGACGCCATTGAGAAAATGGTCTGTGTAATCACCAATTAGTTCAACATTGTCAGCCATGTCCACCTGCAATTATGATTTTACAACTCGTTAGAAATGTACAAATTATATGATTCTACAAAACTAAACTAAATGCAATAATTTAATTTAGTCTAAAAAATACAGATAATTTAAATATAAATTATTAAACCAAATTAGCTCTACGAATTAAATCTAAACACAATAAACTAATTTGCGCTACAACAAAACACAATCACTTAATTAAACTAATTGTGCTTCAATTGACTCTACAAAATTAAACTAAATGCAATAATTTAATTAACTCTAAAAAATAATGATAATTTGACGATAAGAAAATTATTTTAATATAAATTATTAAACTTCTTTAGCTCTACGAATTATATCTAAACACAATAAACTAATTGGCGCTACAACAAAACACAATCGCTTAATTAAACTAATTGTGCTTCAATTAACTTTACAAAATAACAATAATTTGACAGTAAGAAACTAATTAGCGCTACAACAAAATACAATCGCTTAATTCAAACTACATAGGAATTTAACTATGTAAAATAGAAATAAAAGCAATAAATTAAATATAAATTATTAGCTCTAGAAATAAAATAGAAAAAAATATGGCACTGCCCGTCCGCTCGCCGGCGTCGGACCCCGTCCGCTCGCCGGCATCGGATGGCGACCGACGCCGGCCAGCGGACGGGGTCCGACGCCGGCGAGCGGACGGGGTCCGACCACCGCGAGCGGACGCGGTCCGACGACGGCGAGCGGACGGGGTCCGACGACGGCGAGTGGACGGGGTCCGCCTCCGGCTAGCGGACGGGGTCCGACGCCGGCGAGCGGACGGACAAAAAAATCCAGGATCAGTGGGGTTTACCTGCTTCGCTGGTCCGACGACGGGGTACGGCTGCCGTCCAGTGCCCGACGAATTATCCTGACGAGATTGGTCCGGTGGCCGGCGAGTTTGGCTGCCGTCCGGTGGCCGTGAATCTGGCTGTGGTGTTTGTGGGGGTTGGTGGTCGGGACTCGGGTAGTGTGTAAGTTGTTTAAAAAACCATTTCAGTGAATAGAATATAAAGAAATATTTGGAGGGCAAAATTGTCTTTTTGGTGTCTTTTACGGGCGGCAAATAGTAATTGCCCGGGCGGCAAATAATAATCCTCTAAAAATATCCACCTAATCCAATCCATTTAAATCCAATCCATTTGATCCAAATCCAATTGGATTGGTGGATTCATGGATTGGATCCATGGATCATTGACAAATTACGATTTAGTACCTATAATTTTTATTTTTTACATTTTGGTACCTAAAATTTAATTTTTATACAAAAAATATCATTGGAAAATTACGTTTTGGTATCTAAAATTTTTCATTTGTGACATTTTAGTACCTAAACTTTTTACATTTTACATATTGGTCCTTGGTTGAGGATATCATTTGGATTCATGGATAATCCACCAATCCACTTGATCCAATCCATGAATCCACCAATCCACTTGATCCAATCCATGAATCTACCATTCCATTAGATCCAATCCATTTGATCCATGGATCCACCAATCCAATCCATTTGCCACCTCTAGATACAGTAGATTCGGTGTAAAAGACGATACGGATACAATCTACAAAAGATATAAAGGAGATTCATGGGTTGGGATTGCAGCATTTTGAATTTCCAGCCCTTAGAGCACTTCACGGAGGGGCATTTTTGTAATTGCCTTGGACTTAAATGAGGCTGTGCGTTTTGCACTTTCCTCCGCCCATCAACTTCACAACCCAACATCTGGGCCAGGCCTCCTCTTCTGTTAGAAAATAGGGCCTGATATGGGCCAACTCTGTTAGAAAGTAGGGACTGATATGGGCCAAAACCTGAATGCTGCCAATTGTTATACCTCACCCCTTCTCTTCGGGATTTCCCATCGTTCTCCCAGAGCAGCTTGCCCAAACGGAAGTACTGTTCCTGACCGCCCAAGAGCAGGGCTGTTCTGATCGACCAAACACAGAGGAGCAAGGTCCGACTAAATCCAGGTAAGGGAGAATATTTTGGGCGGCGGTAACTGCCACAAAGCCAACTGCAGCGGTTATCGAGTGACTGAAAATCATAGCTGGAAGGATCTGAGCTGCGGCAGGTTGTGGGTGGACAATCTCTCCTTCTCCTTGCCGTCGTTCTTCATTGATGCCGCCAGCTGAACTGCGGCCATGCTTCCTTCTGTGCTGATGGCGACTTGAAGAGAAAGAGAAGAGAGAAGCGAAGGAGGAATCTGGTGGGGTTGATAATCAATTAGGGGGTGCGGATTGATTGAGTGGATATCAAATTAGCAAGAACAGGTCCATCAATTGGGGATTTCATATTTCTGGCTGGGTATGGGAATTTTTTAATAATTTTTTTATTTGAAGGTTGGGTTTGTAACGTGTGGATTCAATTATTTTATTCCAATACACTTTTTAGTGTAAATTTCTCCAGGACAGATTTCAATGCAGCCCAATCAAGATAGAGATGCTCATTCAATGCCAGGATTTATTGGGAGGCCTGTTCATCACTCAAGACATCTATGTATTTGTCATCAATTGTTTCTTTAATTAGGTCTAATACACAAGTTTAATCTTGATTGCCTATGTATGTTTTTAAACTTGACTGCCTACATATGTTTGTCCTCTTTTCTTTATTATCAGGGCTGATGCGAGCAATCTTTAACCCACCGAGACCTCCGTCCAAAAGACAAATTGATTCTGAACGGGAGCGGCTTAATCAACGTAACCAGCGAACATTGACTGAACTGTATTAATTTAGTACTCCGTTTTGTTTTTTCTGTTTCGTAATTTCTAAATCATTGATATGACATTTATGCAGAGATTATTTCTTTCAACACCCAAGTTCAACATATTAATCGGTTGATAGCTCAATTGCACCGCAAACACCGCCGTATTATCTTGGATAGTCGCTCTGGGCGGATAGTTGCACACAATTCACTGGGTAATTTTTTTTAACCTATTCAGTCCTCTAACTAATCTACTGGCCACAAACTTTAATTTTGTGACAAATCCATTTTATTAAGGGTACATGATTTCCTACTGATGTGTCCATCATGTTTCACTAAGTAATCTTTTTTTGTAGATTACTCCTGTCCATGCACGTGAATGCTATTAAATATAGCTATTCCTAGCTTGCATTCTTCAAGTAATAATCATGTCATTATTTGTTTCCTAACCAGTGCACTAAATATTTTACTAATCACAAACTCTGATTTTTGGAAAACCCCATTTAATTAAGGGTACATTCTTGCATTCTGATGGGTGTCATATCATATCTCCTAAATTATGTTTGGTTATTACTTGATGGTGGATTGACTGTTTAGGTCTACTCTTCCAGATTTTACTGTTTCATTCTCACGTTTACGATCAAAACGTGCGCGGCTTATGCGGTCAATTGCTTTGTGTCAAAGACGGAGGGTTAATGCTGTTCCTAGAGGGTTTTGCCGAACTCATGGTTTGTTTCCGCATTATTACTATCATTCCTACATCAGTAATGCAAGGTTTTGGCATTGTGTAATGTATGCGCATGTTTTTTTTTGTAGGCTTTCCTGTTGTTGAATTTTTTACTCTTGGCCAGCCTTCAAGTCTTTGTCAATATTGTTCTGCACTTATGTGGCCAGAGGAAAGCACACTCCATACCAGATCCCACAGTAATCCTGTGTTTCCTTTGTGCTGCAAAGAAGGGAAGGTCAAATTGCCTCCTAGGCGGGAGCCACCTGATTTCTTGAAGATGATGACTACGTGGATAAACACTATACAGAGATTCTCAAGTCTCTCATAGACCAATCTTTTTCTTTTATCCTGAGGGTTCATTATGTATGTTTTAGGGGACGCAACTCTAATCTTGAACTATATGGTATTCTTAAATAGTACAACCCAATTATATATGGTTTGTTTCATCTTTTGAAATTTGTATCCTTTGATTAGACATATTTCCACTCTTATTGTTATATTTTCCACATATTATATGTACATATTTTTTCCTAACCTTTCCCGGCCAACGGGCCGGGCCCGGTGCTATAAAAAAAAAATCCGACATTCGGATTTTGGAGCACAAAGTTATGGTCGCCCAAAGTTTGACAAAATTGAAAAAAGGCTCGTTCGGGGTAGCAAATGACGTTATTTTCGAGACAAAGGCGGGACCAAACCCCCACAGCCGTTTTCAACTTGCAAGATCTCGAAAAGTTATGCTGATTCAAAAAAAATTGCTACGATCGGATACCCGAGTGCAAAGTTACGTTCGTTTGAAGTTTCATATGAAATTAGGAGTTGATCGGAAAAAAAATTGGACCAAAACCGCTGGGTGGGGTGGCGGTTTGGCCCTAAACCGCCGCCCCACCCAGCGGTTTTTAAAACCGCTCCGTAACCTAGCGGTTTTCGTCGAAAACCGCGCCCCCACCCAGCGGTTTACACGTAGACCGCAGGGTGGGGTGGCGGTTTTCGAAAAAGGGTGGTATTTTTGGAATTTTTTGGGGTTGAGTGGTATTTTTTTAATTTTAAACAGTGCTATTTCTGAAAAAAGTCTCAAGTTTGCGGAATGATTAATGTGGAATCCATAACCCGCGCCATACAAATGACCAAACCAGTTTTTTTGGTAGGGGGAATTCATCACCGTCAAAGTATGTATAACACTAGCTTATAATTCGGCCCGTTGGCCGAATGAAGATAGTATTATGCATGTTCATATTTGAGTATATACTTCTATGTTATGTTTAATGTACCAATCAGTTTAAATTTGTCGACAATCCTTCTAAATGACGTCTAGAGAATATATGGATATGTCGATTATTTGGAGTATCATCATCGTTCGAGAGTGTGAAATATAATTTGAAGCTCATTTCTACATTCAAATGGTTGAAAAAGGTATCTGTTTGAGCCACGAAACTCGCTGCGCTTATCCGGGCGTCTACCTCCGACGGGCGCCGACCTACACACACACCAAGAGGAGGGCGCCTTGGCCCGTTAATCCTCCGACGCCCAAGTTAGTCTCAGTGGGAGAGTAAAGTTCTCAGATTAAGCTATGAATCGAGAGAGTCCAACCTGTGTAAATGCTACCAACTGCCCCTATTTATACTCACCGAACTCGAGGCTGATCTCCCCCCCATCACTATCCTCATTTAATGCTCTGCGTCCCTTCTGCGAGACACCCAACCGCCTTGTCAGGCTCCTGACACACGACAGGCACCTGACACATGACAGGCGCCCACAGGCGGTGGTCCCCTGGACAGCTGGCCACCACTTGGCTTTTAGTGTCATATTCTTTGGGCCTTCCCCTCATTTGGGCCCAAGGGCTTCTGGTGGACCCTCTTTCTTTGGCCTTGCCCCCCAATTCCTTAGTTCTGGGGGCCCAAGTTATTCCCCCAACAATTGCCCCCCCAGTTAGGTGCTCATGGTTCCACCTTTGAGCGCCTAGCTGACTCCCTTGCCGCAGTTCTGGTGTTTCTTATGTCGAGGGGCGCCTGTATTGTATCTTGGTCCTCCTTTCCGGCTCGGAGGCGCTGTTGCCCGCTCCTTCCATTGGCGGGCGTCCCGCTTTCGATAATGCCCCTTACTTATGCGTATTTCTTCTTCGCGTTTCGTGGGCGCCTTTTGATCGCTTATCCAAAGAAAGGAAGCAGGTACTAAGGAGAGTGATGGACGGATGGATGGGTTGTAGGGTACAAGCAAGGGTAGGTCCTACATAAAAGCATATATTATATGGGCATCCTCCCCTCTCCTTCTGATTTGTTTCTGTTCGGGCGTCCCTTGCCCTTATGCCCCCCTCACGGGGTGAGTTTTGAAATGAACCCCACATTTCGCGTGGCGGGAAAATTCGAAATTTCGAATGAGGAGATTGGAAAAATTCGAGATGGGGAATTTCGAAGGTTCCAGGAAAGGGAAAGTGGGGGAAGCGCAAAAGTCGGCCCGTGACACTGACACGTGGCATGCTGGCGCGACCCTTGACCTGGACTTAGCGTTCCCTATAAATACCTCCTCCTCCTTCCCCTCTTGTCACTTTCTTCAATTCAACCTCTCTCTAGATTTTGCTCTGACATCTCTCTACACCTCGCTCTGTCCTCTCTCCTGTCAGCTTTTGTTTGCGTCATCCGTTGACTCTCGCAGTTGTTCAGCATGTCGTCTTCCTCCAAAGACAGAGCGGCCGATCAAGGCGCCCATAATGCAGGTGCGTCTGGTGCATCAGGAGCAGGCGCCTCTTGCACCAGTGGCGGGCCCAGGCGTCCGACTCAAGGCGGTAAGAATTCCTTGGCCGCTCTTTGCTTTTGCTTAGTTAATTCTAGTTACTTAGGATAGGGCGCCACTTACCCCGCGTCCCCGTTGCGCCTGGATCGTTTGTTGGTTTAGAGGGGGCGCCTGCATCGACGTCGGCCGGACCATCCACCTCATCGGCGCCCGGATTTATGCCAGCGGATGGATCGTATAAAATTACAACCTGGGAGAAGTGCTTTCCCCCAGACCATCTGCCGACGGAGACGGCCCACTTGCCCTTCGCTGTGGCCGGGCCGAATCATCAATCATCAGTTACGTTGGCGCGCGTCCACGAGCTTGTTACAAGTCTGCAGCTGCCGAGGGACTGGTGGTATGCGCCTCCTTCACCTATCTCACGCGTGGGCGTCTGTGGGCCCAAATGGATCGGGGTGTACCAGGAGTACTTCCGGTTTGGGCTGCATTTTCCCCTCGACCACATAATGGAGGGGATTCTATCATGGTGTGGCTGTTCGTTGGGGCGCCTATCCCCCTCCGTGATTACAATTGTGATCCTCTTCAGGTTGAGGTGTCGGGAAAATAATGTGGAGCCCACCTTCAACCTGTTCAGGTATTTCTTCAAAATGGCGCCCCTCGACAACTGCCTATCTCTTCAGAAGCGGAAGAAGCGCCCAGTCCACTTCGTGCACCGATGCCCCAAACTCAACCGTAAATGGTTCAACGGCTTCTTTTTTGTTAAGGCGTATCAAGATTCGTTTTTTGAGAGTGGGGGCGCCTTCGTCAGGCAATGGGAGTTGGGCACTGTAGATCGATTCAACTCGCCCGTGACATTGTCTAGGGCTGAGAAAGAGGGCGCCCGATTGATCTGTGCGGGGGAGAGGGTGGATCTTCGTCCTGCGGAAAATCGTCCGCCAATTATTCAGGCGTACTACAATGATGGTTCGTGGGCGCCTAGGATTTACTTGCTTTTGATGTTGTGTCTCCCTTATATTCTAATTAACCATGTCTTTTCAATTGTGTAGGGGCGGACTACTCAAGCATAGCAAAGCTGATGAAGAGTCGGCTTGCTGAGTTGGCCGTGGGTGGGCGGCCACCAGTTCAACCAGAGGCGCCCGATCAGGCCGCCGTTCCAGAGGAGGCGCCTACTGCTCCTCCAAGGAAGAAAAAGAAAAGGGCGGTGAAGGGAGGGACCGCTCGTGCGAAGACAGCCAGCGTGGCGTCTTCGGCACCGGAGGAGGGCGAGGAGGCGCCCAATGTCAATTATGCGGAGCCGGAAGTTAACTCCGCGGAAGAAGCGGAGGAGGAGCCTTTGCTCCGGCGGGGGAAGAGGCCCGGTTCGCCCATAGCCTCTGCCAGTAAGAGGGCGGACAGGGGCAAGGGTAAAGTGGGCGCCGAGGAGGACGCCTATGACGAGGTGGAGGTGGAAGAAGAGGGAGGGGAGGACGCCCCTGTGCACCTTAATGAAGAAGGGCGTTATGTTGGCCCGGATGGGCGTCCTCCCATCTTTCGGCCACGGCGCACTGACGTTGGGCGCGTCAACTTGAATTGCTCCCCCCTGGCTGCTGTCGACCGGGGGTGTGCCATGGGTTTGGCGATCGCGGCCGCCAAGTCCTGGCAGGTGCCATCTGAGTTGAATGGTGAGCACATCTTCGCCGAGTTGGCCAAAACGGGCGCCAAGGTAAAATGTCGCCTCTCTTGTGTTTTCTCAAGATTGTGTGTTGTGTGCTTTCATCACTTGTACAATTTTCTGACTCCTTATGTTTTGAACTTTATAGCTTCTCCTCTTTGCCGAGAGGGGTGCTCGACGCCTCAATGAGACCAAGCGAGAGGCGCTCGAGGCCTCTTCCACCTCTTCCCAGTTGCAACTGGATCTGGAGAATGCGACTGCACGTCGCGAGCAGCTTGCTAAAGAGTGTGAGGAGGCCCAAATGAATGCGGCCATGGAGGTGTCTCGGCTGCAAGGCGCCCTGGACGAGGAGCGCAAGAAGGTGGCTGACTTGCAAATGGAGAAAGAGGCCCTGGCAAAGGAGGCAGGCGCCCAGGCCAGCGAGATCGACATCCTCAAAGAGGAGAAGAAGATGCTGAAGGACGCCCACAAGGAGACGAAAAAATCCCTGAAAGCAGCTCAGGCGGAGGTTTCCGAGTTGCGGCGTTCCTTGGACAACTTTGAGGAGTCCGAAACTGGCAAGGGTATGTGCGCCAATGCCATCCTAACCGGGCTGGAAATCCTGAAGGTAAAGCTGCAACAGGATCACCCTGATCACACTTGGGATCTCACCGAGATGGCCGAGTACGTGATTGGTGGCATGGAGACCCCTCGTGGTGCGAGTGGGGCGCCCGAGGCATCTGCGCCAGCCTCCCCGTCTCAGAAGGCGCC
Organism: Linum tenue; assembly: GCA_946122785.1. Taxonomy (NCBI): domain Eukaryota; kingdom Viridiplantae; phylum Streptophyta; class Magnoliopsida; order Malpighiales; family Linaceae; genus Linum; species Linum tenue. Next base: position 46,447,683 of record CAMGYJ010000008.1, on the reverse strand, counting down.
TGGTGCTGAAGATGCCACCTCCGGGGCGGATTAGGGTTTAGGCGCCCAGTTTTAACGGTTGTAATATTTGTACCCTTTCCTTGAACCTTCGTGTTGTGTGTTACTTTATTTTTTTTTTTATATAAAGACTTCTGCACCTCTTTTGCCATCTTTTGTCTTTCCTTTTGCTATCGTTCGACTTAAACTGTGAGGTTTCGGGCGCACAATTGGGCGTGTGACTTAAGACCACTGTGAGGTTTTGGGCGCAAAATTGGGCGCATTTACGTTTTTTAGGAGGGCGCAATGTGAGGGCGCTTTACACAATGTGGGCGCGAAATGTGGCGCTTTAATTAACTCAGTACTGCCGGACACTTGCTATGCCAAACCATTAAGCCGAACACAAAATCACTATTGGGGCGCTATAACTGGGCGCTTTAGTCACAATACGGCGCTGTTTTTTCGGGCGCTTTGGTCACGATACAATCAGGCGTACATACTTGTCTTAACATAAAACAAACAATTTCAGAACTTCATCTCAAACCGAGGCGTCGTTTCCAGATGTGGCGCCTGCCGAGTACGATCGCAGGTTTTGGGCATTCCATATTCTTTTCACTGTGCGGCCATCAATATGTTCTAATTTGAACGTGTTGGGTCCTACCGTCTCTCGGACTCTATATGGGCCTTTCCATTTTGGTGCCAACTTTCCTTCACGGGCGTCAGGTCGGAAGTCCCGTTTTAAAACCAGGGCGCCCTCCGTGATCCCATGGACGCGCATCTTTTTGTTGTAGTACCGGGCCACCTGCCTCTTCATTTTTTCCAGGCGGATCGCCGCTATCTCCCTCACTTCGTCCACCATGTCCAAGTCATTTGAGCGCGCCTCATCATTGCTAGTTGGGTCGTACTGGGCCACGCGGTAACTCGGTGTGTTGAGTTCAACTGGAATGACTGCATCGCTTCCATAAGTGAGGGCAAAGGGTGTTTCTCCTGTGGCAGTTTTGTAGGTGGTGCGATGCGCCCACAGCACACTTGGCAGCTCTTCCACCCATCTCCCTTTGGCGCCTGCGAGTCGTGTGTGTAAACCATGGAGAATGCTCTTGTTGGCCGCCTCCGCTTGACCATTCGCTTGTGGGTAGGCTACCGAAGAGAAACGCAACACCACTCCACTGTCGTCACAAAACTCAACAAATTTCTTGCAATCAAACTGTTTCCCGTGATCTGTGACAATGGATTCAGGCAAGCCGAATCGGGTGAAAATGTTCCTCTTGGTGAACTTGCGCACTTGGGCCTCTGTGACTGTCGCCAAAGGTTCCGCCTCTATCCACTTAGAGAAGTAGTCGACTGCCACTATTAAGTACCTCATTTGACCAGGGGCCTTTGGGAAAGGGCCTAAAAGGTCCATACCCCATTGGGCGAATGGCCAGGCTCCTACATTGCCTTGCATGGGTGCTGCTGGGATGTGGATGTCGTTTGCATGAATCTGGCATTGGTGGCAGGCGCCCACATGTGCCTTTGTGTCACGCCTCATCGTTGGCCAGTACAACCCCTGTCGCAGCAATGTTTTTTCCAAGCTTCGTGCGCCTGCGTGCATTCCACAGGTTCCGCCATGCGCCTCCTCGATTGCTTGTCTGCTCTCTTCTTCGTTAAGGCATCTCAAATAAGTTCCTGTGTGGGATCGCTTGTACAGCTGCCCTTCGATTATGGAGCATCTGGCGTCTTTGCGGCGTAGGCGCCAGGCTTCCTTCTGGTTGTCAGGTACCACACCCTGTGTGAGGAACAAGATGATGGGCGCCATCCATCCTGAATTGGCGCCCCCGCCGGCTATGACAGCGATCAGGTGTTCACAGGGCGCCTCAGAGGTGACAATGACCTTTCGCTCCTCCTCGAAATGTATTGCCGTAGCTAGCTTGGACAAGGCGTCGGCATGGGCATTTTCTTCACGCGGGACGTGTATGAAGGATATTTCCCCAAACCAAGCCCCCAGCTCTCGCACCCTTCGCACGTACCCTTCTAGTGCTTCCTCTTTAACCTCAAAAACACCATTAAGTTGATTAATTACCAGGGCCGAATCGGACCTGACCTGCACTTTGCGGGCGCCTAACTCCTTGACCATGGTCATGCCAGCGATTACTGCTTCATATTCGGCGGCGTTGTTCGTTTTCAGCTTTGCGAATCGCAACGCGACTTCGTGCATTGTACCGCCTGGACTTATCATCACGATCCCTGCTCCTGCGCCCGTACGACTGGCGGCTCCATCCACTTGCCAACATTCACTTGTGCCCTTTTCTGACTCCGCTACTCCTTCCGCGATGAAGTCAGCCAGGACTTGTGCTTTTATCGCCGGTCGGGGCGCGTATTTGATGTCAAACTCACTCAGCTGAACCGCCCACTTGACGAGGCGCCCGGCCACATCCATCGATCCCAGCGTGGATTTCAACGGAAGATTGGTGAGTATCACGATGGTGTGCGCCTGGAAGTACGGCCTTAGTTTGGTCGCCGCCATCACAACTGCCAGCGCCGCCTTCTCGATGGGTGCGTATCGTCTTTCGTGAGCCACCATGGTCCGACTGACATAGTACACCGGTTTTTCCTCTCCTGAGCAGGCTTCTCTTGAAATGAGAACTGCGCTTACTGATACTTCTGACACAGCGATATAAAGGTACAATGTCTCTCCCTCCTTGGGCGCCGTCATGACTGTTGGGGCGGCCAGGAGTCGCTTTAATTCTTCAAACGCTGCATCACATTCCGCCGTCCATTGGAAACGTGTTCCCTTTTTTAGTGTCCGAAAAAACGGGGCCGCTTTGTCTGCTGACCGGGGAATGAAGCGCCCCAAGGCCGCTAATCTTCCTGCCAAACCTTGAACTTCCTTGGGCGCCTTTGGTGGTGCCAATTGGAGAACAGCATCCACTTGCTTCGGATTGGCCTCGATGCCCCGTTTGGTAATCATGAAACCCAGGAACTTGCCCGCTTCAGTGCCAAATACGCACTTTAATGGATTGAGACGGAGATTGTGCGCCCGCATAGCTTGAAACGTTTCCCTCAAGTCCTCCAGGTGGTCCTCGCGTCTTCGGCTCTTGACGATCAAGTCATCTACGTAGGCTTCCACATTTCTGCCGATTTGCTTGCGGAAGACGTTATTGACCATCCTCTGATAAGTGGCGCCCGCATTTTTTAGGCCAAACGCCATGACCCGATAGCAAAAGTTTCCAAAAGGTGTCATGAAAGCTGTCTTGGGACGGTCTTCTTCTGCCATCGGGATCTGATGGTATCCTGAGAACATGTCCACAAAACTCAACATCTCATGGTATGCCGTGGCGTCTACTAGTAGATCTATGCGGGGCATTGGATAGGCGTCAGTTGGGCATGCTCTGTTCAGGTTTGTGTAATCCACACACATTCTCCAATCCCCTGATGGCTTCGGTACAAAAACCACGTTTGACAGCCAAGTAACATAGGATGTTTCTTCCACCAGGTTGGCGCCCATGAGCTTATCTACCTCGATTCGGAGTGCCGCCTCCTTTTCCACCGACAAATTTCTTCGCTTCTGCTGCACAGGGCGCTTCCCTTCTTCTACCGCCAGTCGATGCACGGCCGTTTCGAGGGCGACGCCTGGCATTTCCAAAGCACTCCAGGCGAAAAGCTCAGCGAACTCCCTCAGAAGAGAAATGATGCGCTCTTTCACCTCTTCGGGCGCCTCCGCTGATATCCTTACTTGTCTGTCCGGACGCTCCACGTCTAGCGCTATCAGAAGTTCTTTGTCGGCAGCTTCTGCTCGGGGCGCCTCTTCCGCCGAGACTTCCACCATATTGACTGTTTCGTTACCCTTCCTTTTCCGTCCAGTCTCTTTTGCATAACGCGGGGCGCCTCTTCCTCTCGCCACACCCACACCTTGTGGCGCAATGAACTTCAACGTCTGATGGCATGTGGAGGCCACGCCATTAAACAAGGCCAGGAGGGGCCTCCCCAGGATCGCGTTGTATGGTGACGGACAGTCCACTATTCCAAAATCGATGGCACGCGTCATCCTTTGCTCCCCATCCCCCAAGGTTACCGGCAGGCGCACCCTTCCTATCACCTTGGCGGGCGCCCCTGAAAAGCCAACTAACACTGATTCTGAGGGCCTGATCAGATCCGGCGATAGTTGCATGCGGACCACTGTGTCCTTAAATAGCACATCCATCGAGCTCCCTGTGTCCACGAGCATTCTCCTCACCTGGCACCCTGCCACCACACCTTGTATCTCCAGGGCATCCATGGATGGGAGCATGCACGCTTCCTCGGGTGCCCTATTGAAACTGATGTCTATGGCCTCCTGGACTTCCGCCGTCGCCGCCCTCAAGCGACGATTGGCCTCTATCTTCTCCCTCAAGTCCATCGTACCCGAAATAGCCTCTATCGTCAGGCGCACTCGTTCGGGTGCATTTTCTTGGTCGAGGTCATATGGCGGTGGTGGTAGCTTTTCCGTTGTCGTTTTTTCCACACCCGCCACGCAGGCCCGGTGCACCCTTTCTTCAGGCTTCTTGACGAAGTCATTGAGCATCCCCCTGTCAGCCAATCCTTGCAACTCGGTCTTCAATTGGTAGCAATCGGCCGTATGGTGTCCCACCTCTCGGTGGAAGTCACAATACCGATCCAGGTTCCGCTCATTGGGCTGTCCTCTCATGGGGCCCGGCCACCTGATATGGTATCCTTTCTCCTTGACATGTTGGAGTATGTTCTTCAGCGTGTCTGTATATTCAGCAAAGGGTCCCCTGGGCGCCGGACGCCCGGCTTCCACTCTCCTGGGAGGAGGGGGGTTTGCGGGCGCATACCCCGTATTGCCTGCAAAGTGCGGCCTCTTTGTCGGCTCCATCTCTTCTCCTTTTTCCTTTCGTCGGTCGGCCCTTCTGGCCGCCAAGGTTTCCTCGAGCATGATCACCTTTTGCACCCGGTGATCTAAGTCTTCCGTGCATGCCACGTCTCTCTTCGCCAGCGATCTGCACAACTCCTCACTGGTGGTGCACTCGTTCAAACACACTCCTAACACTGAGGGCTGCACATCCTTCACCGCCAGAGCCACAGATAACCACCTCTCATAAAACTCTCTCAGCGCCTCTCCCTCTCTTTGCTTGACCTTGAACAGGGCGCCTATGGTTAGGGTGCGCCGTTTCCTGCTGGCGAATTTCGCGAGGAACATCTCCGCGAACTGCTTGAAGCACTCAATGCGCCCTTCCTCGATTTGATAATACCAATCAAGCACCACTCCAGAGAAGGTCGACGGGAACACCTTGCACAGGGTGGCGTCTGTGCTGTTGTAAAGCTGCATCTTTGTGAAGTAACCATTGAGGTGGTCCTCTAGATCAGTGACCCCATCATAGGTGGGGAGTGGGGGAATGTTGGTCCCCGCTGGTTCCGCAAGTACGTTTCGCGCTAACGGTTGTTTCACGGGTCCGTGACGAGACAGACGCCCCAAAATTCCTCCACCCCATCCTCCTGTATCTGGCCCTTCGTGCTCGCGCGGGCGCCACAAGCTAGGGCGCCTCTGGTACCCCGATTCACTTTCCGTCTCCGCTACCCTCTCTCTTTTCTTCGTTGGACTAGGTGTCATTCCTCCACTCCTCTTCAGGGCATCGACCTCCTTTCGGAGCGCCTCGATTGCTCCATCTTGGTCCTCAATGATTCTGAACAACTCTCTCTTCGTCACTGAGGCGCCTTCCGACCCTCGAAACATGCTACCACTCTCCTCCCTCTCATCCATTTCGGGCGCCAGTCCCCCCAGTCGTTCTGACTGGTCCTCTGTGATCTCTTCCCTTTCCATCCCGTCACTCGCCTCCATTTCCTCACTCATGACTTCAGGTTATATTCCCCTTCCTGGCGCGCCAATTGTTTGAGCCACGAAACTCGCTGCGCTTATCCGGGCGTCTACCTCCGACGGGCGCCGACCTACACACACACCAAGAGGAGGGCGCCTTGGCCCGTTAATCCTCCGACGCCCAAGTTAGTCTCAGTGGGAGAGTAAAGTTCTCAGATTAAGCTATGAATCGAGAGAGTCCAACCAGTGTAAATGCTACCAACTGCCCCTATTTATACTCACCGAACTCGAGGTTGATCTCCCCCCCATCACTATCCTCATTTAATGCTCTGCGTCCCTTCTGCGAGACACCCAACCGCCTTGTCAGGCTCCTGACACACGACAGGCACCTGACACATGACAGGCGCCCACAGGCGGTGGTCCCCTGGACAGCTGGCCACCACTTGGCTTTTAGTGTCATATTCTTTGGGCCTTCCCCTTATTTGGGCCCAAGGGCTTCTGGTGGACCCTCTTTCTTTGGCCTTGCCCCCCAATTCCTTAGTTCTGGGGGCCCAAGTTATTCCCCCAACAGTATCCTTACTCCCATTTTCAAAATTTGAATTTTGCCCAAAATGAAATGATAATGAAATTTTTCAATTTTCAATTTGATTTTGTATGATATTGATCTCTAAGTTTGCCTTCATTCCAAGTAAGAATAATTTCATCGCATCACAAACATAGGCAGATAAAAACTGCAAAAGCTTCAAGCTAGACTTTTTTTAATGGTAAGGATATATTAATAAAGATAACCAGAATGTGTCCAAAATAAAAGAACAAAAATAAAAACGAAGTCAGTCTGGTTAGCAATTGACGGAATTGACCTATCGATAAAATATATATATAATCAATGCATTACAAAAAAAGGTTAAGTTATATGCAAAACATTGGATTCCAAATTAGATACATTAGAGTTTCTAATTTTGGGTCCCAAGGACTGTGAACGGGAAGACAAGGGTCTTGGTTGCTTAATTATACAGAAAATGATTTAATATACAATTAGAATTTTAGAAGCAACCACTCTAGAGCATTTTCTATGCTCCCCAGTAGAAAGCTTGATAGAGCATTTTCTATGCTCCCCAGTAGAAAGCTTGATTAAGGCCAAGACAGTTCAACTCTCAATTTCTTGAGGGTGAAAGAGCGAGCGATTCCTATCTTCAATCCAATTGCATCAACTATTGTTCAAACCTTCTGAAGTTGAGGACACCCAGCCGAAATCTACTGAAGCTGACTATTCTAGATCGTATCTTTCTATTCCGGGAAGCCTCCCTTTGTCTGAATCTAAACTTCTTTCGTAACCATTATCATATTCGTGATTATTCTGTTAAATCCATAAGAGCAAAGGAATGTAGCTTATTAGTGTCAATTTCCATCTTCTACAACCAATTGACCAAAGAATACTAACTTACCTATGCCCATTTTAAACACCCACCAATCTAAAGTCACATGCTGAATTGAGAAAGTTGATGAATCGAACCTCAAGTTTTATGATTTGTCTAGCAATCTAATTAGCATAATATTAAGCATAAAAAAATAGTGAAAGATCAAAAAATAGAATAAAAAAATCATTATTGTTGAATGATTTTGAGTAAGATAAATGAGGTGAGCTGGTCCTAGATCATTATTGGCCCACACTTCATGACGGAGACAATTTGATTCGCTCAATAATCATATTGTATAATATGATGCCAAGTAATCAACAAATTTAGTAGAATAAGCACATATATAGAAGAAGCACATATACATTATAAAAAGGTTGAGAGAAATATATGAATGAAATAAGAAGAAAATATGTTTTGATACGTGTTGTCCAAGTTCATTAACTAAACATAATAAAAAAAAGGCAATGTCTATTTTTTACCCAAACCTTTTTCAGATTCTTTTATTTTAACCAAACCTATAGAAATTCTATTTATTATCCAAACGTATTATAATTTATCAAAGTCTGGGCATTCATTCTGTTACCGTTACTTATTTCGTCCACGTGAGGGGTGAGATTTTGTTTTGTTTTTTGATAATCTTTTTATTAAAAATAGTAAATGATGGTATTCTGACCGCCACGTAGGAAGTCGACTCATTATGGTCATACTTAGCCAGCATTACTAACAGAAAAGTTGACGGAGAGTTAACGTTTGGATAATTTTTAGGAATTCAATAGGTTTGGTTAAAATAAAAGAATCTGAAAAAGATTTGGATAAAAAATAGACATTGCCCTAAAAAAAAACTTCGTCAAGGTTTAATTATTTCCGAGGCAAAATACTCATAAAATTTCAAGGAGAACCAGAAAACACAATTTGGATGTTAATTTTCCAATGATGTCATTATCATCTATCTAATTTTGCAAACTATACGAAACAACCTAGTATATCAACCACTTATTCATAAGTTGGCAAGGGGAAAAAGAATTATTGACAAAGAGATGCAAGTTCCAAACACATATCATCTACTTCCTTGACGTGAGACATCCAGGCCATGAAATCTTGTAACAATCATTAGGCATTGACAATAGTGTCAAGAGGACGTATAACTTATACAAATTAATGTAAACATGGCTGGTATGCTAAGATCGACGCTCATCACAAACATACAGCAAGATTAGCTGCTGGAAACTTTTACAACAGAATCAATGCTGAAGCAGAATCGATGCCTTGAGCTTTCAATCATGTTAGGTGACAAAGCAAGTGCAGATTGATGGACAAAGAGCGCCTTTCAAGAGTTAGCATGCGTAAATTGTGGGAAACACAATTATTAGCAGTTTCCGGTTATTTCGTATTAGAGTCGGTTTTTATTGATTGGGGTATTATTTGGGTACTTGGGGGAATAAACATGGAGTTAATTGTTACGTTTTATTATTCGGGTAGCAGATAGGAATTTGACAGGTTATATAATCTGTAATAGGGTCTTATTTTGGGATTAAGCAATTACAGAACCAAAAACCTAAACCCTAATTCTCTCTCTCCTCTCTCCTGCGTGTTCCCTCTCTCTCTTTTCTCCCTCCAAAGCTGCGGCAGCAGAAGCCCAAATTCTTCCCTCTTCTTGTTCTAAATCCCCAACTCTAATCCCTAGTTGGATCAATCCCTAATTGATCTAGCTAAATTCCCCAATTCCCACTCTGTAGGAAATCTTGTTTCCTACATCTGGTATTAGAGCCCGGTTCGAGAATTGAGTTCGCCAAAACTCTCAACCGGGGACGAGTTCTACAACTGGTTCGACGATGAGCTCTTCAAAGCTCTCGAACCTGTCGTGGGCAGAGCTGCGTGACCGGGCTCGCCGCATCGGACGACGTTGGAGCTCCGAAGAGTCGCCGACCGTGCAAGCAGAGACGGTGACCCGAATCGCCGACGGCGAGCGACCACCAATGTCCGCTGAGACCGACGAAGCGGTGGAAGTCACTGTCGAAGATGGAGATCTGGATGTCGAGATTCAAGATGAGCAACAGCTCCCGTCACAACCAGCAACCACAACTGTGGCTTCACCACTAACACAGTTTGCAGCGGTTGAACAACCATCCAGGGAGAAGAAACGAAACAAGGCTGTCGTGGTTCCCTTCGCTGTCGTGATCGAAGAAGGAGGTCTTGCCTCTTCCGTCCTTGTTCCCGACAAGGAGGGAGTAATCGCCCCAGAACAAGAATTCCAGGCCGAACATCCGGAGAAAAGATCGTTACCGAGACCCTGTACAAACTGGCGGTACAGGAAGAAAGAGAAGTTGACAAAGATGGAGGAGTCGGTGATGGGCTGCCTGGGTGTGCCTCCGGAGCAGCTAACCGCGCAGGAGGCATGGTGTTCGTCGGCGGTTCCAATCGAGGTGCTGGCGACAGGGGAGAAGAAGCCGTCGCTGGAGCTCCAAATCGCGCGAGGAACGCGGCGAGTGGCGTCTGATTCTGTCGCAACGTCAGGCGAAGGAGAGGCGATCGACAAGCAGGCAAAACAGATGGCGACGTCGCCGAGAAGAAGAGAGATGGAGTCGGCAGGAGGCGAGCTCGGGGAAAGGAAGGAGGAGGTGTTGGAGTTGATTTCTCGTTCCGTGGTGTGCCTGCCGTCGTCGGAACTAAGAAGCGAGCCGACGGAGACGCGAATTGCACGAGGTTCACGATTCTCGAAGGCTTCCTTTGCGGCAAGGTCGGGCTGGAGAACAGGGGGGACGCCTCGGCCTTCACGAACCCTAGGCAGCTCTCAGGAAGGGACGCCAAACCGTTGGGCCAAGTGAGTCGGGTCGGCGTGGAGGTTGACACGAAGACGGCGGAGTTGAACTCCCCTCATCGCCGTCGGATTAAGATGACCTCGACGGAGAACAGCTCACCGCAAAGGACAGAAGCTCCGACAAGGAAAGTGGAGATGATGGCGAGCCGCTCGCCGGTGGGGGAATCGAGGAAGAAGAAGGGAGGCAGCGGCGGAAACTTCATCCCGTGTGAGCCCCTGGGTCTTCTTTCACCCTACGAAGCAGAGCAGAGCGGCTATGGAGGGCCGGGTAAGCTGGGCCGAAGGGTTTGGGCCGAATGGTCTGTTGACCTAAGGCGTGCAGGCCGAGTTACTTGGGCTGGAAGTCTGCTAGTGTCTAAGGAAGGGGGCCACGAGCTGGACCTAGGTCACGGGCGGTCAAAGAAAACAGAGAGCACTGGGGCACGTCTCGGGCCAGCAATGATGTTGAGACAGGACTGCGTGGGCCGGGAGGATCCACAGAGCGGGCTGTGGATTGTACAGGTGCAGGCCAAGCAAAGGTGTGGTAACGGGCCCGAGTTTGGAGTCAGGCAGGCCGATCAAGGGCTTGGGTACGGCCCAAGTAATGGGAAGTCCAACAGAGGTTATTTGGGCAGGTGTGGGTCGCGAACAAATGGCCCTATTGGAGCCCTCTTGTGTGATGTGAACTCCATAGTAGGTGAGGGTTATTTTTTCGGTGGGCTTCCAAGTGAGCAGAGCTCAAAAGCAAATGAAGAAGCAACAACGCAATTTAATGGGCTAAACTCAAGAAAGAAGTTTGAGGGCCTTGATGAGATGGTAATCAAGGATGTGTTCTTCAATAAGAACGAATCATTGAGTTCCTTAAATTGCTGGATGACGATGTTAGCAAAAGAGGCATTGTGGGAGTTTGAATTCGTTGAGGACGCGAGGATATGGCCATCCTTAAGGAAATTCCCAACTTTTGAGCAGTACCAGGAGATAGAAGAAAGAAGATCAAGTCGAGTAGTGGAGCATGATTGGAAAAAACGAAAGCGTTGCACGTACGACGTAGAAAAGTGGATCGAGTCGGTCAACCTTGAGGGCAAGGTTGGTCTCAAGGGGGATGGGATGTTAGAAACACGTTTTCTAAGGAAAACGAGTTTCTATATTATCATTATTATTAGGTTTTATTAAATATGGTTAGTAGTCTTTTAGTAGAATTAGGTTTAGTATTAGGTTTTCTTATCTTTCGTTATAAATATGTACTTGCGTTTTATTCATAATCAAGCAAGAACAATTATTCAGAAAAGTATCTCAAACCCTAATCTCTCTCAATTTCGTCATCTATCCCTAGGCCGACGGCCACTCTTCTCCTCGATCCCCAATTAACAATTATTCAGAAAACTATCTCAAACCCTAATCTCTCTCAATTTCGTCATCTATCCCTAGGCCGACGGCCACTCTTCTCCTCGATCCCCAATTTCCTCTTCTAAATCCCTAATTCCCAATTCTGTTCTTCCCCAATTCTTTCCTAAATCCCTAATTCTATCTTCTCAATCCCTAAATTCCCAAATATCACCCAATCCAAATCCCGTTAGAAACTTTGTTTCCTACATCTGGTATCAGAGCCTGGCTCGAGAGTGAGTTCCTCTGAACTCTTGAACCAGGGAAGGCAACGATGGTATCAACCAAATCAATGAAGGCCGCGGAAAAGGCAGCGCAGGCTGCCGGGAGGAGTTCCGAGACGGGCGAGGTTCCTAACGAAGGGGTGGTGATGGAGGACCTCACTGAGCTGGAGGCGGTGAAGGAGGTAGTGCACGAGCACTCTGATGCGCTGGCTAGGCTCGAAGAAGGCCTGGCAAGAGTGAAGGCTGATGCGAAGGAGGATGCTGACGATCTTTCATCAGACGCTGGAGGACCTGATGAGGGCAATTACCTCGTTGCAGGCAAGAGGAAGCGGCCCAAAAGGAGCACCGATCACGGCGGAGTCGACGTTTGCAGGAGGCGGCGGTCTGTGCGCGGCAGAGGCGGCTGCGGGCGGCGGGGCGACTGCGCAGGCGGCGCCGGCTGGGGCCACGGCGACGGAGGTCGGGGCGGGCAGCGGGCCCGGCGGTGGGGCGATCACGGCGGGGGCAGCGGCGGCCCAGGCTGCCGCGCCAGTAGAGAGGGTCGAAGGGAGCAGGAAGGCGGATGCTGGGCCGGGCCGGACTGGTCGGACGGCAGTAGGACTGGGCTCAGGCTCGGGCCTGTTACCTACACCCACGGCCCAAGAAATTGCGGCCCGCAAAGGAAAGGCTAAGATGGCTGGGTATGACACAGATGGGCCTCCTATGAATGGTGGGCCGGGGCAGCTGGGTCACTACACAAGGGTCCATAACGGGCTGGGATGGCTGGATCTGGAAGGTGGGCCTGAGTATGACCAACTAAGCTTGGCGGGCCAGCAGGCCCAGTGGGCTGAACAGGAGATGAGCCAGAGGGGGCCTGGTGGGCCGAGTAGGGCCGCTGACCAGGTGGGGCCGGGCGGGTCGGCTCCTATCGGGCCGGGACAGGCGGACGGGCCAGGAGGGGGTCGGACCGAACCGGAGCGAACCGGGATTGGTCGGACCAGTGCTGATCGAACCGAGCTGAGCCGAACCGGACCGGGGCGGACCGGGATGGGCCGACCCGAGGTGGGTCGAACCGGGCACCGACCGAGCCCTACTGCTCAGACGCACCGGCGGGTGGACAGCAGGGGGCCAGGAGGAGGAGAGGGCTCGTACGAGGCGCCTCCGGTTATCAGCAGGGTGATTACCCAGGTGGGTATGGGCACGGAAATCCGAACCTGATGCAGTGCTCTCAGTGGGGGCAGCCGTGGAAGACGCCGGGTAATGACAGGTATGGGCCCCAGTATTCGAACTATGAAGGCATGGATGGGATAGTTTTTCGAGCTAAGCCTCCTACCATTGAGTTTCCCAAATTCAATGGGCAGGAGGATGCAGGTCTTTGGTTGTATGCAGTGGAGAGGTGGTTTAAGAATCACCCAATTCCGGAGGAGAGGAAAGCCTATCTGGCCTCGTTCTATCTGGAGGGCGATGCGCTCCAATGGTGGGATTGGATGGAGAGATCCTATGCAGCAGCAACAACCTTGATCACCTGGCCCATGTTTCAGGAAGAGCTCTGTTATCAGTTTGGGAAGTCAGATGGGTGGGCTCCTGAGCAGTTGGCAAAGCTGAAGCAGACCGGCACGGTGGCTGAGTACCGTGCGGAGTTCTTCAAGTTGGGGAACCAGTGCAAGGGAGTCTCGGAGGACACCTTGGTGGGGCTGTGCATGGCGAGTCTCAAACCCGAGATAGCAGCGGCAGTCAGGGTGTTTGAGCCCGATTCTGTGAAAACTGCTTTTCGTCTTGCAGGTCATAAGGAGGAAGAACTGGCTAGCTGGAGAAGCACCATTGGCCGCTTCTCAAAGCCAGGCGGAGGAGGAGGAAGCAACAGCGCTAGTAGCGGCACAGGAGGGGCAACTGGGGGAGGCTTGACTGGAGCCAACGCGGGCAGTGGAGGCCCTGCGCCAGTATCTAGGATGGGGCCGAGGGCCATACCAAAGGGGTTCGGCGGGAGGGCAAGTGCTTCAACTGTGATGGTCGGTTCACCATTGGTCACCAGTGCCCGAAACCGGATTTGATGATGTTAGTGGGACGCTGGGAAGATGAAGCAGAGGATGAGGAGGAGGACGCCGGAAATGGGGAGGAAGAGACCTAGTAAGATGGAGGAACAACCTTGAGGACAAGGTTGTTTTTCGAAGGAAGAGGGGATGTGGGAAACACAATTATTAGCAGTTTCCGGTTATTTCGTATTAGAGTCGGTTTTTATTGATTGGGGTATTATTTGGGTACTTGGGGGAATAAACAGGGAGTTAATTGTTACGTTTTATTATTCGGGTAGCAGATAGGAATTTGACAGGTTATATAATCTGTAATAGGGTCTTATTTTGGGATTAAGCAATTACAGAACCAAAAACTTAAACCCTAATTCTCTCTCTCCTCTCTCCTGCGTGTTCCCTCTCTCTCTCTTTTCTCCCTCCAAAGCTGCGGCAGCAGCAGCCCAAATTCTTCCCTCTTCTTGTTCTAAATCCCCAATTCTAATCCCTAGTTGGATCAATCCCTAATTGATCTAGCTAAATTCCCCAATTCCCACTCTGTAGGAAATCTTGTTTCCTACATAAATCCATTGGTTTCCACCAAATTCTAAGAGTTAGCAGGTGTGAATCCATAAGAATTATCTTTCAAGATCAGGAGCTGGAAATTGACGTGAGGAACTTCTTATTGAATTGATCTGATCTACTTGTTAGGGAATCCCTATTCATTTTTTAACTCCTTTTTTATATGTAGTTTTCTTAATTCCTAATAAAATGATTTCACTATCATCAAAAAGAGTTGAATAAGCACTAATGGTTATTGACTTGCAATTAGAACATCAGTGCTTCCTTTTGAAGTTCTGGACCTATGGAGACCACCCATAACTAACTACTGTTAGAACAACACATGAAAATGACATCTTCTATGTCCCCTTTTCAATAGCAATAAGAGGCGTCAACAATGTACTATTTCAAGCATAAATCACTTCCGATATATGTGCAAGCTTAAAAGTGCCGAGAAAACGAATGAAATTATAAGTTGTGAAAGAAGTTAATAAAAACCCATGCATGCACCAGTTTTGAGGCGAATGAAAAACCACTAACACATTGCTCGTTCCATTTGCCACGCACCGTCCCCATTCACTTCTTTCTCGTAGAGGCTGTAAGTACCAATTGTAGATGAGGTTGGGAAGTGGGAACCGCAGTCGAGAAACCCTTCTTCACAGTGAGACGATCATCGTGGAATTGGGGGAAAAAATTGCTGTGTATATAGATTGGCCAACTGGCCAGTAATCCCTTCTTCCCAGATGGACGACAACTCGGCATTGAATGGGAGAGGCAGACGGGAAACTGAGGTGAAGAAGAAAGTCAAACATCAATCAGATGGATTTGGGAATTGAAGCGAATGGAGGTCGCTAGAAGGGGAACAAAATGAGGAATCGATCGAACCTGGCTAGTAATTCCTTCATCCAAGCTGTATGGTAGCCCGACGTAGAACTGGAGAAGTAGAGTGGGAGCCGGGGTGAAGAACAAAGGAAGAACAATAATCAGACGGATTTGGGATTCAAACAGAAGAAGGACGCTAAAACAAGAATAGAGCGGGGAATCAGTGGAACCTGGGTTTCAGAAGCAGAGAAGTTGGGTGGGCGGATTCTGATTCCGAGATTGGGTTTTGGATCGCCGATATAGTCTAGGATTTGAGGGGGCGATGACACGTTGGTTGGGAACAGAGGCTGGCCAGAGGGCGACGCTAGGATGAAAACGAAAGCAGCTGGCGTGAAGGGTAAATTGCTTCAAATCCGAAGTGTAAATTGGCCAACACCCGAGAACAATATCGCACCCCATCCTACGAACAGGGCGAAATCGAGGAACTAAACCAAAATTTACAGCTCCGAATTAGCAAAAACAAAGGGATAGAAAAGACATACCAGTTGCGGCCGAGCACCTCACCTCCTCAACACGATACCAAGTAATCTTCTCAAATACAGTATTGACGTAGATGATAGTGTGGTCAGGCTTGAGAGGAATCAGTGACCAAGAAACCACAAGGCGCGGTTTGAAGCAAGCTCTCGACGAAAAGGCATTGGACCAACGCCATCTTTGAGGTCAAGGTCGAAGCTTCCTTCCTCCTCCTCGTCGCCCAGATCCGAATTGGTGTTGTCCCAGTCCATCAATATCTTCGAAACCCATTTACCTCCATCCGATATCTATTACCTGGAATCGATATGCCTGGCCAGAACCCATAAACTCATCTTGAAATCAGTGTGGCGGGAAGATGAAATGGCGGATTGCCAAGTTCAGACAACCTCAACTCCACGATCCCACAAACCAATTTGGACCCTGCAGCCTTTTTTAATTCCACCGCTCTCCTTCAGACCCAAGAGAAGAGAAGCTACAGCGCCATAATCCATAAACTCTTATCCATCTTAAAATCGTTGTTGTTTGCACACCCAGGAATCGAGGGCGAAGCGAGAGTTGAAATCGACGTAGAGGGGGAAAAGTAACTGGGTCCTTGGTACACGATGCAGAAATGGGAAAAAAAGAACTGGGTTTTGAGTGAATCGATCGGCGGGCAAAGAAGACGGATTTGAAAAGGCGGTTAGTGGGAGAAAGGTAAAGGGAGAAGGGCTATTGCGGTTCCACGAAGGGAAGAAGAAAACCCCACCTAAATGTCCAGCCACCTCAGCTCCCGCAAATCACTCTAAGCGCACAGAATTTTAAATGGTGGATGCAGTTTTGGCTCAATTGCAAGTTTGGTCACTTGATTTATTAGTAAATTTCACTAGAATTATTTTATTCCATCAGTAGTCACTTAAATTAGGTTAACAGTTCAAGTTTAGTCACTGGCCGTTAGTCTCCGTTAACTTTTGCTGATGTGGCGGTCAACTATTATAGTTGACCGTTAAATGAGTGACGTGGCAATTAAAAAAATAATAAAATAAATTATTTCTTATTTTCCATCTAATTATTATAAATTAAAAAAAAACCAAATATCTTTAATTATTATTTCCGCCGTCATCGTGCTCATCGTCTCCGCCGCTAACTTCGCAGGCGTCGCAATTCTACTACCCGTCGTCCTCCAAAACTCTGATTCCTTCGCCGCCACCAACCTCTTCTCCGGCTCCAACCCTTCCCACGACATCATCCTCACCCCGATCCCAACCATCACCTCATAACCGATTCCTCTCCGCCCCTCTCTCCTGTTCCAACCACCCACTTCCCTTGCCTCCGGCCGCATCTGGAAGCGGAGCTACCTCCTCCACGACCCACCGGGGATGGGGAAATCGAACTCCAAAAGTTCTCTACTTGAAAGACTCGATAGCGCATTGGAGCGCCCGTCAATGAGGCTGGGCCGAATCGCGCCGCCATGAGAGCGAGCAGTTGGCGTGATACCTAACTCAGATGTCGATGCAATCAACGTGGAAGGCGTGGGAGTAGACGGGAAGCTTGCGTACGTAATCTCCGTCTTCGAACTGCAGCAGACAACAGTCTCTGCAGGCGGCGGCAGGGGAGGGCAATTTACGGAAGCTGTCGCAGTTGCTGCTTTAGAGGAAGATTGGAATCGTCTTGATCACTGAATCGTCGAGATCGTAGGGAAAGGCGCCGACGTAGATGTGGTGGAATCCGTCGGGGGAGTCGAAGAGCGGCGGTGGCGAGTCGAGGTAATCGCCGGCTCCGTTGGTGGACGACGGGGAATTCGGCAGGTAGGATCTCCGTCGACGGTCGCGCCTGCGACGGTAGCGGCGTAGGAAGAGGAGGAGGTAGCGGGAAATAAGGCGAGAGTAGGTGATTAACAGCTGAGCTGTGGCCGCCACGATGACCATTGCGATCAGCGGCGGGAGTCATCTCATCATCGACCGGAGTGACCAACAGCGACAGCAGCGGCTCACCAAACTCATCACCACCTCCATTTCTATCCCAATTCCGGTTTCGATTTTCTTCTCAATGAAAACCACGGCACTACTCCTCGATCTGTTGCCACCTCTTTTTTTCTGTCTTTCTTCCAGTCCATTTTGTCAATTCGTCGAGACCAAAAATTCTCGATGTGCACTTCTTCTGTTGTACTTTCTCTTTGTGCGCGCCGTACTGGCAGTGAAGCTCCGCAGTGGAAGCGTGCATTTCTCCCGCGAAGAATTCCGGTAATGGAGTTTGTGAGTCGTTGCACTGGTCGTTGTCTTTCTCTCTCTTGGGGTTTTTCTTCTATTATGCTCTGTCGGAGGTTGCTCGGTTTCTACAAACTCGATTGTTCTTAATTCCTGAGCGTCTCTAAATTGTTTCGTGGGAGTTCAGACATTGTTTCTGGATGGTCAAAATTCAATTGAATTGGCATGGTGATTTGTCTTCTTCTCGTGCTGCTGTTGTTTTTGCTTTTATTGTGCCTGAGCATTGTCATGGGCGTGGGAATTTTTTGGCTGCAGCTGGCGTTTTGTTTTTTGAAATAGGGCAGCAAAAAGGGGAAGATTATAACAGTAGCATTTCTGTGAATCAGCGATTCGTTTCGTCCATGAGCAGAGGAAAGGGAAAGGAAGGGGAAAAAAATTGATCAGACATTAAGTTTTTCTTTTTTTGTCAATGAGTGTAAAAATGAGTTGGAAATTACAAAATTTAAAATTTATTTTCTTATTAATTTTTTAATTGCCACGTCACTCAGTTGACCGCCACATCAGCAAAAGTTAACGGAGACTAACGGACAATGACCAAACTTGGATTGTTAACCCAATTTAAGTGACTACAAATGGAATAAAGTAATTCTAGTGGCTAACGTGAATTTTACTAGTAATTCAAGTAACCAAACTTACAACTTAGCCATGCAGTTTTACTTTTCCACTATAAATAAATGATACAGTAGATTCGGTGTAATGATACAGTAGATTCGGTGTAAAAGACGATACGGATACAATTGACCAAGGAACCCTAAATACTTCAGTAGCTTTCACACTCTTCTGTAACTTTGCTACCCATTTCGCTTTTAAAACACACCCCAATAAACCCCTTGTATCCCGAAAAAACAAAGACAACCTTTCAGACAAGTTAGTTGATGAATTTTAATACAATAAAGCACCCAACAAGGATCGACTCTTGTTTGAACTACGAGCACAAAAAACAATTCTAAAAGCTAACAACCACACTTTCTGGTAAGCAGAGTGGGGAGTATCAAGACGTTTCTTGCCGATAGCAACCATCTTCAAGACATGCCAACACCCTTCAACCTACAAGCAGATAGAAAACTCCAAGTTTCTCAGTTGAGCAAAACACAGCCAGTTTCAAGGAAGCATCAGCTCTTCATGTAGTTCAGTCTCGCGACTTGCTACTACTACTTCCTTCAGAACGCTTGCTCCCCTTGTACTTCTGTACACATTAACAGGAAATATATCAATACATAGCAACCTACACAATACCAAACTGGAAGAATAACATAAAGAACGGGGAGGGTATTAACCAAAGTGCCAACACCCACGCAGCACAACCAACAAGCTCACCTTCTTTCCCAAGTCGAAAGGTACATACTTGTACTTGATCATATGCAGAATTTGTCTCTTCATAGTGAGAACAAAGAGAACTACCCAATAAATCAAGAGTATTGGCCAGAAAACGGGCACATCCAGCACAGAGAACAGTGTCATGATGAAAGCAATTATAAAAGCCTTGGTGATGGCGTACCTGGAATACACAGCAAAGCAAATTGTTTATGGTTTATCGAACAAAAAACTACCTTCCTTATCATTGCATCTCTGCCACATGCCACAGGCTCAAATCATCTGGTATCGCCCCATGGCAATGGAAGCACTTACAGATAACTAAGCGCATAGGTATTTCAGCTCACATCTAAATATGGAAAATCACAAAGCCATGATACCCAGGTGATCTAATCACACGGCTCAACGCATTCCACATAAATAAATACACTGATACTCCTTGATGATATGACTAAAAGGAGGAAGCATCAATGGTCAGAATCAGCTATGAATTGTTGGACAAATTCTTCAGGGACCAAAACAAACAATCACTCACTGAACCACCATTTTACAAACGCCGAACCACAGACTCCAAAACTAGGACGGGTGACTTATTCTATAGCAGCTGAACAAGCACCTCAATTGTTCATCTCGAAGCTTGTTTTCAAATCGACTTAAATCCACAACAGGAAACTTTGGGCAAAGACAGAAACATTACCAGAACTTGAATTCAGGAAGCCGGCGAACAAACGGCCTGAATTCATCTGAAGTTTTAGTCGGCAAAGCTCCATCAAGAGATTCAAGAGCTTCAACCTCGGGATCAACTTTCGGCGAAAGAAACCCGATCAAGAGATTCAGGACATAGATCCCAAGCCCGTACGAGACGACGTAGAACCCCTGGACAGAGTAAATCCGCCAGACGTATATCAGCGCCACAACCAGCGTCCCAAGCCACCTCTGCAGCGGCAGAGGCGCTGATCTATCCAGATAGTGCTGGAAGATTCTGGAGAAGTCAGCTCTGAACTTCACCAGCGGCGGGACGGTTTCAATTCCTCCAGCTTCCTCCATTGAAAATATTGAGTCCAAGTGCACAGCTAACAGGAAAATCGAGTGAATATGACTGACTGAATTAGAGTAGGACTACGCGTAGATGGAGGTGAAATTAAGGGTTGCGGCCGCGACGGAGAAGAAAGGGGAACTCGCGAGAGGATCGGCTGACGTGGCGGCGGAGACTTCTATTCAATTTGGAATTGTTTTCTGGTCTGGGATGGGAAGTCGAGGAAAATGGATGACCAGATGATTGGGGTCAGTGAGAGAAAGGGAAGGTGAGCTCCGTGAGATTAGGAAGCAGCGATCTGGTGCGGCGTGGGTAACCATAAGTATAGGTGGGCATTGGGTGGGTCGGGTGGATTTTGACAATAAAATGTACCCACCCGCGCTTAAACGGATTGATAATTTTTAACCCACCACCCACCCACATTTAGTCTCGGGTTGGGTCGGGCGGATGGTGGATAATGCGGGTGAGTTTGTGGGTTCACCCACATCACAATGTATATAATATAAAGGAGTCAACTTGACATGATAATAGGTGAAGAGAATCATTGAGGGAAACAAGAAGTTGAAATAGAGCGAAAAATGTCGAATTAGTTCTTAAATTGGATAGAAATTCTATTATGAAAGAGTTTTCTACAGATTGAGATGATTATTAGGTGCAAGGAACTAAGGAAAATAATTCCACAAAGGAAAGAGCGGTGATCTAGGCACAAGAATTAGAGGAAAAAGTAAAGGGAAGAAGAGGGGATCTCTATTTGGAAGGTTGGCTTTGAAGTCCAAACTCCAGGAGCAGTCTGAGTTTATATCTAATGTCTCCACTCTCCTATCTCTAGCGCCAACGACTTTGATCTTTTTGCTGTTGGGTTGAGCGGGTCACCCGCACACTCACCCACAACCCACCCACCACCCGGCGGATGGCTCCCAGAGCAACCCGTCACTCACCCACAGACCCACCCACTTAACGAAATTCGGGGCAAATGCAGGTGGGTCGGTCCAAACCCGTGGATAGAAGTGGCAATTGGGATCCAAATCCATGAATCCAATCCAATCCATCCACCAAATTATCCACTTAATCCAATCCATTTAAATCCAATCCATTTGATCCAAATCCAATTGGATTGGTGGATTCATGGATCAATCCATGGATCCAAATGGCAAATTGCGATTTGGTACCTATATATTTTATATTTTACATTTTGGTACCTAAAATTTTTCATTGTGACATTTTAGTACCAAAACTTTTCAAATTTTACATTTTGGTCCAAGCCTTAGATGTCATTTGGATTCATGGATCAATCCACCAATCCATGAATCCACCAATCCATTGGATCCAATCCATTTGATCCATGAATCCATCAATCCAATCCACGAATCCACGAATCCGATCCAATTGCCACCTCTACCCGCGGATGATCCGCCCGCATGCCCAGCCCTAACCATAAATAACTCGTCCACATAACCATGACATCAGTATCCTTCTCTCTTCTGGAAAGTCTTTAATTTTTCCCTTCTTAATCTTTGATGGACGATTTCTCACGCGTTTTAAGTTGAAATTTAATTTTTTTGCACAGTTAGAACAGATTAATTGTGCTTTTCAAAATGATATTCACTTTGATGGTATGAACAAACCAAGACTGTAGGATGGTTGAATACATGATAATAGAAGTATATTAACTGTCATTTAAGACTTTTAACATTGTATACCACAAGATACCACCCCGTATCAGGGTGGTATTTTGTGGTATTGTGTGGTATTTTTTGGTCCTGTAATTTGTTCACCCAGAAATTTGTAGATCCAATAGATCATGATGAACTCGTTACTTCTGCGCAAACGTTTTCAAAAACGAAGAAGATACCATATTATATGCAGTTGGTACCGAGATGCGAGAATTCTTTTTTCCTCAGGAAATATTGAAAATGGATCTCGTTTTGTAGAGCACAACGAACTCGTTCCATCTATGCAAAAAAAAAAGTTGAAATCCGAGTTAAAACGAAGAAGATATGAGCCGATTAAGAAAACAAAAGAAAATAAAAATGACTTTTAATTCTCCATCCTTAGGTCTCGATTTTCTGAATGAAGGGTCCATATTTAGTTATTGATGGGTGCATAACCCATGATTATGCACCCTATCTTGAGCCTGGTGCGGCAGCGCATATGTTTCTGATACTGAAGCTCCCTTTTATCTCATTGTTACCAAGTTACCCAACTGATTTGTGGGATTGGCTCTGATTTTTGGGACCAAAATGGGTGATAAGATATGATGATCTCCAATGCCAAGTGCTAAAATATCAAATTTGGTGAGTGATACGGGGGAATGAAATTGTTTTTTTTATAGACTTTGGAGCATTTCAGAGTAATATCTAAACAATGTTTTGTTTTGAGATGTTTTCAGCCCAAGAAAAATGCTTTTTTCGTTCATTTTAGACAATTAATTTAAGTATGTTAATATGTATAAACCAGCAGCTGGTCCGAGGGTTGCCCACGATTGATGATGGGAAATCGAGTGAATCACGAGTAATTCATTTGAAAATGTTTTTCTCTTTCATTCTAGACAATTAACTCAAGTATGTTAATACGTATGGTTTACACCATAAAATTTGTCGTAATTAATGATCTTATAAAGCCACATCAATTATAACAGTTAATGTTATTTAAGTTGGACCTTATGGATATTGATTTTAAGTCCAAGCCACTAAGTAATAGTGAGCGTGGACATGATTCAATGAGGGACATGGGCCCCTCGTAGGAGGCCATATAATGCCACGAGATTGTATAAAAATATTCTAAATCTGGAGAAGGACATGCCGCTTCAACGAGGAGGGTCATGTCCCTCTAGAAATCAAGAAGGACGTGCCGCTTCAATGAATTCCCTAAGTCACGTGATCATGGCCCCCTCCGGTGTACAAAAATATTCTAAGTATGGAGAAGGTCGTGCTACTTCAACTAGGAGGGTCGTGTCCCTCTAGAAATCGAGAAGCACGTGTCACTTCACGAAGAGGGCCATGCTCATTTCAATGTAGAAGTACATGTCATCTTAACGAGAGAGATGATAGCATGGCCGAAGAAGGAAGAGGTCATGACTCGTAAGAGACATCTCTTATATGAGACAAAAAAATAACTAAGTCTGAGAGGTCAATGCCACTTCACGAGAAGGGGCATGGACGCTAGAAAAGAGGTCTTTAGGTACGATTGAAAAATACTAAGTATTAGAAGGCCATTCATGTCACGTGAGGCCACAAACATGAGTGAGAAGTCCATGGCCGCCTGGCAAGAAGACCACTTCCCCTTTTGTGAGACACCATAGGCTTATTAAAAGACTAGCAACATGAGATTCAAAATAACATAAAGCAAGGCAAGCTACACTCCATGTCTCATGACGGTTTCAAGAGAGGCAACATGGTTTCAAAGGACAATCAGTTACCCGCTCGTGTCTATAAATAAGAGGAAAGGTTGGCAGAGGGGGTTCCACAATCAAACAATTGACGCCTACGTCAAACTTTATGCTTTTTTCTCTACAAGTAGCAATAGTTGTAGTATGGAGCTCTCACTGATCCTCCATAGGAGTAGGGCTAATTTAATGTAGATTCTGTCTCGTGAGTCGTGTAAACATCGAACACCCTCGTTCGAACTTTGTTTGAAGAGGTGTGAACCATGTTAAGTTGATCGTTGGCCAAGAAGTTAAGGGACAATCAATTCGATTTCAACGCAAGTTTTCTCACCGGAAAACAAATTGGCACACCTAGTAGGACCACTGTGTTCGTGTTAATGGCTTCGAGACGGAGGAACCAGGAAGGAGATGATCCACCCTGGTTTGTGGAAGAGCAAGTGGCCAACATTAAACATGGCCAAGGTGCAGAAGTTGGTGCCGGAGACAATGAAGGGATGGAGGCTTTGCCTACGTCGACTCCAAATATGAATGTAGATGTACTCGTCGCCATTGGGTCACTTCCCAATTCGTGGGGGAGGCTTTGGCAGGCAATACACTTCAGGTGAATTGTCAAATTTATTGTCTCAATTCTTGCATAGATTAATGTTTTGGGAAATTATTCGAGATTGTCACTAAAAATAGGAATGATTTTGATGAGTTTAGGAGGCTTTTGACCACACAAGTGGTACAACCAAGAGGTTTGCCATCTGAGGGCCCGAACCCAAATCCAACTAATGTCATTTTATCTCTCGTTGGTGGTCGAAATGGGCAATCACGGCAAGAGAATTTGTCATCTCAGGCGACAAACCAACCACCTCCACGTCAAGGAGATCATGGCGAGATTCTTGCCACTACTCAAGTGGGGGAGTGGTCACATGCACGCGTAGGAGTTGGAGAACTACCTCCGCGTGGTGAGAGCCTCGCCACCATGTTCAACACTCAAGTTGAGCAGCCACCCGGGCAAGTGGGTGCTCGTCCATCTATCCTGGAGGCAAGACCCTACGTGGCTCCTATTAATTTGGGAGTAGGAGGAGGTCTAGGTGGACACATGGATCAGATCCCACCACGAGGCTACCCAATTCCAACGTCACCCATTTCAATGGGCATGACATCGATCTCATTGGGTTTGTACCGTATAGGGGGCAACAAGGGGGGCATGACGCCAACACCCTTAGGGATCAAGTGGCTAAACTCCTCACGGAGCAGTTTGACGTGGGAGTAAGACCTGCCATGCCAGCTGTGTACCAGAAGCATATCCTAAATGGGTAGATAGGCTTCACCCATTTCCAAGGGGATTCGGAGTTCCCGAGTTTGCCACATTCATAGGGACTGGAGATCAATCCACTGTAGATCACATTGGACATTTCACTGTCCAATGTGGCGATGTAGGGGATTTTTTTAAGTTAAGACTGTTTGTGCTTGCCATCTAACTCCCTCTAGACTTGGCAAAAAATGGAGCAAGTCTTTCATGCTCAATTTTATAGATCTAAACCCGAGGTGTCCATGGCTGACTTGACACGTATGCGCCAACAGCCAGAGGAATCGTGGAGCATTTCTTGACTAACTTCAAGAATGCTCGTAACCGTTGCTTTGTCAATTTGACGGAGAGGGAGTTTGTCAAGCTGGCACAAGGGGGTTTGAGTTTTGAACTAAGGAAGAAATTCCAAGATAGGGAGTTCTTTGACTTGTTTTAACTCATGTGTTGTGCTGTCAGGTACGAATCTCTTCTACATGAGGAAGAGAATCGTAGGAGTGCCTCAAGGGGATCATTCTTCCTAAACATAGACTATACAATCAATCATTTTGGCCACGAGGCCAATGAGGTTGAGGTAGACTTGGTTGAGATAACTCCAAGGAAGCCATATTTATGTGATTCCTTGTATAAAGTTGAAGATGGGCCACGAGGGGACAGACCCAATCGTGTGCTCATTCAACCAAGGAAGCACTCATTTGATGTCTCGAAGGAAGACTTGATTTTTGACCAACTCTATAAGGATGGTCAAACCAAGTTGAAAGGTCCCTCACCCAAAAATTCGAAAGGGAAGAAGTATTATAAGTGGCATAATAGCATGTCGCATGCCACTAATGCTTGTGGGGCTTTTCATAATATCTTACAAGATGCCATTGAAAATGGGTGCATCAAGTTCCTTGAGGCTAAGAAAGATGCCATGTTGGTGGACACTGATTTGTTCCCCAATGTGCTCGGCGTCAACATGGTCAACATAGACTTCTCCAAAATCGAGTTGCCATGTTTCAAATTGGTGTTGGACACAACACCACCTCATAAGGTGAACTCTAATGTGGTATCCAAGAGGCCACATAAAATCCAAGCCACACATGCTTGTGATAAGCATGCTAAAATGGCTAAGTCTAGACAAGGGAGCATGCCCCCAATCACTAGAGATGGGGGCAAGTCCAACAAGAAAAGACATGAGAAAACCACACATGCTTTTGATAAGCATGCTAATATGGCTAATTATGGAGGAGGGGGCACGCCGCCAACCACAGAAAGTTGATAAAAACTTAAGCTCCAACACAAACCAGGGAGAAAAAAACTTAAGCTCAAAATACTTGGCTAGGGTCATCTTTATCGGACTGGTACCTCCTTCTTTGGAGCCAAAGACACCTCTTTCATCTATGAAGAGAGCTTTTAAGAAAAAGCAGATCACATCTCTTTGTCTTAACCCTCTCTTCGATGAGTGTTCAGAAGCAGAAATCAACAAGCTCCCTTTTGAACCTAAAACACTTAGGGCATTGTTGAACGAACTCTCTATGAGTACAGTAGGCCTCAAGCTGCAAACATCGCGTTCATCATAGTTCTATGATGATGCATTCTGTGCAGGTCATTGTCAATAGTTTGCACGTATCAATAACTACCCTATTCTAGGCCAAGTTTAAACTAAAATGGGGTTGTCATATAGTGGAAATCAAGGTCATATTTCACTTGGGTCCCGGTACCCTAGCCTACTTTCCACATTGTTGTTATCTAGCCGATCGGTTTAAGGGGTTGTGTTGGAGGTCTCCAAGTGAAATAACTAGTAGAGAAAATAAACAAGGATAAAAGCAGGCATTGGGGAACTAACCCTCGCCCTAGCCTAGTCTATCATGCAAATGTCTAAACATGTTGGGTTAAGCTAATGTGGTGAGTGAGCTCTTTTTAGTGGGCCTTCATGATTATCCACACACCTCTGAGTACGCCCTACCTACCCCATTGTCACCTCGGTATAGGCTCACGTATTTGGAGCTTTTAGAACGTAGCTAATTTCAATGGGTACTTTCGGCCGTCCACACCGAGGTTTCATCCCGGTTTCCATCTAGGAAGGTGTTCTTGTGGCAGGGATATGGTCTCCTCATCCACCACAAGACCCTATTCATTCATCTAGCCGTAATCTATAAGATGAAGCATACCCGTCTAACCCTAAAACAACATACCCAACATGGAAGCTCAAGTAGGCTAGTAGAGAAGATTAGGGCGACTTACCCAAGCACAATTAAAGTAGATGAAGCATTAAAAGCAACTAGAAAAACACATTCATTCAAAACCCTAACATATTCATTCATTACATTATAGCACTATAACTAGGGTTTGGGATTTAGAACCCCTAGTACCTTAAGAGAATAATCCATAAAGGAGGGAAGAAGATACATAGAATAATTTGGGGAAGGGTTGTTGTTGAAGAATATGGCCCTCTTCTAGCTTCTCCTCCTTCTACTTCTTCTCCTCTTCTCCTTTCTTAAGCTTCTCTCACTTCTCTCTCTCTCTCTCTCTCTCTAAACCATAAATTTCTATCTCAAAATCTACTCTCTTAAAATGGGGGAATAGGTCCTCTATTTATAGACTTCAAGGGGACGGGCAAGTTCGCGGCCAAGCAGGGGGAGATCACAGTCGTGATATTTTCCGCTGAGACTGCAATCTTCAGGCGTCGTCGTTTTGGTCTTCATCTTCTGGGAGTTCACGGCTCACTTCATGGTCGCGATCTGAGAGTCAAGGAAGCGAACTTCCTCGCGTTCAGGGAAGGCAGTGATCGTGATCCGACCGTCGAAAGTTTTTGTCTTCTCTTGGGTGGCTTGCTCACGAAGTTCGCGCCCAAGGGCTCCAAGTGTGCAGCCACAAACTATGGTTCTCAGGCCGCGATTTTCTCTCCTGCTTTACGGTCTGATGTCTCGGTCGAGATCTCCCACATCCAAGCTGTGATCTTCACTTCCTGCCATTTTGCTACACTTGTGCCATTTTTTGTACCTAATTCACATGTATCGTCTAAAGCACCCTAAAATCATGACATAGTCAAATATGAACGAAATAGGGATGCAATCGATGATATTATTCTGATTATGCACATGAATTAGCACGAAACAAACCTAAATATGAAGGTTAAATAACATCAATTTAGGTGTTATCAAACTCCTCCACACTTAGGCATTTGCTTGTCCCCAAGCAAACCTACTCAAACCAATGCAACTTGATAGACAAATCAATAGGGGGTGCACTCTAGTTCTTCGTTGCATAAAGAAGAGTAGACGGAGATGAGGAAATGTTACTATCATCTTACTGTGCAAGTACAAATTCCTTGGCGAGGACCATACATACTACCATGAGATGAACATTCAAGGTGTGCACCGAGGGACTTCTCAACAACAATTAAGCACAAGAAATCTTGAGGATTCTCTGCATTCTTTCTTTCAATTTAAGATTTTTCTTTTATTGGTCTCCTTTTTCAACATTGATGCATTGCACCAAACTTATGCAAACAAGCATCTCTCCCTCATGACCAAGAGCAGTTGGATCATTGTCTTCCCTACCAAGGTCACATGTGGGGAAGTTGATGGGCGATTTATCTTAGCCGAGCACCACTTCCCAACTGCACTCCGCATTGGGTTACCACATATGTTGGGTACAAACAAGAGCTAAGGTCTCTTGAATCGCTAAAAGCTGCTTCGTACCTTGTCATACAATTCCGTGAGGAGAGGTGTTCAGGGGATGGTAAGTAGTTAATGATGGTTCGAACGCAATAAAGCTATCTGATCCCCAAACACATCCTCGAATGGCACTCCGAGCCAAGATAAAATCCCTTTGACGGCTTAACTCAAACACTATGGTTGGCTGTCTCTCACATGAGAACCTTTTTCAAAAGATTTTTTCAAAATTGAGCACATATTTGTAAAAGTTTCGAGTTCAAAAATGGTCGAGAGTCCCGCATACATGTTCTTCCTAAAATATTAAAAATTATCAAACACAACACATCAATCATATATCAATTCAAAGCATATTGATTAGAAAGTTGCAAAAAGCAAGGTGTTTTAACCCTCAAATTTGAAAAAGTTTGGGTATTGCATTCTAGGTTCCAAAACACAATCAATAATCCATTCAACACCACACAAACACTCAATCACTAGCATACACTCCCATAACCAATCATCAACGTCTTACATTCGTAATCAAGGGAGGATACTAGTCATTCATGGTTCAATTAATCATGATAATCATTCAAGCATTCACACACAATCCCCCCCCCCCCCCCCCCCACACACACACTTGAGCGACACATTGTCCTCAATGTGGGAGATTCAAAAGAGAAAATCGTGAAGGTTACCATAGGTTGGTTTGTGGGTTGGTGAAGGTACAAAAGTGTAAGTCTTTGTCTTCTTGGTGGTTTTCACAACGATAAAACACATAAGAAAGAGAGGAAGACGATTATAAGACATAGGTACGTAAGTAGATAGTATTAGTACGGTTACTACTACTACTACGAGAATTAAGTTACAAAAATTAAAACGAAAAGAAAGCAATAGTTAATCATTGTTTAAAGAAAAAGAAAAGAAGAGCAAAGAAAAAGAAAACATAGAACTTAGGCCCTAGATGCCTAGTACTTAATCCTCCTCGGAGGGTCCTTCTTCTTCTTCGAATGGCAAAGAGGGAGGTGAGTGAACAAGTTGGGGCGATACATCTTCAATCGGGATATCCATCTTCTTCATTATAGAATGGATGCACGCCATGATACGGAGTCGCGCTTCCTTCTCCCTCTTTTGATTTTGAAGGATCGTCGCTATCATTGCTTCAAATTGGAAATCCCTTGCATGGTTGAATGGTAGGGGAACTAGATGAGAAGTGGATGGATGAGCCTCTCCTCCCTCATTCATGCTTTTAGCTTGTTCTTCCTTGTTGACTAGCCCTCTTTGTCCTCTTACCGTCGTGGCTTCCGGAAGACGGAACACGGTACCCTCCATATCCAACGTGTTAGTGGTTGGAAATGGAAGTCCAGGTGCTCCCCAAATGCCAAACCGAGGAGAAGCGATTGAGGTAGATGCATGCTTTGGAAGAAAATGACGTCTCGGGCAGTCAAATTGCCCTTGCTTCGGCTCTTTCAACCCACGAACCTAGCAATCACATGGTAGATAAACCGCCACTCCGGTTTCATCTCACTAGCCTTTGATAGCTTGACATCCCACAATCGAATGTTAGACTTCTTGACTTCGGATTCATAGAAAGGCTTGAAACATGGGAAGTCGGATTCCCTTGTCAAGGTAGCAAAACCTTCTGGTGAGTCAATGAAATCCGTCGGGTACATATCTATGGCTCTTGTAAATTATCGGATTGAAATTTGGCGATGTCCTCCTCCTAGTTTGAATTGGATGTTGTCTTGAAGGTCGGCAGCACCTCGCATATCTTGAATGGTAAGGGTGTTAACGAATTCCAAAACAAGTACCCTGTAGATATTCTCCTGAATGGATAACAATTTCAGCCACTCCAACTTCTGAATCTTGGAACGAATTGCGTCTTCGATCCTAAGTTGTGCAAAGAGTATCAGTTGAGACATGTACTCTCGCCAAGAGGAAGTCTTTGAAGCCAAAGAAGTTTGGTCTTAAATTGTGATGGGGTCATTGTCCAAATAAAAATGAGTAAGATGCTCCATGTCGCCTCTAACATTGGCTTGACTTTCTTCATAAATTTCCCTTGTGAGGTGGGGAGAGAGTGATGGTGAATTCGGTTCTTCAACAACTACTTCCTTTGATTCCGATTTTTCTTCTTCCAATGGTCGTGGCAAGGATGAGAAGTTCGAGAACTTTCCATGTTGGAAGAAATCTCTTCATGCGTCATTCCCTTGATTTTGTAAGTTATCCTTCAAAACAAGTAGTAAAAGGAAACTTCTCTTTCCCCGATCTCTTATTAAGTTTGCAAGTATCATCCATACCTTCAATTCTTCTATCTAGAGAATCAACATGAGATACCATATTGAACCATTCTATCTCGGGCCTTGAAGGTGGTGTGGAAGGAGGTGTGACCGGCTTACAATTCATCTTTAAATCTTCCCATTTTGTAGTACTTGTGAAGATTGGGGATGAGAGTTATCTTGTAGCGTATCTCCTCCTCTCCAAACCTTAAAGTGATCTTGCTTCCACACAAATTAAAAATGGTCCTTGCGTAGCTAAAAATGGTCGGCCTAGGATTATCGATGCATCACAAAGTTTCTGTCATCTCCTGGGTAGCTTCCTCACAAAGTTCGCGCCTAAGGGCTCCAAGTTCGCGGCCGGGAACTATGGTCCTCAGGCCGCGATCTTCTCTCCTGCTTCACAGTTTGATGTCTCGGCCGAGATCTTCCACATCCAGGCTGTGATCTTCATCTTCCTGTCATTTTGCTACACTTGTGTCCTTTTTCGTACCTAATTCACATGTATAGTCAAAAGCACCCTAAAATGATGACATAATTAAATAGGAACGAAAGAGGGGTGCAATCGATGATATTCTTCTGATTATGTACATGAATTATTATGAAACAAACCTAAATATAAAGGGTAAATAACAACAATTTAGGTGTTATCATCCTACGAGTGCAAATATCCCAAACTTTGAGTTGTGGACTTGTACGATCCACATGGTGCATAATTTTGGAACATTTAGGGGCGAGATAACGAAAATCTCAACGAACGCATCAAAACATTTTTGGAGATATGTGATTTTGCACAACATCCAACTGTTGAGCCAGATGCAATATGGCTATGACTGTTTCCTTTCTCCATCTCGGGGAAAGCAAAGAGCTGGCTGAATTGCCAACGCCAGGTACTTTTTGTACATGGGAGGCACTGGTTTAGGATTTCGTAGAATATTTCTTCCCTCCATGGAGAATTGACAAATCGAGAGACCAGATTGCTGGTTTTTCAGCAACGGACTTCTGAATCTTTGCACGATGCATGGGAACGATTCAAAGAGTTTATTCAATCTTTCTCACACCATGCTTTTTTGGAAGAGCAGCTTGTGAACATCTTCGGGAAAATTCTCGACTTAAATACCACTGTGATGGTAAATTAGGTTGCCCAAGGTGACATAATGCAATGTCTGCTCCGCGAGTTATGGAACTCTTTGTGTCCATGGCTGCTAAATCTTGATATTGGTCTAGGATAAATGCTCTTGTGACCGTTAAGAGGACACATAGATCATATGATCCCTACGCCGACATCTTCCACCAACTTGATGAACTTACGAAAGAAGTTCATGCCACTAAAACTGCTAAAAAACTGTCGTCGACACAAATATTTGTCTGTGAGCGGTGCGGCAAAGACGATCACGATGGACAATATTGTGAGCCTATAGATAAATTTCCAACACTAGAAGTCAACTATCTTGTTATATGTTACATTCAAACTCGCGATTTCATTAGTGGTAGCTACCAATATAATCGACTGCCATATCCAATGGCGGCCTATAGGAGATATGATAATAGTATGAACAACAATTATAGAGCTTGCACCCAAATGCCAACTGAATCTTGGTCACTTCTTGGAGGTCAAAAGCCAACAGACTGTCCTAAGATATCATCTACCAATGCCACTATATCTTTACGCTGCTAATTGGAATGGTTAAAATTCATCAAACCCAAATTGGGTGAATAAATTAAATTCAACACCACATGGATTTGATAGTGACCTCTATACAAGGGCCAAAAGTGGAGCTATCCTGATCAATTTGTAGGAATGATTGACGATTAGCTAAGAGCATACACTCGACTTTCGAGGTCAGGAGACTACAATAAAGAATTTGGAGCGCTAAATAAATCCCCTAAGGAACTAGTAAATGCGTCATGAGCCAAAAATATCTCTGTCAAATAATACATAGAATAATACTAAAGAAGAGATCAAGATTTTTGGAGAAAACCAACATGAACCCCAACAAACTTGTACCATATAGCTCTTGTATAATCATATTCTGTCGAGTTTCTGTACCAAAATGGTCAAGAAGGGGCCGAGCCTTTAAGCTAAATGCTGGTTTTTTTGCGGGGAAGTGATTTCGGTTTTTAGATTTAAACTGGTCCGGAACAAAATGTTAGAAACCGAACAGGAAAAATTAGGGTTACCGATCTGTAGCTGAGGCGCGGACTAGGTCGCTCTCTTTAAGACGTTCGCGACACTACCCTCGTTGCACACATCAGACTATCAACAGGTCGCCTCTAGGATAAAACAATTAATCTAAGATGCTCGGTGGTTTTGTGCGAAAACCGGAACTCTTCTGAATACACTCTCTCTCATGTTTATGCTCTCTGATTGTGTGTTTAGACTTTAGAGGGTATAGGGAGTGCTCTATTTATAGGAGCAAACCCCTAGAATATTCCCTTTTCGTGTGGAATAAGTCACACTTAATTAGGAAGATAATTACTCCCATAATTAAAATATGCTCTATTAAGATAATTAAATCTAATTATCTTCATAATATTCCTTTTATTACTTATCCTTCTTATTTTCGTATATGGGAATATACTGGATAATTAATTAGGAATTCATTTATAGCTTTTTCAAAACTGTTCATCCCAATACAAAATTATGTGGTCATGTTTCGGTTAAAAAGGGTTTAAGAAACTGTTCGATTTTCTATTTTTACCGAAAGTTGAATCTATAAACTGGGATAATCCGATTTGGTTTAACCGGACTGGACCATTCCCAACCACAGTAGAGGAAACACCTGTTGCTGTTTGACGTTTGTGCATTGCACACGCTGAGTCCGCAGGTCGCAGACGCAGAGATGCGTTTTGATTGAGGGAGATTTATTTACTTACTAGTCGCCACTCCGATGTTCTCTCTGGCCTATGCTATTCCTTCCTTCTCCACTTTCTTCTTCCCTCTCTCTCCATTTCTCGAATCCCTTCTCATCCAAAAACCCGCAATCAATCATCGATCGATTGAGCTAATTAAGTGCCGCCGCTCTGAACCATGGGAACGCTGGGGAAGGCTGTCTACACCGTCGGTTTCTGGATCCGGGAGACCGGCCAAGCCCTCGATCGCCTCGGTTGCCGCCTCCAGGGGAACCATTCCTTCCGCGAACAGCGTGAGTTTGCTCCTTCCACTCCCTTCTTCTTCTACCTCCCGATTTTCGTTTCGCTTCACTCCCCCGTGAACCGAATTAGTCCCCAGGGCGTGGATTTTGGTTGCTCCAGTTTGCTATTTCCTATGCTTCTAACCCTGTTTCTTTCATTTTCTGTTTCGTAAGAGTGGGAGCGCGACTAGATGGAAATGTAGGAGCTGAAGAGTTGTTTTTTCATCGAATAACTCGAATCATTTGTCAGTGCTCATGTGTTCTTTGTGAGCTCCAACTTAGGGTAGCACAGTAGCTGCTGCCCATGGCATTGCTATTATTTTAAGCCAAATGCATCCTATTGTGACTGCATTTTGTATTATGATCTCAATCTGGCAGCTTAACATCATTCTGCTTTGATTCATTAATAGATGTGTTGTGTGCTAAACCTGACCTGTAAAACTTTACAGGTAGTGTTTGATGCGTTATTCTTGTGTCTAACTCAAACGCTTCTGGGAACTAGTTTCCAGGCACAGGACTCTAATGAACGTTTTTGACAAAGCTCCTGCTGTTGATAAGGATGTATTCGTTGCTCCCAGTGCATCTATCATTGGCGATGTTCAGTTTGGAAGAGGCTCATCCATTTGGTATGGATGTGTTCTGAGAGGTGCTGCTGCTTTCTGATTAGCAACCCTTTTGCAAATAGACAACTTTGGCTCTGTCTTTTCTATCTCCTTTTAATCATATATATATATATATATATATCTCATATGGTCTTGTTCTTAGGTCATTAATGGTTCTCTTGCCGTCATGCATTATGCAAGCCTTTCTTGTCTGATTTCGGATATTTGATGCAGGTGACGTGAATAGCATCCACATTGGAACAGGAACCAACATACAAGATAATTCACTTGTTCATGTGGCAAAAACCAATCTAAGTGGAAAGGTTCTACCAACTATTATTGGTGATAATGTCACGGTTGGTAAGTGGCATCCTCGTTGCTACTGTTACCCCCTGAGTGGTTTATTCGCAATACAAGTTCAGTTTTCTTTTGCCTATCTGTTTCGATGACGTTACCGCTATGTACGGTGGCAGGTCATAGTGCTGTCTTACATGGATGTACGGTGGAGGATGAGGCGTTTGTTGGTATGGGGGCTACATTGCTTGATGGTTCTTATGTAGAGAAACATGCCATGGTTGCTGCTGGAGCTCTTGTAAGGCAGAATACAAGGATCCCCTGTGGTGAGGTGAGCAAGTTATTGCTCAATGATCTTGTGGTTCACAACAGTTCTTATCGTGCTAGCCTTGTGAATATAGGCATTTGCTGTTGTAGACTTTACCTTTTGGTATGTAGCTATAATTAGTTGAGTTGTTCAAGGTACTCTTTGGGTACGCATTTTGAATCAAAATGTTATAACTTATGCTTATAGCCTAGAGTCCTTGTGTTTACGCACTAGAAGTTAGTAATGGATTCCTGCTGGAATTCTCAGAGTGATGGCGTCAAGTTTAATTGTTAGATGTTAGATATAGATATTTATAAAAAAAATATACTTAAAACTCTATATCTAAACGTTTAAATACAACTACTATTCATGGCGGACATTGAAACTATTAATTTATAAACTCCATATCATGCATAAGAATTGGTTTCTTACAAAGATAATCTATTTTACCCATTATAGGCATTTCAAAAAATTAATTTGTTTCCTTAAAAATGCGAAGACACCTTGTTCTATGTTCATATACATATTATCAACATTTTCTTTTAAAACCTTATTAAAAACACTCCGTAGTTTTTAGCTGTAGAACCAAAGTGGCTTCCTCTCTATGGCAGCAGGCTTAGGATCTTCGCCATTATGCTATGACATCCTTCTTTTAGTTTTACTTGGTTTTTATTAGCATCATGTGCTTGGTGCTACTTCCTTCTTGCAGCTTGTATCAAGCATCAATAATGGAAACTCATGTTCATGATCACTCTCAAGAACTGTAAATAGGAGGACTCAGGCCCTAATTGTGGTTTCCCAATTTAACTATTGATAACCAACCATTCATGTGGATGTTCCATGTTCAGGTCTGGGGAGGCAACCCAGCTAAGTTCTTAAGGAAGCTCACCGAAGAAGAGATGGCTTTTATCTCCCAGTCAGCTTTAAACTACACCAATCTGGCTAAGGTCCACGCAGCTGAAAATGGCAAAGGCTTCGACGAGATCGAATTCGAGAAGATGCTCCGGAAGAAATTTGCCAACCGGGATGAGGAGTATGACTCGATGCTGGGTGTTGTCCGTGAAACACCCCCAGAGCTCATCCTTCCTGATAACGTGATGCCAGCGGATAATAAACTAGCCAAGACTGCTTGAGAAAACCTCCTGGTAGGCTCTTTTTAGTTGGCAGTTGACAATTTTTTTCCTTTGTAAGCGGGTTAAAAAATGAGTGACTGCTTTTCCTATTCCAATAACTAGGGAGGGATCAATGTGCTCAGCTGGAATCCTCTCGTGTGTTAGACAGACAACTCTTTGTTTCTGCTGCTTCAAAGAAATGGAAAAAGAATGAGAAGCGACGAAGGTTCATGAAGCACATAGTTCCGGAATGGTGTTTTTATTCATCCAGAAGAGCAGAAAGTCTGGCTCGTACTTTTTGGCATAAAACTGATCGATTTGAGCAGTTGGAGTTGATTATTTCGATATGACCAGTAGCCCCCTTTTTTTATAATGCATCTGCTTGGCTTTTATTTAATCGGAATGATGGGGAAAGTTACAGTCTTCGCTAGAAGCTGCAAAAGGAAAAAAGTTAGACTTGGCATCTCTATTCACAAAAGCCCCATTCAAAAAGTTAGATGTAATGCTTGAATTTGGGGTGGTAATGAGAAATTCTTAAGTTTGATTTTGGCATATTGGAAAACACTTCGCCGACCAACAGCATCATTATGATTAGACAAACCAAAATACAGACAAACCAAAATACAGTCATCCTATGATCATGAAGTTGAATAGTAAACGAATTTCATAATAAGATATGTTGGAAATGAGTGAATAGCTTTAAGACGTTTGGCTGCTGCTATGTCGACTGAACAGAACAACATGGCCGGACCGGATCTGGTGCTGTCGATATCAATCGACCCTTTCGCTTCGTTTGAGTCAACTTCCGTCGCTGGAGACAAAAGATGGAGTTCTACCTGACGACCAAGAAGTTGGCACACACTACCTCACCAACATGCCTGTCGAACTGTCAGAAGAAGCGACCGATGATGAGAGGGTTGCTTCTGCTAAGGAAAGGGAGCATGACTTCCTATGCTAGAATTACATCCTCAACGGCCTGGCAGACGATCTCTACGACTACTATGCGGACAGCAAGAACACCGCAATGATGATCTGGGATGCACTCCAAGAGAAGTACGACACGGAGGAGGCTGGAGCTAAGAAGTATGCTGTCAGCCGCCACCTGCCCTACCAGATGGTCGATGACAAGTCTGTCGAAGTTCAGTCCCAGGAACTTCAGAAAATAGCTCATGAGATCGTCTCTGAAGGTATGCCTCTGGACGATCAATTTCAAGTTGCTTTATTGATAAGCTGCCCCCTTCGTGGAAAGATTTTAAGAATATGCTTAGACATAAAACCAAAAAAATTTCACTGGAAAGCTTGATTACTCGCCTAAGGATTGAGGAAGAGTCCCGCAAGCAGGATATGAAAGAAGAGGTGATGGTCGTCACTACTAAACGACCCACCCCTAGAGCTCTTAAACCTAACCAGAAAGGGTTTAAGAGTAAGAACCAACAGGTTCGCCCCACCAGAATGGTGCCTCTCGAGGTAACCAAAGGGTCATGGCCCAAACCTCTAATAAGGACCCACCGTTTATCTGCTATAACTACGGTAAACCGGGTCATATGGCAAAAAAGCCCAGGAACAAGCAAAACCCTGCTGCTACGGCCAGGGTTAACTTGACAAAAGAGGATTTGATAGTCATGATCACGGATATGATCGCTGAAGTCAACCTCACCGGTGACTCAAAAGGATGGTGGCTGGATACAGGTGCATCGAAGCATGTATGCAACTATCGTGCTATGTTTAAAACATACACAGAAGCACCTGCTGACAAGAAAGTGTTGTTGGGGACTACTCACACCACTATGGTTGCTGGTTCTGGTGAAGTGGAGTTGAACTTCACCTCTGGGAAGAAGATGGTACTCAAGGATGTGTTGCACACTCCAGAGATAAGGAAAAATCTTGTTTCGGGATATCTTCTTAATAAGGTTGGGTTTAATCAATCTATTGGCTTAGATTTGTATGCCCTTACCAAGAATGAGAGTTTTGTGGGAAAGGGATATGCATGTAATGGGATGTTCAAGTTGAATGTCGAAATTAATAAGCTGAATTCTTCAGTTTGCATGGTGTGTGATTTGAATGTTTGGCATGCTCGTCTTTGTCATGTGAACACACGAATTGTGAAGAATTTAAGCAAGCTACGACATATCCCTAAACTCTCAACGAATGAATTTGATAAATGTGATTTCTGTAGCCAAGCTAAAATAATGAAAACGCCCCATAAATATGTGAGTAAAGAATCAGAACCCTTAGATCTGATTCATTCTGATATTTGTGAACTAGATGGGACCTTAACTAGGTCTGGCAAGAGATACTTTATCACTTTCATAGATGATTGCTCTGATATGTTCAGGGTATTTGTGGTTGAATTTGAAAATCAGTGCAATCGAAAGATAAAAACCCTTCAACTAGGAGTGATAGAGGATGAGAGTATGACTTTAATCCCTTCAAGGAATTCTATAGCTCACATGGTATCATTCATGAAACCATGGCACCATATTTACCAGAAATGAATGGTAAAGTTGAGCCAAAAAATAGGACGTTTACAGAATTAGTTGTGGCTATTATGCTCAATTCTGGAGTTACTTCTTCTTGGTGGGGTGATATTTTGTTGACGGTTTGGTATATGCTAAATCGTCTTCCAAAAAAAAAAAAAAATTCTCACCCTATGAGATCTTGAAGAATAAGCCACCTAATATGTCCTATTTAAGAACGTAGGCCTGTTTGGCATACGTAAGAATTCCGGATCCTTAGAGGATTAAGTTGGCTAGTCGAGCATATGAATGTGTCTTCGTTGGCTATGCAGCCAATAGTAAGGCATATAGATTCTATGATTTGAATGCTCGTACTATAGTAGAATCCATTGTTGCTGATTTCTTTGAGACATGATTTCCATTTAAAACGAGAAATAGTTGGGGTAATGTACTACCCGCTATTAGAGATAACGGAACTAGTGGGGGTGTTGGATCTGAGGATGAACTCAGAAGAAGTAAAAGAGCTAGAATCTCTAAAGATTTTGGTGATGACTTGACTACAGTATACACCCTCGAAGATAAAAAAAAGTTTACAGGAAGCATTAACTTCCATAGATGCAGACTTTTGGAATGAGGCATTTATAGATGAAATGAAATCGTTAGAAGCTAATAAGATTTGGCATCTAACAGACTTACCTCCTGGCTGCAAAGTATTAGGTAATAAATGGGTTCTAAAAACGAAACGGAAACCTGATGATGCAATCGAAAGGTTCTGAGCTCGCCTAGTAGTTAAGGGCTACAGGCAGAGAGAGAATATAGATCTCTTCGATACCTATTCACCAGTATCTAGAATAACATCAATTTGTGTCATGATTGCTCTTGCTGCCTTGAATAGGGATGGCAATGGGTCTGGTCGGGGCCGGATAATGCATATCTGTTATCCTACCCAAAGCAGTTCAGGTTTTACTCATACCCATACCCACATGTAAAACGGGTAAAAAATCAAAACCATGCCCATACCCGTTCGGGTTTCAGGTATCCACGGTTATCCATGGGTGATTATTTCTCATTACTCCAACCAATATGTTAACATTCACACGTATTCTTACATTACATAAGAGGAAAAGTGCAACAATAATTAACTAGAATGAGAAAAATTAATTAAAACAACACAATTTCATGAAAATATTATATTTATTTGCTAAATATAAAATATGTTAGAGAAAAATAATAATTATATCAAGAAAAAATATATATGTATATGTATAATCGGGCGGGTTCGGGTTGGATAGTGAGAAACCCATGCCCACCCATTACCAGCAATATTCTGGTTCGGGTTTTACCCGTACCCACTAAATGTCCTTCGGGTTCGGGTTTTACCCTACCCGATTAGGCCGGACTCGGGTGGATATCCATGTTTATGGATATTTTTGCCATCCCTAGCCTTGAACAATCTCGTGGTATATCAAATGGATGTTAAGACTGCTTTTTTGAACGATGATATGGATGAAGAAATCTATATGGAACAACCAGAAGGGTTTGTTATCCCCCGAACATGCCTCAGAAGTCTGTAAGTTAGACAAATCATTATATGGTTTGAAACAGGCTCCAAAATAGTGGCATGAGAACTTTGACACTCTCTTTCTCTCACATGGCTTTAAGGTGAATGAAAGTGACAAGTGTATTTACTGCAAGTCAGAGAATAACACTTGCACTATCATATGTTTGTATGTAGATGACATGTTAATATTTGGTACAAATATTCACGTGGTCGATGAAGCAAAAGCCATGTTGAAAGAGAGCTTTGAGGTGAAAGATCTGGGAGAAGCAAAGTTTATGCTTGGAATCCAGATAACTAGAAACAAATGGTTATTCTCTAGATCAATCTACCTACATAGAGAAGATCTCGAAGAAATATAACTATTTCGACTGTAAACCTGCGTGTACTCCGTATGATGCTAGTGTAAAGATATTTAAGAACACTGGAGACAGTGTAAGACAATCAGAATATTGTAGCATCATTGGCAGTCTCTGTTATGCTGCGAATTACACTCGACCAGACATTGCATATGTCGTGGGATTGCTTGGCAGGTTTAACAGCTGTCCTAGTAGAGAGCATTTTAATGCTATAGAGAGGGTCATGAGATAACTCAAGAGAACAGCAAACCTTGGTATACACTATCAAAGGTTTCCTGCTGTACTAGAAGGGTATAGTGATGCGGTTGGAATACCCTATCAGATGACTCCAAGGCAACCAGTGGGTATGTTTTTAACATCGCTGGTGGAGCTGTGTCTTGGAAGTCAAAGAAACAAACAATCCTAGCTCAATCAACTATGGAATCAGAGATGATAGCACTAGCAACGGCTAGTGAAGAAGCAAGTTGGTTGAGAGGATTGTTGTCAGAGATTCCCCTATGGGAAAGGCCGGTCCCTCCGGTATTGATCCATTGTGATAGTACCGCAGCTATCGCTAAAGTTGAGAACCGGTTCTATAATGGAAAGAAACGACAGATTCGTCGTAAGCACAGTACTGTAAGAGAACTCCTAACGATAAGAGCAGTGAGGGTGGATCATATAAGATCCGAACAGAATCTAGCTGATCCTTTGACGAAAGGATTACCTAGAGAGAAAGTCCAGAATACCACCAAGGGTATGGGACTTATGCCTACCGAACCACGAACTACAAGTGATGGTAACCCGACCCAATAGACTGGAGATCCCAAGAAATGGGTTCAATGGGTAATAATAAGTCATAAGTAGTATGCGAAAAGTTCATGCATAGGGAAACATGAAACCCAAAACAATGGAGGTTAAGTTAAAAACTCTTAATGAGATCTACACCCTATGTGGGGTGGAGTACTTTACTTTGGGGGTATTTCTGATAGACTCACCTATGTGAATGTGGGAGTGGGGCCGCTCACTATGGAACTTTGGAGGCACAAAGTTGCTAGAGCGTTCACTAAACCAGGATAACGTGCATGGCCATAAACGCACGGGCTAAGAAGAGAACACAACTCAATGAAAAGATCCGGTGTGCTACAATGTCTGAGATAGGGTTCAAGATTACGAGTCACCCTTATGAAATTGGAAGTGTAACCACTGCGCTAAGGTTCAAATCTTCGCGATACCTTAGCTTATGCCCGATCTTATGGAAATGTTAATGCTCAGAGATAGTTTCAAAACTATTCAAGTGGGGGATTGTTGGAAATGAGTGAATAGCTTTGAAAGCTATAGAGTCTCAAGTTGGAAAAACTACCACATTGGTAGTTTTACTTGGTGAAATGTGTATAAAGATAGGAGCATCTCTCCTAAGGGCATGCCCCTTGGGGTGACCCACTTTTGTGGGAGAGGGAGGACCTAACGGACCACCACAAACACGCGCGCGTGGGCGCCGTCCGTCCATCCGACCGACCGGTCGGTCGGTTGGTTGGCTTGAGACTATATATTTTTGGGAGAAATTCCGAACGAAAATAATTATCTAATAATTAATTATTGATCGGTTATTCTGAGGAATATTCTAAGGATAATCGATTAAACGGAATATTCTAAGGATAATCGATTAAACGGAATATTCGAAGGATAATCCCGTAGGAATTATCTTAACAGATGATTTTAATTAAGGAAGTAATTATCTTAATTAATCCGACTTATTCCCCAAGCAAGAGGGTATATTCCTAGGGTTTCAACTCCTATAAATAGCCGCCTCCCCAGCCCCTTTAAACACACCACAACGAGCATAAACACAATAGAGAGAGTGTTCAGAGAGCTTCGGTTTTCGCACAAAACCGCGAGTAGAGAGAGGAGTTGTATTATCCTGGAGACGAGCGGTTGATAGTCTGTCGTGCTCATCGAGGGCAGTGCCGCGAACGTCTTAAAGAGAGTGACCTAGTGCGCGACTCAGCTCCAGATTAGGTAACCTCGTTCTTGTTGTTGTTCCGTTCTTAACAAGATCCGCCGCTTCTGCTCCAATTCCATCTCCGACCGCTGCTTCTGCTCAAGCTCCGGGTGGATTACGGTCAGCAGTCTTCGGCAAAGATGTTGTTCGTGGGGGCGGGAGGGCGGTTCGCCTGGTCAAAGTACCAGCATGGACTACGGTCAGCTGATTCCGACCACAACGATCATCAATCTTTCTCTCTGCTTTGCTACTGCCTCTCCCTCTTTGGTGAATTTCTTCCAACTTCCGCCAGCTCTTTATGGTTTTTACCTGGCTTTGATTTGGGGTTTCTGATTAATTATTTGGACTTTGGTGTCTTTAACCTGATTGTGTTTCCCATGTTTTGCTCAATCCGATTTGAGAATTTATCTCTTCATTTTGGTTGGCCTATTCAATTTTCTTTCCTCTCCACTTGCCTTTCGTGACTTGTTTGCCTTAGATCCTATATGATTTCGGGTAGCTGATGTATTTGAGATTTTTTAGGTTTCTGCTTTCTTTCGGTGTTTCAATACATTGATGTAGGACAACATATTTTGGTCCCCTCCGCCACCTTCAACTTTCCGCATTTTAGCGCCGGAGAATAAAGCCGATGGAAGTTGACGTCAGCATTTTTAGTAGGCCTTATCTTGGCCGCTGCCTGGTGGACGGTGGTGTGACCATTCCTATCTTTGGCCCTATCATTGTCGTCCAGCAAGCGGAAGAAGCGGTGGGGTGGCGATCCTATCTTTTCCTTTGGCAAAAGCAAGGCGATGAGGTGGTGGAAAGGGGCGTGTCAATTACCATTGCCAGGTGGCTTTGCATCCTGCAAGACACAAGTCACTCCACCCGCTAAGGGGCTTGTCTCATCGAGCCCTCAACTGTTGGGGCTTCAAGGCCTTGTTGGGCCTTTTATCCTGGTGCAGTTCTCATTCGAGTTATGTTTGTTATGTTTGCAGATCATTTTTCCTTTTATGGGGTCCTTGTCCGCATGCCTCTGCTATTTGTGGATATGTGCGGTGAGAGGTGGGGATGATGAACTCACATCACAGATCCTAGGTGAAGGCACAAAGATCTTAAGGCGGTGTGGTGTAGCGGCGGAAGCTTATATCCTTTTTTAGGTTTCAGTGTTTTTGTCACTCTATTCTTAGGAACTAATAGATCTGCCCATTTGGTGGCATAAATGTCTCTTTCATCGACAGATCGATTAGTATCGACTGTCGTTACTTTTACATATTGTAAACATATATGTCTACTATTTCATTTGACTATGATATAAAAAATGCTTGAATTTGGGTTAATTGCATGGTTGGTCGTTGAGATTACAAAAAAGTTCAAGTTTGGTCACCTTAAATATTTAAATCCATTGGTGGTACTTCAGTTTACTGAAATCGTTCACGTTTGGTCACTCTCCGTCCAACTCCGTTAACTTTGGCTGATGTGGCGGTCAACTCTCAAAATTGACCGTTAACTTAGTGACGTGACAATTAAGAAATAATAAATAAAATCAAATTTAATCTATTTTAATGTCCAACTCATTTTTACCATAAAATAAAAAAATTATTATAATTATTAAATTGAAAGGGGCGCTTCCTCGGTGGAGCTCCCAAGTCAGCCCATCAACG
Source organism: Linum tenue (assembly GCA_946122785.1). Classification (NCBI taxonomy): domain Eukaryota; kingdom Viridiplantae; phylum Streptophyta; class Magnoliopsida; order Malpighiales; family Linaceae; genus Linum; species Linum tenue. Next base: position 46,403,569 of record CAMGYJ010000008.1, on the reverse strand, counting down.
GCGCCAGATCCTCCTTCTGCGTAACCAAGCCAGCACCAATTCCGCATCTCACCCGGCGGAATTGATACGAGTGAAAAGGAATGTACAAGGAAAAAAGGGCCATTCGATCATACACACTGGCCCGAAAGAGTCAACTCCAAATCTCTCCATAGTTCGCCACAATATCATAGTAATTGATACGAGTGATTACAGGGCTTCAATCATTCACAAGATCAAAACCTTTTTTCAAGCGATTGTTTGGAAATTCGCACCAGGAAACCGATCGATCGAAAACCCATCGGAGAGTAGTAAAAAACTAATGTCTCTGAATCGGCAACAAAAGAGAAAAAACCAGTGTTGTCAAACCGAACCGGACAACGATCCGGATTAATAAGAGGTTTAAGATTTATCGGATAACCGAGATTAATCGATAAAAAACCGGTAAGTTACAAATCTTTCAAATAAAATAATCATACTTAGTGCCTAGTGGGACAATTTAGGAATAGATATAGCAAATTTTTGGCGAAGACTCGGTGAGAGGGAAAAGAAGAAGGTAACTGACAAATTTGGAAAAGGAAAAATGGGATGCTATTTGCTAGGTTAGCATACGTAAGATGTTCCCTTTCCTTTCCTTTCCTTTATTTTTATTTTTATTATACTATCCTTTAGTTTCAAACATTAGGTAATTATAGATTGTATTGATTATATTAAATAAAAAAGAAGATTTTATTGGTTTTATGAATTAAAAGTCACCAAAATCGTCGGTGGGGAATGAAGCAGATGTTTCTGTTTTCTTTTTATTCTGTTTTCCTCTTTTAGTTTCATACATTAGGTAACTTTAGTGGTCGTTTGGATGGGTTTTTTTCATGAGTTATTCTGGCCCAAATAACTCGTTGTGAGTTATTTAGTCCAGAATAACTCGTTTAGTAAAATTTTTTGTTGATGTGGTATTGTGGGCTGAGTTATTTGAGAATACCACAAAATCGAGTTATTCTAAATAACACCTAGAGAGGTGTTATTTTGAAATAACGCGTTCAAGGTGTTGCCTTCCCACTTTAATCCCTTTCTAACCCTTTCCCATCTCCTCTCTCCTTCCTTCTTCTCCTTTTCTCCGAATCCGTTGATTCTTCTGCCTTTAGCCAAAATCGGTTGATGCATAATCAATTCTTCTGCTATTTCGGGATTCCTTTCTTCATGTAGATCAGATTGAGTATAGTGAACCCTAGACTTCGATGAACAAATTCGAAGGAGAGTTAGCAGTGGTGGCGAACGGAAGCCGAGCAGTCGTATAGTGGGAAAGAGGGACAACGACGACAAGGCTCCAAAAGATTAACAGAAGCGATTCATCTTCCTTTAAAGACCTCCGCATCTGAGCAAGAGCGGCGACGAACAAAATAACTCATTGTCGTTTGATTCCCTCCCCGGATCTTCTCCGATTTATGGGTTTTGACATGGCTCTGGGTTGGGATTAATTGGGGTGAATTGTGCCGAGCTCCATTGGCACAATTAGGGGTTGGGTTTCAATTCTCTGGATTCTTCTGGGTTTTCTGGGTTTTTTTATAAGATTTGAAAACCTCCACTCCGGCCAATTATTCCCTCTTTCTCAAATAGGGGCTGCATGTTGAGCAAAGTTGTGGAGAAGGAGAAGCCCGACATGACTATTTGGCCACCGTGGAGGACATGCAACAAGATATGAATGGTTGGTGGTGGAATTGTGGAGCAATTGCAGCCATTTGTGAATGGTTTTTGTTGGAGTCGAGCAGTAGTGGTGATATGTTAATGGGTTGCTTTATTTCTTTTATGAATGGTTTGCAATCCCTTGTAATCTAGCAGTTGCAGCAACAATATGTTCTCATAGAAGAAGGGATTGAAGCTAATAATTGGGGATTTCAAATGGGTTTTAAAATATATGAAGAGGGCATTATGGTATTTTCTTACTTTTCTTATCAAATACCACATATAAAATAAATCATCCATTTGGTTCATCCAAACAAGACAATCTAATCCTCAAAATTTTCAAATAACACACAAATACCACATTTGCAATTTATGAGTTATTTCAACATACAAATACCACACAATCAATTAATCCATCCAAACAACCCCTTAGATTTAGGAATTAAAAGCCACCAAACTGTCAGTTCGGGTTGGCCGGTGTTACCGGTTAACTGGGCGAACTGGTAAATACCCGACTGACCAGATTTAATATCGTTTTTGTGCCATCGAAACAGACATCATGGACATGTTCAGTTTTTCCCGATCAGGCCGACCAGTCCGGTCCGGTTTTAACAACAGTGGGGAAAATAGAGCAAGAGGAAAACCCACAAAGATGACCACAAATTCTAACTTACGAACTCAACAAGGTAAGCTATCGAGGGGGAAGTACTTAATATTGGGCTCCCGGAGGAACGAGCTTGCTGTGGTAGAGCTTGCCGAAGACGTGGAGAGCGGTGACGAAGCCGATGAAGCAGATGCTGAGCACGAGGACGACTGTGGGGGAGATCTTGATCCTAGGAGCATCGTCGATGTAGAATCGGAGCAAGTTCCCGTCGAAACTTCCTATGCCACCGTCCGAGGCAGAAGAAACTGACGATGAAGGTCCCCCGAGCCGGCGTCTGCACATCCCGGCGGTGGCGGCAGCGGAGCCCCGAGGAGCTGTGACCGCGGGGCGGATGGCGTCACCGGGTGAGGTGGATGATTGGCACTGAGAAGAACCTCTCGCTATTTGTATAAATTATAATATATTTATTTATTTTATGATAAAAATGAGTTGGACATTAAAATAGATTAAATTTTATTTTATTCATTATTTCTTAATTGCCACGTCACTAAGTTAACGGTCAACTTTGAGAGTTGACTGCCACATCAGCCAAAGCTAACGGAGTTGGATGGAGATTGACCAAACGTGAACGGTTTCAGTAAACTGAAGTACCACCAATGGATTTAAATATTTCTTTTTTTTTGTAGAAATTTTTCGAGTGTCCAAACTTGAACGTTTTTTGTAATCTCAGTGACCAACCATGCAATTAACCCTCTTGAATTTATTTAGTTGATGGATGGTTTTCATGAATTACAGGAGTTTTACATGTCAATTGAGCTTTTAACCTAGAAGGGAGACAATCCCCTTAGAGCTCATATTGGCGTCTTCGGTCACTTCTATCACATGTCGTTCAGGGTAATCCCTAAAGGAGTTGATAGAGCTGATGTCTTGACGGTACATAAAATCCTAGGTTGAATAGAGCACTGTCATTCACCGCTACACCGTTCCGGGTCAATACTCGAGGGAGCTCGGATAGTACTCAACATCGGTCCAAATGATAGAACTATCGGGATTCAAGCTAAGTGAGCTCCACAACTTGTAATTAGCTAGGCTAGTGGTTAGGTTAGTGTAGATAGGTTAGTTTCTTAATCACTAATCTAGGTTGGCTAGATAACGGAACCTTAACCCGAACGAAGTTACACCTAAGAGACAAGTGGCCTGTGGTTCGATATTTTTATTGCTTGCTTACCCTACGATACACTCGTTTTTTGGTTATGCTTGGCCGTCACTAGGATGTGTAGATAGAGTCGAGTCAAATTTTTGGCACCATTGCCGGTGAAAATTCTAGGTTATAAGAAAAAGGCTTAGGTTGTTACTTTATCTGTTTTGTTTTTTGTTTCGTTTGTGTTTTGTGATAGAAACCTATTTCTAGGGTTCTATCGATAATGCTGGTTGGTTGGATATTTAGGGATTTGGGGATAGAATTAGGGATTGAGATTGAGGATATGGGAAAGAAGAAGAACAGAATCGGCCTAGGCCTTTAGATGGATTGAGAACAAGAATTGAGAGGATAGGGAGATTAGGGTTTGGAAGGATTTTCTTAATATTCTTCTTATTGATTGAATAGACGAATAACAACATACATATATAGGAAAGAACCATAAAACCCTAACAATTAACCTAATACGACTAAAAGACTAATTACTCTAATATAATAATAATTACAGAAACCGAACGGAAGTTGGTTTCTATCATCCCGTCCCCCTAGAGACCAACGACAAGGTTGACGAAATAAAATAATACTACTAATCCTATCGATATATGGAGCCCAAAGGAGCATGATAGCCATATCCGCCCTTGTCTCTATAACTCGAGCGGCCTATGAACCCGCTCTTGTCATCGCGGCTGAATCGTCGTGCACTTGTCTTGATTGGCCGCGTGTGGCGATCGTCGAAGTGCCTTGGCGGAGGCCAATACCCGTCATCATACTCACGTTCATCTTCATAGGAATCATTCTAGCTCTGTTCCACGGGATACACATGTCCTGGCTTTAACAATGCCGTCTCGCGGCCATAGTAGACACGATAATTATCATGTTTGCTTCACCCTGTTGAATCGTGATTCAACTCATATTGGTCCATTGGATCGAACCATTGTCGGTTCGAGTTTGGCTCACCTCGCTGGACTGGTATTGTCAGCCTTGGTTGTGCAGATTTGATAGAGGGATTTGACCCATAACCAATCGGCTCATATGGACTCCGAATTGGCCTAACCCAGCCCGGCACAGTGTCACAATCGACCGAGATATCCTGGCTTGCCAACTTCCTTTGATGCGTAATGTAGAAGTAGGTGCCTTGTTGATCGCCGAAGTTGTCGTCGAGCTGCCTGTTGGGATCTGAGTTGATGTGATTTCCACGGCGACTGACCATTGAAAATCCAACTTTGAGTGGTTGCCTGCCAAGCTGCGGAATCGTCGCTGTGGCTTTCGGAATGCTAGAGCCATCCGGGACGACAACCTTCATCATCTCCTTGTCCCCTATCGGAGGCGGTGCTGGTGGAGTGATTGGCATATCTACAGTCGTGGTAGCCGGCACTGGAAGCCATTCAAGCGCTTCAACCCGCTGTTCAAGGGCTTGGTATTTGGCGGTGGTGGATTGGGCGAGGTCTTCAATCATCGCACGGAGTTCTGCAAACTGTTGAGTGATTGCTTGAGTGAGGCTGGCCTCAACCGCCTTCATCGCCGCTGGAAGGACCTCGAGAGAGCTTATTTCCATGGTCACAGGAATGTTGTCGACGTGAAACCGGAAAGCTTGCCGCAGATGATAACAGTAGCACTGCCGGAGCTTTTCTAGAGGGAAACAAATCCCTACCCCAAACCTTCTGCTGGTGCACCACAATAAGGAATACTAGTTCCTTTTCCTTTGAGTACAATAATTCCACAGTGGGATTCTTATATTGCCGACGTAACTAGGTTTGGAAGCAATAGATGGATTTGATTTGAGTGCCGATAACAGGCTGTAGAACTCGCCCTGGTTGAGAGTTATGATGAACTCGTATTCGTAACCGAGCTCTGATACCAAATGATAGAAACCTATTTCTAGGGTTCTATCGATAGTGCTGGTTGGTTGGAAATTTAGGGATTAGGGGATAGAATTAGGGATTTAGATTGAGGATTTGGGAAAGAAGAAGAACAGAATCGGCCTAGGCCTTTAGATGGATTGAGAACGAGAATTGAGAGGATAGGGAGATTAGGGTTTGGAAGGGTTTTCTTAATATTCTTCTTATTGATTGAATAGACGAATAACAACGTACATATATAGGAAAGAACCATAAAACCCTAACAATTAACATAATACGACTAAAAGACTAATTACTCTAATATAATAATAATTATAGAAACCGAACGGAAGTTGGTTTCTATCATTTTGTTGACCCACTCTTCATCTTGAAGGGTGGTTTGTGTTTGTTTGATTTCTTTTTAGTGTTTTTGTTTGTGTAGGTTGAATCATCGAATCCAATGGCTTCTACAACATGTGGGGGTATCCACAACCACCCGAATGGGGGTACCCCGAAGCTTTATGGAATAATCAATAGGGTGTTAGCATAGGAACCAGGTTCTATGATCAACCTCCCTTCCAAGAAGAACAACCATACCAATGGGGGTATCAAGAAGAGTTCCCTCCACAACCCGGAGTCAAATCCAAGTTGGAGTTGGCCATGGAATCTTTCATGGGGCATTTCTCGAGACCATGTGTCAAATCACAACCGGAGCCAAAGAGTCAATTGGAGCTCGTGGTGGAGCGGTTCACGCGGGACGTAAGCATGCTCGAATGTGGAAACCACCACCCCTATCGACTCATTCTTCCTACGAACATCAAATGAGATCCTTCACCACTCGGAGAGGCTATGAGGGATTGTTGAGCAAGAATGTTCACAACTTGCTCTCAATATCCTCTTGCCAATTGAAGAGGAAGAGGAAGCCGAGAATGAGATCCATGAGGGCTTTGGGGAACAAGAAGAACTCATTCCGGAGAGCTCTCGGATGATGTTGAGCAATCAAGAGCTTTGGTAGTAGACCACATTCTTCCGTCTTTCGCTCCGGGCTTTGAAGATTTATGCACAAAGGAGGAGATACAATAGGAGCATATTGAAGAAACTGCTTGGAAACTTTCTCTCTGTTGTGTGCTTGAGGAAGAGCGAGAAAAGGTGAGAAGAAGAGTTGATAAGGAGGAAGTGTTGAAGAAGTGGGAGATATTGATTGTTCCCAAGGGGAGGAACAAATTGAAGAAGAAGGAAGGGAGGTTGAGGTTGAAGTGGTGTCCAAGATGAGGATAAGGTCGTGGTGGATGAAGCTTCTACAACTACAAGTTATAAGTGCTACGAATGCTTTCCACTCGACCTCGATGCACTTTTGGAGAAGGACCCATTTGTGGCTCTTTGCAAAGACAAATCCAAACCATCATTTATCTCTCTTGGTGGATGTGATGGTGGTCAATCGATGATTTCCTACATGGTATGGGGCAAAGAGAAGAATGAAGAAGGAAAGAAGAAGATGTCTCGTGGGTGGGGCCTCATTTCACACCAAGTTTACGAGCCATCTACATCATTTGAAGCATCCAATGCTCATGACTTGAGACACTACCTCCCCGATGAGAACCTCAACTTCAATGAGGTTTTGGGATGAATCGAGACTTGAGCATCACCGTACGGCTCATGACTCTTAAGAAGCACTTTGTGGGAGGCAACCCATCCCATCAGTTTGGTTTGTTTCTTTTCTCTTCAATAAGACAAGCTTTGGGGAGTTTTTGGTGTTTGGACGTTTCCTTGCTCTTCCGGATCCCACCCGACCTCCAATCTCGTCCACCAACACGCACACCATATCCGGTAACATTATTCTACCTCCTTACTTTATGCCATTGAAGGGCAATGTCAAGGTTAAGTGTGTGTGTGTGGTGGGGGGTGGGGGTATTCTATTATGCCTGTGTGTGAATGATTGGTGTGATTCAGAATACTTTGGAGCCTAGTTGAATGCCCAAAAATTTTAAGAAATTCGAGGGCTCCAAGCATAACAACTTCTACATTTGCATGATCATAGTGGCACTTTTGGTGTTTTGATTTGAATATCGTGGCTATTAACATCGATGTATGGATGACTTGTTTGTGATTGAGAACAACCTATGACGATGATTGAGATATGCATTAGGTTTGTGCAAGTGTTCAATTATCATGTGTTTGCGAACCAATGGATGTTTTGGATTGATTACTCAGTGATCGTAATTGATATGCATTAAAATTTGGAAGGTGGAATGAATGATTGAGCATCTAGGTAGCGATGTGAGATTTATGTCGCTCGTTTTGTTCTTATGTGATAGATCTCTCTTACCATGATGTGTAGAATTCACGTTGTCATTAGCAAGAAAGATGGAGACATACGATTAGCCCACGACCAAAACATTGACTTGTCCCGATTGCATTATCCCCTAGTCAACCCTTTTGAGCCGTGTGTCCTACGGCCGCTTTTGTGTGTAGCTCTCGCTGTTTGAGCTTGATTGAGTTTTGGTAGAGCAACCCTTACTTTCTTTAATTTTACACCATTGTCGAGTCACCCTTGTGCTTGGAAGCTCCCATCAATTGAGATTCATTAAGGTTCCACATTGTGAGTCTTGAATGGTTTCTGCTAAATATGAAAATGAATGTTGGAGGAAGTTATTAAAAAGTGAGCATGTGGTTATAAAGTTCAAAGAATGTGGCATGTTTTGTTAGCTCTCTTCTAGCCCTCAAGAAAGAAAAAAAACAAGAAAGTAATAAAGAGGAAAAAGAAAAGAAGAGAGTCTCTGGCCACTGGCTAAAAGTTGTTTATGATCTAAAAGTGTGTTTCTTAGCAGTCAAGTTTAGGAGCACAAACATGATTGTTTATCTCATTCACTCTTGTACTTAAACAGTTTGGATTCAAATGTAGCAAATAATCTTTTACACAAAAAACTTTTACACATTAATTGACATTATTAAAGGACTTGCTAATTCAATAATCTTTCCAAATTACTAATTACCCTCTGACTCTTGTGATTGCCAATTACAATGCTACCTAGACTTTGGAAATTGCTAAATGGATGTTTAGCAAGTTAATGGAGATGCTCTTGACTTCACTACAGTACTGCTCAATCGGTTGTAGAGTCTGAAACCAAGGATTGATGCTTAAAACAACAAGGTGAGCATCTCTTAGCGATGAAGTAAACCATTTTAATTGACAAAAGGATAGATAAGTTTGTTGCCAACACTGTCTTTAGTCTGGACGGTGGAACCCAGCTAACAATCCCGATAATTGACCACGTGTTGATTTCATTTTTTCCACCTGAGAATGCAACGTGATGGATAAAGGATTATTGTCTTTGAGCATCTACATCGATGCAAATGAAAAATCAATTGCCTATGTTATTATTGTCAACTCATAATTTATGTAATCAAACTCATTTTAAATTTCTTTATATTTACATCAATGCACATATGATTGGTCTAAGTGATTTTATAATAAACTTTAATAAATATATAAAAGGAGATAATGTGTGGAGACCAAGCCGTCTAGGGGGCTTGGTAGCAAGTGGTATCAAAATTGCGAGACGATAATGTGTTAAGTTGATTTAGGAGATTAGTGGTAAGCTGGGATGTATCAAGCCGATGAGATCGTGCTTTTAAGGGTATCAAGCCAACAAGACGAGCTTGATACTAAGAGCAACAAAATCTATATGTAGTCATAGGGGTGGCGACCCTGCGTTGAGACCATGAAGTATCAACTAGTCTACAAGACGGGGTAATGAGCACCCAAGATGATGCACATTGACTACCAAGGCGGTGACAAGGGGTCTCTAAGGAAGTTGGAGCAGACAACTCGTTAGGGTTGTAGTAAAGTGGCTCGGTCGTATTCCAAGGGAACCCTATGCATACTATTACTTCGCTACCTAGGTTCCTACCATTATAGCTAAAGGCAACCTCGCTCCAATCAAAACGAATAGCGACCCATTTCCCAATGGCCTCACAAAAGTAAGGTATATATGCTTTTATCGAGACCAAGATTTTTTTAATAAAAATGCACGTTTAGGACTCCAAATAAGGTGTATGGCATTAGCTTGCTAGGAAAGGAGTGGGTTAGTGTTTTGAGCTTGTTATCAAAAGATAAAGGCAGAAAAACCAGTGAGAGAACGCCGAGTCATAGGACACATTCGGGAAAGTCGGGCCGATCAGGTGTCTTCATTCAAGCGACAATACAGAAGAAGAACGAAACGAAGTGAGAGGCCGGGGGGCAGGGAAAAGAATCGAGTCGATCAGGCTCGACGACCGGGAGAAGGAAAACGAAATCAGGATTTGGCCGAAAAAGAAGCAACGCTATGGATACCATGACCGATCACCATCGATAAAGAAGAATCTTTCAAAATCACTTTGGGTCAGCGGGGCCTTTAAGCATATATCCTCGACTGAAGGAACCAAGTAACTCGACTGAAAGAAGAGGAGGAAAATATATGAGCCCTAGGGTTATCATATGTTCGACCATAGGGAGAAGGTAAATGAAATTACTGCTCCAAAATAGTCGTTCTTACGCTTCCGGGGGTCTCCCTCTCTACAGTGAGCTTCTGTTTGAAGTTATGATTGAGACAACGAGTCATAGGTCTTTTTTTTAATTCCCTTAATCCTGACTCGACATTAGAAGTATACTGATTTTTTCACAATAACCCAATACTTATGTCTATACATACTGTAGTATGGATAAAATCCGAACTCGAATCTGACTATCCAACCTGAATTTGTCCGATTATACATGCACAAACAATGTTTTGTATGACGAACGGTTTTACGGAGACGAGATTTGAAAGTGACGCCAAAGTGGTCATTGACAAAATTAATCGGGCAGATACCAGGGATAGTCGGATTGGGGCCCTTCTTGAGGAGGTCGTGCATTATTTCGCGATTCATAGTGGGCTTAGTGTGCGATTTGTAGGTCGGCATAGTAATAGGGTAGCCCACTTGGTGGCTAGAAAGGCCCTTCATTTGTACCCGACTACGAGTCACTTCTTTGAATTTATGGTCTGGTAAAATTCCAGGATATAATTATCTATTTTTCTGTTCAATATATATGATTATCTTTTGTAAAAAACAATGTTTTGTATAAATCTTTATTTTTTATTTTAACATATTAGATATTTCTAGTATATTTGTATCATATTATGAATTGGTGTTCTTTTTTATCATTTCTCTTAGTTTTGGTGATTTATTATTTATAATTTTGCAATGTTAACATATGTGTGATTAGTAACACAACAGTTGAGAATATTAGGAAAATTATTATATGTGGATATCCATGGATACCCAAAACCCGAATGGACATGAGCATGATTAAATTTACTATCCAAAGTTACATGAGTATGAGTATAAATAAAATCCAAACTAGTTAAGATATGGTAATGGATAGTCACTATCCGCCCCAATCCCACCCCTTGCAATATCCGGTTGACTTTATAATGTTTTCGAATATATGCATCCAATTGTAACATGCAAAGAAATATTGTAAATAAAAAATATATTTTTGTGATAATAATACAATTAAAAAAGATTTACCGATAGAATTAAGTTGTTTCCAAATATGGTTAGGAAAAGAAAAAGTGGGAGACTCGTAATGGTGACACGCTAAAACACAACACCTAACAATGGCCAAGTGTAACCAATGAAAGAGACTGCAGTATAGTGGCACAAGTAATAAATACCGAATCCACGGGTCTCTAGAGTTATTATTACTCAGCTTCAGTTCATTATTTAGCAAAATAGATTAAGGATTGATTTACTAAACTACTCTACTAATTACATGTTGGGAACTCACTTAGGTATGATTCCTCCTAGCTCCTAAATTAGGTCCAAGTTGCAATTACTTAGGTTGATCTACTGTTGATTAAACTGCGGAAGATCCTAAATTAGCTTGGAATCTCTTAAGCTGACCAAGCCCTCTTAGACAGAATACCCGGCAGGCGACTAGCCTTCACCGGGATCGGGATAAACTACTAAGGCGATTCACACAGATCTCCACTACTGGAATGAATTCCAGTACAAAGCAGTGAATTGATTGACTCTCGCACAACCAATTCACCACTATCAATCAAGGAAGCTCTCTTAACCTAATCAGATTCTATCTATCATAAGTTAAAGCAGAAATCAAGAGAAGATGATCAGGCTTCAATTGACTCAATTAATCATGCCTCAATCGATTATAATCAAACAATATAGCATCCAAAACTTCATACAAGAAAGATCCTAACACATGGAACTAGGGTTCCTCAAAACCTAAGTGAAGGGAAGTTACTCCATAGAGAAGAGAGAGACTGTAGAAATCTGATCTTGATCTTCAATCTCCATCTCCAAGCTTCATTCCCGAGCTCCGATGGCAAAGAAATCGTCCAAAATAGCTCCAAGAATGCTCCCAAGTCTCTCTCTCTCTCTAGGGTTCGTCCCTTGGGTGTTTGGGAACCAAAACCCAACTCCCCCTTTCCTTTGGCTTGAATCTGCCTCAAAAACCCGATTCTGGGCAAAACACGGTCGAAGACACACCAGTGTTTTGCCCCCAACAGCCCTCACGACACGCCCTTGACAGTAAAAACACTAGCGGGGGCCAGATAAAACACGACCGTGTTTTTAGGGTAGTTTGCCCGTGTTTTTACTGTCGAACCCGTTCCTCTATAGTCAATGGTTCGTATCTCCCTCGTCCGGACTCCGAAGCAGTCGCCGTTTGATCCCAGACGCTCGTAGTATCATCCTCTTTCTTTTCATGGTAAGATTACATGATTCTTTGCCATAAAGTGACGTATAAATCCATTCTTCTTCAGGCCATGCCCGAGTTTCTTCTCCCGAATCGCCAATTGATCTATGATTGACTTGAAACTTGTGCCTATGCTCCACTTTATGTGCTAGGACCTGAAATGTGACAAAGTAACATAACCTAGCGTAAAATAGGCCAAAGAAGCGATAATGAAAGCTCAAACAATCAAGAAACAAAGGGAAAAACATGTGCAAATATCGAGTCATCAAATCCCCCCACACTTAACCGTTTGCTTGTCCCCAAGCAAACCTGACTCAAACCAATGCAACTCTCCAGACCTCTATAGCAACATGCACCCTCGATCATCGGTAGAGGATTTCCTAGATCATTTAGCAGCTTACGAGGTCAACCAACGCACAAGTCATCTCTTAACTTCTTCGGCGAGAACGCTAGTCTCGAGTCGGTATCATGGCAAATAATGATCAGAGGACAAATGAATCGTGGACGAAGGGACTCTCAAAAACAAAAGATCATGGACTCACATTTTTAAGGTGCTCTATTTTCTTCTTGAAGATGGTTGGAACCCTTTTTTTCTTTTTTTTTTCTTGTTTTTCTCTTTTTTTCAAGGGTTCCAACCTTTTTTTTTTTTCCAGAAAACGGGGCTCCCACCTAGCAAAGGATTTGAGGGAGCCCGGCTCTTACCGGCCATGCTGGGAGCGGATGTCTCGAGCCTCGTGCGGGGAAAAGAAATGTAAGGGGGCTGGAGGTAGTAGGTAGAAATTGGGAACGGATTCCCGTCTCCCCTTACACACTTTCGCCCTTTTCGCACGAGAGACGTTATTTTAAAGCACATTTTCGAGCACCTTTTACTTCAAAACATGATACAGGAGTCCATGACAGGTAGAGAGTCCACAATACCACACAATTCAAGGGTCCTAAGAACACTAATTCACACAATCAACCAACACAATATGAAGAAAAAAGAAGACTTCTTAAATGTATCAACATCCTGCATAGTGCTACACTACCTCCCTAGGTTGCATATTACTATAAAGACTGTCAATTCAAAGCATATTGAGCAGGCAATTGCAAGGAACACGTGCTTGGACCCTCAAATCAAAATTTGGACAGTAGACTAGGCTCCAAGCACACACATACAGCCAATCATTCACACACATACATAATCGAACATCCCCCCACACTTAAGCACGACATTGTCCTCAATGGAGGAAAGATAAGGAGGGTAGAACGAAGTTACCAGATCAAGGGTGAATGATGGTGGATGGGGTAGGTGGTGCATTCTAGGAGGAGAGCGTAGTCGGAACATAAACACCCCACAAATCTCACAAAGGTTGAGCTATTGACTCTAAAATCAAAGAACAAAACTAATTCAACCGAGGATAAATTGGGAAAGAAATGCAAACCGACTAGTTGGGTTGCCTCCCAACAAGCACTTCTTTCATGTCGTGAGCCGGACGGTAGCTCCTAAGTTTTGGTCCATGCTAGAACCTCGTTGAAGTTGAGGTTCTCATCTATAAGGTGGAGTCTCAAGTCACGAGCAGGTGGTGTGGCAGGTGATGAAAGCTCGTGCACTTGATGCAATTGAAGTCTCCACCCTCGAGACCTCTTCTTCGTTTCTTCTCTTGTCTCATTGCCCCAAACCAAATATAACCGTATCGACTGACCACCATCGCATCCACCAAGAGGGACCGATGTCGATGTGGCCTTGGTCTGGCAAAGAGACACTGCAAATGGGTCCTTGCTAAGCAATTCCTCGAAGTTTGGTGGGGATATTACTTGTATTATAGGGCTGGTGCAAACCTTTCCACCTCAACTTCATCCTCAGCCTGGACACCACTCGCTTCTTCAACCCCCCTTCCTTCTTCAAAATGCGGTCTCTCTCCTTGGAAAAGATCAAGAACTACCTCTTCTTTGTTTACATCCTTATCCTCCACAACTTCTTTCCTCACCCTTTCTCTCTCTTCTTCTTCCATAACGGATTGGAGAGCAAGTCGTCATGCAAGATTCTCAATAAGTTCAGCTTGCATCTCCTCGCTCGGGCCCATCATGTCAGAGCGGAAATGAGGAAATTTGTGATCTACCACCAGAGGATACACTTGATCATGATTATCATGGGAGCTTTCCGTGACAACTTGTGTATGCTCCTCAACATCATCATGATTGCCTTCTTCCTCCTCCTCTACTTGTATGGCAGCATAAAGGTTGTCTTGAGAAAACTGTGAACAAGCTTTCTCAATGACCTCTATGTGCTTCTTTATGCTCCGAAGGGTATCCTCTGTTTCACGGGGAAATGAGAAGTCAGTTTGGGAAATGGCCTAGATATGAGGATCCATCTCGGGAAAGGATCTCTCAGGTACTCGAGCAATCTGCTCCACGAGAAGCCTCAAGTGATAGTTTGGATCTGGCTGTGGAGTGTAGCATGGCTCTACCAGATGGCCCGTGAGGGCTGTGGCTAAATCAAGATCTGATGGCCCTTCTGGTTGTGGGAGGAATTATTCTTGATAAGGAGGTTGTTCGTGATATGCCCAGAGGTCTGATTGTTCTCCGTAGTAAAGGGGTTGGTACTGGAACCCAAATCCATAGTCTTCTCCTCCTTGATTGCTCCAGGAAGACTTGGGGTAATACCACTCAGATAGTGGTGGATACCCCCACTGGTTTGAGAAGCCATTAGGATCCATGATTCATATCTGCACCAACAAAAACAAAAACACCCAAGTGAAAAACAAGGGTGGAAAAAAAACGCTAAAGTAACAAACTTCTGCCTTTCTTTCGAGATATTGATTCCTCCACACAACAATTTGCTTCTCGTATCGACGAAATCTAGAAAGTCCCCGACAACGGTGCCAAAAACTTGACACGCTAAAACACAACACCTAACAATGGCCACGGGTCTCTAGTGTAACCAATGAATGATATTGCAGTATAGTGGCAAGTGTAATAAATATAGAATCCACGGGTCTCTAGAGTTACTATTACTCAGCTTCAGTTCATTATCTAGCAAACAAGATTAAGGATTGATTTACTAAATTACTCTACTAATTACAAGTTGGGAACTCACTTAGGTATGATTCCTCCTAGCTCCTCAATTAGGTCCAAGTTGAAATTACCTTTGGTTGATCTATTGTTGATTAAACTGCGGAAGATCCTAAATTAGCTTGGAATCTCTTAAACTGACCAAGCCCTCAGAGACAGAATACCCGGCAGGCGACTAGCCTTCACTAGGATAGACAGCTAAGGCGATTCACACAGATCTCCACTACTGGAATGAATTCCAATACAAAGCAGTGAATTGATTGACTCTCGCACAACCAATTCACCACTATCAATCAAGGAAGCTCTCTTAACCTAATCAGATTCTATCTATCATAGGTTAAAGCAGAAATCAAGAGAAGATGATCAGGCTTCAATTGACTCAATAAATCATGCCTCAATCGATTATAATCAAACAATATAGCATCCAAAACTTCATACAAGAAAGATCCTAACACATGGAACTAGGGTTCCTCAAAACCTAAGTGAAGGGAAGTTACTCCATAGAGAAGAGAGAGACTGCAGAAATCTAATCTAGATCTTCAATCTCCATCTCCAAGCTTGATTCCCCAGCTCCGATGGCAAAGAAATCCTCCAAAATAGCTCCAAGAATGTTCCCAAGTCGCTCTCTCTCTCTCTAGGGTTCGTCCCTTGGGTGTTTGGGAACCAAAACCCAACTCCCCTTTTGCTTTGACTTGAATCTGCCTCAAAAACCCGATTCTGGGCAAAACACGATCGAGGACACAACCGTGTTTTACATTTGCCCGCCCGTGTTTTGCCCCCAGCAGCCCTCACGACACGCCCTCGGCAATAAAAACACTAGCGGGGGCAGATAAAACACAACTGTGTTTTTAGGGTAGTGCCCGTGTTTTTACTGCCGAACATGTTCCCCCAGATTCAATGGTTCGTATCTCCTTCGTCCGGACTCCGAATCAGTCGCCGTTTGATCCCAGATGCTCGTAGTATCGTCCTCTTTCTTTTCATGATAAGCTTGCATGATTATTTATCCATAAAGTGACCTAGAAATCCATTCTTCTTCAGATCATGCCCGAGTTTCTTCTCCCGAATCGCCAATTGATCTATGATTAACATGAAACTTGCGCCTATGCTCCACTTTATGTGCTAGAACCTGAAATGTGACAAAGGAACACAACCTAGTGTAAAATAGGCCAAAGAAGTGATAATGAAAGCTCAAACAATCAAGAAACAGAGGGAAAAACATGTGAGAATATCGAGTCATCAAATGGATACCGGGAAGTTTGAGTAAATTACAAATAAAGGCTTAAGTTCCCGTCAGTAACCTTTGGTTACTCACCTATGCGTAACCAGATCCGGACCTTCCATTTTTATTGGGCCCAGAAAATTAAGATCTAAGGGTTGTGAATTAAAAGCATTTTATTTTGCCTAGTTTTCTTAATCGACTCTTATCTTCTTCGTTCTAACTGGGATTTTAATATTTTTGGACAGGTAGAACTAGTTCGTTTGTGCTCTACAAAATGAGATCGATTTTCAACATTTTTTGAAAAATTATTTACATATCATATGGTAACTTCTTCGTTTTTAAGTCGTTTTTGAAAATATTTGCTCAGAAGGAATGATTTCATCATTATCTATTGGATCTACAAATTTATGGGTGAAAAAAATACATGACCAAAAATTATCATACTTTACCACCCTGGATCTACAAATTTCAAGAGCAAAATTAATATGATTTATCTGTGCAAAAAAATATAAATTCCAACTTAAAACGAGGGAGAAATCGTCTGTTAAAGATTAGTGAGGAAAAGATAAAAAAAAAACTTTCCATGAGAAAGAGGGATGCTAATATCACGCTGATGTGGACGGATTACTCATTGTTATTGACCCTATGATTACTGACCTGATCCGCTCCCATACATAAACACGCACGACTTTCCAATTAGTTTGCTTTCCCATTATTACTCACTACACACACCACTCTCCTGCACGCGAGAATGAATAAGTCTGATCGTCGTCGGCGCGATGTAGGTTTCCGCTTCCTTCCAACGTCACGGAACTCGTCGTAGGTTACATGCTAAGCAAGTTGTTCAGAATTCTGCTCCCCGACAACTACGTGAAGGACTTGGATCTCTATGGCAATCTAGAGCCATGGGAGATTTGGCAGTAGTTTCGCGGTGGTCAAAAGAAAACAAAGATGACGACAACGATGGCGATGAGGGGAAGGGAAATCTCTACTTCTTCACGCCGCTGAAGAAGCTAACTGCAGCGTAAGATCCAACGGCAGGACTTGGCATGGGGAAGACACTCTAGCAAGGAGTCACAGACACCCGATGGCTAGAAAGGCTCTTCATTTGTACCCGTCTACGAGCCATTTCTTTGAATTTATGGTCTGGTGAAATTTCAGGATATAATTATCTATTTTTCTGTTCAATATATATGATTATCTTTTGTAAAAAAACAATGTTTTGTATAAATCTTTATTTTTATTTTAACATATTCGATATTTCTAGTATATTTGTATGATATTATGAATTGGTGTTATTTTTTATCTTTTCTCTTAGTTTTAGTGATTTATTATCTATAATTTATAATTTTGCAATGTTAACATATGTGTGATTAGTAACACAACAGTTGAGAACATTAGGAAAATTATTATATGTGGATATCTATGGATACCCAAAACCCGAATGGACATGAACATGATTAAATTTACTATCCAAATTTACATGAGTATGAGTATAAATAAAATCCAAACTAGTTAAGATGAGGTAATGGATAGTCGCTATCCGCCCCAATCCCACCCCTTGCAATATCCCGTTGACTTTATAATGTTTTTGAATAATAAATAGATCGAGAAACCCCCTAAAAGTAACAAAGACAACATATCAGTTGGTTCAAGCTGGGAAGGATACTTTGTAGTACCTCAGTTTTGTTTAAGGGCCCCCTCTGACATAAACTCAAAGCTTTTCTTTTTCACAAGATGATAAACGATAATTAAACCATCTCAGATCACGTTGGTTACCAAATTTCCAACCAAACACTTTATCCATAAATCAACATTTACGTATTAACGATCAGTTTAGCAAAAGCAATAGCTTTTATTAAACTCATTTTAGTTCTTATAATGACTTCAATCGCATAAAATCTGTTTTATTTGAAGCTAAATCATTTGTTCACCTAGTGTTATGGGGAGATTTCACCTGTGTTCCTTTTGTTTCTGTTTTACCCTAAACCTGCAAAATGAGAGGAACTCATTCAGAATCATTTGAATTAGTAAAAAGAAAAAAAGCGGCTGGTGAATCTCACCTTTTTGTTTCCGCTGACGTGGTTCGCCGCCGACAAAACTCCACCGCCCCTTTTCCCCTTTTTCCCGGAAAACCAAATCTCAAAAACCAGAAAAGAAAAAACGTCATAATCTTAAAAATAGCCTTGAAACTATCCAAAACACATAAAAAAAACGAAGGCAGAACTTACCCTCGCGGGCGTTTCTCCTTTGCCGCCGCTTACACTCGCCGGTGTTTCACCCCTACGCCGCCGCCGGTATAGCACGCTGGCATCTAATCATTTTCCCTCAATCGATTCGAAAACCTAAAAAAAACAAGATCAGAACCCTAAAGCAATTAAATCGAGCACTTGCATCAAACATGCAAGCCTAAAAAACGACCTTTTTCTTCATCGCCAGCAGAACGTGAGAGAGAGAGAGAGAGAGAGAGAGAGAGAGAGATGCGAAGGGGTTTCATTTTTTTGGTTGGGTTTTCGTTCGTCATTCGATTTTGGAAGATTGGAAGTCGGTTTTGCGAGAGGGAAGGACACGAGCGGTGGGCTTAGAGGAATTAGAGTTTTGTGTCTCTAGTGGGTTTCTCTGGAGGAGAGATCGAGGGTAGAAGGAGAGTGGAAGCGATTGAGAGAGCTAGGGTTTTCATTTTCTTCTTCTTTTCGTTTTTTGGTTCCCTGGTCTCGTGTTTCTGGAAATAGAGAGACAAACAACGAGAGAGGATGAGAGGGAGAGTGAAGTGAAGCGGCCGCTTTGGTTAGATTGGATTAGGGTTAAGGTTTTTTTTTTTTTTTTTGGTTAAAGATGAATATATACCCCAACATGCTAAATCAAGATTTTACCCCTAGGGTTATTTAGATTTTACGCGGCCTTGCCGCCGCGCTTTTAAGGAATCGTAATAAAAAACGTTTGGCTTTTTTGAGAACTTTTTGAATTACTACATTAAATTTTGACTCAAAAAGTTCTCACCAGTTTGTTTGAGGCTTCTTCTATTTCGATTATTTCTATTTCGAATATGTTGTTCTATGAGTGGATTTGGTAGAGCACCCTTTCTAAAAAAAACTAAAAAAGGGCACCCCTAGGTTTCGAACCCAAGACTTCTATCTCGTTAATGGCCCCAGTCGAGCGTTTGACCAGTAGGTTAATCGCTAATCACATGTATAGGTATTAACTACTAATGAATTATAAACGTTAAACTCTCGATATGCAAACTTAAAGATTATTTTAAAAAATATTAAAAATCCCTATTACCAAAGTATTTAACCTTCTTTTAAAAAAATGCTTGCTCACAATTTTTTACTTCCTTTAGAGACGGGTAAATACGAAATGCCATGGTCAATAGACTATGGTAGTTTTTTCGTATCAAAACTCTTTCCAATCCATTACTTCCAAGTCAAAACTTCAAAAGATTAAAACAAACATCAAATTCTAAAAAAAAACAAACTTTGTTATTCGAACTACGTGGACTTTGATCCCGATTAACTCGGGTACGTAGGCAACCGATAGGTTCGAGTCTAACTAACCTAAATTCCCTTTTATGTCAATAGATGTACAAATTGTTTAATAACTACAACATTTTGAAACTTAAGCTAAGCGTATCGGACTTTAAAAATTATGCTAAAAACAATTTAAAAATAATTGAAAATTACGCTTAAATAAATAAACAAATCACAATTAATAATACACCCAACCTCTAAAAAACTTATCGGTTTACGTAGTACCCATTTGAGGCGTTGTGGGGTGTGAATACACTTCCCAACGCGTAACCGTACCCCCGAACCTAAAAAATCTAAAACTCGCAGACCAGAATTCTGGTTTTAACCCTAAAATTAAAACCGAAAAAGGGTGTTTGACCCACCCCAAAGCGCGGTTGATGGCGAATCCAAAACCAATTCGGGAGCTTTCCTCGATTTCGGAGGCGAGGTTGCGACACCCATCACGGCTTTAGTGATGCATTCATTGTGGGGAACTTCTACAGTGCCATGTCTCTAGAGAGTCAGAGATAAAGAGTCTTTGTGTCCGGGTGGAGACATTCTCACTAATACTCCACCCGAGCTGAATCAGATGATCAGTACTTTGGCCGTCAGAGATCATTCTTGGGGGCAGATCACCAGAGGTAGGAGCTCTAGAGACAGAGGTGTGCATGCAATGGAGGGCAGATCAAGGCTTGAGCGAGAGGTTGCAGAGCTGGTTCATACATTGAAACAGCCCAACATCCTCATACCAGGCAGAGGCATGGTCGCACCTCCTGTAGCCCAGTTCCACACCCCCCCCCCCCCCCAAGAGCAGTTGGACTTCATTGCCAATGCTCGGCCCCTTGAACCCTACAGTGTTACCTACAATGAGGGGTGGCTCTAGCATCCCAAATTATGGGTTGGCAACATCAGTAACACCACCAAGCCGCCCGGATTCATAGCACCAACTAGTGGCTTTCAGCAGAGGCAGCAGTACCAGACCCGGCAGGTCCATTTCCGCAGCAACAACCATTCCAGTCTAGACAGGGGCAACCCTTCCAGTAGCAGCAGAGGCAATTCCCACAGCCGACAGCAGCCCCACAATAGGGTGACCAGATGTATGAGCTGAAAAATATGGTGACGACTTTCGTGAGCACCAACACGGAGAAGGTCGCCAGGTGGACCAGTTCATGGAATTCTCTATGGGAAAATTCAATGCATGGAAGGCAGGTCAGAGAAACCAGAGTTCCATATTGCAAGACCTCCAGAACCAAATTGGAGGGATAGCCCGAAACAACAACACCAGAGCACTGGGAACTCTACCTTCCAACATCATCCCAAATCCTCGCGAGACTCACTAGAAGTTGGATGTCATTACTACTAGAAGTGGCAAGACGACGACTGTTGTTTATGCTCTGGCCCGGCAGGATGAACCAACACCTGCTCCAGTACTTCCAGCTGAAGTTGAAGAGGTGGGGATAGAGAAGGAAGCACCTGCTCCCAAGCCACAACCAGTGGTTAAGAAGCATGTCCCCCAGCTTTCCTTCCCCACTCGTATGCACAATGACAAGCTGGAGACTAAGTTTGCCAAGTTCATGGCAATGTTGAAGCAGGTCAACATCAGCATGTCGGTTGTGGAGGCACTGTCAAAGATGCCCAAGTATTCATGAAGGATCTCCTCACCAACAAGAAGAAACTTGGGGATCTGTCGATAGTGATGCTGAGCGAGGAGTATTCTGTAATCCTGCAGAACAAGCTGCCAGAGAAGCACAAAGACCAGGTAGTTTTACTATCCCTCTTGTTATTGGCAACATGCATGTAGGAAAGTCCTTGGCAGACCTAGGTGCTAGCATAAATGTCATGCCCTATAAATTGTTTAAGAAACTAGGCCTAGATGAACCTAGAAATACTAGGATCATTATTAAGTTAGCTGCTCGATCGATTGTGCATCCTAGGGGTAACATAGAGGACTTGCTTGTTAATGTGGTGCATTCACATATCCTGTTGATTTTTTCATCTTGGACATAAATGAAGATGTGGATGTGCCTTTGATTTTGGGTAGACCATTTCTCGCCACCGCCAAGGCGCTAATTGATGTGCATAGTGGAAAGTTAATGTTGGGATCTGGGGATGAACAAGCTACATATTGTGTGTTTGATAATGCGAAACATTCTCATATGCATGATGACTTGGATTACTGTCACATTATTGCTGATTTTGAGACCGCACTCACCATCACGGGTGCGGGTATTGACGATGTCCTTGAGCATTGCATTTTGCTAGGTGAGCAGGCATCTCAGTAGCGGAAGCTGGAGGAGCAGCTGGCAGCGCTAGAGCATGGCGAGTTCGTGGAGGTCGAGAAGCCATTCAAGCCGATCTCATCCTCGACCCGTATCACCACCTCCCTAGAGGAGCCACCAGAACTAGTGTTGAAACCCCTCCGTGCGCACTTGGAGTATGCATTTCTTCGGGAGGGGAACAAGCTTCCAGTTATCATCAGCTCGACCCTCACACCCGAGTAGAAGCCCAGACTAGTGGCCCTGCCATGGCATGGAAGATCACCGATATCTGGGGGATTAGCCCTTCCTTTTGTTCCCACCGGATATTGCTGGAGGATGAGATTCGGCCGGTGAGACAGCCCCAGCGGAGATTGACATCGAACCTGGAGGTTGTGGTCCGGGCGTAGATTATCAAGTTGATGGACACAAGAATCATCTTTGCCATTTCTGATAGCGAGTGGGTCAGTTCCACTCAGGCGGTGCCTAAGAAGGGTGAATATCGACCCGGGCCGGCCCATGTACCGCTACTTCGACTGTTTGAAACATTATCTAGCGGATTAGTTTTGGTGAAACAAAGGTCTAAAACTAAAGTACTTTGCACATGTAAAATGGATTTGCCACTAATTGAGAAGGCTTCACCTGGGTGTTGCTCTCCCCTAGCTAACAATTAAGACTTGAAGAATCGAATGACCATGTGTGGTTAGGGGGTTATAAACCGCAGGGAAGTCTAACAAATTACCAAGACTACCCTCTTAGTCTCTAGGTCGAGGAAATGGGATACGATCCAAGCCACTAATGCGGCCCTCTCAACCTATTAACTAAGGAATGATTGTCGAACAAGTAGCCAAAGCTACCCTCTTAGTCTCTAGGTTGAGGAAATGGGATACAATCCAAGCCGCTAATGCGACCCTCTCAACCTATTGACTAAGGAATGGTTGTCCAACAAGTAGCCTAAGTTACCCTCTTAGTCTCTAGGTTGAGGAAATGGGATACAATCCAAGCCACAAATGTGACCCTCTCATCCTGTTGACTAAGGAAAGGTTAGACTTCACCCTCAAATTAGAGTTCAGACGACCACCCACAACCAAACTCTAAGGCTAATACAAATTAGGAGGTTTGCCTTGCATTAACCTAACTAGGAGTCAACGAATTACCCAAGAAAACCAAACATTCAAGCCTCTTTCAAAGAATGGAAGGGGGGTTTCTCTCTACCTAGGTTAGAATGGCAATTAGATTGATAGGTTTTCACACAACACAACACAAGCATTCACGAATAATACCTCCACATTCACACTAAACACAACCACACAAAAAATCATTCAATTCATGCAAGCATTCACATAATTGTAGCTAGGGTTTACAAACACCCAAGTGAAGGAGGGACTAATCCATGCTAGGAGAAGGGAAAATACAAGAGAGGGAAAGGAAAACCATCAAGAAGATGAAAGCTTTGCTCCTTGTGTTGAAGAGATCCTCCTTTGGGTGAGGAATTCCCAAATACTTGCTTGGAGATGAAACCCTAGATTCTCCTCGTCTTTGGTTCGTCACTTTCTCACTCTAAAATCCAAAGAAGAAGAAGTTTCTCACACTAGGTATCTCCCCTTCTTCTTCCTTTCAGTTGGATCTTTAAACTAAGATCGAGCCCAGTTCGCGGCCTGAGTTCACGGCTGTGAACATCAAAACGCATCCGTGAACTCCTTAAGCTGGATCAAAATGCACCGCTTCGCATCTGGGGTTCACGGTTTGAGGTTGCAGTTCACGGTCTTAGTGACCATGAACAGCCTTGGCGTCAGTAACCTCAAAACCCTCTCTGGACGTTCCTTGGTTCAATGATTGTGGCTCTAGTTCACGGTCATAGAGACCGCGAACTCCAATGTCATATCGTGAACTATAGGTGTCAAAACAGAACCCAACCCGAGTAACCCGCCCGTTTAGCCCGATCCACAACCCGAACTGACTAAAAGTCAATGACCCGTAACCCGCAACCCGATCAACCTGCAACCCAATTGGCCCGCAACCCGATTGAACCCTAACCCGACTAACCCGAACTAGATTGAACCCTAACCCGACTAACCCACAACCCGATTGATCCGAACCCGACTAACCTGAACTCGCCCGACTAACCTGAACTCGCCCGATTGAGCCGAATAATTATTGTATTATATAATATATAGTCTTTCAAAATGAATTTTTTGATTCTAAACCAAGGCAAAACCATTTTTTATTTCTCTAAGTGATGTTCAAAAACTAAAATTTACTTTAAATGATGTATTTTTAATAAAATTATAAAAAATTAAAACATTAAGTTCCTCTTGCAAATTACAATTATCTATAATGTATTAAAAAGTTGGAGTTCTAGCCGGTTAAAAGATTGTTGTGGCAAATTATATGAATGTATTGAAGTTGTATCTAACATTTCATTTTATCACATGAATGTTTGTCGAGTAGTTACTCTAAATTTTCATTTTGAACTAAATAAGAGTGTTTATAGTTTTCCTGTTTAATTTACGGGTCGTTTGCTTCAAGGTTTTGTTGATGGATTTGGTGATGGACTTTGACAAAAGTCTATTGTTTGCTTGATGGAATTGGAGGGAGTAAATCCGTTGGGCCCATAGAGTTTGGAGGTCCAAGTCCGTGGACCCCCACGGACTTGGAAGTTCCACCTATGGATGTGGGAATTGGGTGATGGATTTAAATCCATGATGGCATTTTACTAGTTTATCCATACTTATTTTACCTAATGACTAATCTACCCTTCCTTCTTCCCCGGTGGCGGCCTCCAACTCTCCGTCCTCGGTTTTTCATATAGAGCAATGAATGATAAAGGGACTCTCATGTTTGATTCTCCTTGTCTCTTTCTTTTTTTGGGATTGTTTAACATTAATTTCTCGCATAAATTGTGAATTTCGGGATGATGTTTTGGATTAAGCGTGGTGCTCGAGTTCGACCAAAAAACCTAGACATTTTCAATTGTGGTTGAATTTCACATCTTCGTCAGCTGAGTCTTTTATTTACTCTATTGATATTTCTAATGCTCATCTTGAGTCTTCTATTTACTCCTCTATTGATATTTCTAATGCTCATCTTGTG
Organism: Linum tenue; assembly: GCA_946122785.1. NCBI lineage: Eukaryota > Viridiplantae > Streptophyta > Magnoliopsida > Malpighiales > Linaceae > Linum > Linum tenue. The sequence goes on along the minus strand of CAMGYJ010000008.1, from coordinate 46,378,407 downwards.
CATTATTGTTGGATCAACAGTTGGATCCAAAAATTGGGGAGTTGTGTCATGTCCAAACTATTATGCATTTCTATATTTGTAATTCAACGAGTTCACAAAGTAGAAGTTCAGTTACTTTGTATGCATTAGATTTGTTTTTAATGAAAATATAATTACATAAGGTAACAAGGTAATTTATGTTTCATATCCACAAATCTAATCAAATAAAATCCATTATCAAATCCAACAAGCAAACAATAGACTTGTTCAAATCCATGATGCCACCAAATCCATCATATATCCATGGTTTCTCAAAACTCAGGTTTTACCAAAACCCTCATATTTCAAATTCATGAAGCAAACGACCCGTTAACTCGCTATTTAATTAGTAATGGCTCATCAAATCATCACCTAATTATAGCTTGGCAGACTTTGTTATGCAATTATGCTAAATAATGCGCCACTCACTAGTAGCTAGCAATCTCAATTTATTGATGATAAATTAAGCATAAAAGTAAAAACAAACCAAACAAGAAAAACTCTTAATACATCAGCACATTTGGTCAATCAAACAAGAAGATTTTTGGGGAATGCATTTCAAAGGAATCTAAAATCCTCGGTTGCAGCCACAGCTTCACCCTCGTGCTGTCAAAAAAACAAACACAGATTCCTACTGATGCAAGCTGCAGAAATATGAACGCTCAGTTTTAGTGGCAATCCACCAATCCCATTCTTTCCTTGGCGAATAACAAGATCCGCGCAATATACACAAAAACTAACCCTGAATAAAGCACCAACAAGCCCCTAAACATACAGCTCGTCCCATCCCTTCTTTAAGCAAGCCCGACCTGAATTTCATCATCATCCTCCATTGGAGCAGAGGTTACCCACTTGCAACACAGAAATCAAAGACAGAAATCAATTATAGCCTGTAAAACAAAGATAGTATCTATAGCAACATGAGTATTTGTGGTTAAGAGTATAGTTGGCTTTGGATATAGGTGAAATAAGTTATTGATCTTGCATATATAATTGAGTTCTTGATCCTGAGAATGAAATCGATGCTGAATATATGAAAATCAGGACATGTAACAAAAGAATTTATAAGAATAAGACTTTTGTTCTAAAGTAAGACCTTCTAAGTTATATGACGACATAGCAATCAGTGTATCTGTCCACCATGCTTCTTAAACTCTGATGCATCAGCAAAATACCCTCTATTCACCAAATTTGGGACATACAACCATCCTATAACAACTGCCTGAAAACGTTAACAGATGAGCATGGATTACAGCAATAGAAAATTAAGAAAATCAAACACATATACCTAGTCCAAATGCCCAATAACAGCTTCCTGAAAACTAAACTAGTTCTTCTTCAGTTCAAGTTTCTGAACACTAAACGAATGTATGGTTTTATTCCATCTGGGTGGTACAAAAGCTCATGACAAGGAGAATCGCAGAAGCTAAAATCAATGGTCAAAAGTCAATATTCATTTGGGTCTCTATTGAGGTTGAAATCACTAATCCTCTCTCAATCAAAACCACAAGATAAGGGTGACTGGAGCATAAATAGAAAAACGATTGGGAGTAAACACCAATATGAACTCTAATAACCTTGTAAACCAAGCAAGAGGAAATAAATGAACTGTAAATCAACCATAATGACTAATGAGCACTTTATATTAAATTGCAGCAATTGCCTTGACAGATTGTTGCTGTTGCTACTTCTTACATGTTCATACAGCTTGCAAATATAGCCTAAATGTACTCAAATGGAAAGTACATGCATAATCTCTTAAAGAAACAGAGGCTGCTAAAAGCGTCCATTTCTTTAAGTAACTAAAAGCCTTTAAAAGCCAGAATCCATTTAAGAAACAGAGGTTGCTAAAGCAATTAAAAGAGAGAAGAGAATGCAGTCAGCCAGTGGGTTGAAGAACAAAAGAAAGATGGCAGAAAACCAACCCGAAAATAAAAGCAAAACTCACCATCTAACCAACGGTGGTCTATTTTACCTTCCCTCTGCTGACTGCTGAGTTCCCTCGCCGACACAGTTATTTAGATTATAAAAATGACTATCAGAAGTCAGTATACAACCAAACCAATAATTAAAAATCGACGGCTGGTTGAAAGTTGATGAAGGGGACAAGACGAATCGATGTTACCTCGAAGAAGAAATTGTGGGGAAAGCCTAGGAGGCTCCGTCGACATTACAGGAACACTTTAAGCTCCAGCGATGAAGACTTTGAACTACAACTTGAGGTCTTCGCTATTAAAAACACTAATTATGTTACTTCAATTCACTCAACCCCATCGAGACTCTCACCAAAATCGTGCCTCCATGCTGAAACTCGATGGGAAACAATGAGATTCCTTGATAGGTGGTGGTCTCCAATTCCTCAAATTAGAATCAGCTAGCGAATTAGGGTTTCCAGTAAACCGTTGGTTGCCATCTCTATATATGGCGTTTCCTCCCAAAATTCCTTTGCCATCTTCCTCTTTGAGGATTCTTTAAAGAAGTGGACTCTGCTTTCTCCTTCTCGAATCGCAATTTAAGCCAACCTAAAGAGAACATGCAATTCTTTGTAGAGGAAAAATACAACTTAATGGAAATGAGATGGAAATGAGAAAGAAAAGTAGAAAGGGAAAGGATAGGATAGGATAGCGGGAATGGGAATGGGAATGAGAAAAGGGAAAATGGAAAAGTTGGGCAAAAAATCTCAAAATATGAAAATAATGGGGGAAGTTTCCCTCTTGTAATGAAAAGAGTGGGTTAATTTTCCCTCCTAAATTTTTCGAACTAGGAGTTTAGTTGGAGTCAAGGTTAATCCCCAGAGCCCCAGTGTGTCTCATCTTTTCTTTGCGGATGACTCATATCTTTTTCTCAGGGCTTCCAAGACTGAGTGTGAAACATTACTTGGTCTGTTAAGGGAGTACCAGGAGTTGAGTGGTCAGAAAGTGAATTTGAGCAAGTCTGCGATTTGTTTTAGTGGGAATGTGGATCCCCCGGAGGCAGAAGAGATGGCAGCCATTTTAGGAGTGGGAGCGATTGGTGTTCAGGACAGGTACGTGGGTCTTCCTTCTCTAGTGCAGAGATCGAAATTGGAAACGTTTCGATACCTTGAAGAGAGATTATTGGCTAAGCTCCAAGGATGGAAGCAGAAGAAACTGTCGTGGGCAGCAAAGGAAGTATTGCTGAAGGCGGTGGCTGCGGCCCTCCCGATCTATGTCATGTCGTGCTTCCTGCTACCAGTGACTCTTTGTCGTAAGCTGGATAAGTATATGGCGCGGTTCTGGTGGGGATTCTCAGGAGAGAAGGGCAAGGCTCATTGGGTGTCCTGGCGTAACCTATGCAGGAGCAAATTTGATGGCGGTCTGGGGTTTCGACGATTCGAGAACTTTAACCAGGCGTTATTGGCAAAGGTAGCCTGGAGAATTTGGAAGGAGCCGGATTCGTTGCTGGCAAGGGTACTGAAAGGGAAATACTTCCCCCGGACATCTATTCTTACAGCAACACGTAGGTCGAGACCTTCATGGGGTTGGATCAGTATTTTGCATGGAAGGGACTTGCTTGTCAAGGGTCTTGGGTGGCAGATTGGAGTAGGCTCACAGGTCAGAATTAGGGAGGAAAACCGAATCTCGGGTATTAGTCCGGCGGAGCTGGAAGTGAAGGCCTCGGCTCCGGATCTGACAGGAGTAATGGTTAACTCGCTGTTGGTACCTGGCAAGGGTGAATGGTGTTTGGAATGCTTGGACCAATGCTTCCCTAGACCGATAGTGCAGGCTATTCAGGCTATACCACTGCCGAGGGGTGGGGTGGAAGATAGCCAGGTCTGGACAGGTGAGGGGGATGGGGAGTATTCGGTGAAGTCGGGGTATCATTTAGCCTTTAAATATGCTAGGCAGAGTCAGGAGTGGAAGACTGAGGTGTCATTTTTTGATATGAAGTGTTGGAAAAAGCTCTGGGGACTGCCCATTCCGCCAAAGTTGAAATGCTTTCTTTGGCAGAGCATGAAGCGGATCCTTCCTACTATGGAGACGATAACTGAGCGGACTGGTAGAGTACCTGGGGAAGAGGAGCCTGATGCAGGAGAAGATGTCGTCGATCCCAGGTGCCCGGTCTGTTGGGCGCCGTTGGAGACTTTGGAGCATATGTTTCTTTCTTGCAGGATGGCAAGGATGCTCTGGGAGAGGTCGGGTCTGGAGGAAGAGCTTGTGAGGGAGCCTCCGTTGAACTTTGCTATGTTCCTTCGCCGCTCTCTTTTTGAGCAGGAGGACAGTGAAGAGAGAACAATCCGGTTTGTGGCTACTCTTTGGAGAATTTGGAAGAGTAGAAATTGGGTAGTGTTTGATCATGTTCAGTATGGGGTGAGTGCGCTGGTGAGGCAATTTGAGGAGCAGGTCCGTGAGTGGTTAAGTCTGACTGAGGATGGGCGGAATAGAGGGAATCGGGGGCTACAGGGAGGGGATGCGAATTGTGTGGCTGGTAGATCTCAGACTGCTATGCCTTATCGATGCTATGTGGATGGTGCTGTACGTGCTGGCTCACATGGTGCTGGTGGCTTGGTGGTCTATGATGGGGTGGGGAGGGTATGTTTTGTGCAAGGATTTTCTTATGTAGGTCTGGAGGATCCGTTTCTGGTGGACTGGTGGCGTTTCGTGATGCAATTCGGTGGTGCTCTCTGAAGGGACTAGCTGAAGTGCAATTCTGTGGGGATGCGAAGGTTGTCATTGAGAAAATTCAGAGGATGGATGCTAGGGATGTGAAAGGAGGCCGGATTCTTGAAGAAATTCGGAAGTTGCGGCTGCAGTTCTTGCGGTTGGAGATGGCTTTTATTGGCAGGAGTAACAATCGGGTGGCCCATGAGGTGGCTAGGAAGACCCTTTCTTTGTTGCCTGCAGTTGTAGATACTTTTGATTTTGTTCGTTGGTTTGTTCTTGAGTTGTAAACTGTTCTAGCTGTTTGCCTTGGTAATACAAGTGATCTATTGGTAAAAAAAAAAAATTATAAAGTAAAACAATAATTCTTTTTAATTACATATTTTTTTATTTTTCATGATTCACGAAAATTTTATCATGATTATTTTTTAATCACAGAAAACAAAGACTTAAAAGAGAAATACATTAATTTCCGTGACTAAAATTATACAATTAAGTACGGGAATTTTTCCCGTAACTCTTGACATGTTTTCATGTATTGTCAGGACATGTTTTATTGTTGTTTAGGACCCCCAACATTTGCCTAGCGTCTTCTTGAATCTTGATTATATGAGTACTATGGCATATGAGATCAATTTAGATATATTAGACTAGCATGATTGATCTAACTATATGAACTTGTTGAAATACATTAATTGAGAAAAATGTTCAAAATAATGGAGAGTCTCGTGTTGTAAAATGTGTATGATTTACTGAAGTGGTAATTACATAGAGGATTGTTGTTTCTTTCTATTTTTTATTTTACGGATCATTATGGGCAAACACATAACTAAAGATCGTTGTTTGCCCGTGTGCATCAAGGGTTTAAGCAAACATTGACATTGTTGTGAGTTAAGTATAAATCTAAACGAAACTCATTAACAAATTTCACCATTGTTCAACAAACCAATTCACATACTGAATTAAGTATAAATCTAAACGAAACTCATTAACAAATTTCACCTTAGTAAGTAACTCGTATTTGATTAGCAATATCTATGTGATATGTGTGTTTAGCATGTATAAATTTAAGATATGATACAAAAGTCATATGTGCAATAAATATTAGCCACATATACAAAATCTCAACCCACATTAAATTTTAAATACGTAGTAGAACTAACCTAAGAGTTACATCACTAACAACAAATCAGTAAGTTGAAAGGTGTGTAATCTGACCAACCTACGAGATATATGACTAATAGTAGACTAGTTTATGACTTATGAGCTATATAATGAGCAACTAATCAAATTGGTTTCGAGCTATGTACGTATTAAAGTTGTACATATCTTACACCACGTGATTTCATCACTTGAATGTTCGTGGAGTTAGTTATTTTAAGTTTTTGTTTTAAACCGAATACGAGTTTTTAATTATTTGTCATGTACACCTTTTATTTTGTGGTTGTGACACGCTACGACACAACTCCTATCAATGGCCAAGTGTAACCAATTAAAGGGACTGTAGTATAGTGGCACAAGCAATGTAGTCAAAAGCGAGTTTCTAAGTAGAAACGTTTTGGTGATCTAGAAGCGTAAAATCGTAAGTTTTTAAGTTTTAAAGCAGAGTTTTTAACTACATAAGTTGTAAAAACTGAGATTTTGTGTGGAAGCGTTTTAATAACCCAGAAACATAAAATCGTAAGTTTTTAAGCGCGATTTTGACTACACTGGGCACAAGTAATAAATATCGAATCCATGGGTCTCTAGAGTTACTATTACTCAGCTTCAATTCATTATCTAGCAAACCAGATTAATGATCGATTTACTAAACAACTCTACTAACTAAACTAATGATAAACTACTAATTACAAGTTGGGAACTCACTTAGGTATGATTCCCCTTAACTCCTCAATTAGGTCCAAGTTGTAATTACCTTTGGTCGATCTACTGTTAATTAAACTGCGGAAGATCCTAAATTAGTTTGGAATCTCTTAAGCTGACCAAGTCCTCTTAGACAGAATACCCGGCAGGCGACTAGCCTGCTGCGAGATAGAGTGCTAAGGCGATTTACACATATCTCCACTACTAGAATGAATTCCAGTACAAAGCAGTGAATTGACTGACTCTCGCACAACCAATTCACTACTATCAATCAAGGAAGCTCTCTTAACTTAATCAGATTCTATCTATCAAAGGTTAAAGCAGAAATCAAAAGAATTTGATCAGGATTCAATTGACTCAATAAAGCATGCCTCAATCGATTGTAATCACACAATATAGCATCCAAAACTTCATATAAGAAAGATCCTAATATAGGAACTAGGGTTCCTCAAAACCTAAGTCAAGGGAAGTTACTCCATAGAGAAGAGAGAGACTGCAGAAATCTGATCTAGATCTTCAATCTCCATCTCCAAGCTTGATTCTTGAGCTCCAATGGTGAAGAAATCCTCCAAAATTGCTCCAAGAATGATCACAAGTCTCTCTCTGTCTCTCTAGGGTTCGTCCCTTGGGTGTTTGGGATCCAAAACCCCGCTCTCTCCCTCTAAAATTCGCAGAAAACAGACTTATACCCGAGCAGGGACAAAAACACAACCGTGTTTAGTCCTGCCCGTGTTTTGATCCCGCCCGTGTTTTAAATCCCTTCAGCAGTCTTCACAAGAGAGGCTCGGCATAAAAAACACTAGCAGGTGCCAGATGAAACACGGCCGTGTTTTTAGGATAGTCTGCCCGTGTTCTATCCGCCGAACCTGTTCCCTATATTCAATGCTTCGTTTCTCCCTCTTCTGGACTCCGAATCAGTTGCCGTTTGATCCTAGACGCTCATAGTCTCGTCCTCTTTCTTTTCATGACAGGATTGCATGATTCTTTGTCCATAAATGAGGTAGAAATCCATTCTTCTTCAATTCATGCCCGAGTTTCTTCTCCCGAATCGCCAATTGATCTCTGATTGACTTGAAACTTGCGTCTATGCTTCACTTTACATGCTAGGACCTGAAATGTGACAAAGGAACACAACTTAGCGCAAAATAGGACAAAGAAGCGATAATGCCAGCTTAAACAATCAAGAAGCAGAGGGGAAAACATGTGCAAATATCGAGGTATCAAATCCTCCCATACTTAACCGTTTGCTTGTCCCCAAGCAAACCTGACTCAAACCAATGCAACTCTACAGATCTTTATAGCAACACTCAACCTCGATCATCGGTAGCGGACTTTCTAGATCATTTAGCAGCTTACGAGGCCAACCGGTCTTCTAAGACGTCCCCTATCTCTCTCAATGCGAGTACTAGACTCAAACCAGGATCAGGCGAAGTAGTAGACCTAGGACATACAATTCATGGATAAAGAGACTCACACAGCACACACAAACTTGGACTCTTGTATCGGGTGCTCTTCTCATTTTTATTTGTTGGAACCCCTTTTCCGAATTTTTTTTCTTTTTCTTTTTCTTTCATTTCATTTATGTTGGGGTTCCAACTGCATTTATGCACGGTCGACCCTTATTGGTTGAGCAAGAGCAATTTTTGTACATCCGTCACTCGCTAGAGTACTTCTTTTAACTCCTTTTTCTCACCCCGTGTGGAGGGTCAATGAAATTAAGGGGTATCGGAAGCTATATCCGTGCCCTTAAAAACACATCCTCGAGTAGGCAAATCGTTCAACGGGTGAAAATTTTACTTGTACTAGAGACGATTTAGCTTCACCTTGTAGGCTTACCCCACTAAGGATCACTAAAATCTCTTCCAAAACCCGATTTTGTGCAATAAACGATTCCACACACGTTGGGCTTACCCCATGTTTTAAAATTTCAAATTTTTGACATGGAGGACCAACTGCTTTTTCATTTCACACATGAGCACCCTTTTCCGATACACGAGTCCACAACACAACATAAGGAGAGTCATCAATACCACATGAAACAACGCTCCTAAATCCACTAGTTCATAAAATCAACCGGCACAGTACCGAGACAGATAGGAAAAATCTTATACTTCAACATCCTCTATAGTGCTACAACTACCTCCCTAGATTGCATATCACCATAAAGACTGTCAATTCAAAGCATACTGAGTAGGTTATTGCAGGGAACAATACTTGGAGTCCTTAAATTTAAAAATCTGGACAGTGGACTAGGCTCCAAGCACACACTGACAGCCAAACATTCACACGCATGCATAATGGAACATCCCCCCCACACTTAAGCACGACATTGTCCTCAAAGAAGGATAGATAGGGAGGGTAGAACGAAGTTACCAAATCAAGTGTGAATGATGGTGAACGGGGCGGCCGGTGCATTCCAGGAGGAAAGTAGAGAAAGAGCAGTCGGAACACAAACACCACAAAAAATCTCACAAAGGTTGAGTTATTGACTCTAAAATCAAAAGATAAACTGACTCAACCGAATAGAAATAGGGAAAGAAAGAGCAAACCGACTGGTTGGGTTGCCTCTCAACAAGCACTTCTTTCACGTCGTGAGCCGGATGGTAGCTTCTAATTTTCGGTCCATTCTAGAACCTCTTTGAAGTTGAGGTTCTCATCTATGAGGTGGAGTCTCAAGTCACAAGCAGGTGGTGTGGCAGGTGATGAAGGCTCGTGCACGTGATGCAGCTAAAGTCTGCACCCTCCAGACCTCTTCTTCTCTTCTCTCGTCTCATTGCCCCAAACTAGATATGAAAACATCGATTGGCCACCATCGCGTCCACCAAGAGGGACCGATGTCAATATGGCCTTGGTCTGGCAAAAAGACACTGCAAATGGGTCCTTGCTAAGCAGTTCCTCAAAGTTTGGTGGAGATATCACATGTAACTCATTGACGTTGCAAGCCTCTTCCACCTCAACTTCATCCACGGCCTGGACGCCAATTGCTTCTTCAACCCCCCATTCCTTCTTAAAAATGTAGTATCACCCCTGGGAAAAGATCAAGAACTCCTTCTGCTTCACTTTCGTCATCCTCCGCAACTTCTTTCTGCACCCTTTCTTGCTCTTCTTCTTCTTCCAGCACGGATTGGAGAGCAAGTCGCCAAGCAATTTCTTTGTTGAGATCATCTTGGACCTCATCACTCATACCCGCATCTTCCAAGCTCGGTGTGGTCGGCTACAACAGGACAATCTTGATCCTGATCATCACGGGAGCTCTCCGTGACAACTTCTGTCTGCTCCACAATGTCTTCGTAGCCTTCGTCTTCCTCCTCCTCTTCTAGTATGGTAGCAGAAGGGTAATCTTGATTAGGCTGTGCATAAGATTTCTCAAGATCCTCAAGTCTCTTCTTAATGCTCAGGAGGATCTCTCTCTGCGCTTCACGATAGGCATGGGTAGAAAGATCTATATTGGAGTATGATCTCTCAGTGTCTCAAGCAAACTGCTCCACAAGAAGCCTCAATTGATAGTTTGGATCTGGTCGTGGAGTGTAGCATGGCTCTGCAGAATGGCCCGTGAATGCCGCCATGGCTAACTCCAGCTCTGATGGCCCTTCTGGTTGCGGGATAAATTCTTCTTGATAAGGAGGTTGTTCTTGATTTGCCCAGGGGTCTGATTGTTCTCCGTAGTAAGTGGGTTGGTACTAGAACCCGAATTCATAGTCTTCTCCTCCTTGATTGCTCCAGGAAGTCTCGGGGTAATACCACTCGGATGGTGGTGGATACCCCCAATGGTTGGAGAAGCCATGAGGATCCATGATTCAAATCTGCACCAACAAAAACAAAAACACCCAAGTGAAAAGCAAGGGTGGAAAAGAAAAACTCTAAAGTAACAAACTTCTGCCTTTCCTAATAATCTAGAAAGTCCCCGGCAACGCGCCAAAAACTTCACATGCTACGACACAACTCCTATCAATGGCCAAGTGTAACTAATGAAAGGGACTGCAGTATTCACAAGAGAGGCTCGGCATAAAAAACACTAGCAGGTGCCAGATAAAACATGGTCGTGTTTTTAGGGTAGTCTGTCCGTATTTTATCCGCCGAACCTGTTCCCTATATTCAATGCTTCGTTTCTCCCACGTCCGGACTCCGAATCAGTTTCTGTTGCATCCTAGACGCTCGTAGTCTCGTCCTCTTTCTTTTCACGACAATCTTGCATCATTCTTTCCCCATAATGAGGTATAAATCTATTCTTCTTCAGTTCATGCCCGAGTTTCTTCTCCCCAATCGCCAATTGATCTCCGATTGACTTGGAACTTGCGCCTATGCTTCAATTTACATGCTAGGACCTGAAATATGACAAATGAAAACAACCTAGCATAAAATAGGACAAAGAAGCGATAATGCAAGCTTAAACGATCAAGAAGCAGAGTGGAAAACATGTGCAAATATCGAGTCATCAGGTTGTATTATGACTATTGGATGGAAATGGTGATCTCACCGTAACTATTAACTAATCTACTTTACCAAAATATCATTAATAATTGTTTTAATTATTCGCAATATAAGATTATGTCATAAATGATTCGCAAAATTAACAAAAATTATTTTACCAGGTGTATTTTTCTTCTAAGTGGACCCATCTTAGATGAAATCCTAGCTACGCCACTGAATATACAAGGAGAGAAAAATTGTCAAAAAATTAAGAAAAAATATTTGAAATTATTGCAATAAATAATGTGTAAGTTGTAACAAGTAAAAAGTAAGTAACACAATGCGCTAATTCGAACGACCAGCAACCCAATCCGCCCGACCCGTAACCCGACTGACTCGCAACCCGATTGACCCGCAACCCGATGAACCTGCAACCCGATTAATTCATGACCCGAATAACCCGCAACCCGATTAACCCGAACCCAACTCACCCGTAACCCGATGAACCCGCAACCCGATTAACCCGTAACCCGACTGAACCCAACCCTCACCCGCCCGATTGACACCTACACCGTGAACTGTGGCTGTCTCCTCCTCTTTGCCCGGTCTTTGCTCATTTCCTTCCAACTTTCGTCTCCGGGGTTGGTTTCACCTGTTAGGATCTGAAACACACTGAAACACAAGAAACCTAGCGTAAAACCACCCCTTTTGGAGTTCAAATGCAACAAACATCAAAGGGAAACGGGGATAAAAAGTGTACAATTAGGCCCAAATCAGTTAACCATCAAACCAAAAGAACGAGCTAGACGAAACCTCTATCATTGTTTGGTTCCAGTCAGAGAAAGAATAAGGAAGAGAATGAGAGAGATTGGAGGAGGAAGACGGAGATCAACTTACATCACATGTGAGGAGCTAGGGTTTAAGTCATTTTGTTTATATAGTCGACTGCGTTAGCCTTTCCCTTGACGCTATTAAACAATTACACACCTTGCCACTCCTTTTATCTTGTGAACGAGAAGAAGTGAAGAAGACAAAAAATGGAACAAACTGGGGAACTATTATTATATGGACTATGATTGATCGTTTAATATATGGTTTCTTATTTGTTTTGGGTAGAATTCAGTTTCTTGTTTGTAAAGTAATTTTGTTAAATCTTAAAACACAATGGATGATGAAGTTACAATTATAAATGATGTTGTTTATTGAGCAATATCTTCATGACATCCATTGTTGTGATTTGCTATGTCATGTTTGAAAATTGAAATATATCATTAGGTCTAGACGAGTATGGAAGGGCCAAGATTGGTCGTCTCCTACAATGTATCTCTTGACTTTATCTTTCACTTCACTATCTCTCGTGTCATTGTATGTATTGATTTTCGAGGTCGGTTGGAAATCTTGTTATCGTTCGCTTGTGGGATTTGGGTTATGAATTTGACACCCAAATCCCAAGCATCAAGGATTTCGTACTAATCCGTGAGGCCTATAATGAAATCCATGAAACAAACAATGGTCTTTTTCAAATCTATAATCAACCAAAAACCCTCATATATCCATGGTTTACCAAAACTCAAGTTATACCAAAACCTTCATTTTTGAAATCCACGAAGCAAACAAACCCTAAACAAACAATGTAATCTTCCAGATCCACAATGAAACAAATCCATCATAAATTCAAAGGTTTTTAAAACTCAAAACCCTTATTTTCAAATCCAACAAGCAAACGAGCTAGTAATCAATCTCACATTCCATTGTTTTTTTCATAGTTAGGAGTTGTTTGCTGGTTGTGATTCTTTAGATTGATGAATTCTATCAATGTGTGCAGTATAAATTGATGGTTTGCTTGACTTGGTGTATTTGAAAAATCACTTGTGTGGAGGTGTAGTTTGTGCTTTTCATAGTGTTTTACCCTGTTTGGTTTTCTAACCAATCTGGGCCTCCATCAAATATAATTGTCAAAGTAGTAGTTACAATTAATTGGACTAAATTACAGGCCCTGCAAGAAGATATAACTCTCTTTACTTCATGCATATGATATGGGCCACAAAAAATTATTCATGGGACAATACTAAAAAAAGAAAAAAAAGAGGGAATTAACATTAAAAAAATATTGTCGGTCCTTCTTTTCCCCTTTCCCTTACTCAGCTCGAGATGTCTGCTCTGATTCTTTCCTCTCGTCTGCTACTTTCACTTTGTTATGGCCTTAAGCCCAATCGAAGAAAAGATACGAGATGGAAACGTAGAATGAAATATGTCTCAGTTGTCCCCTGGAAGACAAAACGCTGTCGTTCCTCTTATTTATTCACTAGGCCTTCGATGGGTTCGGGTTAAAAGACCCCAATCCGTTAATTCAATTCAAACGGGAACCAACTTTTCTTCTACCTTTCCCTTTGAAGAGATTTGCTTGACTAATATCCAAGAAATCCTCAGTGTCCATCCATCCTTCATTAAATTCAACGGATTCTAGTTTCCAATCGATCCACAACAATAATAGAGTAGCCAATCAAATATCAGTGTTTCTTTACCCTAATATATAAGAAATTAAACATTTCAATCTCACCTGTCCAACAGTTTTCTCATCAAACTTCATTCAATATTTATTATTAAAAAAATATTTCTAATATTATTGATGATTTTCATCATCAAAATTAAGATATGACAAACAAATATACAAAGAATAAATAACCACGAGTACAAAGTCTCAAACTATCATACTTTATTAAGTTAGGGAGATAGGGCGACCGGAATGGAACAAAGCTACTGGCTTTCCTAAGTTACGAAGAAGTATTGAACAAAATGTAATGATAATTTGACGAGCCACTACTAACTATACATTGAGTTACATTAGACATGAAAAATGTCAACATTCATCGTCACTTTAAGATAAGGCATGTAGTGTCTATAATGATATATTCGATTATGCACATGCATATTCAATTAGTGTTATTTTAATCAACTTTCTTCATTCTAGTGTATTTATGTTGTTCTTTTCCTATTGCGTAATGTGAGAATATTGGTTGGAGTTATAAAGAGAAATTAGTACCCAATGTGTATGGGCATGGTTTTGATTTTGTACTCGTTTCTTATGTGAGTATGGATATGGGCAAGGTTTTGATTTTGTAGTCGTTTCTTATGTGGGTATGGCGTATGGGTAAAACCTGATATGTATTTTCAACTGTGTGTTAATGTTTTTTTGGGACTTATGTTTGATACATGACTTACTCTCGAAGAAGGTGATTGGCGTGGGCAGATTACGTGACAGACTATACTACTTGGAGCCTATGTCGAGTGAGGGGGTAGCCATGGCAGTCAAAAGGGGTCCGAATAGATCAACTAGTGACCGCTTTACGGAGGAAGGAGTTAAGCAAGGGTCAGGAGATTGATATTGTTCCATCAAATTTTACAGATCATTGTGGCATTTTGGTAACCACCAAAGCTAGCATGAAGCATTTGCCTAAGTCATTCAAGTTATGATTGAAATGGAAGAACATTTAGCTCCATCTAGGCAAAATTGATCGAGCAGAAGAACATTAAGATACAACAAAGATAAAACTAATAAAAGACTATATACAACTTTCAAAGCTAAAAGTATTGGTCATATAAAAATCAAAGATGAGATGGTTGAAATATGAACACCCAACTTATGATATAGTCGATACTCTTATTTTTTTTTTATAAAGATACTTTTATTATTTGATTATTCGAGATTTGGATATAATATAGCCACAAAATCAAATATATAAAGAAATTATTAAAATAATTACATTTAAAAAAATGAAAAATATCTATAAACAAATAAACAAAAACACGGGATGGCCAGCCCATCACATGTGATCCGAACAAATGGGCAGAAATGGGCCAAGAAAATACATATGGTCCGAACGAACAACCCATCACTACATCACATAACAACGATCCATGAGTCTTCAGGTTCCACACCAAACCTCCTTCCCCCACAGGCCACAACCACCCATGCCTCCCCCCGATCATGGTTTCTCTCCATTCGTCGAACAAAATTGCTGCCTCCGTGCAAATGCAGACACATTAATCATAGTCTCAGAGATTGTTCGTCGACTGATCTCCCTCACAAGGGCGAGTGTGGCACGCAAAATGAAATCCCCAACACAAGCTCGTGCGAATAAAGGTAAGAATGATGGCAAAGAGGTGTTCTCGTTGCCACATCACAAAAGGAACATATGCAACCCCAGTAGGATATCGGAGGCGATCGGAGCAAAGAATGTAACAGAAGAGAAGCTGGAGAAGCTAAGATTTCTTGGCATAGAACATGTGGTAAATGTCAAGATCACAAAGATGCCAAATTCGTTTGTAATGTGGGTTGTAAATAACTTCAACATCCAGAACCAGTCTTTTCATCTCCTTCGTTATGATTAATTCACGATAATAGAGCACGATGTTGATACAATGTCGACATATCAAAGGGAATCAGCACACAATGAAAGTGGATGGAAAAAAAATTAGGTCTTACAAATGTTTTGTAAGGAAATGCCAAGCTATCGCATGTGCGATAGAAACCCAAATAAATGGAGGGACCTATTTTTCATCTATGTCTTTGATTCTCTATTGTGTCCTAATGGAAAACAAAAGGAAGATCTGGCACATTTGAAGTTCATGCAACCAGACATGGAAAAAGACTTCAAACAACATAACTGGTGCAAGTACGTTGCATCATACTTTCATGCTATAATGTGCAAAATGATCGCCCATGGATTGGCTAGTTAATGTTCTAAACTATTTACAATTTGTTTGCAGGCATACGATTTGAAGGAACGCTATGAGCAACACAGGATGGCCATCCTGAAAGCATCAGAAGAATACATTTCAAAAATCAACCAGATGAGTGAGCATATAAAAATGTTAAAGCAACGTACTGGTGCTCAGTCCGTTGGTGGGAAAGACATTGTTGTGAACGGTTACCATGGTACACACTATTATCCCTTTATAAGATTTTGCATATGTAGAAGGGCATAAACAAAAATCAAATGCAAGGCATGTTGAGAATTTAGTAAACAACCATACAGAGAAAACAACTGTACAACTGAATGATAATATCCATTATCATAAAAAAAACCAACACATTAGTTAGTCATACATACTTTTCACAAACAATATTAAAAAAAAATACTTACACTTATAACTGATCTTAAAGAAGTATCTTTAGAATGGAAATTTTCATTAGTCCTGTGAAAATAATTAGATTTAAATCCATACCTCTTAGTGGTATCAAAATTCATTAAACATTCCATCATCTACTCTATATGATATCCGAACTATTTGACATGTGACATCTTCATCGTCCAATATATACCGTTAGCAGTTGCGGATTTTGCGCTAACAACGATTGTCAATTTTGGCTATAGATATTGCCTATGTTTGGCCCTACTTTACAATTCAAATGGTTACCTCCCGGCTTCGGTAATTAACCAATGGCGTTTTTTAAGCGTAAGACTCTCTCAACCATGGTATTCAAATGGGTCGTGGGTTAATCCACAAAAGCAATTCTCCAACTCCCTATTAAGAAAGTTGACTAACATTTATAATAAGTTCATAGCGAATTAACAAGACTATATCAATTTAGACAGGTAGTATAAGAAACAACATAATTTAATGTGAAAATAGGGTGCGAGTCATCCAATCCACCCACCACCCACTCGCATAAATCTGGGTGGGAGATTTGTCAATCCGCAATCCACCCACATCAATCACCTACTACTTGCGAGTCTGGTTATTTACGGGTTTTTTTAATCTTACCAATTACAAGAGGATGAAAAGGCTCTTCGATTCAGGTTTTTCATCCATTACAACGTATGGGTTCTATCTAAATTAAATTAGTTCATCATTCGTATGTCAATTATACCAAAAATTTGGGGATCCCCTTAAATTAGAAATTATCTAACTAGATATATGAACAATGTCCAACCATTCTCGGTATCATATTATACAATTATTCACGAACTGATCACTAATTAGATTCCGAAACTTGATCTTAAAGTATCCGAAAGATGAAACGTTATTCAACATTTGCAGTTGCAATCGGTAAAATCAATAACTTTGATAATTAGGTAAACCAATGGATATGATAGAGTGCTGGTAATAAGGGTAACTAGTAATTGGGTCTAATTGTAACCTAAGGTAAAACATGGGTACCAGTAATTGTACACTTTTTATCCCCGTTTCTCTTTGACGTTTGTTGCAATTGAGCTCCAAAAAGGGGGTGGTTATATGCTAGGTTTCGTGTGTTTCAGATTCTAACAGGTGAAACCAACCCCGGAGTCGAAAGTTTGAAGAAAATGAGCAAAGAGGAGGAAACAACCTATGTTCAAGGTCTGCCATTGGAGTTCAAGGTCGTAGAGGACCGTGAACTGGAGCCAAAATTCGTGAACTGCGAAGTGTCCAGTGCGATTCCAGAGGTTACGAATGCCGAGTGAGTTCACGGTCGCAAAGACTTGCGACCGTGAACTCAAAGCACAAACAGTGAACCGTGGATGTGAAGCGGTGCGTTTTGGTCTCAACACTGAGTTCATGGACGCATTTCAATGTTCACGACCGTGAACTGAGGTCTAAGACCTTGAACTGATCAACGCGTCCTTGAACTGAGGTCTAAGACCTTGAACTGAGTGAATTGAGGTCTTAGACTGTGAAAAGAGCCCGATCTGGGTATAAAACGAGAAAGGAGCTGAAGGAGAAGAGGGAGCTTTTTTGTAGGTTTTATTTTTCAGAATAAAGAGGGTTTCTAGTGAGAGTTTAGGGTTTCCTCTTCCATTCTAGAGAGAGAAAGTGCTATTCAAAGGAGGAAGAAGGAGATCTGGGCTTTCCCTAAGCTAGAGGAGTGAAGATTCTTACCTCTCAAAGGAGATTCAAGCAAGGAGGAAAGAAGATTGTCATCTTTTCATGGTTCTTTCTCTCCTTTTTCTTGTTTTCCTTTGTCTAGCTATGGAGCCAACCTACTCACTTGGGTATTGTGAATCCTAGTCTAGATATGTGTTAGGATGTAAGAACATGATTCTATTTGTGTTGATTGTGCGTTTTATATAATATTTGAGGTAATAATCATGATTTGTGGGTGTTTCTTGCATTATCTCAATGTTGGGTCAAATACACCTAGGAGGTGGAAATCCCCCTTTGGGCCATAGGGAGCTTGACCTCCTACCCACTTGGGTAACCCTTTCTATGTTAATCTAGGGCCAAATCCTCAAGTATCGGAGTAGAACCTTGATTCCCACGTGATTGGTCTCTTCGCCGTCTGGATTAAGTTCCAAGGAATTGGTTTGCAATCATTAGTCAACCGGTTTAGAAGGGCTAGATCGTCTAGCCTAGAGTTGCAATCCTCAACCGAAAGGTTAAGACAGTTAGACCGCTAAATTAATGCAACAATCATAAATTGGTCAACTAAGGGAGTTAGGCTTTCCTCGGTGGATCGGTTAAGAGATCTAGATTCCCTAGCTTCGTGTCACAACCCTTAATCGATCGACAAGGAGAGTTCGCCCCTAGCTAGATGCACCCACCTCACGGTATAGGAACACATCCTTCACAATAGAGTTTCGTTCATGATTTCTTAATACAAGACTTGGGGAAGCAATACCCAAGTGAAGTCCTTTGGTATAGAATTCTCCTCGATCTACTTCCCTTGCTTTTGTTTTTAGTTTGTAGTTTACTTAGCTCTTAGATTTAAACCTAAAACTCGTTTGCTAGATAACAACCTAAGCGATTGAAGTAGGGGTACATGGACCGGCCCGAGTCGACATTCTAAATACTTGCCCTATACTGCACCCGGCTAGAGTTTAAAAACTTGGGCTCTAGTCGGGATTAATTCGCGGTTTAGTTCCGAACAAGTCAAATTTTTGGCGCCGTTGCCGGGGAACCGCGGTCCACTATTTTGAAAAGGTCGTTTAGTGTTACTTTAGAATTTTTTATTTTGTTTTGTCTTGTCTTGTGTTTTGTTTTTGTGTTTCATCTTTGTGGGATGCAGAGTTGAGCCATGGATCCCAAGACCGACTCTTGGCGGTTGGTGAAGAAAAACTCGATGGTCGAGGAAGCTTGTGCACGGTTCACCCAAGACCGACTCTTGGCGGTTGGTGAAGAAAAGGAAGATGAAGAGGAAAGCCTCGAGGATGAATTGGAACGGTCGGAAGTTGTCACGGATGGCCACCGTGATGCTCGAGACTTGGAATGTCCTCTTGAGGTAGCCACCACTCTTCCACATTTCACGCCAAGCGTTGAAGAGGAAGTTCTCAATGACGAGATGAGTGTCGAGTCAATCGAAGACATAGCTTGGAGACTCGCTATTCAAAGCTTGCTAGCGAAAGAGCGAGGAAAGATGAGGAAAGAAGAAGTTATGGAGGAGGTAGTAGAAAAAGAAGAGGAATTTCTTGAGGATCCCCGAGAGGAGGAAATGGAAGAAAAAGGAAGGAAGGTTGAGGAAGAAGAAGAAAGAGCAAGTGGCGTCCAAGACAAGGACGAGGTCAAGGTGGATGAAGCATCCACGAGTTACAAGAGCTACCAATGCTTTCCGCCCAACCTCAATGCACTTTTGGAGAAGGACACATTTGCGGCTCTTTGCCAAGCCAATGTCAAACCATCAACGATCCCTCTTGGTGGATGCGATGGAAGCAAAGCGATGATGCATTACATGGTGTGGGGCAAACAGAAAGAAGGAGAAGGAAAGAAGGAGAGGTCTCGTGGGTGGAGCCTCATGATAACTTAAGTTCACGAGCCCTCAATCATGGATTCATTCAATGCTCGTGACTTGAGATTTCATCACACCGACGAGAACCTCAACTTTAAGGAGGTTCTTTGGTGGACCGAAACTTGAAGAGTAACCGTCCGGCTCACGACGTTAAAGAAGCGCTTGTTGGGAGGCAACCCAACCATTTGTTTGTTTTCTTTTGGTTCCAATGAGTCAACCCTTTGTTTTGCCGCCTCCTTGCTCTTCAAGATCTCACCCGCCCTTCGCTCCCGAACACCAACATTCAGCACTATCCAGTAACATCGTTCTACCTCCTTCTTTTACGCCATTGAGGACAATGTCGAGCTTAAGTATGGGGGGTAGTCCACTACAAGAAAATGTATCTTCAGTCACGAGATCGTTTTGTCACGGGTGTATTCACATGACGAAAAACTAAATATTTATCACGGGTTAATGCCATATTTGGTCACTGTGATTACTAAATTGTGTCATGTTTAGTCACTAGAAAAATTTAATATCAAATTTGGTCACTACAATTACTAAAACTGGTCATATTGAGTCACTCTCTGTTAGTCTCCGTCCAACTCCGTTAGTGGAGTCCGTTATGTGCTGATATGGCTAACGGATGCGTCTAGTCAGTGCCGTTTTGACCAAAAAATCATCAGACCCGACCCGCCACATCAGTTTCACCCGCCATGTCATACACCAACCCAACCATTAACCCAACCCGATCCAAAACAAAACTCTAACCCACCTAACAAAAAAAAAATGGAAAATCTTCTGGTTAGTGGCCATTTTCGAACCAAAACCCTTCTCCTTCCTCGCAAAACTGCTCCTTCCTCTAGGTTCAGCCATTTTCAATCGATTTTCAGGGAGAGATGAAGAGCTCCACGCTACCCCCTTGTCCCAGATCCTCCTTCCATTTTGCATTTCTTCTTCTCCGTCGCCGCGCGCCGTCAATTTCCCCCATCGTAGCAGAAGACGAAACCCTCAAATCCACCTTCGTCGTGCGCTGTTGTCGTCTTCCCCCAGCGCGCGCCGTCATCAGCTTCACCCATCGTGCGCCGACAGCCCTGGTCAAAACCCTAAATCGATTCCCCCGGTGCGCCAGCGTCAGTTTCCCCCCTCGCGCTCCGGCTCTCTTCTTCCCCGACGACAAATGTAAGTGGGTTCTTTGCTTTTTTTGGTTGTAAGCTAGTCTATAAACTCTGGAAAAGGGGAATAGATTATGGAAAGGGGTATGTGCGTTTGATCCTCTCTTTGCACAACCTTCCATTATTACAGCTGTAGATGGTCTATACTTAAGCTAGTTGTTTGATGTATCTCGAGTAGGTTTGCGAGGAAGGAGAAGGGTTTTGGTCTGAAAATGGCCACTAACCAGATGATTTTCCAATTTTGTTTTGTTAGGTGGGTTAGGGTTTGGTTTTGGGTCGGGTTGGGTTAATGGTTGGGTTGGTGTATGACATGGCGGGTGAAATTGACGTGGCGGGTCGGGTCTGATGATTTTTGGGTCAAAATGGCGCTGACTAGGCGCATCCGTTAGCCACGTCAGCACATAACGGACTCCACTAACGGAGTTGGACGGAGACTAACGGAGAGTGACTCAATATGACCTATTTTAGTAATTGTAGTGACTAAATTTGATATTAAGTTTTTCTAGGGACTAAATATGACATAATTTAGTAATCACAGTGACCAAACATGACATTAACCCTATTTATCACAGTAAGATTTTACCATGGCCGTTAGTTGTTAAACCGAAATGAGTGCTTCTTCCCGTGACTATTGATGGGCGGGAATGGGAAACTGAAAATTTTTAATTGGCGCCTTATCATTGGCGGTATCCCCAAAATTTTTGGCTCCCTAAAATTTTCAAGTGACCCACATTTTCACTTTACTAAATTTTCAATTGGGCGTGAATCTCTCTCCCCCATCCGAGAAGAACAAAAACCAGAAATTCCCCAAGGTTACGACCTCTGTTTTCGCAGCAGCTAACGACCCCTCTCGTCTCAATCCCTCTCCTCTTGCCTCCATCTCCAGATGTCACCCAAATCCCTCTTTCTACCATTAATCGCTGCCGGCCACCATATCCAATTCATTGTTTTCGTCAATCTCACCACGATTCACCAAGTCCGTCGCCGCCATATCGCTTTATTGTTTCCCCTCCCACAGCGATTTCTAAACGTCAAGGCCTTGTATCGTCCTGTCTGCTCTGCCCATTTCTTCGTCCATGTCAAATTTGATTACTCCCGGAGTTCGCCTTTGTCGCCCTTCACTTGTCCATTGAGTTAGGTCTCCGGTCTCCCCCCACTATCGACCATCGTCATAGCCTTCGGATTAATTGGGTTTTTGTCTCCTTGTCTTTCTCATCATCGATCCCTTCTCCATCTCCATATCCCTTCTGCATCCAGTCATCTTCGTTCATTAAGCTTTGTTTCTTCTCTCTTTTTTTGTGCTTTGTCGAAACCCTTAACTCTTCTTTTGATTGACAGATAAGCTTTGCACGAAAAGAGAACACATCGCTACTGCAGTTAGATACCAGATCCTACATCTACCACCATGCAACCTCAGGGCTAAGACTATACTACCGTTCAAGATCCAGGTCTGATATAGATTAGCCTTGCAATCCTTGTCCTCCCCTGCTCTTACAAAATGGTATTTTGTTCTTGATGTTCCAGTTCAAAAGGTTGAACGAGTTCTCAATATTAGAATATGGGTTTAGCAGAGGCATACTATTTGGTTGCCTCCTTAATTTGTTGGGGCTGGTTATGCTCTTCACTGAACCGTGTCCATTGTTCAATTGGAGGGTTTTCATTTGCATCTTATTTGAACCTTGTTCCTTCAAACTTTTCATTCACTCTAATGATTTAATGAACGGTAGATTACAGGTTGGACTCTGAGGTTTGGTCTTTTTATATGTTTTGGTAAAGGAGTTTAGTGCCTCCTTTTAAATGGGGTGGGTAAAACAAAATGTAAGTTTTTCTACATTTTGATAAATGAGTTAGTCCAGTTCGGTGTTCTATAGGTCGATGTTGATGTTGGCAGTCTCCTCTGATGCGTTATATGTTTTCCTACAGTTAAAAATGTTCTAAGGTGATATTTTCACTTCTAATCAAGCCGGTAAATGATTCATATTGTGTACTTTTCCATGCAGGCAACAAGAACTGTAGAACATTGCGAGTGGATGAACAAGATGTTATAGGAAATTTGGTCGAAGTTTATCAAACCAAAGCTTTCTACACGGTTCTCATACATAGTGGAGGTTGGATTTTTCAAACCAAAGCCATCTACATCCATGAAATAGCAATTTTATTTCATATGTGGTCCCTATTGCCACATTAGCCACTTTTTTCATTTCACTACAAATCACTTTCATTTCCTCTACATCAATGAAATCCATTATCTATTTCATAGTGGGCCCACAAAACAAAAATACACTCTCTCACAACTCACAAAATATAATAGAAATGAAGAAAAAAATAGCATAAACGTGGGTGGAGCCCACTCTTGCTCTTCCATTTGGTATTTCATTAAGTGGAAGATCCCACTTTATGAAATAGGGGCTACAACAATGGAAGGGGAAATGAAAGTGCCATGTAGGATATGAAATAGCAACATGACAGCCGTTGTGGATGCTCCGTTGTTGAACTTTTTGTAGCTTGCAGATAGCATCAATTGGAGGAAAGATTTAGTCCATGAAAAGTACTTGCGATTGCAATTTGTAACTAGAACAAGTTGTATTACATCTATAGATTCTATGTTTAAGGCTACTTGCAAGTGCCCTCCAGAGGAACATTCATGAGTTCCTTATACTTTTATGATGTTTGTATCGATATTATGAGACTAAAATTTATATAATGCAATTGAAATTTTCATTCATTTATAAGGTTGTTGATTAATGTATTTGAATTGTTCTTGATGTTAAATTTAATTATGTAACTTACCGAATAACATAATTAGATCAATATAATATGACAATTTTGCAGTGACTACTATTGTATAATTAGTTTTTTGTAACGATCGAGACAAAACTCGATGCTCTAACTTGATCACGATCACTACAATCCCGTGACAATTAGACAAAAGCTTGTGACAAAAGATCCCATTAGTCATGGGAACTCCTGTGACTATTTCATAATTTTGTCACGGTAAATTTTCCGTGTTTAAATATTAGTCACGGGAAATACCGTGACAAAATAAATCTTATATTAGGTGTTTTTCTCGTTATTGTTTTCTTTCCTGTCACGGGATTCCCTGTGATCTTTCACCTTTGATCATGGGTATGCTTGACATGGGAATATAGCGTGAAAAAAGCTTTTCGTCACAGGAATTGGCTTTTCAGTCACGGGATTTCCCGTGATCGAAAGTGATTTTTCCTGTAGTGGTCCTTTATGCATATTTCTGTGAATGATTGGTGTCGTTTTGAATGCTTGAAGCTTTGATGTATGCCCAAATTTGAAAAAAATTGAGGGCTCCAAGC
Source organism: Linum tenue (assembly GCA_946122785.1). NCBI lineage: Eukaryota > Viridiplantae > Streptophyta > Magnoliopsida > Malpighiales > Linaceae > Linum > Linum tenue. The sequence continues at coordinate 46,354,313 of CAMGYJ010000008.1, read as the reverse complement.
AATGTTTGCATGATCAAAGTGGCCGGTTTGTGGGAGAATCTTGTGTTTATTCGCATTGACCTTGACCTTGACCTTGAATTATTGATGTGATCGAGTGCGTCCTATGATAATGACTGAGAGGTGCATTAGGATAATGCAAAAGTTTAGTTTTCATGTGTGCAAAAATGAATGGATGTCTTGACTCGATTACTTGTTAATTATAATTGCCATGCATGTTGCTTTGTGAATTGGAATAGATGGTTAGGTGACTAGGTAGCCATGTGAGTTTTGAGCCGATCATTTTCTTCTTGTGTGTTTAGATCCCTTTTACCATGGCGAGTAACATCACAGTTGTCCCTAGTGAGTATGATGGAGGCATAGGATTAGTCCACGCCCAAATGTTGATTGTCCCAAAATGATTTATCCACTAGTCAACCCCTTTGAGCCTTCTGACTTTGGGGGTCGTTCTCATGTTAGGATCTTCTTGCTTATGAGCTTAATGGTGTTGAAAGAACGACCCCCATCCTTTCTTTGTGTCTATACGTGTGTCGTCCTTGTGTCCCGGAACTCTCGCTTTTGAGTTCCATTGAGGTTCTACATAGGAGGATTATGTGCGGTTCTTGCTAGGAACGAAAGTGAAAGGAAGAGCAATGTTGGAGTGAGTTCTTAAAAAGAGAGCATCGATCGTTAAAAGTAGTGTGGCAGATGTTTAACTCTCTAATAACAACCCCCCGCCCTAAAAAGAAAAGAAAAGGAAAGTAGAAAGAAAGAGAAAGAAAGAGAAACGAAAAAGAGAGAATAAAATGGGGTAAATAAAATAGAGAGTGCGACAAGGAATCAAAGAGTATGCTCTAGGTGAAATTTCTTGGCACACAAGCCATTGAAACCTCCACACTGTCTTAGAAATCCTTCACTACCAAATCGAAATGTGATAGAAAGGGTAGACCGAGGAAGAGCGGTTAAGGGAAGTTCATGATGGGTGATAGTTTGGAAGGGAGAAGCAAGGTTTTTGGCCAATGCTAGTTGTCGTTGTTTGTAAGGAAGGTTCTTAGTCGAAACCATAGAACCTTCGAGTTTAGGATGAAGATGTAGGACCTCATGATGTGTTTGCCACCACCCAAAAAGCCTTTTCCCCATGTCCAAGACAATCGCCAGTCATTTGAACCTGTGTCTAAGACCTCCGGACAAGCTAGTGATGACAACAATTTTGTGAACTCTAGCATTTAGAGGTTGCCGCCGTGGTGTTGAGACGATAGGGCCGAGTGTTGATGATTCTGCACATTCTTTGCACCATAAGGTCCCGACCCCACTTGTTAAGAGAGTGAGCGATTCATTCTTATTTTGCATGATATATCATACCCAAGTGAGGACCTTTGTTGCCCATTCGTTTGTTCCTTGGACTTGAACTCTATGCATGGTTAGTTGTGGTTGATGAGTGATCTTGTTGAGACTTGCATTGATTCATGAACAAGGTGAGAACTTTTCATTTGCCCATTTCTGGTGGCCTCGAATGTCGTCTGTGGTGGATGTCGGTATTGCTTGGAATGGTCCATGTGTTAATTGTCAATAGCTATTGAGAATTCCCACTTGGTGCCCTTTGAGTTGTCCCCAAAGTATTTTGTTTGGTTGAGATATTATCTTGTGTGAAATGGTTTGCTTGGGGACAAGCAAACGCCTAAGTGTGGGGGAGTGATTCGGGCATAATTGAGCTCCAAAAAGGGGTGGTTTTATGCTAGGTTTCATGTGTTTCGATGTGTTTCAGATTCTAACAGGTGAAACCGACCCCGGAGTCAAAAGTTGGAAGAAAATGACCAAAGTGGAGGATACCTTATGTGTTCAAGGTCTTCCATTGGAGTTCAAGGTCTTATAGGACTGTGAACTGGAGCCAAAATCCATGAACCGCGAAGCGTCATGGGAAATGCTAGAGGTTAATGACGCCGAGTGAGTTCACGGTCGCCAAGACCATGAACTCTAAGCACAAACCGTGGATGTGAAGCGATGCGTTTTGGTCTGAGCACTGAGTTCATGGACGAGTTTCAATGTTCACGGTCGGAAACTGAGGTCTAAGACCTTGAACTGATCAACGCATCCTTGAACTAAGACCTTAAACTGAGGTCTAAGACCTTGAACTGAGTGAATTGATGTCTTAGACCGTGAACAGAGCCCGATCTGGTTATAAAAGGAGAAGGGATCTGAAGGAGAAGAGGGAGCTTTTTGGTAAGTTTTAGTTTTCATAATAAAGAGGATTTCTAGTGAGAGATTAGGGTTTCCTCTTCCCATTCTAGAGAGAAAGTGCCATTCAAAGGAGGAAGAAGGAGATTTGGGTTTGCCCTAAGCTAGAGGAGTGAATATTCTTACCTCTCAAAATAGATTCAAGCAAGGAGGATGGAAGATTTTCATCTCTTCATGGTTCTTTCTCTCCTTTTTCTTGTTTTCCTTTGTCTAGCTATGGAATAGCCCACCTACTCACTTGGGTATTGTGAATCCTAGTCTAGATATGTGTTAGGATGTAAGAACATGATTCTATTTGTGTTGATTGTGCGTTTTATATAATATTTGAGGTATTAATCATGATTTGTGGGTGTTGCTTGCATTATCTCATTGTTGGGTCAAATTGACCTAGGAGGTAGAAATCCCCCTTTGGCCTATTGGGAGCTTGACCTCCTACCCACTCGGGTAACCCTTTCTATGTTAATCTAGGGCCAAAACCTCAAGTATCGGAGTAGCACCTTGAGTCCCACGTGATTGGTCTCTCCGCCGTCCGGATTATGTTTTGAGGGATTGGGTTGCAATCCTTATTTAACCGATTTAGAGGGGCTAGATGGTCTAGCCTAGAGTTGCAATCCTCAACCGAAAGGTTAAGAGAGTTAGACCGCTAACTTAATGCAAAAATCCTAAATTGGTCAACTAAGGGAGTTAGGTTTTCCTCGCTTGATCGGTTAAGAGAGCTAGATTCCCTAGCTTCGTGTCACAACCCTTAATCGATCTACTAGGAGAGTTTGCCCCTAGCTAGATGCACCAACCTCACGGTATAGGAACACATCCTTCACAATAGAGTTTCGTTCATGATTTCTTAATACAAGACCAGGGGAAGCAATACCAAAGTGAAGTCCTCTCATATAGAATTTTCCTCGATCTACTTTCCTTGCTTCTTTGTTTAGTTTGTAGTTTTCTTAGCTCTTAGATTTAAACCCAAAAACCTGTTTGCTAGATAACAACCTAAGCGATTGAAGTTGGGGTAATTGGACCGGCCCGAGTCGACATTCTAAATACTTGCCCTATACTGCACCCGGCTAGTGTTTAAAAACCTGAGCTCTAGTCGGGATTAATTCGCGGTGTAGTTCCGGGCAAGTCACACCTAATGCTAACACTTATATATTTTTTTATCCATCACAAGCTACTACTGGGATTGGATGATGGTTTGGGTCTTGGCTAATGACGGATGGGTCCGTTTGGAGAGCGGGGTGGGGGCGGTGATTCAAACCACATTATTCCACCACTTATCTCCCATCACTTTCCCACCGTTCTAGACCAGAGGGTTTCTGTCGAAAAGGACCCTAAAAAAATTACATATGAAAACTATTAAATATTAATTCTCAACACAATCCAATTCACTGCATCTAACAGCAATCACACCCTCTATCCCACGTACCGTGATTTTCGTGATCCTAACATTAAAACCAGAAAATAACTCGCGAACCATAGATTTTATCAGTAATACATATTATTCCGCAATTAAGAATTACGAGACCGATGACTAAAGCCTAGTTATTTTTGCTGGAAAACTCAGAAACACGCAAAAAAAAAAAAAAAGATATGTTCATCCTTCCAAGAACCCTAGCATAAATACTTCATTTTAGGTGAAGAGGGAACTATCATACGATATCCTTCCTTTGCGTCATTTTGCGTGCAGGCGATCAATCTTAGCGAAAAGGCCTATGTTTCACGTACTAGAGCACAGAACCCTAGTATAAATACTTCATTTTAGTTATCCTCCATGTTTCGAAACCTACCAACATGGGTAAGGCCGCGAAATCTGCATCATGAGGGAATCCTTCTTCGTCAAAGCATCAGGTTTGCAGTCGCCGGCGAGATATGTATCTCCGGCGAAGAGAGCTAAAAATGAGGAGGTTGTACTCGCCCCACCACACGCCTCGTGGTGATGTCATCATTATTCTCGACGATGATGAACTAGAGGTGATCGATAAGTGTAGTGAAACAGGCAAAGCTCATACTGGATTAAACAAGGATGTAGAGAGCATGGTAATCATTATTTTTGTATGCATTGACCAAAACATATTGATTTGGAGAGATATTCATCCGATTACCCTTGTTTTTGCGGGTCGTTCTGAAATTCAAGCTCCTAGTGCATGATGATTACAATGACGAGCAAGTCAATGTAGCACACTACATTATTTTATCCAGTCTACCAAGAGACGAGATCTTGGTCCAAACCTTCCACAATTAACCATGAAGGTTTTGTGGACCTTATGTCCCCACTCGTTAGTGGACGGTGAGGTAAGTTATTATCTGAGCAACAACATTTGCTAATTTGTTTGTAACATTTAGGTAGAAAATGAATTGTTTATACTTTGTTGTATCATAGATTATTACGGTTGTGTCCGCTCTCGCAACCCTGGAAAAAGTGTGGTAGGATGGCGATCAAAGATTGCTAATTAAAGTAAAGCAAGGCAAAAGTAAACGGCTTTGAATGATCTATGTGAGAAGGATCACTCGGGTGTCGCTTCCCCCTAAGTACTACCATGAACTCTTCAACGCGTCCGTGAACACAGAGGGCGACGTCGAAACGCACCGCTTCACCATCAGGAGTTCACGTTATGGCCACAATCTTCACGATCTAGTTGACCGTGAACTCGTCTCGCGGTAGTAACTCCAGAATTCTCCTTGGACGTATCGCGGCTCATGGTTTTGGGCTTCAATTCATGGCCTCAGTGGACCGTGAACTCCCATGCTAAACCGTGAACTGCGCCTGGATCACCCTCTTTGCCCGGTCTTCACCTCTTTTCGTCCGACTTTCGATTCCGGGGCTAGTTTCACCTGTTGGATCCTGAAACACACTAAAACGCACAAAACCTAGCGTAAAACCACCCTTTTAGGAGTCCAAACGCTACAAACGCCCAAGGGAAACAGGGATAAAATGTGTGTAATTATGCCCAAATCACATTGAATGTTTGGTCATGTGTAGATACTTCTTTCGACGAGGGAAAGGCTGCACTAGTATCTAGCTATAATTGTCATCAAGGAACAACATTTTCTAAAATTAAATCTTCATTGTATAGTTTAGTCGGACTTAATATGTATTGTTTGATGTTCTTACAACCATGAGGCCCGGTGAGGCGAATGGAACTAGCTTTGTTTCTTGTACGGCATCATGTGCTGAAGGAAGCCAAAAAGCTAGCACCTAAACTTGGAGCTCTCACACTCGAGTACAAGGAAGATCACCAAAAGAGACGAGAAGAAAGAGGGAACTTGGACTTGGAGGATTGAAGTTTTGTATATGATTAGTTAATTGGCTTATTCTATTGTTGCACTTGACAATCGTGTTTTTCTTGCTTGGATTTTCGTTTATATTGGTTGATTTTGTTTGTGAAGTATTAATTATGTTATATAGTCATTGCTTTCTCACTTGGTAGTTGTTACAGTGAAAGATAAACAACAATTATGCATCATTATTTCAACGAAAAAGAAAATGCTAGTTAACGTAACCATAAAAAGCCAATTCCTACTCACCCCATGGCCTACAAACAAACTCAATCAAACTAATGAAATGAGCCCAACGTACTACTCAAGTCCCCATTAAAAAAACACAGTTGTATACCTAAAAACACAACTATCGCTTGGAGAAGATGTTCTTCTCCATCAAAGTCTTTCAAATGCTTTTGGGGTGCTTGAATAAAATTATGGAGTGGTGCAGATGTCATCAAATCATTAATCATTTAAATTTAGTCATCAAAATTAAAAATTTAATTGATTGCATTCAAATATTCAGCCACTAGCCCACTAGATACTAGTAATGAACCAATCACTTGGGCCCGAAATGGGCCTCTCTCGTTTGATAAGTACCTCGGCGCTTTGGTGGGCTTCTAAATTTCAGGAGGAACTCTGGGGGGTTTTAAGTTTGGAAGGCAACAATAATCGATTCATAATCTTAACCAATTACACAAACAAATTACATATGGAAACTATTAAATATTAATTCTCAGCACAACCCAATTAACTGCACCTAACAGCGATCACACCCTCTATCCCACGTACCGAGATTTTCTTGATTCTTACGTTAAAACCATCAAATAACTCACAAATCATAGATTTTATCAGTAATACATATTAATACGCAATTAAGAGTTACGAGACCGATCACTAAAATCTAGCTATTTTCGCGGGAAAACGCAAAAACACGCTGGAAAAGATCCGTCCAGCCTTCCAAGAACCCTAGTATAAATACTTCATTTTAAGTGAAGAGGGAACTAGCATACGATATCTTTCATTTGCGTCATTTTGCGTGCAGGCGATCAATCTTAGAGAAAGGCCTGCGTTTCACCTATTGGAACACAAAATCCTAGTATAAATACTTCATTTTAGTTATCCTCAACGTTTTGAAACCTACCAACATGGGTAAGGCCGCAAAATCTACATCACAGGGTAATCCTTCGTCATTAAAGAATCCGGTTAGACAAAGTTGCGAGCATCCATTCTATTTTAGTCTTTCTGCTACTTAATTCTTATACGATGGTATTCTCGATTTGGAGTCGCCGGAGAAATATGTATCTCCGGTGAAGAGAGCTAGAATTGAGGAGGTTGTACTCGCCCCACCCAGGAATGATGGTGACGTGATGTGATCCAATTTGGTTCAACCAACAAGCTTGAATTTCTTGATCGAAAAGGAATCTCAAACACTAACACGAACCATGAATTTTGCCTAAGTATTGTTAGTGTTTCAGGTACACTTCTTTGCACGAATGCAACTTTTATTTGGCTCGATGAAAAAGGGCAAATGAAGGCTTGTTGTGAACCTGGGAAGTTTCTCTATAAAAATGAATGGTTGGGAACTTGAGAAGAAGTTGGGAGAGTTGTGTTTAGAGCCTCACAAAACCCGAAGCCAAAACTGGGAAAAGGCCAGAAATCAGCTAAGGCAAGGAGTGTGACCAGCAAGGCAACTTTGGGGATCTATTCGACATTCATGGAGAAGAGTCGATGCTGGAACCACACGAGAGCATTAATTGGATCCTAGATCATATTGCAATATTCTAAACCCAATAAGGTAGGTTATTTAACAAACACAAGTTAAGATAACTATCCACCCACAATTCTATTAAAATTCCCTCTTCTTCATCTTCTTCCTCTGGCCGAAACGATCCCAAAATGGAATACACCTACCTGCAACAAGAACGAAAAACTAGATAAATAAAGGGGCAATACAATAGACTTGTGGCGTGCTTTTATAAACATGTGATTTTGATTCGGGCCTAATTGCACACATTTTATCCCCGTTTCCCTTGGGCATTTGTAGCATTTGGACTCCTAAAAGGGTGGTTTTATGCTAAGTTTTGTGCGTTTTAGTGTGTTTCAGGATCCAACAGGTGAAACCTGCCCCGGAGTCGGGAGTTGGACGAAAAGAGGCGAAGACCGTGCAGTTCACGGTTTAGCATGGGAGTTCACGATCCACTGAGGCCGTGAACTGAAGCCCAAAACCGTGAACCGCGATGCGTCCATGGAGAATTCTACAGTAACTACTGTGGGACGAGTTCACGGTCTAGTGATTGAGGCCAAATCGTGAACTCCTGATGGCGAAGCGGTGCATTTCGCATCCCGCTCTTTGTTCACGGACGCGTTGAAGAGTTCATGACCGTGAACTGAGGCCGTGAACTGAGCCCAATCCTGGTATATAATGTGAGCTGAAAGGAAGAGAGAGGGGGAGCCCAAGTGTGAGAAAGTGTCTTCTTCTTTAGATTTTAAAGAGAGAAAGGACGAACCAAGGAATAAAGAAGGCTAGGGTTTTCTCTAAGTGGTGGATTAGGAAGATTCTCCCCAAGAGAAGATCAACACAAGATCAAAAGAGATTGGAGGCATCACCATGATGGTTTCTACCTCTTCCTCTTGTGTTCTTCCCCTTCCTAGCATGGAGTAGTACTCTTTTTCACTTGAGTGTTGTGAAACCCTAACTATTTGCCATGTAGTTGTTGTATGAGTTGATTGATTGTTTATGGGTGTTGTTTAATTCAATGATTGAGGTATTTTTCATGTTGATTGTGCATGTTTGTGCTTAGCAATCCAAGTGGCCATTCTAACCTAGATGAGAGGGGAAACCCCCTTTCAAGGGAGGCTCAATTGAGTTGGGATTCCCTAGGATTTTTAAGCCACCTATCTAGGTTAATGTACGACAAACCTCTATGTTGAACTAAGCAATTTGGTTAAGCGCGATTAAGCTCACCAACCATTGGGTTGAGTTAGAGAGTAAGTCAACTATCGATTGCCTTAACCAAGAAGGCTACTTGAGTAGCCTATAATGTATCCCTTGGTTAGGCATACGAGAGTGTGGTCTACGACCATAGTTGCGTTTCCTAGAGGTTCGCGGTCACCTTGCCCGTAACAATTAATTCAATTCCTCGTGCCATGGTAGTAGTTCGGGGGAAGCGACACGCGAGTGATCCTTCTCACATAGAGCTTTCAAAACCGTTTACTTTAATTAGCAATCTTTTCAACCAAAACCGTTTCGCTAGATAATGTTTCAAACAATTGAAGTAGGGGTACACGGACTGACCCGAGTCGATATTTAAACATACTTGCCCTGTATTGCACCCTACTAAGGTTTATACTTGGAACTCAGGCGGGAATTAATTCTGATATTCGGGACGAGTCAGCTTTGCTCTACGTTACTTGTCACATACAATAATAAACTTGTGGTGTACGTTATTGGTCATGTGGTGTGCTTTAACAAACTTATGGCGTGCATTTCTAAACTTGTGGTATGCTTTGTGCAATCGTGTAATAGAGAGAGGCGACTGATGTACCACGCCACTCGATTTGGACCAAGTGCACTGGTTGGAGATGACGAATGATTGTTTGAATGGAAGGATGAAAGAAGAAGACTGTGTGCATCATAATTGCTTGGATCAAATTCAATGGAGAACGGGGGCTGTGAATCCAAAGTTCTAGACTAGAATTGGAATCGATTGAAGTGGAATCGATTGTCGGAATGGAGGAGGCGGCGAGAAATGGGAGATAGAGAGAGAGAGAGAGAAAGAGAGAGAGATCACGAGAACGCGGGACGGAGGAAGGGCTGGCGGTACGAGAGGAGGAGAAAAGGGTTGGACGGTTTGCAGATGAAGGTTTGGTCGTCTGGCCAAAACATGACTTTGGTTCGTACGTCCTGATCAACCATCCAACGGAAGTGGATCACAATGTAATATTTTTGGGTTGGGGGTTTAGTACTGTAATTTAATTTATAATTCCACCAAAACAAAGCCCGCTAATTATCTTGCCCGTTGAGATGGATCACACGACAGAGATGAGTGGTGTACGACATACCCTCATATTTGGCTGGTGGACTATAGGCGTCACCTGATTATATATGGATTAGTCATACACATGTTTATGTTTCGCAATGAGAGGAGTTTGCAGAAAGCAAAGGCGGCCAACCACCTCTGCACTTTTCTTTTCACTAGCTTATATTCAGCCGTTGGCCAGATTTTATCATAAACTTTTGTGATTAGTAAATCTTAATAGAAGTTAAGTACCTCGTCCGAAAACAAACTTTGAAAGTTTAGTGGTTGGTATACTCAAGCGTCATCTAGTCCAACCAATTATGGTAATTAACTAGATTGGCCTACGTTGGCCAAAATAATTTTTGGTCAAAACAGAAGAAAGAGAATTTCAATAAATTTGAGGGAATTAGCTATTAACAAAACCTTTTTTCCCTCTAGATAACTCGTCTTACCGAGAAACAAGAGATACAAAGTCTGAAAATCAAAGTGACCGTAGCCACGCAACAAAATTGAAACCCACCAATAGTGTTGGGCTCAATGAAAGGGCCATCTTTGCCACAAGATGGGCAACCCTATTACTATTACGACTCACAAAGACACAATCAAAGTGCACGAACATCGATAGTAGAGACTGAATTTCCTGCAAAATAGCACCACCCAAGACATCACACACTTCACCGGTATGGACCTTTTGGAAAACCACCTGTCCATCCCCCTGAAAAGTGACAAACGACCACCCTCTATCCGCGCACCAACGAAATGCATCTCTCAAAGCCATGAGCTCGACCAGGAATGGCTCATCAACTCCTTTGTAATGACGTGTTTGCACTCGCAAGCATGGATCTTGTCCCGTCCTAAACAACCCATCCGCCAGCCCCACCCCCATGAGATCCTCGCTGAACTGCACCATCCAAAAAATAAACAAAAGTACCCAGCCCGGAATCAATAGGAGGGATGCGATCAGGAGCCATGACTTAGTCTCAGGAGGATTATTAACCCATTTCGCAACCTACAAAGAAAAATTAAAGGCAAGAGCAGAAGGTTGAAGTTAAACTAAATAAAACACAACCCCATTCCTTGACTTCCAAATTTGCCAAAGAAGCGACACCAACTACATTATCTCGATCGATCCAACATTAGACTACTCTAATACTCGTCGCCAAAACATTGGCATACTCCCCTGTGGCATATCCTCCTGCATACCCTGTAAACCTGTCAACTGCCAAACAGCTAAAGCAACTAGGGACGACAATGGGTCGGGTTGGGTCGGGTTTTGCCAAACCCAAATCCAAACCCATGGGTTTCTCCGTGAAAAAAATCCGGGGTAAAACCCACCGGGTTTGAAAAACTCAAACCCAACCTAACCCACTGGGTATCCGCGAGTTCATGGGTACCCACGGGTTTTTGTCGTAAAAAATTTACAATAACAAGTTCCTATCAAATTTAAAGTCAAATATCAATCTCTCAATACAAATTATCCATATATAAAACACCATTCTAGAAAATTCAAGCAAATCACAAATTAACTATACAAATTGTTCAACACCAATCTATAAAACTTAAGAAAATTGAAGCAGATCACAAATTATCCATAAATAACATGATTAATTGAAATCTTCTTCCTTTCAATTAAGTTTGTTCACTCTCCACTCGATAACATCAACTTCATTCTACACAATTAAAAAAAAAAATTAGACATGTCTCCGCAAACATAAATAAGATTAGTTGTTTGGAATATTAAATATACCGAGAAAATGAAAATTATATGGGTGTGGGCGGGTACCCATGGGCTGGGGTTACCTAAACCCATACCCAACCCGGTGAATAGTGAACAAGTTTAAACCCAAACCCGACCCAAAACCCATCAACACGGATTTTACCCACGTTGATCGGGTTGGGTCGGGTGGGTACCCGTGGGTTCGGGTTTTGTTGCCATCCCTAAAAGCAACCGGGCAACAAAAGAAAAGATGCTCCATGGTCTCTTCATCTTCCCCTGTACAAACCGGACAACTCCACCCATCTCCAATCCCTGAACCCGGAGTGCCTCCCCTGTTGGAAGCGTTCGTCTTAGCATCTCCAGACAAAAAACTGGAGTTCAGGGGGGATGGGCAACCCCCAAATTTTACGCCACAACCCTTTTATCAAGAGGGGAGATTGAATCCTTAGGCACCCTTGGCCGACACTGTAAGGAGGTAGCAGCCAAGTGATAACCAGTTTTGACAAAATAGACCCCAGACGAGCTATAATGTCAAATCAAACGATCCGGCATAGGTGAACAAGACAGAGGAATAGTAGTAATTGCAGCTACAGAATTGGCCAATAATATCCATCGCCTTTTTAAATGAGTTATTCTACCAAAATGAAGATGAATATAATTTGGACACAAACCCTCATCGAATATCTTCATCCCAATCACCCCTAAATGAAAAGGTTGGTCATGAGATTACTGGCCTTAGTTAGAGAATCTGTAACACGTTATGAAAATTCCACATCGACAAAGTACGAGAGTGATTCATTGTTCATAATTAAGAAATCGAGACGCATTTTATGATGACATGGAAGTTCTTGTAAGAACTCCCAAGTTAAATGTGCTCAGTGTGAAACACTGCAAGGATGAGTGACCTCCGGAATTTACCAGAAAGTATAGCGGTGAGATTCTCATTCCTCTGAGTCCCTCTCATCCTTGTCCACTTGGCTGCAGGTGTAAACACTAAACACCCGCCAGAATGACGTGACAACTACGTGTGCGGTGTGCCCCTTCCCAAATCTGAGCAAAATGTCACTTCTTTCTAAAAAAAAACTAAAAAGCAATTCCTTACTTGATTATTATAATTATTATAATCATAGTCTCCGACTCTCCGTGCTCTTTCGGGTGCCCAAAATTAGGATATGCCTTATGAGCAAAGTTGTCAACCCGCGCGTCGACTCTGGTTAACTCGGACCCGGTGGGAATATAGGGTTACAATCAACCACTGGAGAGTTAGCCCGTTTAAGTCAAACTCTCCTAGACCCAGACGGTTGACCCGATAGCACGGATTCCGGGTTGGTAGTGCGCGGCAGATGATCTTCCACGTTGGCGACCCTCACCTTGCCACAGCTCCGTATCATCGTCGACTGCTACGCCACCAACCATTGTCGGACAACCAAAGTGTCGATTGCTCCTCGTCACCGCGCCAAAAGATGTCGGCTTCGTGTATCTGTTGCGCCAAGCCCGGTCGTCGCCAACCATCAAAATCACACCACCAGGTCGGCCTCCGCCTCGCCGACTCTAACTATTTTCGGCTTGCTTCTTTGAAGCGTCGCTTGGAAGAAGATGAAAAGAGGAAATGGAGTTTGGCTGCTGTAAAATAAAAAGAAAGAGAAAGTGATGGGGATTTAGTTTACAATTGCAACCCTAGGTGAGAGTTAGGTGAGGGGAGTTTTGTTATTAATTTATTATCTCTTATTCCTGAAATTACATTCTTAATCCCGTAATCCAAATCTATTAGCAAAACAAGCCATACTATATATTTGCTGATTTGGTCCCAAAAATTTTAAGTAACTTATAACAATCTCTTTTTAAAAATGGGTCAAACGGGTCAACCGCGATTGACCCACCAACCCACCATCTAGTCCTTTGGTCGGGCTGACGGTAGGGGTGTTCAAACGGTGTGGTTACCATGGTAACCGTTTTAACCAGTACTATTTGGGTGGTTTGGTTTGGTTAATTTAGATAATTGGTTTGGTTTGGTTAAAGTTTTTAGCTTGTTTGGTTTAGGTGGTTTGGTTTGGTTTCAGACACTCCTAACCAGTCAAACCAAATTAACCAGATAAATAATTAGCCATATATCTAATATATACACATACTTAATACTTTGAATAACCACTCAAGAGTTAAACGTTTATCCCTTTTAGACTCATAAAATATAAAGCTTCATATTGTTCCTATAATGTATATTTAATTTGTATATGTAGAGTGTAGACCACAACATATGAACGCCTAATTTAGATAAATCTCATACATTATGTTGGATGAAAACTTGAAAGCAAGGTCCTTTTCAGCCTATGAAAATTGCTAAAAGAGTAAGTCAATTCAAACAAACACAACAATTCATTAAGTCATACCATTGTGATGAATTTTTGCTAGGTGAATACTTCTATACTAACAGTAAGATAATTGTCTTTGTTGCATTTATTTATGTTAAAGGTCAACTATAACCAAGTGTTGATTTTTATGTTTTATTCATTATATAAATTGTGAATTGATAAATTAACCGAAAATTTCTCACTTAATGATAATGTGATTTTATATTGATTAATCTGGTTAACCAATTAACCAAACCGATTAAACTTTAGTTTGGTTAATTTGGTTGTTATATTAGTTTGGACGGTTTGGTTATGATATTGTATTTCATGGTTAATAAAATTTAGGCTTATTTGGTTTGGTAATAACCATGGTAACCATTTGAACACCCCTAGCTGACGGGCCAACCTTGGGGTGGGAAACGGTGCGGTCCGGACCAGACCATAGACACGGTCTGTGGTCCAGACGGAGAGGTTGGAACACAGACCATGGACCAGACCATATACTATACGGTCCAGACCAAACCACGCCTGTGCGGTGCGGTCCGGTATGGTCTGGACCAAGCAGACCATGTTAAAAAAAATTCACACTTGTACCGCCCTCTAACCATTCGCCGGTATCTATAAAAATATAAATTCCAGTGACCAATATGCTAGTGAAACAAAAAAAATTGTGATCCTAATTAAATGAGAAGAAATATATGAGGATATAAGTGGGTTTTTTCAATTTTCAAACTGTCACTCTAGTCTCCACGGCTCTATCCAGTATCCCTTAAAAAACACACATATATATCAAATAACATTGTTTTCCTATTCCTCTTTGCGCTACCGCTTCTCTCCCTCTCTCGAGTGATCTGAAGGTTCTCGCGGTTGACAACCTTTGTGATGACATTGATGCCGTTTTGAACCACTATTTATGTTTTATCGACTCCATACTGTAGACATTGACGGTGAATATTATTTAGCCAAAATACACTTGTATAGCCAAAACTTTCGCGTTTGTGCCAATAATAGCCAAATTTGGAGAAATACCAGTTATAGCCAGAATTTTGAAAGTTTTATGACAATTATAGCCATTTCCGTTACAAACTTTAATGGTGTTAGAGACACCGTCAATTAGGTTAACGTTAGAGTGACTAGTATGTCAAATCATCACATACGTCAGCGACAAATCATCATATCATAGCCACTTCATTTAATTTTGAGTTATAAAAATAATAAGTTTTGAAACAAAAAAAAAACAAAAAATATTTTTTTATCTAATTTTCCCCTATCCCATACCAGTCGTCTCCTTTCTCCAAACTTGGTGGCGACGTCGAGCAACGCTCAGCCACCATTTTCTCGAAAACATGCAAAACCTCAGAAAATTTATCTTCCATCTCTAACCCCAATCGATGCCCGAGTGAACATCTTGCCCTTCCTTCTCCCTGCAAATCACTAATCCCTCCTCCCCTGCAGCAATTCTTCATCTTCGGACCACCACTGCAACCCTTCCTCTTCTTCTCGCCGATACCAATCCTCTAGTCGCACCCACCAGCTTTGTCGGCGACCCATAAACCCCAAAACAAGATCTTGTATGGATGAAGTGATCTGGTAGTCATCAATCTTTGTCTGCTTCTCCACGTCTCTCCCCTACTTTGTAGATCTGTCGGGTTATTGTGAGTACCGCCATGGAGATCGAACCGGGAGACTGAGCCCCAATAGTTTCTGCCTCTAGTAGCGTCCACCCAGCATTGGAGTCGCTTCAGTAGAAGACGGTTAATAAAGGTCGGGCAAGAACGATTGTTGTCGCGACGGTTTTTGTTATTCTTCTTGTTGTTGCTGCGAGAGGGATTGGGGATTGGTTTGCATTGGGGAATTGGATCTTGCGATTTGGGAATTGGGGATTAGGTTTTGCGAGGGGGATTGGGGATTGGTTTGCCCTGAGGGATTCAATTTTGCAGTGGGGGGATGGGAGATGGGAACATGGAGAAGAGGACTTCTCCTTTTCCCTTGTGCTAGCACTTTTTTTATTGAACCCTCTGCTAGCATTTGGTCGTCTACTGGGAGGTATTTTCTTTTTATTTTTATTTTGTAATTTTGTATTTTTAATGTTACATCCACGTGGCAATGTTATTGACGAAATGTCGCCATGTTAGCGTGTCTGTTAGTCTAGTCATCTTGTTATATGACACCGTTAAAGAATTGGACGGAAGTAGCAATAACTGGTATTCTCCAAATTTGGCTATTATTGGCACAAACGCGAAAGTTTTGGTTATACAAGTGTATTTTGCCTATTATTTAAGAATCTTTCTGGTTTTTGTGTGGTTCTTTGATAAGGAGATAACGCATAAACGATTGTTTGTGCAATTTGTTGGCTCTCAACTGGATGAAGAATCAACTAACTTTGTTCTTCAAATACACAAATGGATGTTTAATTTAGTGTTATTTTGGTCCGAGTTAGTAAGTAGTATGTCGCGGTCTATTACGGTTTACTGCGGTACACCGCTGTCCAGACCACTTCAGACCACACACTAAATGAGGAGACCCGCAAACTAGACCAAACCATAGTCTAGTCTTACAGTCCAAACCAAACCATACAATACGGTCTAGACCACGATTCCCCGTACGGCCGTGTTAAATTCCAAGCCCTAGGCCAACTCGGGTCAACAACCTTGCTTATAAGAAAAATGAGAAAAATAAAAGGCAAAATACACTTGTGTAGCCAAAACTTTGCGGTTTAGCCAAATATAGCCACTTTTGACGAAATACCAAAAATAGCCACTTCCGTCCAATTCTTTAACAGTGTGAATTAACGTGCTGACTGTACTAACAGATCATCTGATTTGGCAGTATTCGTCCATTACGTATTCCCACGTGGATTTAAATAAAAGAACAATAAAAATATGAGGTTGAAATTTATAATAAAAATAAATAATTATTTTTTATTTTCTCCCTCCACCTCTCTGCCTTCCCCTTCTCTTTCTCTTTCCTAACCAAATCCCCCTTTCCCAAATCATCTTCTTCCTTCCCCTTCCCTGCCCAAACTCCACCGATCAAAGAGGATGGCGCCGGCGGTGAAGAGAACGGGTGTTAGCTCTCCGTTGTTGTTTGCACTGCCGCCGGGCTCCTCCGCCTCCGTTCGCTCCCTTGTTTCGCTTGACTGTAGAGAAGTTAGTCTTCTTGGTGGTCAGGATTCAGAACCCGCATCGATTTGTATCGGCCACGTGGACGGAGAATTGGTGAAAAGCGACCCCGATTCGATTTGAAGACCTTGAAATTTATCGAATGGAGGAGCACCACCCGGGCGACATTGATCTCTTGCTCCCCGTCGAGCAGAACACTGGGAACGATAGCTCCGCAACCACCGTCGCAGCGATCGCCTCCTCGTCTGTCATCACGAAATCTCTCATTTTCTTGTGAAATTGAAGAGGGAACACCAGCAAGGATGGGGTGGGGATTGGGTAACTCTAATTTGGGCTAAAAGCTCTGCAGGGGGAAAATCATGGAACGAGGTTTGTATATATATCCATGGCGGGTTTTAAAACTAGCTCTGGACAATGGTGAAAGAAAGAGGAAGGCCGTGAGGGCATTTTGCGGAATAAAGAAAACAATTGAACGACGTGTGGGATAGCAGGTGTTTTTTCCGCTGGGTTGTTGCAGGGAGATGACGGCAGGAGAAGCTGCAGAAGACGCCGACGATGATGGAAAGGAGAGAGGACGACAACATCGAGTGGTGGGAGAGGAGAGAGGATGAGAAAATAATTTGTGATTTTTTTTATTTTTAAAATTAAAATATGATATAGCATCCATGTGGCAAGTGTTGTTGAGGTGTCAATGATGTGTCCGGTGAGTTGGCAGCCAGGTAAGTATTTTGTTAATTTGACTAACGGTGTCACTAACGCCGTTAAAATATGGAACGGAAATGACTATATTTGTCAAGAAACTTTCAAAATTTTGGTTATTTTTGGTATTTCGTCAAAAATGGCTATTATTGTCACAAACGTGAAAGTTTTGGCTACACAACTGAATTTTGCCAAAATAAAATAATTAACAAATCAGCGTTTCAAATATTTGCATTTGCGGAAACGGAAAGAGAAGCAAGAGGTAGGGATGGCAACAAAACCCGAACCCACGGGTACCCACCCGACCCAACCCGGTCAACGCGGGTAAAATCCGTGTTGACGGGTTTTGGGCCGGGTTTGGGTTTAAACCCGTTCACTATTCATCGGGTTGGGTTGAGTTTGGGTTTAGGTAAACCCGACCCATGGGTACCCGCCCATATCTATATAATTAATTTTCTCGATATATTTGATATTCTAAGAAACTAACATGTTTGTGGATACATGTCTAATTTTTTCTTTCTAATTGTGTAGAATTAAGTTGATGTTATCGAGTAGAGAGTGGAAAAACTTAATTGAAAGGAAGAAGCTTTCAATTAATCATGTTATTTATGGATAATTTGTGATTTGCTTCAATTTTCTTGAGTTTTCTAAATTGGTGTTGAACAATTTGTATAGTTAATTTGTGATTTGCTTGAATTTTCTAGAATGATGTTTTATATATGGATAATTTTTATTGAGAGATTGATATTTGACTTTAATTTTGATAGGAACGTGTTATTGTAAATTTTTACGACAAAAACCCGTGGGTACTCATGAACCCGCGGATTGGGTTGGGTTTGAATTTTTCAAACCCAATGGGTTTTACCCCGGATTTTTTTCACGGATAAACCCATGGGTTTGATTTTGGGTTTGGCAAAATCCGACCCAACCTGACCCATTGCCATTCCTAACGAGAGGGTGAGAGGGGAATCGCCGAATCGGGCACGCGAGCGACCGAGCGAGCGAAGCAAAGAAGGCGGGTGAGGCGTGGCGTGGGCGGGAGGAAAGAAAGAAACAGGCAAAACGGTCGTTACGATGGAAAAAAAGAAAAAGGGGAAAAAGGACAAAAAGAAAAAGTGCTTGGAGAAGGGGTCGCCTTCTCTCTCTTTTTCATTTTTGCTCATTTCTTATTTCTCTCCTCCTCCTCCTCCTCCTCCTCCTCCACTTTCAATTCTTCTGGCGATGCGAATACCATGGCAGGGCAAGAAGAAGAATAGTCGCGTGTCTGAATTCGTAATCCCAAAACAAAAACAGAGTTTCCAGTTAGATTAAATCTTACGCTGTCCCATTCTATTTCCCTCCAGAAACTTTTCCTCCCTACGATTCCAATCTCGCTGGAGCCTTGTCTTCTCCGATTCCTCTATCTATCTCTCTCTCTCTCGTTTTGCTTGGCTCTTGCCAGGACCGCCGTTCTGCCTCAACGCTTCCTGTTTCCTCTTCTACCCTCCCTCCTGCTCTTCGTCCGACAGGTGATTCTCTCATGTTCTGTTCCTTTTCTTCCCGTCTCCCGTCTTCGGTTTGGCCTGTCCGCCACCATGACCATGTTCGTTTCTCAATTTTTTGAGAAACTATGGTGAACGGTGTGGTGTTGTAGGTTTTGAATCTTACGCTTATCTAATTAGGTACTAGGATTTGATTTTCTTGATTGATTGCGGAGGGTTCCCGAAATCTCCTTTTATCACTACCACGTTACGTTACGTTACGTATTTGATTTGTTTCGGATTCAGCCTACT
This sequence comes from Linum tenue, assembly GCA_946122785.1. Taxonomy (NCBI): domain Eukaryota; kingdom Viridiplantae; phylum Streptophyta; class Magnoliopsida; order Malpighiales; family Linaceae; genus Linum; species Linum tenue. The sequence continues at coordinate 46,335,170 of CAMGYJ010000008.1, read as the reverse complement.
GAATTCAACAGAGAGCTTTCTATATCCGTCTGAATCTTCCATGATTACGGCAATTTTCCAGTATATGCATCGAATTCTTTTCTGTGGAGCTGCGTGATATATTTTATGATGATAATCACGCTGTTGGTCGCGTAATTGATCCAACAGTTGGCTAGGACAAGGACATGCACAATTTCACTGTTGGATTCCCTTACAGTCCTCTTCTTTCCACTCTATGCATCTGCCCATTGATATCCATCTTCAATGCTTTCTCTTCCATTGTTTGTCCTGACCTGCACCATTTATTATGCTTCTCGTTCTTGCTATATCTCCACTTCAGGGTAGAGCTAGAAGCTTATGGGTGCCTAGGGGTAGCCCATTAAGACATTTCTCTTCTTGTTGGAACCTGTTTAATGCTTCTTTTTGTCTCTGTCTATTTGCTGGTGCAGAGCCATGCCTGCATTTAGTGCTATAGCGTTGGACAGGTTGTTAGAACCTGGAGCTTCTCAATCTCAAGACAAGTCTATTCCGCCCAGTGGGTACCTTGTTCCAAACCCAAAACCTCCTCCACCTCGTTCCACATTGCAGAGGAGAAACAGCACCTCAATCACAGAGAAGAGTCCTCATCGCCCTCAGCTAACCCCTTCACTATATACAACTCCTGAGGCAACTCCTGTCCCTCCTGGTTCTCCCACTTCGTATGCCTCCTCACCGTATATTATCAACCACAAGCGAAGAGGCCCACGCCTTGCAAAGAGCACTTCTGTAGATAACATTGCATCTCAAGGGAAGGCCTTAGATAAAGACGAAGCCAAAGGGAGCTCAAAGAGTTCTGAATCTCAGGTTCATGATGTAGCTAGAGATAAGCCTGCTGCTTTAGCTCGTCTGAACTTTGATAAAATAGAGCCTGTGATTCATGAGATTTCTGTGGAGAAGGAGCTTCCTAATGGCATCTGCAATATATCTCCTAAAGCATTGCAAATCAAAGGTCACCAGGAGGGTGCAAAAGTGAGCAGTAATGGGAAAGTTGGAATTACTAACATTAGGCATGGCTTTCTGAAGGAAAAGGATGGTTCAAGTGCACGGGATAGCGATGTCGATGACTTTTTTGATCCACAAGAATCACTGAGTCATGCTAGCAACACCGATAGTGAAGATAATGTTGGATCTTTTGCTTTGCAAAGTAGCAGTGCACAAATGGCAGAGTTTTTTGATGCATGGGAAGGTACACTGCTCTTCTTTCTATATTTTCCTTTATATTACTAAAAATGAATTCTTGCAAGCTGTATTCTGACGTTGTGTGGGATGATGACGGGGTCAGTGACTTCTGAGTGTTATTTTTTCTTCTTGATATAATTTTCATCTGGTGTACTTTCTCATGTTCTTTTTAAGGTTGCTCAAGTTGGGGTGCTGTTTTAGCACAGTGATAGTAGGAGCATGCATATCATATGCATATAGAGGTCTTATCATGCGATTATGAACTTATTTCTGGTTATTATCATCTCAGAACTTTCTTCTGAAAGTGGCCTGCAGTCTGCTCTCCATGATTTTCAATCTGAACTGCGGGGAACACGATTGAGTTTGTTGATGGAGATAGAGAAGCGCAGGCAAGCAGAGGATGCCTTGAAAAATGTGGAAAGCCAATGGCAGAGAATCATGCAACAATTGGCTCTTGCAGGATTGACTGTTCCGCCTTGTCCCATTGATGATCAACCTAGCAGTAATACTGATCCCGCAGAGGAGCTGTGCCAGCAGCTCGATGTAGTTCGCTTTGTATCCAGTTCTATTGGCCAGGGCATAGCAAGAGCTGAGTTGGAGGTGGGGATGGAAGCACAGCTAGAGGCAAAGAACTTTGAGATTGCACGATTGGTTGACCGACTTCATTATTATGAAGCCGTGAATCGAGAAATGTCTCAAAGGAACCAAGAAGCTGTAGGTAAGAAATTCAGTGCCTGCTGTTTACTTATGTTATTTGCTCTGCTATCTCCGGCTGTAACTGTTGGCACTTGGAGGATTTGGCCATTGAAGCAAATAGTTGAAGTAGCTGGGTGTTTGGAAAATCTTTTAAAATAAGTAAAAATCGTTGAAGTGAAGTGATGTGGTGGTTTTTTGACTTGTTAGGGTTTCATGAAATTATAAAAATATGCGCGAAATAACTAAAATGCCTGCAAAAGCTTTTAGAGTTCTATAGAACGTGTGGAAGCATAGAAGAGATGATGGAAGAGAGGAATGCGAGGGTGCGGGGGTGGGGTGGGCATCAATTTAATTCAAATTCTAAAGGTCGATGGTAGAAGTTGCAGGGTGTATCAGATTGAAAAATCGACCATCTGATCTACTAGTTGAATCAAATTGGGATAATAGTCTGATCGAATGCATGCTTCTTCATTGCATGACTGGGTAACTTGCTTAACATTTTTCATCTAACGCCAAGTAAAGAATACTATTTCAATCTGCATTTGGTTTTGGGGACTTCGTACTGGTATAGTTGTGGTGCATTTGCTGATCACTTATCCGCTGCTTTCCTTTGTGTAGAAATGGCTCGAAGGAATAGGCAGGTGCAGAAAAGGAGACAAAGGTGGGTATGGGGTTCAATCTCTGCTGCAATTACTCTTGGCACTGCAGCTCTAGCATGGTCGTACCTTCCACCGAGAGGGGGATCAACAGCTTCAACCGCCAGCGGCTCTGTGGAAAGTGAGCAGCCCGATAGTGCATCTTCAGATTGAACCATCCTGCGCAGTCGATGTTGATATTCTATATCAATCATAGAAGAATAAAAAGGTGGTTGTATATGACGTGACACCAATACAGCAGCTATATCACTTGCGGCGGCAGAACCTTTTTCCTGCCAGCGGAGATTGAAGATCACTTGATAATGTCTAAATTACACCGTGTAATATAGTCATCCGTTCTGGCTAGGCAATCAAGAAAAAAGCTGTAATTTTTTTTTGTTTTGGTCAGTGATTATATGTCATATTGGGATTTCCTTCTGTTTCAGCTATTGATTCCGGCACAAACATTTAGTGATGAAGAGGGTTGAAATATCTGTTTGATGTGCCCAGTTAGCTTAAGCCAAGTGTCTTGGGGGATGGAGTGCCCTGCGTATAACTGGCTTGTCCTGGTTCTGGGATGCTAGCTGGACTAACGAATTGCATTTTCTTGTTATTCGAGGTTACATTCATTCTTCCATATTGGTGTGTTTTCCATATTAAGTATTAACCAAAAACAGATAAGGGTTTCTGTAACACCCTAGACCGGTCGGTCATATAATTTACCAAAAGACAATGTCTTTGATAACCATAAAATGTTCAATATGAAAAGTACTGTAGAAATATCACATCAATCAAATCCAAATTCAAAAGAGAAACACATTCTTTTTTTTTTTTTTGGTAAGAAGAGAAACACATTCTTAATAAGGAAAAGCAAACATCTGTCTCAAGTCCACTAAAGAACAATGCATAAACTTTAAAAGTTCTTCGTGAAGCTTCCTTAGCTACTAACCCCTCTGATGACATCCTGAACAGCAACTGTGCACTTGTGGGTGGTCTACAAGCTCCTGGTTTCTGGCAGCTCCTGAATGCGGGCGTTGGGGTCCTAATCTTAATTCCATTCTTTACATAATATAGAAATGAAGCAAAATGCAAATGGTTGCAAATGTTCATGTATACAAATATTTACTGGACTTGTAAATGATTTTCTTGAAATAGACATTCTTTACGAAAAGGGGCCCCGAGCTCAACTTAACTAGCACGCCACCACGATCACCAAAATACTTAAACATGATCGTATTACCCAGGAGTAGGGTTCGTAACCTCCTTATTACCCATGAGTGAGGTTCGTAACCTCCTTAATCATAACATGAGGTGACCGCGTGCGGCTAGCTAAGTGAGGTTTAAAACATGTTCTTACTTGCTTATAAACTTGAACATGAATCTCATAAACGCAGAACTCGAACATAAATATCGTATAAGGGTTATCGATTAACTCGAATAACATGCGTAATAAATAATTCTGAATGGAATACTAACTAGCTCCCTTAAACCACACACCTTATTAACTCAAGACGTTTACAACTTGAAGATTGGTGCCCTTTGCTTGGGTGATTCCCCTCTTGATCCTATGGCGAAAACTGAAGTTAGATCGGTTTGGTTTCGAGTTCTTAGCGACGGTTTTCTCGACTTGGGACTACTTTGCAAGATGTGCAAAGTATGATATACTAATATACCAATTAATTATCACACTAGGATCATAACTCTTTAAATCTAGTACCCTTGCGGCCTTAGTTAATTTAAATATTGGAAAACTAATCGTGCTAAAATAAAACTTATGTGGTTATTCAAAAGTCATGTTCTAGTGTATATTAATCAATTGAATCAACTAGTACGTTCACTACTCCACCACTTAACTTATTCCATTACTGTTTTTGAGAGAAAGAGCTATCAATTAAGGAATTAAACTCTTGTTTTTAGCCAAATAGTGAGTCGGTTATAACTAGAATCCTTTATTGACATAATAATTTCATCTATCAACTCACCCCAAAGATCTCGCGTGTTAACTAATTACTATTAATCAAGTAATTACATAAATCATTAATTGATAAAGACCATGGACATCTCTTAATCACCACGATTACTTCATGTATCCTATTATCTAGCCTTTTTATCATGTTATTGGATCAAGTACTTAATTAACTCAACTAAACCATTTTATCAACTTCTAGTTATTATTTAACATCTTAGTCCCCACACTACGAAGATACCTAATTAATCAACGACTAAATCAAATATACATAATTCATACTTATTAACCTACAACTTTTTAGTGACGGGTATTGAGTCCGTCACGATATCATTACTAGCCGTCTCAAAAGGTCTGGTCGAACTACTGACTGACCTTTAGCGATGGCCACATAACCGTTTCCAAAGACCTGTAATTCCGTCGCTAAGTTCCAGATTTCTACAAAATCGAATAACTCACATAAATGCTGCTTTTTAGCACGAGGGTTTGAGCTTCCTTACCTCTAATACGAGTCTAGGCCTAGGTAGGAAGCTTTAGGACCTCAGTTTCTTGTTTGGATCGTCGTTTGGTCACCCCGCTTTTTCGCCTCTGAAGCTACGCCATAGAAAGACCATTTTTATGTTAGTTATGTAGCCTTGAAGTTTGAATGGCGAGGGGATTCATTTTGCTTACCTACTGGTAGAGAGAGAACGGGAGATACGAATTTGGTAGCTATGGGTCGCACCTTCCTCCTCCGGTGATGACGATGACGACGACGATGAGAGGTTGGCGGAAGGAAAGAGGGAGTGAGCTTGATGATGATGGGAACAAGTGTTGATCTGGAGGGTTAATAGTGGTAGGAAGTACCGAGAGTGAGATGGATGGCTTGATGGTTACTTCTATGGGCGGATGGGAGAAGATTGGTTGTCGATTTATGGAATAAGGGGAAGGGTTGGGGATATGGAGGGAGCACCGACACCATCGCCAGCTCACCATGCTCCTCGCCCCCTCCTAATTAAAACTCCAACTCCTCAGGTCAGATGCATGAATGGAGTTATTACAGTTTCTACAAAAAAAAAAAAAAAAGATAAGGGCACTAACGGTTTCGGTTTTGGTGTGGATAAAACCAAACACCAAAAATATAGCCTCTGCGGATCTGTTATCGACGTCACAACAAAGTCTATTCACCCAAATTTCTCGTTAGATCATTTGGTGGCGCTAATCACGCAACTCACTGGTGGTCCACCATCCGGTGACATGGGATCGTTCAGCGTCACCACTAGGTATTGTCAGGGAATAACTCTTGGTCGTGTGACACTTAGTACTCAAGTCTCATTAGACCATTAAGTCAGCCTAGCTCACATTCACTCAAACTCACAAGTGTAGAGAAAATTCTAGAGATGGAAAGCTCTCAATTTCTGGATAAATGAAATATGAGAGAGAGGGCTACTTATATAGGCATCCTCTCCACAAGGTACAATGTATGTAGGCCGTCATAATGAACGAACCTAGAAGTCCCACCATACATGAATCATAATAAGTAAGGTGAATACATAATAGATAAGGGGGATGCATGTAAATTGGAGCATGAATCTAGAGATGCATGCATGTACCTACACCATTCTAGAATATTCCTTGTGACATTATCCCCCACTCAATCTCGCGACGCCCTCGTCGCGGACTCCGCATGAAATGCCTCGATCAAGTCTTTGTGACGCCATTGCGAAAGCTCTTTCTCCCAAGTGATGTCGCTTTCTGGCCGCCCCTTACAATTGACAAGATACTCCACCTAGCTTGGGGGAACGCCACGCCTAGTCACAACACGATGAGCCATGATCTCCTTCACTTTGTGTTCATGTATTGTGGTGACGAGAGTTGGTGCCCTCGTTGACTCCCATCTTCCCCGTTTTCTTGATAAGGCTTCAATTGGCTCACATGGAAGACGGGGTGAATCTCCAAGTGCGATGGCAACTCAACTTTGTACGCCACCATGCCAACCCTTGTCATAATAGGATATGGCCCTTCGTAGCGCCACAACAGCCCCTTGTGCACATTTTTTAGGTGCTTGAACCGATAAGGGAAGAACTTCACCATCACTAAGTCTCCCTTCTCAAATTCCAAGTAACGCTGCTTCTTATCCGCCCACTTCTTCATCTTCCTTGTTGCTCAACCGAGATAAGAATTAGGCAGCTCCATCATCTCATGCCATCTGCGTGCAAATTTGTAGGTAGAGGCATTGTTGCCTTTGTACCCCGTCGTCACCGTATTTGGTGTCAACGGTTGCTGCCCGATAGCCAACTCGAACGGGCTTATGCTTGTGGCTTCACTTCAGTGTAAGTTGTAGGAGAATTGGGCTACATTTAGTAGCTTGACCCAATCCTTCTAGTTGGCACTCACATAATGCCTCAAGTAGACTTCCACCAAAGCATTGACACGCTCGGTTTGCCCATCAGTTTGAGGAAGAAAACTCGTGGAGAAGTTTATATTGGAGCCCATCATCTTGAACAGCGCCCTCCAAAACTTGCTGGTGAAGCGACCATCTCTATCGCTCACAATGCTGATCGGGATGCCCCAATACTTCATGACATGCTTGAAAATGACTCGCTACAACACAACTCCTAACAATGGCCAAGTGTAACCAATGAAAGAGACTGCAATATAGTGACACAAGTAATAAATATTGAATCCACGAGTCTATAGAGTTATTATTACTCAACTTCAGTTCATTATCTAGCAAACTAGATTAATGATTGATTAACTAAATTACTCTACTAACTAAACTAAGGTTAAACAACTAATTACAGGTTAGGAACTCACTTAGGTATGATTCCCTCTAGTCTGCAGTTATGCCAAGTTGTAATTCACCCAATCCAATTCAATTGATAGATATACTGTGGAAAGTTCTTGACAAGTCTGGAATCTCGACTAAAGTAATCCAGACCCTCTCAGTTCAAATACCCGCCGGGAGACTAACCTCCACCGGCATAAACTAACCAAGGCACTAACACACCAAACTTCCACTACTGGTTTTCAATTCCAGTATAGAGCAGTGAATCAACTTCTCGACTAAAGCAATCGATTCACTACTTCCAATTAAGGTTGCTCTATTAAACTATGCACATACCATCATTCTAGGTTAAAATAAGAATCAAAAAAGTTTGATAAGAACTCAATAATTGTGAATCAATGCCTCAACTGAATATAAAACGTCAAACAATAATGAATTCGAGTTCATACAACACTTCCTAGCATACAAATCTAGGGTTCCTCAAAACTTAAGTGAAGGGAAGTTACTCCATAGAGAAGAGAGAGAATGCAGGAATCTTATCTAAATCTTCAATCTCCATCTCCAAGCCTGATTCCCGAGCTCTAATGGTGAACAAATCCTCCAAAATAGCTCCAAGAATGATCCCAAGGTGTGCTCTCTCTTTCTCTCTCTCTACGATTCGTCCCTTATGTTTTTTGGGATCCAAAATCCAGCTACCCCTCTCCAAAATCCGCAAAAACGCATTTATATAGCTCACATAGGCCAAGTTACGGGCAAAGTTATGGCCAGCCCGTAACTTTGGATAGGCTGTGGTCTTTCGGTCCTTTCTCACTCATCTCCAAGCAAAGTTTGGGAGACAGGATGATCATTCTCTCCACCATGAGAGGTGCTAGCTTAAGCAAGCAGGAGGCGATGTTCGCCGGGGAAATCAAATCGGTGCTGCCTACTCCCTCTACTGCGAGAGGTGCTAGCTTAAGCAAGCAGGAGGCGATCATTAAGCAGGCAGGAGGCGATCATTAACCAAGCATGTGGTGTCGGCAAATTAGGGCAAAAGCGCATAGTCATTCTCCCTACCATGAGAGATGCTTGCTTAAGCAACACATGATTATTGCCCTGTGGCACGGACGGCCGACGAGGGGAAGGAAGCATGAGGGACGGCGGATTCAGGGCGGCCAATAACGACCAAAGTAAAGCCGATCCATTTAATTTCATTTGCCGCTGCTCCAATTTTATTCAACCAAGTACGAGTGTAATATGTGGAAGCGAGTATGGAAACTTTGGAGCAAAATCAAGCCAGTTCCGACGGAAGTAAGGTGAGTGTAAAGGGGGTAAATTCTACGCCTTACGTATTCTTTAAGTATTATGATTTTGAGTATTTTAGCGAATTGGTTACCGTTGCTTGGTTATGTTTATGTTTGCTTATTCGTGCTTTGCTTGAGCTATGATTTAAGGTGATTTTGTGCTATTTGAGGTGATTTTGTGCTATTTACCTTAAAGCGTTATGTTTAAGCTATGGTTAAAGTTTAAGAAACAAGTTCTTTTTAAGAAGTAACTCACCTTCAAGAAGGTGAAGTCGTTTTAAGTGTTTTTAGTCACTAGAGCCAGTCCGTTGCCTTTTGAGACATTTTGAGATAGAGCAGCAGTTATGCTCTTGAGACTTTTAAGATGAGCAGCAATTATGCTCTTGAGAATCGTGGTGAAGAGCCACCATGATAAGTTTAAGATGTTAGGGGGATGAATCGTTACGACTCCCCTAACTAAGTTTAATTTTAAGGAAAGCCTGGATGGCTTCTCATACGTATGAGTTGGCAACCGGACTAGCTAGTGAGGGATCCCCGTGTCAGTCAAAAGTTTAAGTAAGGATTTGAGCTTTAAGAGAGGAGAGTAACTTCAACTCCCTCAAAGTTTAAGAGTTAAGATTTTAAGATGGGAAGTACAAACAACTTCCACTAGTCAAAGTTAAGTGTTTAAGTAAAGTACTCAAGTATTAGAATTATTAAAACGTAAGGGCCTAGACTGACCCCAACTCACTCACCATGCCTTAGTAAGGGAATGAGCGAGAACCAGATCGGTAGCAGCTAGCTAGAGGAGCAGTTAGAGAGCAGCGAGTTCGAGAGGAAAAGTTCGAGAGCAACCAGCTAGAGGAGGGCAGTGCAAGCGTCACGGAGGATGCCTAGTTAAGATTTTCAGTAGCAGCAACGACAGAGACTACCTAGTATTTTATTTATGATTTTTTTTCCGCTGCAATTTAAGATTTGAGCATTTTATTTATCAAGGGCATTTTAGTAAAAGTAGTACCCGGCCGGGTTAGGGTGTTTCATTTTGGTATCAGAGCCTGGTTTTCCTCTGTTCCTTGGTTTTCAGGGAATACTGGAACACAAGTACCGTGAATACAAGCAGTTGCCCGTGAACTGCCGTGATCGATGCAGAGCATTTTGGCGCAAGGCGTGAGTTCACCGACGTGTTTGATGGTTCACGGCCATGAACTCAGCTCTTCTCGGGTTTAAAAGTTGAGCTGCAAGGAGGAGAGAGGGGAGAGCCACTTTTGTGAGAGAAACACCTTCTTCTGCATTTTAGTGAGAGAAATAGAACTATAGAGAAGAAGAGTTAAGGCTTGGCTTCAAAGGAGGTTTTGGGAAGATTTTCCCAAGGAAATCCCAGCTCAAGGGTCAAGAAGAGAGGAGGCATCCCCAAAAGATGGTTTCCCCCTTTGTCCACTTTGTTGGGAAGTACAAACAACTTCCACTAGTCAAAGTTAAGTGTTTAAGTAAAGTACTCAAGTATTAGAATTATTAAAACGTAAGGGCCTAGACTGACCCCAACTCACTCACCATGCCTTAGTAAGGGAATGAGCGAGAACCAGATCGGTAGCAGCTAGCTAGAGGAGCAGTTAGAGAGCAGCGAGTTCGAGAGGAAAAGTTCGAGAGCAACCAGCTAGAGGAGGGCAGTGCAAGCGTCACGGAGGATGCCTAGTTAAGATTTTCAGTAGCAGCAACGACAGAGACTACCTAGTATTTTATTTATGATTTTTTTTCCGCTGCAATTTAAGATTTGAGCATTTTATTTATCAAGGGCATTTTAGTAAAAGTAGTACCCGGCCGGGTTAGGGTGTTTCATTTTGGTATCAGAGCCTGGTTTTCCTCTGTTCCTTGGTTTTCAGGGAATACTGGAACACAAGTACCGTGAATACAAGCAGTTGCCCGTGAACTGCCGTGATCGATGCAGAGCATTTTGGCGCAAGGCGTGAGTTCACCGACGTGTTTGATGGTTCACGGCCATGAACTCAGCTCTTCTCGGGTTTAAAAGTTGAGCTGCAAGGAGGAGAGAGGGGAGAGCCACTTTTGTGAGAGAAACACCTTCTTCTGCATTTTAGTGAGAGAAATAGAACTATAGAGAAGAAGAGTTAAGGCTTGGCTTCAAAGGAGGTTTTGGGAAGATTTTCCCAAGGAAATCCCAGCTCAAGGGTCAAGAAGAGAGGAGGCATCCCCAAAAGATGGTTTCCCCCTTTGTCCACTTTGTTCTTCCCACTTCTTCCATGGAGTAGTCAACCTTTCACTTGGGTGTAGTGAAACCCTAAACCCTACCATGTAGTTTTCTTGTATGTGGTTTGGATGATTGATATTGGGTATTTTTCAATTTAATGTTTGAGGTATTTTTCACCATGATTTTGCATGCTTGTGCTTAACAACTTAGAGGTTTGCATATTTTTTGCTTAGCATCCTAGGGATTGTGCATAATTGTGCTTAGCAGTCCTAAGTTTGTGCATTTAGGTGCTAGTAATCTACTTTGCCAACTTAGCCTAATTTAGAGAGGAAAATCCCCCTTTTTAAGGGAGACTCAATCAAGTTGGTTTTCCTTCCACTTTCCAAGCCACCTAAATTAGGTTGAGTTAGGGAAATCCTCAATATTGAATTGAACAAGTCGATTAATCGTGGTTAAACCGTCCGACCTTAGAGTTGAGTAAGGAAGTAAACCATTACCGATTGTCTAAACCAAGAGGGTCGAGTGACACGACCTTTCATCCTCACCTCGGTTTAGCAATCGAGACTGTGGTCTCCGACCACATACGCTATCCTCTGCGGTTCACGATCAACATGCCTAAGGCAATTGTTCCAACCCATGTAGCATGGTAGCGGTTAGGGGGAAGCGAAATCCAAGTGACTTTCCCACAAAAGAGTTTTCAAACCAAATTACTTTTTCTTTCTTTTATTTCAATTGGAAAACCTTTAAACCAAAGTTTTATCGCTAGATAATGATTTCAACAACTGAAGTAGGAGTAGACGGACCGGCTCGGGTCGATATATAGATACTTGCTCTATACTGCACCCGATTAGAGTTTAAAAACTTGGGCTCTAATTGGGGTTTAATTGTTGTGTAGTTTGGTGCGAGTCAAACTTCTCACTTCTCATTTGTTCTTCTTTGATTTCTAGGGTTAGAAATGAGGAATTTGTCTCAACTCCTCTTCCCTGTTGTCGGCAACATCTCTGCTTAAAGTCATGAATCTAGAAGGTGCGGAGGTGGCAGACCTTGTAGATGATGTCGCCGTTGCCGTGGTAGAGGATGGAGAGCTTCACGACATCGGAGGAGAGGAAGGAGGAAGTCGTGGTGGCGGGGCAGAGAGAGGGGATTGGGAAAAAAAGGGCGGCAGTCGGCGTCATTTCAGGGAAGCGAAGGTTGAGCTGGCGTTGTTGGTATATGACTATTTGCAATGCTGCCCAATTGCTGAATTGAAGATTCGAGACAAACCTAGAATCAAGAAACGCATGAAAAGGTAGAAATTTCCTAAATGAGTTTGCTATTGCTAATTTATTAATTTGGTTGGTTTTCGTTGGAATTTGGTAGTACCTTATTAATTAACTTCACTTCCTTTTCGTTTTCAGTTCATGTTGATGTTGATTTCATCTCCATTTGGTTATGTTGTTCAGGTTGTGGCCCTTGTCTACAATTTCGTAGGTTCACATGATTCATCAAGTGTGAGGCTTAATCACTCGGAGCTAGAAACTCTATTTCACGAGTTTCGTCATTCCCTTTATAAACTTCTCTCAAGAACAATGAGGGAGATGCCATTATATGCAGAACAAATATACCATTTTTCTTTATGTCCCTCAATGTAGGATTTCTTTACTCGTACTAGAAAGGTCTCTTCCCATCTTTTCTGCTAGTTATATGGAATGCATTTAATGTGCTCCTCGAAATGAATTTATGAGTAGAAGTTGTTATGTATGCACAATAAGTTGATTAATAGAATTTAATCCATCATTTGGACTTGATCACATCCCTGGATGCTACGCTTGGGAATACAAAGTCTTGAAGAGATTTGCAAAGCACTATGCAACTGAAGAAGTTATACCCGAGAAATTGGAGGATTCATTGCTAGGTGCTAGTTGGGACATGTTTGCTGCTACTGAACTTCAACGCCGTGTTTTGTTTCCATTTTTAATAAGGTAGCTAGTTTTGGAGAGTAGGTGTTCCTTGGTTTGTTGTGATTGTTACTGCAAAATGAAATGGGACATGAATTTTGTCGAGCTTTGCCTATGTTTCGTCTGTTCTGTTCTGGAGCTGGTCAAGCTTTGCTGGTTGTGAGAAGTTGAGATTTATTGTTGGTTGTAGCTGTGATAGTTGGAGATTTGCTTTAGTTACTGTTGTTACTTGTTAGTTTACTGCTGGTTTTGGGGAGTGATTATGTTTTGGCCTTTGGGGCTATGGGGTTTGGGTTTTAAGTTTTAACAGAGCGATTTGACAATGGCTACTACTGTTGTTGTGTTACTAATGGCTATGAAGTTTAATTAGTGATTCAAAATCAATGACTGCTGCCTGTGAAAAGGAGTGTAGTGTCTACTAAACTTGCTACTTCTTATTGTTATAGATGCAATGATTAGTGAACACATAGGGCTTCGGCAGAGTACAAGAATGATAGAGATCCATGATGAAGAATTCGAGTTTAAAGATGAGGAAGAGTAGTATGGAGAGGAGATTTCTTTTGAGGATGATGAAGATGAAGTGGCGTCTGAAAGGAATTACTTGGATGATGAAGAATGAAAATTTTCCAATGTGCTTATTGACTATTGTTTAGCATTTCGATATTTTATGAACTTGTGATATTAGGAAAGGGTTGCTACTTGCTTGTTATTTGTTATGTTAAGTATTAAATGTTGAGAATATTTTGCTGCGAATGCGTAAGCACGCCTAGGCTACGCTTAATCGGGCAAGGCGCAAATCAGGAGCCGAGCACTTGCCTTACGCCTAGCGTCTTTTTGAACCTTGGTGAAAAAGGAACACAACTTAATGTAAAATCGGCCAAAGTATGATAAACACCAAGCTAAACAATCACGAAATGAGGGTTAAAAACATGTGCAAATTTAGTGTTACAAAAAAACAAAAGGGTTGCATCCTCGGCCTTCATATCTTTCGGCCCCACGATGAAGACTCCATACTTCGAAAATATGTCGACGACGACCATGATGGAACCACACCCTTCAAATTTGGGAAGACCGATGATAAAATCCATGCTAACACTTTCCCAAGGTCATTGTGGAGTGGGTAATGGCTCCAACAAGCCCGCCGGACTCCGCTGCTCAATCTTGTCTTGCTGGTAGACAAGGCAAGTCTTGACGTAAAGTTCCACGTCGTCTTGCATATGAGGCCAATAGTAATCCTCTTCAACCAGAGCTTGTGTGTTCTCGGTACCGGGGTGACCAGCCCACTTTGAGTCGTGACGATCCTTCATGATCTCACTTCATAGGTTGTCCCATCGCGGCACGAACACTCGCTGCGATGAGCACACCTTTCATCCAAAACCGCCAAGTCTTCCCTTGCTTGATGTACTCGACCACGGTTTTGGCGAAGGGGTCGGGACCAAGGCCTTCTTCGATCCTCTCCCTCAAGGGGAACTGTGGCTTGCTGATGGCGGCAAGTGTGCCCTTTCGGCTAAGAGCATCGGCAACAAATTTGACTTTCCCCGGTTTTTACTCTAACACAAAGTCGAACTCCGAGAGGAATTCTTGCCACCTTGATGGCTTGGGGCTAGGCTTCTTCTGCGTGAGAAAGTAGCTCGTCGCCACGTTGTCCGTCTTTACCACAAATTTTGACCCGAGCAAGTAATGCCTCCATGTTCTAAAACAATGGACCACCGTCGTCATCTCCTTTTCTTGCACCGCATATCTTCTCTTGACCTCATTGAGCTTGCGGCTCTCAAATGCAATTAGGTGTCCCTCATGCATCAACACACCACCGATAGCAAAATCGAAAACTTCAGTTTGTACCACATACGCCTTGGTGGGATCAGGAAGAGCTAGCACCGACTCACTTGTCACTGCATCCTTCAAGGCTTCAAAAGCTTCATGGCACCGATCCGACCATTCCCAAGCCTTGTTCTTCTTTAGAAGATCCGTCAAGGATGATGTAAGATCGGAGTATCCCTTGATGAATCTCCTATAATAGTTGTCCAGACCCAGGAATGATCGCAACTGGGTGACCCTCGTTGGTGCCTCCCATACTTGTACCGCCTCCACCTTTGCTCTATCCATCTTCAGTTTGCCTCCACCAATGATATGGCTGAGGAAAGGAACCACCGCGGCGGCAAACATGCACTTCTCTTTCTTGACATATAGCTCGTTGTCTCGAAGGACTTGGAACACTTGCCGTAAGTGCTCGGCATGTTCATCGAATGTGTTGTTGTAGACCATGATGTCATCTAAATACACCACGACGAAGAGATCCAAGAACGACTCGAATACTTGATTCGTTAGAGTGTAAAAAGTAGCAGGAGCATAGGTTAGACCAAAAGGCATAACTAAGAACTCGTATTACCCATACCTCGTGACGCAAGTAGTCTTCGCTTCCTCCCCCTCGGCTATCCTCACTTCATAGTACCCCGAGCGAAGGTCAAGCTTCATGAAACACTTTGCTTCTCCAAGTTGATCAAACAAGTGGACAATGTTGGGGATTGGCTACTTGTTCTTCACCGTGAGCTTGTTGATAGCTCGATAGTCGATGCACATCCGCAACAAACCATCCTTCTTATTTTGGAAGAACACAGGTGTTCCATAGGGGGATTTCGATGATCTGATGAAGCCAACATCCATCATTCCTTTAGTTGCTTCCTCAATTCCTCCAACTCGGGAGGGGTCATGCGATAAGGTGCTCTTGTTGGCGGCGTTGCTCCTGGCTCAAGCTCGATCTTGTGATCGACTTCTCTTCTTGGCAGGAGCTTCTTTGGCAAATCTTTCGGCATCACGTCCACGAACTCCTCCAACACGCCCTCGATGAGAGGTGTTGTCTCCATCGAGCCTCCTTCTTCCTTCATCTGCAAAGTAACATGGGACGTGGGTTCCATCTTTTTCACTTCTTTCACCACTTGCATGCCCGATAGAGCTCTTCTCAGCCCTTCTTCGCACAACAACTTTTCCGCACAAAACTTATCCCATATCAAGGTAGAGAGTGTTGGAATTCATCGCCATCACCGAACCCTCCTTCACCATGAAATTGACGCCAAAGATGACCGGATGATCATCCGTTGTGTTGATGCTGAAGTCTGCAACACCTTCCTAACCTTCAATCTTCAATGACACATTTTTGGAAACCCCATGTATTGGTATTGCCTTGGAGTTGACGTTCTTGAGCGATCCTTGCCTATTCTCTTAAGAAATCCCCAAGTGCTCCTCCTCCTCCACTCTAAGTTGTTGGTCGCACTGGTATCAACCAATGCTCTCGCCTCGCCTTTCTTGAATTGGGTGATAACAATGAATCTCCCATTTTTGATCTCATTGGCACCCGACTTGACGACGCCTAGCCTATGCATGGAGCCTATCTTCCCTTCCGCTTCACTAGGATTTTCCTTGGTCTCATCTTCTTGTTTCTCCAAGGCTTCTAGCTTGCTCTTCTTTAGGCAGTCCCACACCTTATGTGGACCGTTGCAAAGGAAACAAGACATTGGTTTATCATAGTTACCAGGTCTTGCTCCCTTGCTCGAGCCCCCATGTTGGTACGAGCTTTTCCCTTCTTTGGAGTGGTGTCGATGATCTCTTCCTCCTTTGTTTTTTTAGTTCTTCGACTCGTTTGGACTCTCGCTCTTCTTGTATTCCGTGAGAGCCTCTACTGTTGCCAAGGCAGTAGCAATATCTTGCACTCCACGCCTTTCTAGCTCAAACTTCACCCAAGGCTGCAATCCAAAAAGGAAGCCAAACAGAGCCTCCTTGTCCGGAAGATTGGGGATCTCAAGTAGAAACTCCGAGAATTCTTTGACATATTCTCGAATTCCGCCGGTGTGGTGAGTCTCCGTAGCTTAGCACGAGCCTCCATTTCCACATTCTCCGGATAAAATTGTTTCTTGATTTCTCTATGAAAATCTTCCCATGTGTTCATCTCACACGTGCCTCTTTCAATGTCTCCTTGTCGTCTCCTCCACCACACCATGGCCGTATCGACTAAGTAAAGTGAGGCGGTGCGCACCATGACCTCGTTGACGTTGATGCCTGAAACCTTGAAATATTGCTCAAGACTCCAAAGGAAAATTTCCAATTCCTTTGTGTTCCTCGAGCCTCCGAAATTCTTTGGCCTTGGAACATCCACTCGTGGGGTAGTTTGAGTCGCGGCAGGTCCGTTATCCACGACTCGCTTAATGAGATTGAGTTCTCCTTGAAGCTCGTCAACTCTTCCCTTACTTCGTCTACTTTGCCGTGAATGGTCTCCTTCAATGATTCGATGGCGCTGGTGATTATGGTTACCAACTCCTCTCTAAAATCTTCTAATCCTACCTCCAACCCCGCCATTCGAGTAGCCATGCCTTCCACGTCACCCTTCAAGGTCTGCACCTCTGTGCTGACTTGATCGAAGTTCGACTCCATGTCTTCCAACATGGTCGTGTTCTTAGCAATCTTTGTCTCCGCCTTTGTGAGCCTTTCCTCGAGTGCAACCAAAGGTTCTTGAGTAGATCTATCTCTCTTATTCTTGTTTGCTACTTCTTTGTGTCGCGTCTGCGTTGCTCGTCGTTGAGAATCTTGGACCCGGATCCAGCCATCTCATCGAGGTTCTTTCTTACTTGATGAGTCATGACCTGGCTTTGATAACACCTGTCACGGACCAACTCTTGGCCGTGCGACACTTAGTGCTCAAGTCTTGTTAAAGCACTAAGTCAACCTAGTTCGCATTCACTCAAACTCACAAGTGTAGAGAAAATTCTAGAGATGGAAAGCTCTCAATTTCTGGATGAATGAAAAATGAGGGAGAGGGCTACTTATATAGGCATCCTCTCTGACTCAACCCGAATGCACCACTTTCAACTCCCGATTAAGGCCCAAGTATAAACCTTAACCGGGTGCAGTACAGTGCAAGTATGTTTAAATATAGACCCGTGCCGGTTCATATACCCCTACTTCCATTGTTTGTAACATTATGTAGCGGTTGGTTTTTGGTGAAAACAACAATCTAAAGCTAAAGTGCTTGCAAAGATAAATGGATTTGACACTAATTGAGAAGGTTTCACCTGGGTGTTGCTCGCCTTAGCTAGCAATTACGACTTGTAGGATCGAATGGGCGTGTGTGGTGAGGGGGTTGTAAACTGTAGGGAAGTGTAATAAGTAGCCAAGAGCCACTCTCTTAGTCTCTAGGTCGAGGGAAGGGGATACGATCCAAGCCACCAACGCGACTCTCTCGACCAATTGACTAAGGATTGGTTAGACTTCACCCTCGAATCGGAGTTCGGACGACCACCCACAACCAAACCCTTGGTGCTAATACAAAATAGGAGGTTTTCCCTGCATTAACCTAACTAGGAGACAATGAATTGCCTAAGAAAATACCCAACATTCAAGCCTCATTCAAAGAAAGGAAGGGGGTTTTCTCTCTACCTAGGTTAGAATGACAATTAGATTGATAGACTTTCATACAACACAACACAATCATTCATGAATAATACTTACACATTCACATTAAACACAACCACGCACAAATCATTCAATCCCTACAAGCATTCACATAACTATAGCTAGGGTTTACAAACACCCAAGTGAAAGAAGGGACTACTCCATGCTATGAGAAGAGAAAACACAAGAGAGAAGAAGGGAAACCACCAAGGAGATGCTAGCCTTGCTCCTTGTGTTGAAGAAATCCACCTTTGGGGGAGTAATCCCCAATTCCTTGCTTGAATATGAAACCCTAGCTTCTCCTCTTCTTTTGTTCGTCACTTTCTCCCTCTAGAAATCTGAAGAAGAAGAAGTTTCTCACATTATGTCTCTCCCTTTCTTCTTTGGCTCAACCTCCTTTATATACCAAGATCGGGCTTAGTTCACGACCTTGAACTGAAATCCCAGACCGCAAACCAACAATGAAACGTGTTGCATCACTTATCCCAGTTCACGGGCAATGGTCTGAGTTCACGGTGTTACGACCGTGAACTGACTCGTGTCTAGTGAAAACACTTTGTGCGCTGGATACCTGGCTGTTTGCGGGGATCGCCTCCAGTTCATGGTTTTAGTGAATTTGAACTCATAGCCTGATTTGGGACTAATTGCATACATTTTATCCCCGTTTCCCTTGGGAGTTTGTAGCATTTGAACTCCTAAAAGAGAGCAAACCGTAAACTCCTGATGGTGAAGCGGTGCGTTTCGACACAGCGCTCTATGTTCACGGACGCGTTGAAGAGTTCATGACCATGAAATGATGCCGTGAACTGAGCCCAATCCTGGTATAAAATGTGAGCTGAAAGGAAGAGAGAAGGAAGCCCAAGAGTGAGAAAGTGTCTTCTTATTCAGATTTAGAAAGAGAAAAGACGAACCAATGAAGAAGGAAGGCTAGGGTTTGCTCCAAGTGGTGAATTGGGAAGAATCTCCCCAAGAGAAGATCAACACAGCCTTAGAGGAGATTGGATGCATCACCATGATGGTTTCTACCTCTTTCTCTTGTGTTCTTCCCCTTTCTAGCATGGAGTAGTACTCTTTTTCACTTGGGTGTTGTGAAACCCTAACTATTTGCCATGTAGTTGTAGTGTGACTTGAATGATTATTTATGGGTGTTGTTTAATTTAATGATTGAGGTATTTATCATGATTATTGTGCATGTGTGTGCTTAGCAATCTAATTGGCCATTTTAATCTAGGTTAGAGGGGAAACCCCCCTATCCAAAAGAGGCTCAATTGAGTTGGGATTCCTTGGGCTTGACAAACCACCTACCTAGGTTAATGTAGGGCAAACCTCTATCTTGAATTAAGCAAATAGGTTAATCATGATGAAGCCGTCGAACCATCGGTTTGAGGGAGAAGGTAAGTCAAACCTTAATTGCCCTAACCAAGAGGGCTACTCTTGTAGCCTATAATGCATCCTTTGGTTTGGCAATTGAGAGTGTGGTCCTCGACCATAATTGCACCTCCTAGCGATTCATGATTGCCTTGCCCATAACGTCCCATTTGAGTCCACGTGCCATGGTGGTAGTTAGGGGGAAGCGACACCCGAGTGATCCTTCTCATCTAGAGCTTTCAAACCATTTACATTTGCTTTGTTTTGATTTAAATCTCATAGTTTTCAACCAAAAACCAATTCGCTAGATAATGCTTCAAACAATGGAAGTAGGGGTACACGGATCGTCCCATGTTGATATTTAAACATATTTTCCCTATATTGCACCCATCTAAGGTTTATACTTGGGCCTTATGTGGGAATTTATTGTGATATGCGGGACGAGTCAAGTTTTTGACACCGTTGCCGGGGCGCTTCGGTCCGTTATCTTGAAAAAGTTGTTTTATGTTAATCTAGCTTTTAATTTTCAGCTTTGTTTGCTTGTGCTAGACGTGCTTTTGTTCTCTAAGTGTGTGCAGGGAGGTGCATGACCCGGAGTAATCCGGCGCCCTTAATGCCACTTGACAAGAACATCAACCGGACTCTCAGGCTCCTAGCTCGGGAGAGGGAGTTAGCGAAAGCAAGGAGGAGAAGTGATGAGAGTGGACAACAATTGTGTCCCGAAGTTAGTGGATTAGGAGTTGAAGGATAAGTCGATATTGGAGTTGAGATGGCAGAGAACCAAAGAGAAAGGAGCCGCCGCCCAAGCTCACAACCACAAAGAGGAGGCAGCCAAGGAGGAAGCCTCGAGGACAATGGGGTATTACATGGCCCCACGGCGGCGGACATTTAGTTGCCTATCCTACACCCTCCCGTGGCGGCCAACAACTTTGATATCAAGCCGACCCTCATTACAATGATTCAGAACAATGCTTTATTCCATGGGCTCACAAGTGAATCACCGAGGGAGCACGTGCAACAATTTCTTGAGCTCCCAGGGAGTTTGAAGATTAATGGCGTGCCGGCGGAAGCTTTGCAACTAAGGCTTTTCCCTTACTCACTTGCCGGGAAGGCACTTTGATGGCTCAACAACCGGCCACTTCGTTCAATTACCTCGTGGGATGATCTTCTCAACAAATTTATGACCCGCTATTGCCCGCCTTCGAAGACAACCGAGTGGATAGAGAAGATCACCCATTTCGAGCAAGATGAAGATGAAACCTTGAGGGATGCTTGGGAGAGATTCTCCGATTATCTTCTTCAGTGCCCTCACCATGGGTTCGAAGAACAATTTCGGATTGAAACTTTCTATGGAGGGCTCATACATGAAGACAAGATCCTCATTGATTCTCTTTGTCAAGGGAGGCTAATGAATATAACGTTGCCACAAGTGACCCAATTGCTAGAAGATACGACCCTCAAAGGTTATGATTGGGGTTTGACGAGAAGCGGGAAGAGAAGCAATGAAAGAGGAGTAAGGAGTGTGGGAGCTAGTTCTCCACTTGAGGTAAAACTTGATAAGTTTATCGAGGTAATTCTCGAGGATAAGAAGCACGGAAAGAGAGCGGTGATGTCGTGCAATTGATGTTCAAGCATGAACCATGAGTTGGCGGATTGTCAAGCAATGAAAGAAGCAAGCACTCCAGAGGAACAAGTCAATTTTGTTGCCAATGCTAGGGGGAACAACCCATATAGCAGTACCTATAACCCCGGGTGGAGAAATCATCCTAACTTTGCTTGGTTATCCCTGACTAATCCGCGACCCCCCGGTTTCCAAGCCCTAAGGGAAATTACCAACCTCGACCAACTTTCATTCAACAAAGGCCGCAATTCCAAGGCTCGAACTTCCAACAACCTTACCAAGTACAAGGTGGACAAGGGTTTCAACAACAGCAACAACCCGACAAGCTATCCAAACTTGAAGACCTTGTGAATACCTTTGTGAGCACAAGTGCTCAGAAGTTCGAGAAGATTGAGCAATTTATGGATGTGGCAACTACCAAGTTTACCTCGGTTGAGGCGGACTCCGAAGCCATCAAGCAAGCCTTCAAAATTTGGAGGTGCAAATCGGCAATCTTCTCGGGATCCTCACCGAGAGACCAAAGGGAGACCAACCCCAAAGATCAAGCTGGGTGCAATGCGATTTACCTGAGGAGCGGGAAGGTGACTCCGGGAGTTGTTGCTAAGGAAGCGATTGAGAAGGAAGAATCCAAACCCAAGGATGGAGATGAAGAACCCTCAAAGGGAGAGAAAGAAGTGGCAAGGAAGGCATCACCGATGCCATCTCCGGTGGCTGAGTACAAGCCACCTCTTCATTTCCCCACAAGGGTGTACAAGGAGAGGTTGGAAGCAGAATGTGGAGGCTTCATGGAGATGCTACGAAAGCTCCATCTCAACTTCCCCTTCCTCGAAGCTATGGCTCACATGCCAAGGTAAGCAAAGTAACTCAACGAATTTCTCACTAAGAAACCGAAGTTCGGAGACCTCACCAATGTGACTCTAGGAGAGGAGTCCTCGGCCTTCATCCTCAACCGGTTTCCCAAGAAGCGACCTGATCCAGGTAGCTTCACTATCCCTCTTAGTATTGGTAACCATCACATAGAAAATGCATTGGCGGATTTAGGAGCAAGTGTGAATGTGATGCCCTATAAGCTTTTCAAAAGGCTAGACCTAGGTGAACTCAAGACCTCTAAGCTTAGTGACAAATTAGCCAACCGCTCTGTCATTGATCCTAGGGGCATTGTGGAGGACATGCTAGTACGAGTGGGCAAGTTTTGCTATCCGACGGATTTTGTGATCCTTGATATAAGTGAGGACTCGGATATGCCACTCATACTAGGAAGTCCCTTCCTTGCCACCACCAAGGCGTTAATTGATGTTAATGAGGGGACCATGATTCTGAGAGATGGTGAGGAGAGGATCACTCTTGAAATTGAACCTAAGGGTAGAAATGAGGATGTGAAGGAATTGGTGTCGGATAATTTGAATGTGAGTGGAGGAGAGCCTCCCCAGGCAAACCCCACTATTACTTCTGTTGGTTGTGATGATGTTAAGCAGGAAGTTAAGGAGGGTACTATGCCCAAAGAGAGGAAGAATAAAGTTTGGAGGGAGAAGATGAAGCAAGCTTTGGTCAGAAAGAAGGATAAGGGCAAAGCTAAGGTTGTTGGCCAAGAAGGCAACCCTATGGAGCTTAAGTTGGGAGGCTACATGCCTCGCCCCGAGAACGTGGTGAATCCACTCTCGGTGGCATCATGTTCCAAACCATGATAGATCCACAACATCAAGCTAGTGACGTTAACTTAGCGCTTGTTGGGAGCCAACCCAACGGAGGTTTGTTTTCTTTTTCTTATTTTCTTTTTTGTGATAAGTGAAGAGTACAAGTGGTCAAGTGGTATCCCCGTGCCAAGTTTTGTGGTTTTGCGTTTTAAGGTTTTGTTGTAATCGTTAGGAGGCACGGTGAAATAGGTCGAGTCAAAATTTTCTCAGAAGTGCCCTGTTTTCACTCGAGTTCACGGACGGATTTGAGTTTTCACGGTCTTACAAGACCATGAGCAAGCGAACGCGTCCGTGAACCAGGCACTTCTGCATGTGAACCACCTGTCGACCAACCCCAATTCATGGACGGACTTGAGTGTTCACGGTCTTAGAGACCGTGAACATGCCAACGCGTCCGTGGACGCCGTGCTTGGCCTATACAAGGGGCGTGAACGGCGATTCTTCACTCCACGACCCAAAACTCGTCGGAAAACCGCGAAAATTCGACGATTTTTCATTTTTTTTTTTACCCATTTTGGCAAGCAAAACCCAAAACCACCTGCATACCCATTCTCCCCTCATCAAAACCGGCCTTTGCTTCCATTTTGGCGAGTCTCCGACGAAGCTCCGACAACCACTCCCCGGTCTGTTTTTTAGCCGTTTTTTGCCTTCCTCGCCCGCACCTCACTTCCTCCTACGTCCTACTTGAGTCTCCAGGTTGGTTTTTCAACTCTACCTTATTTATTTTGGGAGAATTGGATTAGGTAGTGAAGTGAGGATAATTTTGTGATGCTTTCAATGTTGAACCTAGATTAGGGCGAGGAATTAGGCGAATTAGATTGCTTGAATGTTGAAATGCTATTGCATGAGCCTAGTTGAGCCTTGGTGCACATTTGGTGATTTGAATTGCTTTTATTTGTAGATTGTGCCCACCAAGTGCTAATTTTTGAATGAATATGCATTGTTGTGTTTGAATAATGGTTGGTAGCCACCGTGGCATGGGTTGGGGGTTCGAATCCTTTTTGTGATGTACCATGAAATACCCACAACCATGCCACGGTGGGTTGAGCTTAAATGTTTGAAATCCATAGTGGAGATAAGTGTGGGGGGAATTTCTTTTTCCCTCCCAATGAGTTGTGCTTAACGAATGTTTCCACATATGGTGCTTGTTTGCTGATTTTGCAGGATGCTTGAAGAAAAGCATGAGTTCATCAGTTACCTAGTGAATCATCCGCGGTTTGGCGACAATTTCGCCTACCAGGGGGACAGCCCGGTCGGGCCACACTGGCGGCTGGACCTGGACATGTTCAACATGTTTAGGTGCCGAGCCGCAATGTCGGGGGTCGTCTGTCACCCCCAGTGGCACCGAATGCTAACTTTGGACGAGTAGATCTACCACGAGCTGTGCGTGGAGTTCTACTCCACGTACGCCCATGTGGTCCCGAGCGGCAAGAGGAGCCGCCCGTACGTGGATTTTATGCTGAGAGGTCAGGCCTGAGTGCTGACCTATGACGCATTCGCCCAGGCCATGGGGATCGATCCGATGCATATGACGATGACGGAGCGGCAGTACACCGCCGATTTTCATTATCAGGCCGCATTCCGGGCCCTCTGCCGCCTCGAGCACGAGACTGAGGAGTTCGAGGCGAGCTGCAGCAATGCGGTGAAGCTGAGGACCCCCTGGAGAATCCTCCACACTCTGTTCACCTGGTCGGTCATCCCCAGCCTGCAGTCGGGACATCTAATGAAGAACAAAGGGCTTATGGTTCTCTTCTCCATGAGGCATCCTACGGAGCCGATCCATCTGAGATCATTGATCCTCTTTCACCCGGTGTCTGGGACGTAATAGGGTGGACACCATGCATATGGGGGGGCATCATCACTAGGATTTCCTGCCACTTCGGAGTGGATATGGAGCGATGCTCTATCATTGGGAGGACCGAACCCTTCCTAGTGGCCACACTTTATAACCAACATCTGGTAATTCAGGAGAGGGGTATCGAGTACCTAGACGGGCTCCGACCTTTTGGAGCCATGCATCCAGTAGTTGACCTAGCTCCAGTGGAGCCAGATGCAGGGGTTCCACCCCTAAAGCAGCCACCTGCTCCAGCACCCGGCCGCCGCCACCGTCTTGTGTTCCAGCGCCCTATACCATCACCTGCAGCTGCTTCAGCACCCAGACCTGCCGGTTATCCCCTCGTCTAAAGGATGGATCGCCTTGAGACCCAGTTTGGGGGAGTGACGTCCCTCATCGACCGGCAGACACACCTCCTCAAGCAGATGGCTAGACGCCAGGGTCTCATTCCCAATCATGTGCCAGGGCCTTCGACCCAGTGAGAGGTAGCCAACGAGGGAGATATGTGGCAGAGCCGATTCCTTTCGCCTCACTACTCCACTTGGAACTCTGAACTCTTTTGTTTTATTTTTCTTTCGTTTATGTGTGTGTGACTATAAACTACTACTACTATCGTATTGTGTTGTGTAATAACCTCACCTTGAGAGAGTCGTATTGTGTTTATGTGTATGTGTTTTGTCTTTTCCTTGAAGATCCAAATCTCCTACCCCGGAAACAATTCCAACTTTCACTCACCAAGCAAAGCAGTAACGTTGTTCTACCCCTATCTTATGCCACTGAGGGCAATGTAGAGTTTAACTATGTGTGGAGGGGTGGGGTAGTCTATTTTTATGCTTGTGTGAGTGTGATTAATGCTTGGAGCCTTGATTTATGCCCAAATTTGAAAAATTTGAGGGCTCCAAGCAATGTTTGCATGATCAAAGTGGCTGGTTTGTAGGAGAATCTTGTGGTTATTGGCACTGACCTTGAATAGTTGCATGTGATCGAATACATCCTATGATGATGATTGAGAGGTGTATTAGGATAGTGCAAAGTTTTAGTTCTAATGTGTGTAAAAATAAATGGATGTTTTGACTCGATCTTGTTGATTACAATTGCCATGCATATTTCTTTGTGAATTGGAATAGATGGTTGGGTGACTAGGTAGCCATGTAAGCGTTGAGTCGATCGTTTCCTTCTTGTGTGCTTAGATCCCTCTTACCATGGTGAGTAACATCACAGTTGTCACTAGTAAGTATGATGGAGGCGTAGGATTAGTCCATGCCCAAATGTTGATTTTCCCGAAATGATTTATCCACTAGTCAACCCCTTTGAGCCTGTGACTTTGGGGGTTCATTCTCATGTTAGGAGCTTTTTGCTTGCGAGCTTAATGGTGTTGAAAGAGCGATCCCCATCCTTTCTTCGTGTCTAAACATGTGTCGTCCTTGTGTCCCGTAGCTCACGCTTTTGAGCTCCATTGTGGTTCTACATAGGAGGAGTGTGTGCGGCTCTTGCTAGGAACGGAAGTGAAAGGAAGAGTAGTGTTGGAGTGAATTCTTAAAAAGAGAGCATTGATCGTTAAAAGTAGTGTGGAAAATGTTTAACTCTTTAGTGTGATAGCAAGAAAAAGTAGAAAGAAAGAAAGAAAAAAAGAGAAACGAAAAAGAGGTAATAAAACGGGGTAAATAAAGTAGTGAGTGCCACAAGGTATCAAAGAGTATGATCTAGGTGAGGTTTCTTGGCACACAAGCTATTGAAACCTCCACATTGTCTTACAACTACTTCACTACCAAATCAAAGTGTGATAGCAAGAGTAGACCGAGGAAGAGCGCTTAAGGGAAGTTCATCATGGGTGATAGTTTGTAAGGGAGAAGCAAGGTTTTTGGCCGATGCTAGTGGCCGTTGTTTGTGAGGAAGGTTCTTAGTCGAAACCATAGAATATTCGGTTTTACGATGAAGATGTAGGTCCTCATGATGTGTTTGCCACCACCCAAAAAGCCTTTTCCCCATGTCAAGACAATTGCCATTCATTTGAACCCGTGTCTAAGACCTCCGGACAAGCTAGTGATGACAACCATTCCGTGAACTCTAGCATTCAGAGGTTGCCACCGTGGGGTTGAGACGATAGGGCTGAGAGTTGATGATTGTGCACATTTTTTGCACCAAAAAGGTCTCAAGCCCACTGGTCAAGAGAGTGAGTGATTCATTCTTGTTTTGCATGTCATATCATACCCCGGTGAGGACCTTTATTGCCCATCCGTTTGTTCCTCGGACTTGAACTATATGCATGGTTAGTTGTGGTTGGTAAGTGATCTTGTCGAAACTTGCATTGATTCATGAACAAGGTGAGAACTTTTCATTTGCCTGTTTCTAGTACGTAGCCTCGAATGTCGTTTGTGGTGGATGTCGGTATTGCTTGCAACGGTCCTCGTGTTAATTGCCAATAGCCATTTGAGATTCGCCACGTTGTGCCCTTTGATTTGTCCCCGAAGCATTTTGATAGGTTGAGAGATGGTTTGCTTGGGGACAAGCAAACATCTAAGTGTGGGGGAGTGATTCGGGCCTAATTGCACACATTTTATCCCTGTTTCCCTTGGGCGTTTGTAGCATTTGAACTCCTAAAAGGGTGGTTTTATGCTAGGTTTTGTGCGTTTTAGTGTGTTTTAGGATCCAACAGGCGAAACCATCCCTGGAGTCGAAAGTTGGACGAAAAGATGCAAAGACCGGGCAAAGAGGGTGATTCAGGCGAGGTTGACTCACTCCTACTGTCACTCTAGAAAATGGCCAAGTGTAACCACTTCCTAACCCGGGTCCTAGATTTGATGACTACTCGGTGAATTCTTGTTATCTAGCAGTGAATCTTTAGTGCAGATTTAAGCAAACAAAAACACAAAGCAAGTTAAACGGTTGTTTCAAGTCGAGAAAGGTCACCCGGATATGGTTCCCCCTAGACTGCAGTTAAGCCGGATTGCAATTTACCAAGTTCAATTTCTATGATAGTTATACTGCGGAAGGTTCTTAAACAATCTGAAGTCTCGACTAAAGGTCTTCAGACCCTCTCAATCTGAGTCTCTAGCGGGCGACTAACCTCCACCGGAGTAAACAGATTGAGGCCCTAACGAACCAAACCCCCACTACCGAAGTAACTTCGGTACAGAATAGTGAATTGGCTCCTCGACTAAAGTCACCAATTCACTACCTTCAATTAAGGGTACTCTATCAACCTAGGCAGATATTCTCATTCTAGGTTAAAGCAGAAACAACAGGAATATGATCAGGATTCATGCCATTCAATCATTCAAACCTCAATCGAATATAATCAAATCATAGAATCAGTACTGGGGTTCATACAATCAAACCTAACATACAAATCTAGGGTTCTCCATACCCAGATGAATGGGAGAACTACTCCATGGAGAAAGAAGCAAAAGCATATTCAGACGCGGAAATCATACTGTGAAGGATGGATTTCTGCTCCTGGACGTTGATTGGCGCTTCCCCAAGCTCAAGCCAAGCTCCAATGGTGATGAAGATCAAGCTAGGGCACTTGTTAACTCTTG
Source organism: Linum tenue (assembly GCA_946122785.1). Lineage (NCBI taxonomy): Eukaryota > Viridiplantae > Streptophyta > Magnoliopsida > Malpighiales > Linaceae > Linum > Linum tenue. Next base: position 46,307,012 of record CAMGYJ010000008.1, on the reverse strand, counting down.
TTCGTCACTTTCTCTCTCTAGGAATCGCTCTGTCTCTCTAAAACTCGAATCCCCCTCTCTTTTGGCTGAAATCTGCCTAAAAGGGCATCACTGGGCAAAACACGGTCGAGGGCACGGCCGTGTTTTGCTCCAGCCCGCCCGTGCCCTTTGCCACGTGTTAAAAACACGGTCGCTACCCTGGGAAAACGCGGGCGTGTTTTATGGTGAACACGGCCGTGTTTTGGGTAAGTCCCGCCCGTGTTTTGAGCTGATGTAGGGGAAATATGGGTGAAGCCTCGGCAGTAAAAGCACGGTCCCAGAACACGGCTGTGCTTTGATTTAGGCGCGCCCGTGCTTTGGCTCCAGCTCGACCAAATGACTTCCGAATGCCCCGAAACTCGTGCTTAGCCTTTCCTTCGACGTCCGGGACCTGAAATGTGACAAAGTAGCACAACCCGGCGTAAAATAGGCCAAAAATACACGACTATGCTCCACAAACGGATAAGAACTAAGGGTGCAAACATGTGCAATTTCATCGTTATCAGAGGTTCACGGGTTATCATTGGAGTTCACGGTCTCCTATGGCCGTGAATCGCGAGGAGTCCTGGGAGAAATTTGCAGTTACTAGCGCAAGGCAAGTTCACGGTCAACAAGACCGTGAACATTGTGGGCAAACCGTAAAGGCCTGATGGTGAAGCGGTGCATTTCGACACAACTCTCTGTGTTCGCGGACGCGTTGAAGAGTTCAGGGCCGTGAACTGAGGCCGATCCTAGTATAAAATGTGAGCTGAAAGGAAGAGAGAAGGAAGCCCATGAGTGAGAAAGTGTCTTCTTCTTTATATTTTAGAGAGAGAAAGGACGAACCAAGGAAGAAGGAAGGCTAGGGTTTGCTCCAAGTGGTAAATTGGGAAGAATCTCCCCAAGAGAAGATCAACACAAGCTTAGAGGATATTGGAGGCATCACCGTGATGATTTATACCTCTTTCTCTTGTGTTCTTCCCCTTTCTAGCATGAAGTAGTACTATTTTTCACTTGGGTGTTGTGAAACCCTAACTATTTGCATATAGTTGTAGTGTGACTTGAATGATTGTTTATGGGTGTTGTTTAATTTAATGATTGAGGTATTTTTCATGATGATTGTGAATGTGTGTGCTTAACAATCTAATTGGCCACTCTAACCTAGGTTAGAGGGGAAACCCCCCTTTCCAAAAGAGGCTCAATTGAGTTGGGATTCCTTGGGCTTGACAAGCCACCTACCTAGGTTAATGTAGGGCAAACCTCTTTCTTGAATTAAGGAAATAGGTTAATCATGATTAAGCCCGTCCAACCATCGGTTTGAGGGAGAAGGTAAGTCAACCCTTAATTGCCTTAACTAAGAGGGCTACTCTTGTAGCCTATAATGTATCCCTTGGTTTGGCAATTGAGAGTGTGGTCCTCGACCATAGTTGCTCCTCCTAGCGGTTCATGATTGCCTTTCCCATAGCGTTCCATTCGAGTCCACATGCCATGGTGGTAGTTAGGGGGAAGCAACACCCAAGTGATCCTTCTCATCTAGTGCTTTCAAACCATTTACTTTTGCTTTGTTTTGATTTAAATCTCATAGTTTTCAACCATTAACCAATTCGCTAGATAATGCTTCAAATGATGGAAGTAGGGGTACCCGGATCGGCCCAGGTTGATATTTAAACACACTTGTCGTATGTTGCACCCATCTAAGGTTTTTATTTTACAAAAGATAATCTTGTATTGATTAAAACTAATAGATTATTACATCATGTGCCTCATCCAGGCAACAAAATCAAAGGAACGACACGTTATCGGGTACAATGTGAGGGCTTTGGGAGCCACCAAATGGGCTACCCTATTATTATGCCGACCTACGAATTGAACACTAAAACCCCCATACCCTTTTATAGGTAGAACCCTCCGTTCATGGACGGAGATGTCAGTTCACGGTCACTAAGACCGTGAACATAACTCCCAGACCATGAACTGGGGTTCAACGATGAGTTTTGAAAACAGGAGGAGCACCCTCAGTTCACGGACGGAGGCACCACTTCACGGTCATTAAGACCGTGAACTGGAAGCAAAAACTGTGAAGTGAGTGAAAAACAGGGCACTCCCAACAATTTTTCGACTCAATCTACTCAACTGTGCCCCTAATCCGATCACACCACATCCCAAAACCCGAAAACATAGAGACTTGGCACGGTGACACCCCAAATTCAACACTTGAACTCTTCACACACACAAAAAGAGAAAAATAAGAAAAAGAAAACAAACCGTCGTTGGGTTGTCTCTCAACAAGCGCTAGTTTAACGCCACTAGCTCGGCATTGCGGATCTATCCTGCTTTAGTGCATGAAGCCACCAAGAGTAAATCCGCCACGGTCTTGCGGCGAGGCTTGACACCTCCTTCCTATAGCTCCTTAGGGTGGCCCTCTTGGCCCGACATCTTCGCCTTACCCTTATCTTTTGGTTTGGTGGAGGTTTGTTGAAGCCTATCCCTCCACACTCTCTTCTTCTTTCCTCCGGGCTTAGCACCCGCTTTGATTTCCTGCATCGCATCATCAAATGGAACATACAAACTAGTGGGTTTTCCTTGAGAGGCTCACCTCCACTTCCATTCATACCACTCGAATCCAATTCTTTCACCGCATCATTCTTAACCTTAGGATCAATTGAAAGAGTAAGTTGCTCCTCCCCATCTCTCAACACCAAAGTTCCCTTATTAACATCGATTAAGGCGTTGGCAGTGGCAAGGAAGGGGTGCCCTAGTATGAGTGGCATATCCTCATCTTCACTGATATCGAGGATAACAAAATTTCGTCGGATTAAAGAAATTGCCAACACTCACTAGGACGTCCTCCACAATACCCCTAGGACTAATGACAGCAATCGGCCAATGTGACACTAAGCCTGGTGGGCTTCAATTCACCCAAATGCAACTTCTTAAAAAGCTTGTAAGGCATCACATTAGTGCTGATTTCCGATTCAAAGGGGGATAGTGAACTACCTGGATCCGGTTGCTTTTTAGGAAACTTGTTGAGGATAAAGGTGTATCACTCCTAGCCTAAGGTGACATTGGCGAGGTCTTCATATTTCGCCTTCTTGGCGAGAAGCCCCTTGAGGTATTTGGCGTACCTCGGCATATGCACCATGGCCTCTAAGAATTGAATGGTGATGCGGAGTTTCCTGAGCATCTCCATTAATCCTCCACACTCCACCTCAATTGGTCCTTGTGCATCCTTGTGGGGAAAGGAAGAGGAGGCTTGTACTCAGCCACTTGTGGTGGCATCGTCAATGCCTTCTTAGGCTCTTCTTCATTTTCTCCCACTTCTTTGGGATTATTGGCCGATGGAGGGGTCTTCTCTTCTTTGTTCACTTCCTTAGGAACAACCTCAGGGGTAATCTTCCCACTCCTCAAGAGAATAGCATTTCACCCGCCATTTTGGTCTTTGGGGTTAACAATAGTTAGAGAGGGTAGGGCTCCCCTTGGCCTCTCAGTGAGAATCCCGACAAGATTGCCAATTTTCATCTCCATGTTTTGAAGGCTTGCTTGATGGCTCCTTAATCCTACCACAACCGAGGTAAACTTTGTTGTTGCCACATCCATAAACTGATCAGTCTTCTCAAACTTTTGAGTGCTCGTGCTCACAAAGGTGGTCACAAGGTCTTCAAATTTTGCAAACTTATCGGGTTGTTGGAAACCTTGTCCTCCTTGAACTTGAAACGGTTGTTGGAAGTTAGAGCATTGGAATTGTTCCCTTTGTTGAATGAACGTAGGCCTTGGTTGACAATTTCCCGTTGGTCCTTGGAAACCGGGTGGTCTTGGATTGGTTGGAGAAGACCAAGAGAAATTTGGATGATTTTGCCACCCCGGGTGGTAAGTGTTGCTATAGGGGTTGTTCCCCCTAGCATTGGCAATGAAACTCACTTTCTCCTCGGCGGTGCTTGATTCCTTCATAATTTGACAATCCGAAATCTCGTGGTTGGTACTTGAACACCAATCACACGCCATTACCGGTCTCTTCCCATGCTTCTTATCCTCTAGGAGTGCCTCAATCAAACAATCGATATCTTGGCCTCAAGCGTGGGACTCGCTCCTACACTTTGCATTCCCCGTGCGGTACTTCTCTTTCCACTTCTTGTCAAGCCCCAATCATACCCTTTACTTGCCATGTCTTCAAGCAACTCGGTCACTTAAGGTGGAGTCATGTTCATCAATTTTCGTTGACATAAGAAGTCAATGAGGATCTTGTCGTCTTGGTGGAGACCGCCATAGAAGGTCTCAATCCGGAATTACTCCATGAATCCATGATGTGGTCATTGGAGGAAGTAATTGGAGTACCTTGCCCAAGCATCCCTAAATGTCTCATCTTCCTCTTGCTCGAAATGGGTGATCTTCTTGTGCCACTCCGCCGTCTTTGAAGGTGGGCAATACCGAGTCATAAACTCGTTGAGCATATCATCCCACCAAGTGATCGAGAGAGCCGACTTATTTTTGAGCAATCGAGACGCATTCCCCGCAAGAGAATACGAGAACAGCCTCAACTTCACAACATCCTCGGGACACCATTGGTCTTCAAACTCCCCGCAAGCTCAATGAACTTCTGAACATGCTCCCTTGGAGTCTCGTTGCTAAGTGCATGAAATAGTGCATTGTTTTGAATCAAGGTGACAAGGGCGGGCTTGATCTCAAAATAGTTGGCGGCCACGGGTGGATGTCGAATGGAAGGTTGATTATCCGTCGGCCTTGGAGCCATGTAATAGCGCATGGTCCTCAGTTGCTCCTCCACGGTCGTTCCATGATCGGATTGATTAGCCGTCATCTCGACTTCGCTTCCTTCCTCTTCGGAATCAACCCCTTCCTCAACTACAACTTCCTCTTCTATCCTCCTTATTGCCTCCGCTAGTTCCCTCTCACGAGCCAAGTGTCGGATAGTGCGGTTGAGATCCTCATCTAGTGGCGCTAAAGGTGTCAGATTAGACCGGGTCATACACCTCCCTGCACATACACAAAAGAACCACACCACTTCTAGCACAAACAAGATTTGCACACACAAAACAAAAAATTAAAAGCTAGATTAACACCAAAAAATATTTTCAAAATAATGAACTGTTGGTTCCCCAGCAACGGCGCCAAAAACTTGACTCAACATGAATGCACCACTTTAAAACTCCCGATTCAGGCCCAAGTATAAACCTTAACCGGGTGCAGTACAAGGCGTGTGTGGTTTTTGGTGAAGACATTACCTAGCGGTTGGTTTTTGGTGAAAACTACAATCTAAAGCTAAAGTGCTTACAAAGATAAATGGGTTTGACACTAATTGAGAAGGCTTCACCCGGGTGTTGCTCCCCCTAGCTAGCAATTACGACCTGTCAGATCGAATGGGCATGTGTGGTGAGGGCGTTGTAAACCGTAGGGAAGTGTAATTAGTAACCAAATCCACTCTCTTAGTCCCAAGGTCGAGGAAAGGGGATACGGTCCTAGCCACCAACGTGACTCTGTCGACCTATTAACTAAGGATTGGTTAGACTACTTCACCCTCGAATCGGAGTTCGAACAACTACCCACAACCAAACCCTAGGTGCTAATCCGAAATAGAAGGTTTGCCCTGCATTAACCTAACTAGGAGACAATGAATTGCCTAAGAAAACACGACATTCAATCCTCTTCCAAAGAAAAGAAGGGGGTTTTCTCTCTACCTAGGTTAGAATGACAATTAGATTGATAGGCTTTCATACAACACTATCATTCATGAATAATACCTCCACATTCACATTAAAGACAACCACACACAAATCATTCAATCCATACAAGCATTCACATAATTGTAGCTAGGGTTTACAAACACCCATGTGAAAGAAGGGACTACTTCATGTTAGGAGAAGGGAAAACACAAGAGAGAAGAAGGGAAACCATGAAAGAGATGCTAACCTTGCTCCTTGTGTTGAAGAGATCCTCCTTTGGGGGAGGAATTCCCAATTCCTTGCTTGAAGATAAACCCTAGCTTCTCCTCTTGTTTGGTTTGTCACTTTCTCACTCTAGAAATCCGAAGAAGAAGAAGAACAAGTTTCTCACACTAGGTCTCTCCCTTTCTCCTTTAGCTCAACCTCTTTTATATACCCAGCTCGACTCACTTCACGGTATTAGTTCCCAACCGTGAACTGAAAGCCCAGACCGCGAACCAACGATGAAATGTGCCGCATCACTTATCCCCAGTTCACGGCAATGGTCTGATTTCACGTTCTTACAATCGTGAACTGACTCGTGTCCAGTGAAAACCCTTTGTGCTCTAGATGCCTGGCTGTATGCACGGATCGACTCCAGTTTACGGTCTTAGTGACCCTCATAGCCCAAACCGTGAAATGTTTTTGTTTCCAACATTAGACTTGATCTTTCTCCCTTTCGTCCAACTTTCGACTCCTGGGTTGGTTCCACCTGCCAAAGTCTGCAAAACAGCAAAACAATGCACAACCCAGCATAAAACCAAACCTCCTGGAGTAAAAATGCTTCAAACGACTAAGCAAACCAGGGGTAAAAGGTGTGCAAATGAGCCCCAATAACTCTCCACAAGGTACAATGTATGTAGGCCGTCATAAATGAATGAACCTATAAGTCCCCCCATACATGAACTTGCCCCATACATGAATCATAATAAGTAAGGTGAATGCATAATAGATAAGGGGGATGCATGTACATCGGAGCATGAATCTAGAGATGCATGCATGTACCTACACCCTTCTAGAATCTTCCTCATGACAATCCCTGAAGGGAGCCTTCATGAACTTGATGATGGAGTTCCACAACATCGGAACATCCTGCATGGACCCAAGATTGGATGGTGGGATCACGTCAAGGATGGCGGCAAATCAAATGTCAGGAAGGACATCAAGGGCATGTGACGCTTTGGTGTTTGGAAACACTTGTGTTTGAACTCATTGTTAATGAAAGTGTAATGGGTAGAATATGAATTGAGAATTGTTTGGGTGTACAATTTGTAATTGGCCCTCTCTAAACGAGGTACTAGTGTACTACTATAAGGGGTATAATTTTATCAGTAGTAATATATTTCTTTTGGGAAAAGGGCATTGCTTCACAACTTCATTAGGTAACCATATGGCTTAAATCAAACAATACAGTATGGTAATTTCAAAATGAAAGTCATTTCTCGACCTATTACATTTATTTAAAACACAGGGAAGATGAGCAAGCTTGTGAGCTACCATATTAGCTTCTCGTCAACATACATCCAAGCTTTATAGCCGCATGGTTCCATTGCTTCCAGAATGGATGTGCATATGGGTCTTGTTACAGACGAGTCTTCTATTTTATGGTGGAGCTTTGTAATAATTGACATGCAATTTGGCTCCAGCGCGTACGACTCCAACTGCAACTCCTTCATTGTAGTTATTACTAGCAAGATTGCCTACCCTCTACTATCTTTTTCTTCATTGTGGTTATTGTAAGGGGTATAATGAATAGTTGGCATGCTCAGGGTGGGGAAGGATCCATTCCGACTAGTTTAAGGGAGAAAGACAAAGGAATTAGAGAAGGAAAATGGTAAATTGAAGTGAGAATTTGTGGTCCTTCTCATCATGGGCGCATCTGGTTCCTTCGCTGTTGAGAGCTAAGAGAACTAGCATTCCCACTCTTGCTTGGATCGCCATTAGAGGATAAAAATTAAAAAAATATGTTCAAACAAACCATTAGGAACTCACTTGATCAATTAAACAATAAAATCTATCCATAGGTTCACTCTATACACCCCCACACTTAAGTGTTACAATGTAGAACCTAGAGGTGCATAGGTTGAAATACATGTTGTATTGACTAGATTTAATGTCTAGATCCATGAAGGCAAGGGCGACATGTCTTTCTAGAGGTTTCTAAACCCCAACCGAAGGCTAGAATCAACTCATTCGACAACAACCAACGCTTGAACTCTTGACTCTAAAAGCATATCGAAGCACACAATTAAAAGTGAGCCAAAATTTCAAACTTAAAGATCATGCATCAAAGATTAAATCTCAAGTCATAACAACACTTTTGAGGGTCTATCTTAATCGAAAAAGTTCAATTGAAAAGCAATGGATCAAGAAAAACAAGTTCCATGTGGTTTGGGCATTTCATCGAGCACTTGGTTGACGGCATTCAAACTCCACAAGTTCATAATAATAAAGACCACCAATGCCTCCACACACACATACACAATCATAATCATACATTCTATGATCATATTGTTCTAGCCATACCATACCCTAGCCATAAGTAGCTTAATTGGTAGGCTAAGTGACTTGCCTTTACCGTCACACTAGAAAATGGACAAGGGCAACCTCCTACTAGTGCTTAGTATAGTGGGTTTGGGTTTTAATATCAACCCGGGTCCTAAGTGTGATGACTACTCCGTGAATTCTTATTATTTAGCAGTGAAAGTGTAATGAAGGTCCAAGTAAACAAACAAGAAAAGCAGTAAAAGGTTGTTTTCAAGTTGAGAGAGGTCACCCGGATATGGTTCCCCCTAGACTGCAGTTAAGCCAGATTGTAATTTAACAAGTTCGAATTCAAAGATAGTTATACTGCGGGAGGTTCTTAAACAGTCTGCAGTCTCGACTAAAGGTCTCCAGACCCTCTCAATCTGAGTCCCCAGCGGGGGACTAACCTCCACTGGAGTAAACAGATTGAGGCCCTAACGAACCAAACCTCCACTACCGAAGTAAATCCGGTACAGAATAGTTAATTGACTCCTCGACTAGAGTCGTCAATTCACTACCTTCAATCAAGGGTGCTCTATCAACCTAGGCAGATATTCTCTTTCTAGGTCAAAGCAGAAACAATAGGAATTTGATCAGGATTCATGCCATTCAACAAATCAGACCTCAATTGAATATAATCAAATCAATGGATTCATACTTGGGTTCATACAATCAGACCTAACATACAAATCTAGGGTTCTTCATACCCAGGTGAATGTGGAAATTACTCCATGGAGAGAGAAGCAAACTCTAGCTCAGAAGCAGAAAACATGTTGTGAAGAATGGGGTTCTGCTTCTGCTTCAGGCTCCACTGATTATGAAGATCGATCTAAGGCGCTTGAGAACTCTGGTTCGTCGCTTTCTCTCTCTTGGTATCACTTTCTTTCTCTAGAACTCAGAACCCCTCCACAATTGGCCTTCTTTCCCTTAAAATCCAGCTGCTCGCGATCCCCGGCCTTAATCCCCGGTCGGGTATTTCAGGTGCCCGACTGAGGATTTCGAAACGTAGCGCAGTAGTGAAGGCCTTAATACCCGATCGAGGTCAAGAATACCCGATCGGGTATTTTTGCTCTCTGGCCGGGACCCATTCTGTTTCTCAACGCCCAAAAGTGCTTTTCCCCGGCCTCGATGGAATTTTACCCGGCCGGGTATTATTGCTCATGGCCGTGTATTTTTCTCTTCCAGCACCCTTCAACTCAAACGTCCTCCTTTTGCCCCAAACTCGTTTCTTTGCCTCAACGTCAACGCCAAGCCCTGAAATATGACATAAACACACAACCTAGCGTGAAATCGGCTTAAAACACGAGAATCAACATCTCAAACGGCTCAAGAATGGAGGTAAAATACATCCAATCAATGGTCTATCAAATTCCCCCACACTTAACCGTTTGCTTGTCCCCAAGCAAACCTAACTCAAACCAATACAACTCTCCAGACCTCTATAGAAACAAACAACCTCGATCGTCGGTAGAGGATTTCCTAGATCATATAGCAGCTTACGAGGTCAACTGGTCTTCTAAGACGTTCCCTATCTCTCTCAATGCGAGTACTAGACTCAAGCCAGGATCATGAGAAGAAGTGGAACTAAGACAACCAGTTCATGGATAAAGGGACTCACATCATTCACAACCAAGGACTCATTGTACCGGGGTGCTCTTTCACTTCTTTTCACCGTTGGATACCCCTTTTTTGCACTTTCATTTTACATTTTTCTCTTCTTTTTCATTCTCTTGGCGGGGGTTCCAACTGTAGTCTTTTGCACGGTCGACCCTTATTAGTCAAGCAAGAGCAATTTCTGTACATCTGGAGCTCGCCAGAGTACTTCTTTTAACTCTTTTTCCTCAACTCGTGTGGAGGGTCAATGAAATTAAGGGGGTCGGAAGCTCTATCCGTGCCCTTAAAAACACATCAATGGGCAAACCGTTCAACGGGTGGAAGTTTTACTTGTACTAGAGACAGCTTAGCTTCACCTTGTAGAAGTACCCCACTAAGGATCACTAAAATCTCTTCCAAAACCCAATTTTGTGCAATGAACGGTGCCGCACACGTTGGGCTTACCCCATGTTTAAGATTTCAATGATTTCGACATGGAGGACCAACTGCTTTTAATTTCCCACATGGGCACCCTGTTCGATACACTAGTCCATAACACAATTCAAACGGAGTCACCATTACCACATGAATTCAGCGGTCCTAGCTCCACTAATTCACAAAATCAACCGGCACAGCAGAGAGCTAGATAGGAAAAATCTTACACTTCAACATCCTCCATAGTGCTACACTACCTCCCTAGGTTGCACATTACTATAAAGACTGTCAATTCAAAGCATACTGAGCAGGCAATTTGCAAGGAACACGTACTTGGAACCCTCAAATTGAAATTTGGACAGTGGACTAGGCTCCAAGCACACAAACAGATCTAATGCAGTCAAAATAGCAGCAAAATAGGAACCTTCCCCCCCCCCCCCCCCACTTAAGTTTTACATTGGCCTCATTGGAGAAGAGGGAAGGATAAGGGGAACGATGTTACCGGTGAGCACGGACTGTAGGAGACTGGAAGGACCAGTCTGAGTGGAAAGGACTGGAGAGGGGACCATTCGGTGCAAATGCACAACTAAAGGGAACACAAAAACTCAGCCACAATACGTTAGGTCCAGTTGTCAGCCCAATAGTACATCATCCAAAAGAAAAGAAAAAAAAAACCAAAACTCAAGACAGTTTGCACTCCGAATCAAACAAAAGCAACACAAGACGGGCAACGAGTACAGCCTACTCGAGCCCGGTGAAGTCGATCTGGTCTATAAGGTCGTCAACCCCATCTGCCAGTGGTGGCGGGGGTGGTGAGTGGTCTCACCGGGTGGTCTAGTGATGTTCCTAAGGCGGGTGGCAGGACTGGAGCAGGTGCTCCTGGTACTCAACTCCGCATCAAACAAAAGCAACACAAGGCGGGCAACGAGTACAGCCTACTCGAGCCCAATGAAGTCAATCTGGTCTATGAGGTCGTCAACCCCATCGGCCGGTGGTGGCGGGGGTGGTGAGTGGTCCCACCGGGTGGTCAAGTGATGCTCCTAAGGCGGGTGGCAGGACTGGAGCAGGTGCTCGTGGTACTCCATCATCTAGCGGCTATGTTCCCGCTCCCGCCCGATGCGAGCACTAGTGACTCCCATCTGAGCCTCCATCCGGTCGAGGCGCTCGTCCACAACTGTCATCTGTGACTGGTACTCGGCCTGGTGGGCCGAATACTGCTGGTAGAACTGGACCTGATGATTCATGAGCTGTTGGTTCTGGTGCCCGAGCTGCTGAAACTGGAGCCCCATCAGCTGGAATTGCTCCGGGAAGAATTCCATCGACGGGCCAGAAGCCATCAACGGACTAGAAGGACCGTAGGAGAACTCGCCTCTCTCGGGTCTCCGTCGTGGCTGTAGGTCCCTAGGGGGAGAGCGGGGGCTCCGGCTCATCAGCATCTATGGCCCTGCCATCATCATCATCATCATCCTCGGCCTCCTCCTCATCGATGTAGCCCTCGTCTTCCTCATCCTCATCAAGATCCGCATCCTCCTCGGGAGGCAGAGACAGCCCATCCACCCAGGAGCGCGCTCCATAAGAGGCCAGAAGAAGCGCGTTGTGGAGCACATCCCGGCTGAGGGGGGTGGACCCATCCCGTGCTGAAGCATCCGGGAGTCCCTCCAAGTCGATCTCGAAGTGGCGCGCCAGTCGGGTGATCAGGGGACCACAAAAGAGGTGGTTGGGTTTCCCGTGGCACCGAGAGAAGGTGTTGGCCACGAAAGAACCCAAATGTAACATGTGCTCTGGGTTCCCCATCGAGTACATAGCGTAGAGCACCCGCTTTGGGATCTTGTGAGAACCAGTGGCGTTGAGGACTATCGAGCAGGTGATCAGCAGGTTCAGGATGTGCCACTGCGGCCTGATGGTGGAGACGTACGTCTGGCCGGCGTCGAAGTAGTCCATCCTGTAGGGGCCTCAAGCTATCTCGCGGTAGAACATATCCTGGTTCCAGTCCTTCGGGTGCGGGATCTCTACCTCATGGTGGGAGTAGGGGTAGTACGTGATCCCCATGGCGAAGGCCAGCCCATCGATGCTCAGCTGCCGTGTCCTGCCACCCAGCCTGAAAGTGACACTGGTGGGGGAGTCCTGGGCCGCTTTGGAGCGGTATCGCAAGGTGGTGTAGAACTCTCACACCAGCTCCATGTAGGTGGGCTCGTCAATGGTCAGCAACGTCCGCCAATCCGGGTGGCTAATGGCGGTTGTGAGCTCGTTCTAGCAGTGAAGCTGCTCGAAGACCCCGACTCCAGATGGTGATTGCGCTAGAGCACTCCGCGTATGACCTTTCGGAACTGATCGACGTACTCCGGGTTCAGGCGCAGGTCCTGCACGAATGGGTGATCGAGTGACATGATCCTTCAAAATCAACAAACCAAAGGTGGAGCCAAGAAAATACTCGTTAGGACCAACAATATGGGTTCATCACTTCCTCCACACTTAAGGACCACCTAGGGCTAACAGTTTAAGCACAAACGGTTGACTCGGAAGCAACACAACCGCAATCAAGGCAAGAATCAAGCATAACCGACCCATTCAAGCAACTGGGCATCACACAAGAGCCAAACATAACCACGATATCCCTCACCCTATTCTAAATCAAACATGCCAGGCAAATCAAAGTTCTCGGCCCTAAAATCTACAGTCCAATTTTCCAGAAAAAGAATAAATCTACCAAGAAACACACCTGGAAACACAAGTAGGACCGTAGAGGAGACACGAGAGAAGGGTGAGGGACGGGAAACCGCACCCAAAATGGGTTGGGAAACTCGCCGTAAAGTGGTCAGAAAGTCGTCGGACGGTCGTCGGAAAGTGACCGGCGACGGAGGCGGCGGCGGCGGTGGCGGACGGCCGGCGGCGGCGGGCAACGGGCTGCGGCGAGCGGTGGCCGTCGTCGACCAAAAAAGAGAGAGGGGAGAGGAAATGAGAGAGAAGAGGGCAAATTTTGGAAAAAAAATGAGAGGAGATAGTAGGTGCGACCAGGGGTTTGCTTAAATAGCAAAAATACCCGGCCGGGCCTCAAATATACCCGGTCGGGTATTCTGGAGGCACGGTCGGGGGTTCAAAACGCGGCATGCCATGTTTGGGAAAACCCCCGGCCTTGAGTCAAAAATACCCGCGGCATGCCATGTTTGGTAAAACCCCCGGCCTTGAGTCAAAAATACCCGGTCGGGTATTTTTGAATGAAGGTCAGGTTTTTCCCCTTTTTGCGCCCCGGAACACAGAAGGGATCCCGGCCGCGACACAAAAATACCTGGTCGGGTATTTTGTGTCACGACCGGGTATTTTCCCCTTTTCGGCCAAAAAACTCTTTTCCTCATTTTTTCAAACTCCCCTGCACGAAAACACCAAACCGAGGCAGATCAGACGACTTAACTTCAACACAGACGTGTAACTGACTCGAACACGACACAAAAACACATAAAAAGGGAAAAAGAAATGCAAACCGTGGCGGGGTTGCCTCCCCTCAAGCGCTTCTTTACCGTCTTTTAGCTGGACGCCCATGGCGGAACTAAGGGTCCGCGAGTTCAACCACCAACTCCGCTCGTTCGACCTCGTCTCCCTGGTAGAGCTTGAGACGATGACCGTTCACTTTAAACGGTTTAGTTTGCGGGTTGTCAATTTCAATCGTGCCATACGGGAACACCTGTATGACCATGAACGGTCCAGACCACCGGGAGCAGAGATTTCCGGAAAAGAGCTTCAGGCGAGAGTTATAGAGGAGAAATCGATCACCAACCTGAAACTCCTTCGGGCCCCGCAACCGTGCGCCGTGCAGGCGCTTAGTGCGCTTCTCGTACAGCTTGGTGTTCTCATAGGCGTGATAACGCCATTCCTCTAGATCCAGCATCTGCATTTTGTGTTCAACACCTGCAACACTAACATCCAAGTTGAGCAGCTTAAGGGCCCAAAAGGCCTTGTGCTCTAGATCCACGGGAAAATGACATGTCTTTCCATAGACAAGCCGGTGCGGTGAAGTACCAATGGGTGTCTTGTAGGCAGTGCGGTATGCCCAGAGAGCATTGTCGAGCTTGATGGCCCAATCCTTGCGGGACTGATCCACCATTTTCTCCAGGATACGCTTGAACTCCCGGTTCGTCAGCTCGACCTGGCCACTTTTTTGAGGGTGATAGGCCACGGACACCTTATGAGTGACACCATAGCGAGACAGTAACTTATCAAACTGGCCTTGTAAATGGGTGCCTCGATCGCTTATAATGGCTCTAGGTGTCCCGAACCGGGAGAATAGCTGCTTCAAATATCCACAAACACGTCTAGCATCATTAGTGGGCAAAGCTTGCGCCTCGGCCCACCTAGAGACGTAGTCAATAACAACTAAGATGTAAGTGTTTCCAAAGGATGGAGGGAAGGGGCCCATGAAGTTGATACCCCAGACATCAACAATTTCACAGGTTATAAATACATTATGGGGCATCTCATCACGGGCAGAGATATTACCTGACCTTTGGCATCGGTCGCACCTACGTGCGAAGGCGGAATAGATAGGACGGAAATGTTGATCTCGCCTCTGCCCCAAGACAGCTCCAACAGCAAAGTCATTGGCATCGCTCATCAGCTCGAACGGTAGGGACCAGTCAGGGGCGACCATGATAGGAGCATGAGTGAGCTTCTCCTTCAAGGTCGTGAATGTCGTTGTGCATGCATCGGTGAACTGGAAGGGGGGCATCCTTCTCAAGGAGCTTAGTCATGGGCAGGGCGATCTTCGAAAAATCCTTGATGAACCGCATGTAGAACCCTGCATGGCCTAAGAAACTCCGGATCCCCTTAACATATGTGGGAGGAGGCAGCTTACTGATAGTCTCGATAGTGGCCCTGTCCACCTCAATCCCCATCTTGGAGATCTTGTGCCCCAGAACTATGCCTTCGCGAACCATGAAATGACACTTCTCCCAACTAAGTGTCAGGTTCGTTTCTTCACACCGTTTAAGGATGAGTTCTAGGTTATGGATACAGTGAGAGAATGAGTCCCCATAAACCGAAAAGGCGTCCATAAACACCTCCATAATCTTGCCGACCAAGGGGTCAAAGATGGCGAGCATGCATCGCTAAAAAGTGGCAGGGGCATTACAAAGCCGAATGGGATCCTCTGGTAGGCAAATGTGCCGAAGGGGCAGGTGAAAGTGGTCTTTTCCTAGTCCTCCGGTGCAATGGGGATCTAGAAATACCCGGACATCCCATCCAGGAAACAGTAGAACTCGTGCCCCGCCAGTCTCTCTAACATCTGGTCAATGAATGGCAGCGGGAAGTGGTCCTTCCGAGTGGCATAGTTGAGACGCCGATAATCGATGCAGACACGATACCCAGTCACCGTGCACATCGGGATGAGCTCGTTCTTCTCGTTAGGCACCACGGTCATCCCACCCTTTTTGGGTACCACCTGGGTGGGACTGACCCACTCGTTGTCGGAAATGGCAAAGATGATCCCCGCGTCCATCAGCTTCACGATCTCCGCCCGAACCACAGCCTCCAGGTTCGGTGTCAGTCTCCTCTGCGGCTGTCTCACTGGCCGCATCTCATCCTCTAGCAGTATCCGGTGGGAGCAGAAGGAGGGGCTGATCCCCCGGATATCAGTGATCTTCCACGCCAAAGCTCGCTCGTACTGCTTCAACAAGGCCACTAGTCTGACCTTCTACTCGGGTGTGAGGGTTGAGCTGATGATGACTGGCAGCTTATTCCCCTCCCGGAGAAATGCATAGTCCAAGTGAGGAGGGAGGGGCTTTAACTCCAGCTTTGGTGGCTCCTCCAAGGAGGTAGTGATGCGAGGTAAGGATGAGATCGGTTTGAACATCCTATCGTCCTCCAGGAATGCGCCACTCTCCAGCGCGGCGAACTGCTCCTCCAACTGCGGCTCCTGCGATGCCTACTCGTTATAGCGAGTGCGGTCTCAAAATCTGCAAGCACATCACAGTAATCTAAGTCATCATGCAAATGGGAGTGTTTCCCATTCTCAGACAAATAAAAAGTAGCCTGTTCATCCCCAGCACGCAAGATCAATTTACCACTATGCACATGAATAAGCGCCTTGGCGGTGGCGAGAAACGGTCTTCCCAAAATCAAAGGCACATCCACATCCTCATTTATATCCAGAATAACAAAATCAACAGGATAGGTGAATGCGCCTGCATTAACAAGAAGATCCTTTATGATACCCCTAGGTTGCACAATAGAACGGTCAGCTAACTGAATGCTCATCCTAGTAGCTCTTGGTTCACCTAGGTCTAGCTTTTTAAACAATTTGTAAGGCTTGACGTTAATGCTAACGCCTAAGTCCGCCAAGGACTTTCCTACATGCATGTTGCCAATAACAAGAGGGATAGTAAAACTCCATGGGTCTTTGCGCTTCTCGGGCAGCTTGTTCTGCAGGATAGCAACACACTCCTCGCTCAGCATCACTGTCGAAAGATCCCCAAGTTTCTTCTTGTTGGTGAGGAGATCCTTCATGAATTTAGCGTACTTGGGCATC
Source organism: Linum tenue (assembly GCA_946122785.1). NCBI lineage: Eukaryota > Viridiplantae > Streptophyta > Magnoliopsida > Malpighiales > Linaceae > Linum > Linum tenue. The sequence goes on along the minus strand of CAMGYJ010000008.1, from coordinate 46,290,230 downwards.
TTCGACAGTGCCTCCACGAACGACATGCTGATGTTAACCTGCTTCAACATTGCCATGAACTTGGCAAACTCAGTCTCCAGCTTGTCTTTGTGTAGGCGAGTGAGGAAGGAAAGCTGGGGTACATGCTCATTAACCACTGACTGTGGCTTGGGAGAAGGTGCTTCTTTCTCCATCCCCTCTTCTGCATCGTCAGCTTGAAGTGTTGAAGCAGGTAGTGGCTCTTCTTGCCTGGCCTGCACAGGAGCAGCAAATGTGGTCTTGCCACTCCTGGTAGTGATGGCATCCAGCTGCTGGTGAGGCTCGCGAGGATTTGGAATGTTGGTGGCAGGCAAAGTCCCCGGTGCTCTAGTGTTATTTTGGCGAGCAATGCCACCAAACTGGTTCTGGAGATCCTACAGTATAGCACCCTGGTTCCTTTGACATCTGGGTATCTGGAGGTGGAGCTGCTAGCGGCTGGGCATACTAGCGTTGTGGCTGCTTGAATGGCTGCCCCTGTTTGGGCTGGTACGACTTCTGCTGTGGAGCTGGGCCCTGCCTGGCCTAGAAGGGCTGCTGCTACTGAAAACCACCTGCTAGTGCTGGGAAACCAGGTGGTTTAGTGGTGTTGCTGTTATTCCAGGAGAAGTTGGGGGTGTTGGCACCAACCTTCATTATAGGTACCATTGTAAGGACAAATGGAGGGATAGTTCATGGAATGCAGGCATGTAGTTGGAATTTACGTTTCACAGACTCATCATCTCATATCGAAGTTGGCCGTATTATTAGATTAGATGATAGATTACTCAATTAGCTAGGAGCCTGGTTTGAAATTCGAATGAATGCCCACAAAATGCTAGAATAACTTAAATATGTGATAAGATGTTTAGCAACCTATGGTAATAAATTTGCAGCCTAAAATTGGGTTCCGTAAATAACAATAGACACTAAATTGATACAAATAGTATAGAAACGAAAGACGAAGTGCTTGCAACCCACTTACCATCTTTGCTTGAACTGTTTTCAATGTCGATTTGCGACTGCCACAACTCCTTGAATTCGGACTATCCACATTCCTGCGTCATACTGTTCCCTTCTGATAACAAATAATACTGGGGGACTGAAACAGGAACATCTGCTTGTTGTTGCCTGAAAGTGATTTGAATAGGAAGATGAAGGGAATCTGATTTAAGCCGAGGAAGACACCATTGGAAGCGATTCCTGGTCACAACGGAGGAACCAGCATGTCAGGCAGCGGGATTGACGACTCCTCGCTTCCCCGGCCGGAGTATCAGGTCTTCGAGGAGAGTGGAGGAGGTTGGTGGTTTGCACTTAGGTAACCAGTTCGCGGAGCGAGAACGGGAGCGTGAAAGCGTCTATTTTTAAAGAATTTGATATTTAGAGCGTAGAGAGAGCGTCATTATTATATTATAATTAATTCTTTATTTTAATATAACTATAAATATTATGCAATATAATAATTAAAATACACGAATATAATGTAATGACTAAGAAATTTGATGACTGATTTATAATCTAATTTTTAAGTAACATATTAGTAATTTACATTTAAGATAAATATATATTTAGCATTAAATAAATTCCTAAACCTAAATCACCATTCCCCACCACACGTGAACCCCCATTTTTCCCTTTTGTTTCTTCCAGGCCGCTACTCTCTCTCTCTTTCATCAATAACCAGAAGAAATCGTTCCCCTCTTTCTGGGCTTGGGGGAGCTTGTAGCTGCATGCGATTGATCGAAGCTTTAGCTTTCCCGGTACCTAGATCCAAAGTCGAGCTTTATCCTCTTCTTCTCTATTGTGATTGTGAATTGGAAATTCTTTCAATCCAATTCCAAACCCACTTGTGAATCCCCCTTCACTTTCTTCGTTTTATCTGCTTCCCAAATCGATGGTTCCTGGTTTCGCTTTCGATCACCCTGAAAAAATTGCTCAACAGGAAATCATCATCAACAACAACTGGTAGCTTCACAGCAACCAATTATTTTATCCAAACTCCTCTGTTCAAGTCCCCGCTCCATCTCCCCTGTTTCTCCCTCGTTGACCCAGGGGTCAATTCTGAACCCACCCTCTCCAGCTTCCAACTTCTCCCTTGTCGAGCATAAACTTGGGTCGACGATTCGCGCTCTGCTGCGAAGTAGTTCGCGAATTAACTGCGAACTTGAACCAAATCGCATTTTCGCGGTTTAGAGCGGGAGCGACAGGGGTGGATAGGCGAATTGGGTTATCTAAGTCTGCACCTGCGTTGGCGGCAGATGCGGCGACGGTGGAGGCAGATTCCGGCGAGTACAGGTCTCCAGATGCGATAGGGAAACAGAAAGAGGGAAAGAGGAGATTGACGATTTGTCGACTCCAAGGCTGGAGTTCAATGGGAGTGGAGAAGTTGGTTATGCACGCCTCCGGTGGAAGCAGAAGCGGCGAGATTGGAAGGAGAGTCGACGATAACTCTGAGTCTGAGTGAATTGCTGAAATCACTTTCCTCTTAGTGGGCCAGTGGGCCCGTTCAGCCACACGAGAGGGGCTGTGCAATTTTCCGTGTCCGAAAATACCCCTCCGAGAAACAACGCTCTGGAGGCAGCAAATTTGAAATGGGGAAGTTGTTTTCCCCGCGTATTATAAGTAGAGTAGATAGATATATTGGTTAAGTAACAACTAAGCGAAAAAGGTTAAGTGCGAAAATCCGAAATATTAGTGCTTATTGATTAAACACAGTAGTAATTTACTTAATAATTAGTCATTCTATTATATTTAATAAAATACTTATCAAATTCATCTAAAAATTCCAAGTCAATTTTTGGAAATTGCTTAAACCCGTTCGATGAATTCAAAATTTATAATAGTAAATGAATTTCTCTATTCCAAATGCAAATAATTTGATTTCATGAAAAGTTAGTTCGCAGCAAACGGTAATGTAAACGAGTAGAGAAGGAAGTTGAACTGAGAAGAAGTTTTTTTTGATAATGGTGATTTTATTGAAGAAAGAAGAAATAGAAAAGTACCAAGTACAAAGGGGAAAAAAAAACAGCTCCCGAAACAAAGACAAGGACCTTGTCAAAAAAAAAAAAAAAAAACAAAGACAAGGAGAAAAAGGGGTTCAGGAGAAGTTTATCCGCTCTAGTCTCTAATCTACAACCGTCCGGAAGCCTAAAAGGAAAAAAGAAGAGCGAATAGACGAGGTCCAACAAATGGAGCTAGCTTCGAATCTCTCTGCTGCTGATAGGTTCACGGTCACGACGCCGTCGAGTCTCAACGTAACCCGCCATTTCTGCGCGAGGAACTTGTGCAGACCCAGTCAATTTCGATACAGAGCTACAAGCGGTTCCAGCACTGAGAAGAGAAGTAGTAGTCCGCCCCTTGTCTTGTCGAGGAAACATGAGCTTTTGATCAACGAACTTCAACTCGACCAGGGCGAAGCCGACTACGAAGAAGGTTTGCTGTCGCTCAGTGTGAAGCCTAACAGAAGCATGGCTTTGCTCGACGACTACGAGATGGAAGAACTCGACTACTCTGCTGACCCTAACCATCGAAGCGGTTAGCTCTTGTTATACAGTCGATTTATGCTAATTTGCTACCAATTTTCCTTTGACAGAGTTGATGGTGAAATTGCAGGATATGTTGCTGTGGTTGGTAAACCGAATGTTGGAAAGAGCACATTGTCAAACCAAATGGTAGGACAGAAGTTGTCCATAGTTACGGATAAGCCTCAGACTACCAGGCATCGAATTCTTGGTATATGTTCTGGCCCAGACTATCAGGTTTGATATTTGGAGTTTTGTTAATGGTTGCTAATATGTTGGTTTGCTGTACTTCATTTGAAAGAGTTCTTGCATCACTGAGCAAAAGATTCCCGTATCAATTGGGTTACATCCAATAGCAGCAGAATAACTGAAAATCCCTGGAATGTAGATAATCGGGTGCAAGATGTTTGAGCTCTGTGTCCTTCATTTGATATAAAGGGTTACTTGCAGATGGTACTCTACGACACACCCGGTGTCATCGAGAAGAAAATGCACAAGCTAGATACCATGATGATGAAGAATGTGAGGAGTGCAGCAGTTAATGCTGACTGTGTACTAGTAATCGTTGATGCAACCAAAATGCCCGAAAAGGTAAAAGAAATTTGTTGGCTGTTAAAGACTGTTTAAAGTGGTTCTAGTTTACTATAGCTAGAATCCCTGATCCAGATTGATGAGGTGTTCGAAGCCGAAGGTGCTGGTAGCCTCAAGGACAATGTGCCTATCTTGCTGGTGCTAAACAAAAAAGACCTCATCAAACCTGGTGAAGTTGCAAAGAAGCTTCAGGTTGGAACTCTCAGCTTTCGTTACTAGCACCTCCGGTTATTTTCATGTGTTGGGTTTAGGCAATTGAATGTTACATGTTATTAGAATGTTAACTTAAAGGAAGTGACATCTGTGCAGTGGTATGAGAAATTTGCCAATGTCGATGAGGTTATTCCTGTCAGTGCAAAATATGGTCATGGAGTAGAAGATGTCAAGGAATGGATACTATCCAAACTTCCGTCGGGGCCTGCTTACTATCCGAAGGTCATTCCTCTTTTTTGTCAATATAGTTTCTTGAGCCATCTTCTTAGCATATAGCTGCATCTGTAATTAGCACCCTGCACCAGAGTAGAGTACCCTTGAGGAATAATTTCATTTTTTGCAACCAATTCGACTGATTGGCTGTCCTCTCGTTGAACTTGTTCCTGGAATCTTTAGCTTTTAGTTGGGCTGATTTTGTAGGACATCATCAGCGAGCACCCAGAACGATTCTTTATTGCAGAAATAGTAAGGGAAAAGATCTTTATGCAATTCCGCAATGAAGTTCCTTATGCAAGTCAGGTATGCTGAAATGTTTGCCAATTCTGCAAGCTGTCCGATTCACATATTAGATGGGGAAAGTGCTCACTAATTGATGTAGCATGCTGCTAAAGTATGTTTTTTTGTGCCTTCAGGTAAATGTAGTGAGCTATAAAGCTAGGCCAGGAGCAAAAGATTTTATACAGGTGGAGATCATTGTTGAGAAGAACTCCCAGAAGATCATAATGCTTGGCAAGGTGAGTGTTGTCTTGATGATGCATTGAGCGCTTTAGATGCGTTTGTTTCATGCATCAAGTGATCAAACTGATGCTTGGAAACCTGTGTAAATGCAGGATGGGAAGGCCATGAAATTACTAGCTACAGCAGCTAGACTTGACATTGAAGATTTCTTGCAGAAGAAAGTCTACCTTGAGGTGCAAAGAAATCATCTTTTACCTGGTCGGTTTTTCACCAATTTTACAAAGAGTTATTCTGACTTTACTAACGTAGGGATTGACTATTATTATAGATGGAGGTGAAAGTAAAAGAGAATTGGCGGCAAGATGAGGGGTTACTGAAGCATTACGGGTATGGCGGACAAATTCGAGCATTGTGAATTGTGATAAGCCACTGTCCCCGCCATTATGTAGGTTCTTCATTCTCTCGGATAAGTGAAAGATGTAACATGATTATCAACGTCGAGAGGGGAACAGTTTTGACTTGTATGTTTAGCCCCCTTCGCAAGTTCGCAAGTCCAGTCGTGTATATTTTCAAGGGGCACAATCTTGTGACTTGTGAGCATACTAGGCCATGAGAGCCCATCAAGGAATTGTTTTCTGGTTCAGTAACATTGTCGACTGTTGCCTTAATATAATAAATTTTAGGGTTAATTGCGATAAGATTAAAAAAAACATTCATGTTTGGTCACGGAAATATTTAAATTCAATTTTGATCACTCAAATTAGTTAAATGGTTCAAGTATTGTCACTTTTTGTCCAACTCCGTTAAATTTGTCTGATGTAGCAGTCAACCCTCAAAGTTGACCGTTAACTCAGTGATGTGTCAATTAAAAAATAATAAATAAAATAAAATTTAATCTTCTACCATTTCCAACTCATTTTCACAATAAAGAAAAACACATAAAACAAAAAAATAACTACAATTACAAATTGAAAATTGAAAAGGAGAATACAGATTAGAGAAATAATGAAATATAAATTATTGGGTTTCAAAATTGAAGCTAGGGTTTGGAATCCGAGGAGAAGAATAAATCCATATCAGATAAAGATGGAAAACCAATTTCTTTGCCTAACTTGGGATATGCATAGTACGGCGCTTAACCGGAGACGGAGCTTTTGCAAGCGGCCTCTGTCGAGGCGTGGGCAGTCGAAGCCGGCCCGGGTTACGAAATCTCACCGTGAACGGCGGCACCCGAGTCCTCGTCCCCGTCCCGCTCAGTAGACAATTTGCAGTTGTACTGGTGATACGAAGGAGAATAATTGGTGGGACGCTGCGGTGCTCTTCCGTCATAAGGGCTCCGTCTTGCTACGCTTGGTGAATGCAGAGAATGCGGAGAAAATAGTTTGTACCGAGTGATTGGGCTCCACGGAAGGTATGGGTTTCATTGCTTTAGGATCAAAACTCTATGCTTTTCGTGGTCCTGGTACAAGTTACTACTTTTGTGAACATGGTAGTGGGATTAGGAAGAACAAAGACCTCTACATGTTTCAGAAAGCAGGGGATCTCTGCTCAGCGAAGCCGTATCCCATCGTCTCCGCCTATTCCGCGTTGACGGAGTTGGAGGAAGGGGCGGTGTCGAGGGTGGAGGAGGTGCAGGAATTGAGAGCTGATTTTGTTGCGGGAAGGGATGTGGTGATGGAGGAAGCACCCTTTTTCAATTTTTAACTATAATAATTTTTTTTGTTTTATTTAATTTTCTTTCTTTTGAAAATGAGTTGGAAATGATAAAATATTAAAATTTATTTTATTTATTATTTTTTAATTGCCACATCACTGAGTTAACAATCAACTTTGAGGGTTCAATGCCACATCAGACAAATTTAACGGAGTGAGACGGAGAGTGACCATACTTGAACCATTTAACTAATTTGAGTGATCAAGATTGTATTTAAATATTTCCAGTGACCAAACATGAACTTTTTTGTAATTTCAGTGACCCAAACCTGTAGACCTGGCAAATGAGAACCAGACCCGTTGACCCGACCCGAACCCGCCCGAAAAATAGAGAATGGGTTGAGATTTTTTTAACCCGAAACCGATTAACCCGTAGCTTTTGGGCGGGTTGGGTTGGTTTTTGGGTCGACCCGCTAGACCCGTTCCATTGTATATGTCACTCTCAAAAGGATAAAATCTCTCATACTTTGGTGAGATGTTAAAAAACATTCATATGGATTTGAAAGACTAGTTGGAAGTGTAAAGATAATCAAACATCATTTGTTTATTTTATTAGTATTATTTTCGTCATTGTTTTTTCAGGATTTGTGCAATTTTTATTTCGTTTCATTAGCATGGAAGGAGTTGAGCATTTGTTAATAACATGTGCTAGGCAAACTATTGTCACCCATATGTAAAAAATTGTGCTCTTTAAAAATTTATGAAGCATGTTTGATATTGTTTCCGAGAACGCTCATAACCCGAAACCCGATGGATTGTGTCAATATTTGACCCGGAATCAGCAAACCCAACATGACCCGACCCGTGAAGATCCGTAACCCGAGATTTCTAACCCGAAATTACTCAACCCGACCCGATTGCCAGGTCTACAAACCTGGTCCAAAACCCGTCAACACGGGTTTTACCCGCGTTGACCGGGTTGGGTCGGGTAGGGTACCCGTGAGTTCGGGTTTTGTTGCCATCCCTACCTGCGGTCGACGCATAGTAAGGTTTCCGGGCTGGAGGTCACATGACGTGATGTTTTCCTTTGATTTGTGAAATGCGTCTTTTTTGGGAATCTTTAGACGAAACCTGACTAAAACGACAGACCATTAACCCTCAAACCACTTGACCGGCCAGCGGTTAAACCGGTTGACAACTTTGAATAGAACTTTAATTCTGCCACGGTGGGCCGGGCTTGAAGCAAGTTTATTTTAATGGGCTTCATAAAGCCATCGGGGAATATATAAGAAAATCACGGAACAAATTGTCGTTTCCTATAACTGTTGCATCTCGCTCAAACCCTAATGGCGGTCCCGAATTCGATCCATACGAGCTTCCGCCGCATTTTGTGATTTCCTTGTTATCGTTCAGGCGAAACATGGCGATCGAGAAATCCGCTCCCAGCAAGCTCCGGTGGGGCGAATTGGACGAGGATGATGGCGAGGATCTGGACTTCCTGCTGCCTCCGAAGGAAGTGATTGGACCTGATGAGAGTGGGATTAAACGAGTTATTGAGTACAAATTCGACGACGGTAACAAGGTCAAGATTACGACTACGACTCGCGTGAGGAAGCTGGCCAAGGCCCGCTTGAGTCGACGGGCGTTAGAGCGGAGAAATTGGCCCAAGTTCGGCGACGCTGTCCACGAGGACGTAGGGGCTCGGCTAACAATGGTCTCTACCGAGGAGATCTTGCTTGAACGACCCAGGGCTCCAGGTTCGTTTCGCGTCTCTTTGTCATTTCTTTGCCATCTGAAGTTTGTTTGATATCTTGCTTTAGTTTTGAGATGCGAGTAAACTGGTTGTGGTGTTTGGCTGCTTTTATTCTTATGTCTCTGCTTCCCTGATAAAGGCATCGAGAGATACATTTATCTGTTTCGGATTAATTTCTGTGTTGTCATTCAGTTGATTTATGGGTTCTCCAACATGTTCTTGAATACGTGTTGGGTGTAATGATGTAATATTAGGAGTTGGGTGATTCAGTTTGGAGGCATTTAAGCACCAATCCATTTGAACGCTGTTGAATGTTTCATTCACATCCTTTTTTTTTTTTTTGTGTGTGTGTGTGTGTGTGTGGTTATGGTGGTCAATTAGCCAGTCACATGTTTGCCTTTGAGCTTCTGATTTATGTGAATGGTCAGTATGCCACCGAAACTGAGATTCTGTTGGCGGCATATATTGGTGAACTATTAGTAATTTGGTTTCAGTGCCATGGGTCATCAGCAACATCCACAAGCATGCCACCAATTGCTTTGAAGTTAAAAGAATTGGAGTGTATTGTAACCGGTGACCTACTTGCTCTTTGTGCCTTTTCACTTCTCTAATGCCTCTTCCTCTTGTTTTTTGTAATAGATGTGCTCATTAGTGTCCATGAAAGTTTTATTTCTTAGTTGTGTGGGTACCAGATGGACTTGAAATTTTGGGTCAGAAGACCATATGATAATTGCTGATCTTCGTTTCTCTCAAATTGGTGTAATGAGAAACAGGTAGCAAACAGGAAGATAACAAGATGGGTAGTGATAACTTGTCTCAGCTATCCAAAGGAGCTGTTCTCATGTTGTGCAGAACTTGTGGGAAGAAAGGAGATCACTGGACATCAAGGTGTCCGTACAAGGATCTTGCTGCCCCGTCTGAATCATTTGTTGATAAGCCTCCTACATCTGAGGCTACTGCTCCAGGTGGAGCCACAAAGGGTTCTTATGTCCCACCAAGCATGAGGCCTGGTGCTGAGAGAAGTGTTGGTTCGGATATGCGTCGCAGGAATGAAGAGAACTCAGTTCGTGTCACCAACCTCTCCGAGGACACACGTGAGCCCGACTTGCTGGATCTCTTCCGCCCATTTGGTCCGGTGAGTCGTGTCTATGTTGCTATCGATCAGAAGACTGGTGTCAGCAGAGGTTTTGGGTTTGTCAACTTTGTAAGCAAGGAAGATGCGGAGAGAGCGATAAACAAGCTGAATGGATATGGTTATGACAACCTTATTCTTCGTGTTGAGTGGGCTACACCTAGAACGACCTAGAGATCAATACCAGGAGGGCTCTGCAAGTTTTGGCGGATCTTTTTGACAGTATCTGTAAGCTTTTCTTGCCATTTTCCATTTCCATGATGGCGCTTGAGGGAGCTGAAGATATATATTCAGTGTTTTATAACTTCTTTTCTTCATCTAGTCCTATACTATGCCATATTGATCCGACTACCTTGGAAGATCTTTTGTCATTGCAGTTTGTATTCCAGTTGGGATCGCTGGATTCTAATATGCAACAGAACAGAAGATAATTTGTCTTCTTAGGGCTTCTGTCTTAATTGGTTGGCTGGCTTAACTGATTTGGGTCCAGAATTGGCAGCCAAAGCTGTGTCGGGATTTGGTTTCGGGTTGGGTATCTCATAATGATTGGTGACGGTATAGGCAACTTCAACTTCATGTTTTTTATTGAGTCAAGGTATTAGCAAATTTTCATCCACTCCACCCTTAAGAAGACTTGGGGATTGAAGAGAGAACGCGAAAGAGATAAAAAACCATTGAAGAACTAAAACAACTATTTCACTTCATAGTCTGGAATTCTGGAAATACCCAGAGTTCTACCAATCTGACCAACCTAGGGTTTCAGTTCAACATAGCCTCAGAAAGGGACTTGATTACAAGAAGAAATGACAAAACCAGGTTTAACCTTTTGTAATTGATTATCTTCTACTTTAGTTCAATAAGACCTTCGGGAGTTTAGAGCCTATTCCTGGTTTGGGCGACGCTAGCCCACTTGTCGAGTGCGGATCCGGTGACTAAGGGGGTGCTTAGTCACTTGACTAAGCCCCTCCTAGTCATTAGATCTGGACACTTCAATCCAATGGTTAAAAAGTGGGAACGGCTATTTAATTAATGGCAGGGGTAGTTTGGGTATTATGAAAAATTACGAAGTATACCAACCGGATTTACAATTAGTACAAACCATACAAACATACGAACAGTACAAACTAGAGCGACAAAACATACAAACATTACAAACGTATGAACTGTACAAACAATACAAACTAGACTGACAAACAATACAAACCGTACAAAAAGAAAAAACAACCGGGTTGACTTTGGAGACTCCGTCACTATATAGAGGGGCTCCTTCCCAAAGTCAACCCGAGTGTTTTTTAGACATACAAACATTACGAACATGGTGGACAAAAATGACAAACTAGACCGACAATCCATACGAACGGGAAAAAACACTCGGGTTGACTTTGGAGGCTCCATCCCTATATAGAGAAGTTTCATCCAAAAGTCAACCAGGTTGTTTTTTAGACATAAAAAACATTACAAACATGGTTGACAAAAATGATAAACATGGTGCACAAAAATAACAAAGTTTACAAACATTACAAAATAACAAAGCGTACAAACATTACAAAATATGTCAACAAACATCACAAAATCGGCACTGTCGCCGGAAAATTCTTCTCCGTCGACGATGGTCGCCGGGGAAAAAATTTCCGACAAGAAAATCTCTCTCTCTCTCTCGGAAAAATCCCCAGGAAACCAATTAAGAATGGCCAGAAGGCCCAAGGAAAGAAATAATGGCCAGAGAATGCCATGGAATTCGGCGAGGGGATCCGAACTCTCTCTCTCTCTGGGAAAAATCCCCAGGAAACCAATTAAGAATGGCCAGAAGGCCCAAGGAAAGAAATAATGGCCAGAGAAGGCCATGGGATTCGGCGAGGGGATCCGAAATGGCCAGAAGGCCATGGAATAATTCCGGCCAGGGGATCCGAGGCGAGGGACCGGCGGAAGGTCACCGGCGAGGGGCGGGAGATACACGCTTGATGTGTTTTAATTTATTTTAATTGTTAAATAAATTAAATGTGTAATTACCATCTTATCTTTCATTAAACTGAATAAACTAGAACCATTAGATTTTAATGAAGTTGAGTGACTGAGATTGGTTTAACCATGTGACTAAGGGGATCTTAGCCCCCACTTGTCAGCTCCCAAGTCCGACAATTTCAATCGCCAATTCCTGCTGCTGAATTTGACGCCAATCTTGAAACTAGACCTCGCCAGTTTCCGTTGTATAGGTAGAGGCTTCGCCTGTTGCCTTTAAAGATTGCTGGCACAAATCTGCCAGTTTCCTTCTGAGCTCGCCAATTTCGTCCACGGGTTATGAGAAAAATCAAGAACTGTACGCGGAAAAGACAACGAACACGACATTTTTTAACGTGGTTCACTCCTGCAGTGTGCAAGAGCTACGTCCACAGACTAGGGTTCTTATTTGATATTGTGTGTGGCCAGTGGCCTTACATGAGAACAATATATATGCTTCTGTACATCATCAACGCAACTACAGCAAGCATTACACGCTCTACTCGGAATAGACGTCGAGTCCTTGGGCTTGTCATACGACGCGCCTACATCAATATTCTTCCGGCCCAATACGCCCCCGCAAGCTGAACTGTGGAGGTCACGAACATTCAGCTTGGACAACAAAAACTGAAAACGCTCGGAGCCAAGGCCCTTGGTGAATAGATCCGCGAGCTGAAGCTGCGAGCTGACCTTACGAGGGGAAATGTCTCGAGACACCACGCGTTCTCGGACAAAGTAACAGTCCATTTCCACGTGCTTAGTGCGCTCATGGAAAACAGGATTAGCTGCGATGTGTAAAGCAGCCTGATTATCATAATACAACGGAGTCGCAGCGAGCTGGGGCACATCTAGCTCACTGAGCAACCAACGAAGCCAGATGACTTCACTAACCGTGCTGGCCATCGCACGATATTCTGCCTCAGCAGAAGAACGTGCAACGACCTTCTGCTTCTTAGTACGCCAGGAAACGGGCGCTCCACCCAGACTGATGAAGAAACCACTAGTAGAACGACGCGTACTCTCACAGCCGCCCCAATCTGCATCACAGTAAGCAACAAGGTCAAGTGTGCCTGCAGCAGGAAAATACAAACCTTGTCCTGGAGACTGCTTGAGGTAACGAAGGATGCGCACTGCCGCATCCATATGAGCTTGCGTGGGTGCATGAACGAATTGACTTAAGATATTAACACCATAAGTAATATCAGGACGGGTAACCGTCAGATATAATAACCGGCCAACCAAGCGGCGATAAGCAGAACCATCAGAGAGAGTATCACCAGATGGACTAGTCAAGTGGTGATTTTGCTCAACTGGAAACGAACTCGGACGAGCAGCCTGTATACATGATTCCTCAAGTATATCTAGAGTATACTTGCGCTGACTAACGACAACGCCACGAGGGGAACGAGCCACCTCAATCCCCAAAAAATACAGAATAGGACCAAGATCTTTGATGCTAAACTGACGGTCTAGGAAAGACTTGACTGTAGTGATAAAATCCAAGTCATTTCCAGCAAGAAGGACGTCGTCGACACAGATCAAGGCTGTGACAAAGGTTGATCCTCGCTTGTAAACAAAGAGAGAATGATCTGCTGGCGATGCACGAAAACCGATGGTGCATAGTGCAGCAGTAAACTTTTGGTACCACATCCGGGACGCTTGACGTAACCCATACAGAGATTTGTGAAGACGGCAAACACGGGTCTCTCCACGCGCCGCAAAGCCTGGCGGGATCTTCATGTACACTTCCTCGATCAAATCCCCATGCAAAAATGCATTGTTTACGTCTAACTGATGAATGTGCCAATCACGATTAGCGGCGACCGCTATCAAACAACGAACAGTAACTAGCTTGGCCACCGGGGCGAACGTGTCATGATAATCAACACCCTCAATCTGTGTATAACCTTTTGCGACGAGACGCGCCTTATAGCGCTCTATGCTGCCGTCGGGATGATACTTTATTTTAAACACCCATTTCGAATCGATCAACCGCTTTCCTAGAGGAAGATCAACAAGACTCCAAGTTCCATTTGCAACAAGAGCAACTATTTCTTTCTCCATTGCCTCGCGCCAAAATGGATTCTTGATAGCTTCATTAAAGCTTCGAGGTTCATCATGACGGGTCACCTCGGCCAGAAAAGCCCGATACTCAGGACTAACACGAGAGTAAGAAACATGAGCAGAGAGCGGATATGTTACCGTGTTGGCGACTTGCTCATCAGTAACGTAGTTTTCCAAGTACTTAGGTCGGGTGCGAGCACGATCTCCTCGGCGTAAGGGAACCTGATCGCCGAGAGGAGGAGGACTACCATTGGGGGAAGTCAACTTCGCAGGAGAACCGGAGGACTGATCCGGCGCTGCAGGTGGCACATGTGATTGCGCGGCAGGGGAACTTGACAAGGATGAAATTCCTTTGTCTTTGGTCGAGCTAACAGGAGGGGGCATGGACTGTGATGGTGGAGAAATATCTACATCATCTATTACTTGAATATTGCCACCAACAGGTGGCACCCAATGCAACAAAGAGGGCTCTGGTGACCGAAATGGGAAATGGCCCTCAACGAACTTAACGTCACGAGATACAAACAATTGCTGAGTTACCAGATCATATAAACGATAACCCTTCTGACCAGAAGGATATCCGAGAAAAAACACACGTACGCCCCCGTTCAGCGAATTTGTGTAAACCGCGGTGGGTGTCTTTTGCATAAACAAGGAACCCAAAGGTGCGCAGATGCTGATAAGACGCAGGTGAGCCAAACAAAACCTCGAACGGTGTCTTACCAGTGGGTTTTGTAGGCAGACGATTGAGCAAGTATACAGCTGTCAAAACGCACTCTCCCCAGAACTCAATGGGTAAACCAGCATGGAAACGAAGAGCGCGGGCTGTATCTAATATATGTCGATGCTTTCGCTCGACAACTCCATTTTGCTGTGGAGTGTCAACACAACTTGTACGAAAGCTAATCCCATGTCGAGAATAATAGTCGAGCAATGCACTAGTCTGGAATTCTGTACCATTATCGGTCTGAATACCCTTAACCCGTTGACCAAACTGTGTAGCCACCATCTCACAGAACATCATTAAGTAACGACCAACATCAGACTTGAAACGGAGTAGATAAACCCATGCACTGCGACTATAATCACCAACGATAGTGAGAAAATAATGAGCTCCGCTCAGAGAAGCAACTTTATAACCTCCCCATAAATCCAAATGAATGAGATCAAAACATGCCGACGTCTTTATCGAACTAGGGGCAAAAGGTGTTCTAACTTGTTTCGCACGAGAACAAGAATGACAATGTTCACCAACTAAATCATCAACAAAATTAGGAGATAACAAAGACTTCAGCTGCGACATCTTGTCAATGGAGGGATGACCCAGCCTCGAGTGCCAAACCGACGCAGAAGCATCATCGACTCTTGCCGAAAATGCCAAGCGCTCCCTCTCACTGAATAAGGGCAGATAGTAAAGCCCGTCACGGAGAATTCCCCTCCCAATCACGTTCTTGGATTGTAAGTCCTGAAGAATGCAAAAGTCACGGAGAAAGATTAAGGCCACTTGATTCTCCTCTGTCAGCCGACTTACCGAAAGAAGATTACAACGAAACCCGGGTACATGTAGAACCCGATCCAACTGTAGACCAGATGATAGTAAAACTGATCCCACCTTCTCAACAGGAACACTATCCCCATTGGGTATCTTAACTGGCCGACTCGACATATCCACAGATACATTTCTTAAAATGGAATCATCGCAAACGATATGTTCGTTGCAACCCGAATCAATTAACCACTCAGACGTAGAGTAGGACGTACCTGCCATGTTGGAAGTAGGCGACTCGGCTGCCTTTCCCTGGCCAAAAAACACCTTTAACTGTTCAAGCTGCTGCATAGTGAACCCAACTACTGGACTCTCCGACTCAACCTGAGATGCCTTAGGCTGCGGATCATCATCACGTCGTCTCCGACCAGCAGCATTGTTGTTTTGCATCCCTTGTGAGTTCCTGTCACGATTTGGCCAACCTATAATGTCAAAACAAGTTTCTTTTAAGTGCCCAGTCTTACCACAATGCGTACACTTCACACGACTGCGATCTCTCCCTTCCGTGCGAGTCTCATTTTGTTTTTGACCACTAGAGCGGTCACTGCCACCACGAGTGAGGAAGGCTGCCACCTCTGCTTGTGGTTTTCTTTTCTGGGCAATAAGCCTTTGCTGTTCATCACTAGATACAAGGTTGAAAGCTTCTGTCAAAGTGGGAATGGGCTTGGTCGCCAAAATTTGGGTTCTGATAGTCCCAAAACTATCATCTAACCCCATTAAGAAGTCAAACAAGCGTGCCCCTTCATCTCGATCTTTGACTCTGCGTTCCAAACCACAAGTGCGCAGACCGCACGTGCACTTCGGCACTGGCGAAATCGACTGCGATTCCTCCCAAAACGTCCGTAGACGTGTATAGAAAGCCGAGACGCTCAGCTTCTCTTGTTGCAACAAACTGACCATTCTTCGAATCTCATATGCGCGCGATGCGCTGCCCTGTCCGAACCGATCTTTAAGATCAAGCCAGATCTCCTGTGAAGTTTTCGCATACCGCACACTTGCTCGCACTTCCTTGTCCATTGCGGTGCGAAGCCAACCTCGAACCATTGCGTCGCACCTTGTCCAGGCACGAATTTCAGCTTCATCAACAGGCTTTGCGACAGTACCATCAACAAAACCAATTTTGTTTTTGATTATGAGGGCATCTGTCATCTCTATGATCCACTCCCCATAATTCAACGACGTTAAGACCTCTCCGACCTGCATCTGACTCGCTGTCTCAGAAGCATGGAGATAAAACGGTGACAATGGATCTTGAACCTTACCAACTATGACCTGACTTGCGCTGGCAAGAGACTTCTCATCCTTGTCGCCCATGACGTTGCTTCAAAGAAAAACTCAACAGGCTGAACCGACCTGCTCTGATACCATGAGAAAAATCAAGAACTGTACGCGGAAAAGACAACGAACACGACGTTTTTTAACGTGGTTCACTCCTGCAGTGTGCAAGAGCTACGTCCACAGACTAGGGTTCTTATTTGATATTGTGTGTGGCCAGTGGCCTTACATGAGAACAATATATATGCTTCTGTACATCATCAACGCAACTACAGCAAGCATTACACGCCCTACTCGGAATAGACGTCGAGTCCTTGGGCTTGTGATACGACGGGCCTACATCAATATTCTTCCGGCCCAATAGGTTATCCCTAAAATTTTAAAAAAGCACCCTAAACTACACTAAAAATTGACACATTTATCCCTAATCCCAATTCTAACCTGAGCCGTAGCTAACAATCCCTCCCCTCAACCCCAAGGCCAAACCCGACCCTCACACTCTGGGCAAAAATATGCCGCCATCGCCGCCCCATAACTACTCCCGCCGGAATCTCTTCTCGTCGCTGCTTCTGTTAATTTTTCCCGGAGGGCGAAGTAGAAGGAAGCCGGGCCATGGTTATTCCCGAGCACGATTCGCCGCCAGAAGGAAGACAAGACGCGCGCAGCAGAGGATTTTTTTTTCTTGGTCTGTGTCCAAAAAATTGTGAATGTAATGGTGAACCCGTCTCGGTCGAACTTCCTTGTCTACCGCTTCTCCTTCATCGCCACCCACTGTTGTCGCTGCTTCTTCTTCGTCATCGTCTAGGAAACCTCCACGCCACCAAACCCCCTTCTTTATACACTTACTAGCTGTGGGCCCACGGCCTTTGGCCGGAATAATATTTTTTATTGTTTTTCAAATTTTTAAATTTTTCCTATATGATTGATAATAGGGGCGGGAACGTGGGTAGTTAATTCGCGGATTGATATCATTTCACTCGCAAATAATCCGACCTGCAAGTCGTGGGTGATTGATATATCTCTTACCCGCACTTATGTGGGTAGTTGGTGGGTGAATTGCGGGTCACCCGTATTTTCACATGAAAAAATGTTGTTTCATATATAGTATCGAATATTAATAATATTTTTGAACCACACTACAGTCTGACCATATACTTCAAAATGCGGAGAATAAAGATTAGTTTTGACTACTATTATTGGTTATTGTGTTGTGCAATATCCATTAGATATTGAATATTGGGATGCAAACTATAAATTAGTAATTGTATGAAAATCACAAAATGCGTAAATTTTCTCTACATAATTGGTTGATAGAGTAGGAAGGTTTTGATGCAAATACTACATGGATTCACTCGAGACACAGTGATAAATGTCTAAATTGATACCGTCTTATTAATTTGCTATGAACTTATTATAAATGTTAGTCAACTTTCTTTATGGTTAGTTGGAGAATTGCTTTTGCGGGTTGACACGTGACCCAACCTAACCCATCCGCCACCCATTCAACTCAACCCGTAGAAGAATGTGGTTGGATTGCGGGTCACAATTATTCCAACTCACTAATAAACGGGTGGGTCAATTACCAAATCCCACGCAACCCGCCCATTACCCACACCTAATTGGTATGTTCTTTATAAATTTATTGCGTAAATTAATGCAAATTTTAATAACTAATCAGGAGGTGGCTCTATTACTGAAGTAGAGAAAGGCTAGGTGGACAAATAGATGAAGTTAAATGTGTGTTTCCATTGAAGATGTGGTTGGATTTTTTACGGATTGAGAGAACTAAAAGCAAATAGTTCAATTCGTACATGTAAAAAGTTTTTTATCCGAAAAAAAGATCATTACCCAAGAACGTGAAAGCCTCTAGCGTACAAGAATTCAATATCAAGAGCGTAATAAAACCTCATTATTATATAATTTTTAACTAGTATATATCTATAATGTAATTAGTCCAAAAAATATTGTAAAAATGTTGGAACAAAAATCCCAAAAATATGATATAATACAATTTATATAGACAGGAGTGATTATAAAAATATGAGACTCTCTTATCGTTTTAATTTTGTTAATAGTAATTCGGTTAAATATTCCATAACCAATTTATTTTTCTCTTTCATTTTTCTTTATTTTAATTTTTTCCATTAACTCCTTTTCTTTCTCTTTTATTTTCCCCTTATGTATCATCACTCATTTACCCACCAAACACCATCATCACAAAATCTGAACTTCCCTCTGTCTCTCCAATTTCTCTAACGCAGAGCTAGAGCTATATTGTTTTCCCATCTCATTTTCTTTCCTCACGGTCGATCTACCCATTTACCCACTGATCACCTTCAAGGCCTCAACACAAAAGCTGAATTTTTCTCACTCTATTTCTTCCTCTAGTTTCTCTTTTTTATCCGAAGCAGAGTAAGAGCTCTATTTTCTCATTTTCTTCTCTGGCGACCAATCTTGTATGTTTCTTTTTTGATGATCGATTTCTGCATGCAACCTCCAAATGAACCTTCTTTGGAGTCTCTTAGATCTCTAAATGAACAATACTTCGTTGTAGGATGAAGAAATGATTGGGTCGGCTAGAGTCAATTCATCGCCGGAATTTCAGAGGTGATCTCCAGCCTTAGCTTCGAGAGCATAGGTTGAGCAGCGACTGAGAGCTTTGCTTGCTTGGTCTATTGCTCTGAAACAGGGGTTCCAATTACAGCAGTTAGGGTTCCGGAATTATGTTGGGTGTTTGCAAGGATGATGAGAGCTAGCTGACGACAGCTTGGCAAGGATGGCAGGGGCGGTGATTAGCAGGGAGGGAGCGGAGAACAAAATTCAGGGGAGGGAGATTAGAAGAGAGAAACCAAGGAAGAGGCTCGCTAGGGAAAGGAGTTGGGAAGGACGAAAAGATTGGAAGACACAGGCGTGAGGCCGAGGAGAAGGAACACGAAAGGAGTTGGAATGACGAAAACTCCTTCCGAGGAGTGCGAGTTGTTGAGCAGCGGCTGAGGTGGCAAATTTTTTTGGTTGACATTCCCTTATATTTACTAGCACAGAGCCGGAAAATTTTGTCGAGAAATATGATATATAATAATAATAATGTATATAATAAATAATTTTTTTATAATAGATGATTTGAAATGTATTAAATAAGTGTTTTGTAATTTAGTTATTCACATAACATTTTTGAAAGTGATCCAACTATGCATAATGTGTTTAGACCTTTATGAAAAGAGAAAAAAAATATAAGCATTGCATATAATTACTTAATGAAAAACGAAATAAATATAAATAATTGTCATTCATTACTTAATTAAATCATATAGTTGAATATTAGAGTTGCTTCTCATAATACATAAATAATCAACCTTAAAAAAATATCTCACATAGAATTCAGTGTGCCCTTTAAGTTTTTTCCAATAGAGAACATCTTTTTACCACACTATTGGTAATGAATCCGAAGTTGCTTGATTTGAAGTATATAAGACATGATGCTAAGTTGTCACTAATAGTTACTTGGGCAATGTGTTGTGTACGGACTTCCCAAATTATTCTCATATTGCAGACATGTCTAGCAACAATATTGTAATTTTCATGCAACAAATATTTTTCATGAAATAATTAAATAAAAAAACCTATTAAAATCAGCTTACATGAAATATATGTTACTCAATTTTTATTTAGGAACTTCGCTGAAAGCTGGGGAAAGGACAAATACCATAGAAGTAAGACCGGTCTTGAGATCATAACTGATTACAGCAGCACTCCTGCGCGAGACTCTTTTAGTGAATCGTAATAGCGAATTGACCAGAGTTTGAATTGACCAGAGTTTGGCATCTAGTACTATTCCCGAACCCTTAAAGATCAAATTCTAGGTCTTAATTCTGCAAATCTCATACACTAAGTTAGTTTAATTAGAAATAAAAATCGACGGTCATGATTCTTCATAATATATACAACAAACTACATGCATAATCTTAGGGGTTAGGCTCTATGATTTAGATATCTAAGACCTAGGGTTCACTCATGAAGGGTTAGGGTATAGTAACATGCCAAAAAATCCGGTTAATTCGAGGTCTAGATAGCGTTTTCTTACTCAGGGTATGTTGTACCCTATATTTACCTAAGGTACGATAGAAGCCACCAAATTTAACATAATTAAGGTGACGAATAAGAATTTTTAGGGCGACGAACTGATAAAAGGTTATATTTTAGACACACCTCTCTATTTTTCCTTCTCTATAAAAAAGCCCATATACTTTTATTACTAAATTACACACCCTCCTACAATACCAAATCCTAACAAACATACCCCATCCTAACAAACATACCCCATCCTGATTCACAAGCTAGCCGGTAGGTACAACCCTAATTTTATGCTTGTCCTTCCTTTTTTGCGCTTGTTATTTCCAAATCACCATAGGGAACAATACTCGTTTGGCATCTTATTCCTGATGCAATTATCTGGGCGGTAAGAAATGAACAACAAACTCCCTTCTAAATCGATTATTGCCTTCAAAATGAATCAACGTTAGCAGAGTCAGCTCATGCTTTGCCGCCAATAGTTTTATCCTCGACCGTGGCTGATTTAGTGTTTTTAATGGTGAATGGAACATGGCTTACAATAATGCATTCCTACATAGAGGATTTACACCCAAATTAGGTAAATTTTGGATTAATTCAAACCATATGGAGAACTAAACAAATGGGGTGAGGTACCGTCACTTCCCTTTTAAGGGTTGTGAGATGCACCACCCACCTCCCAGTCATTAGATTAATTAAGGGGTATTTTTGGACAAAAAAAAATAACCAGATCAGATCTCTCTCCCCTAATAACTCTACATATTCCTTCATTGCCCCTCTCTTCCTCTAACCCTAACAGATCCATCCTCTAGTGTATAAGAAGCTTGGGAGATCTAGTCGAGCAAGTTCTGGAGGATTTTCTTGGCGCTTCACCTTGTTACAGGCTTGGATCTATGAGTATTTTCCTTCGCTGCCCATCAACAGAACTGCATCACAGACCGTGAGACACGGAGACCTGTTTGCTATGAGGTGGGAGGGTCCCATTCGTGGAGGGGGCCTAGTGAGGTTCCACAATGGTTGGATCATTATCGCTGACTGTTGGACAACTTTATAGTGGACTACATGGATTGGCTTCCTTACTGCCACACTGGTTGTTCAATACCATGATCTTTGTATGGGGGGGGGGGGGTGATACGTAGCTACGATGTGGCTGAGGCCTACGATCCCTCACGCACTCTCCGTCAGTTTGGGTATAGACAAGTGATCCCTGATCCTCCTATTCGACCATCTAGTGTTAGTCGACCTGTTGTAGGGACCTATAAGGTCGTGTTTGGGGCCGAGCTCGATCAACTTTGGAGGTCTCGTGGTCACCTGATCAATTTGGATGCCTAATTCGCACCTTTCGACGACACAAGATCCGTCGACCTAGAGTACCTTAATTGGTACACTTTGAGGACCCACCCGTGCATTGCCCCCCCCCCCCCCAGAGATGGTGAGCAGCACGAGGTGGCATTGTTGACGTATGGGATGGTTAGTTTCTATGTTTTTCCCCTATTGGTAAAATTCTTCTATTATCGACACCTTCTCACAATTGTGGTATGATATACTAACACTAAATTTTATTTCTTAGACATTGTAGCTAGCGAGTCAGGTTATTGATGGTATTGATCCCTTGCTTGATGCTTCTGATGAGGATCTTGACAGGTTGGGTCCCTGTGGTGACATGGTTCGACGAGTTCATGACAAGTTCATCACCTTTCGCCATCAGAGACCGTCCCGTCCGCTTACCTTGTAGTTGTTCTATGTTGAACATTGTGGTTTGTTGTTTGATCTTTAGATGTTGAAACTCTAGTTTGTTTAGGTTTGGGTGTTGGATATTTGTTATTTGATGTCCGGACGTTGGATGTTTGCTATTTCATATTTGAATGTTTCATATTTGAGGTTTGGATGTTCAATCTTTGATACTTGTGTTTTTTTTTAGTAAATTTGCACATGTTACTTGATTAATTCCACCTAAATTCACATAATTTCTAACACAAAACATACACTACTTGATTAATTCCACCTAAGGTCTTCCATATTTGTTGAGGGTGGACTCATCAAGAGAAGGAAAGTCAGCAATCACATAAATGTTCGTCTCACACTCTTCATATGTGAAAAGTTTGACTTAGAACTCTCTACTAGTAGCTTAAATTAGTTCTGGATTTGTGATCCACTGTCCCAACTCATCTTTCAAACCTTTAATTTTGTTCCTCTTCCTTCTCGTGAGAGTACTAGTGTGAAAGAAGTGGGTGTTTTGGCCACCCTGATCCACCCACTTGGTTCTAGACTTTTGCATCCAGAGGAGCTCTTCTTGCCATAACGTTTCCTCTAGTTCTTCTCGAGCTCCTTACTCGGCCTGGAGTGACTGGTTAGTTGGGTTGCTCTGGTTTCTCAATTCTAAGGCTTCAAGTTTGTTCTTGAGTTCCTTCTTTCTTTTAAAGATGTTCCCAAAGGTGTTTTTATTTAATCTTTTCAGCTTCTTTGTGAGAGAATGAAGAGAGTGGAGGAACTCCTGGTCCCACTACAAGAAAATTAATATTTAGCGACCACAAAAAATGGTAGCAAATACAAATAAAATGGTCGTCGAAAATCTTACGCGGACAAAAGAAATAGTCACAACAGTGGTCGCCTATATCGCGTCGTATAATGTTTCTGCAACTAGTTAACAAAGTGGTCGCCAAAATTTTAAAAATGGTCGCAAATGCTTTTCAATTTCCAACAGCTAAGTGATTGAGTTTCTGCGACACTTTCACTTAAATGGTCGCCAAAAGAATAGCTTACGGCGACCATTTATGTTTGGTCGCCTAGAAAGTGGTCGCCAAATATCAATTTTTTGTAGTGTCCTTCCCTATGAATCTGCAACGAGAGAGAGGAATTCCTCATGACCAAGCCCTGCTGCAAGGAATTGAAATATCATGGCAAGTCTGGTATTGTCTTTTAGTCATGTACTGCAAATGAGTAAGGGTTTGTGATCCGACCTAATTTTAGTGAGATGGTAGTTCATTGAATCAGAGAATTTCTGCTTCCATGCCACATTGCAAAGGACACAATCCAACCTCTCTTTGATCCTAGTCTTTCTTGTGAGCCAATTAAAGCTCAGACCTGTGAAACCCAAGTCAATCAGCTCGCAGTCTTCAATGTAGCCGTTGAAGGCTCTAGTTTTAGCAGGATTAAACCTCGCTCCTCATTGCTTTTCAGAAGACTTTGTTATAGAGTTAAAATTTTCGAAGAGAAGCCACGGTGCATACATTCCTATCTTAATCCCTCTGATTTCTTCCCAAAGTCCAGCTCTCTCATTTGGGCTAGCATAAACTGCAGTAAGGAATCAATTCGAGGTCCCTACCATACTGCAGCTGAGGTGGATGAACTGTTTTTGTATGTCCAGGTCCTTCAGCTTGATGGTTTCCTTGTCATACAGAATCCAAATTCCCCCACTGAATCCCACCTCATCAGAAATAATCCATATGGCATAACCGAGCATTTTGATGATATCAATGGCATTTTTTCCTCTGATCCTGGGTTTAACAACACACACAATGTTCGGTTTGTGAATCACTCGTCCCAAATACCACAATAAAACTCCCAATTAAGGCCCAATTATAAACCTTAACTAGGTTCAGTATAGGGCAAGTATGTTTAAATATCGACCCGGACCGGTTCATGTACCCCTACTTTGATTGTTTGAAACATTATCTAGCGGTTGATTTTTGGTGAAAACAACAATTTATAGCTAAAACATTTGCAAAGGTAAATGGATTTGACACTAATTGAGAAGGCTTCACCTGGGTGTTGCTCCCCTAGCTAACAATTTTGACTTGTTGGATCGAATGGTCGTGTGTGGTAAGGCGGTTATAAACATAGGGAAGTGCAACAAGTAGCCAAACGCCACTCTCTAGGTCTCTAGGTCGAGGGAAGGGAATTTGATTCAAGCCAGCAACATAACTCTCTCGGCCTATTGACCAAGGGTTGCCAAGACTTCACCCTCGAATCGGAGTTCGGATGGCCACCCACAACCAAACCCTAGGTGCTAATACAAAATAAGAGATTTCCCCTGCATTAACCTAGATAGGAGACAACGAATCGCCTAAGAAAACCCAACATTCAAGCCTCTTTCAAAGAATGGAAGGGGGTTTTCTCTGTACCTAGATTAGAATGACAATTAGATTGATACGCTTTCACACAACAAAATAATTCTTGAATAATACCTCCACATTTACATTAAACACCAGCACACACAAATCATTCAATCCATACAAGCATTCACATAATTGTAGCTAGGGTTTACAAACACCCAAGTGAAAGAAGGGACTACTCCATGCTAGGAGAAGGGAAAACACAAGAGAGAAGAAGGAAAACCATCAATGGGATGCTAGCCTTGCTCCTTGTGTTGAAGAGATCCTCCTTTGGGGGAGGAATTCCCAAATCCTTGCTTGAAGATGAAACCCTAGCTTCTCCACTTTTTTGGTTCGTCACTTTCTTACTCTAGAAATCTTAAGAAGAAGAAGTTTCTCACACTAGGTCTCTCTCCCTTTTTCCTTCAGCTCAACCTCCTTTATATACCAAGATCGGGCTTAGATAACGATCCCAGTTCATAGTCGTGAACTGACTGCCCGGACCGTGATCTCAAGCCAAAACGCGCCACATAACTAAGTCTTGTTCATGGGCAATGGCCTGAATTCACGGTCTTACGATCGTGAACTGACTCGTGTCAAGTGAAAGCAATTTGTGCTTTGGATACCTGGTTGTTCACGGGTAGCGCCTCCAGTTCACGATCTTAGTGACCGTGAACACAAACCCTAATCGTGATTTGCTGCTGCTTCCTCCCTTTGATTTAATTTTTCGCCCTTTCGTCCAACTTTTGACTTCGGGGTTGGTTCCACCTGCCAAAGTATTAAAAACACCAAAAAAGGCAAAACCCGGCGTAAAACCAAACATCCCATTGTAAAAATGCTTCAAACGACTAAGCAAATCAGGGGTAAAAAATGTCAAATGAGCCCGAATCACTCCCCCATACTTAGACGTTTGCTTGTTCCCAAGGAAACCATTTCCAACCTAGGTGATATCTCAACCTAACAAGATAACTTGGGGACAAATTAAAAGGCACAAAACGGTGAATCTGAATGACTATTGGGGCAAATGAACCGCCTCAACAATACCGACTTCCACCACAAACGACATTCGATTGCATAAAAAAGGGGCAAATGAAAATTTCTCACCATGTCTCAACCGAACTACTCACCAACCACAACTAACCATGCATAGAATTCAAGTCCAAGGAACAGACAACGGGGCAACATAGGTCCGCACCGGGGTAATATATGAACATGCAAAACAAGAATGAATCACTCACTCTCGACCAGTGGGGTCAAGACCTTTTTTGGTGTAAAATATGTGCAGAATCATCAACACTCAGCCCTATCGTCTCTCCACCACGGAGGTCTTAGACACAGGTTCAAATGAGTGGAAATTTTCTCGGACATGGGGAAAAATCTTTTTGGGTGGTGGCAAACATGGCATGAATTCCTACATCTTCAACCTAAAACCCAAGGTGCTATGGTCTCGACCAAGAATCTTTCCTACAAACAAAGGCTACTAGCAATGGCCAAAAACCACACTTCCCTTCTTCTAAACCACTACCAATCACGAACTACATTCAATCACACTTCTTCGGCCTATCTTGCTATTCACATTTCAAACCTAGTATCGAAGGAGGTCATCAAACAATTTAGTTGTTTCAATGGCTTGGGTTCCAAGAAACCCTTTCTAGAGCAGACGCTCAGACTTTTGTGACCACTCTCTACTTTTATTTACCCCGTTTTATTACCTCTTTTTCGTTTATTTTCTTTTTCTTTCTCTTTTTTCGAGGGGGGTACTAGAGAGCTAAACTCATGCCACTTCTTTCATTTAACTAACAATGCTCTCCATTAAGAACTTTCCTCCAATACTACCTTCTCATTTCAAGCAAGAACCGTGCAAAACCACCTATGTAGAACCACAATGGAGCTCAAAAGCGAGAGCTCCGAGACACAAGGATGACTCAGACTTTGAAACGAAGAAAGCTTGGGTGGGGGTTCGTTCTTTCAATCACCATTAAGCTCAACAAGCACGAAGCTCCTAGCATTAGAACGACCCCCAAAGTCACACGGCTCAAAGGGGTTGACTAGGGGATAAAATGTTTCAGGACAATCAACTTCTGGACTTGGACTAATCCTATGCCCCCATCATACTCACTAGTGACAACGTTGAATGTTACACACCATGGAGAGAGGGATCTAACACACATGAAAAAGACGATCGGCCCAAAACTCACATGGCTGCCTAGCCGCCCAATCATCTATTCCAATTTCAAAAACTTCAATGCATGGCAATTGTAATCAAGAAGTAACCATGGCAAGACATCCATTCATTTAAGCACACATGAGAACTAAGCTTTTGCACACACCTAATGCATTCTTAGTCAACATAATATGATGCACTCAATTACATGCAATAATTCAAGATCTATGCCAAATAAGCACGAGATTCACCCACCAACCGGCCATTTTGATCATGCATTGCACGGAGTCCTCAAAATTTTCAAATTTGGGCATACATCAAGGCTCCAAGCATTCACTCTCACACACAAGTATAATAAACTACCCCCACACACTTAAGCTCGACATTGCCCTCAATGGCGTAAAATAGGGGTAGAACGATGTTACCGTATGGCTTGGTGAATGAAAGTTGGAGAATTTCCCGGGGTAGGATGTTTGAGCTTCAAAGGAAAAACAAAACAAAACACATGCACATTCTCGCTCGAGGCGAGGTTATTACACATAATAAAGTTTCACAATATGATTCAAATGACATACCTCCGTTGGGTTGCCTCCCAACAAGCGCTAGTTTAACGTCACTAGCTCAACGTTGCGGATCAATCATGCTTGAGAGCATGAAGCCACCGAGAGTGGATCCGCCACGGTCTCGGGATGAGGCTTGTCACCTCCTGCCTTTAGCTCCTTAGGGTGGTCCTCTTGGCCCGACACTTTCGCCTTACCCTTATCTTTTGGTTGGGAGGAGGCTTGATGCAGCCTATCCCTCCACACTCTTCTGTTTCCTCCGGGCTTAGTACCCGCCTTGGTTTCCTGCACCTCATCATCAAATGGAACACACACACTAGTGGAGTTTGCCTTGAGGGGCTCACCTCCACTTCCATTCATGCCGCTCGAGTCCATTTCTTTCACAACATCATTCTTAACCTTAGGATCAATCGAAAGAGTAATTTTCTCCTCTCCATCTCTCAACACCAAAGTTCCCTCATTAATATCGATTAAGGCCTTTGCGGTGGCAAGGAAGCGACGTCCTAATATGAGTGGCATATCCGCATCTTCATTGATATCAAGGATAACAAAATCTGTTGGATAATAGAAATTTCAAACTCTCACTAGGACGTCCTCCACAATACCCCTAGGACTAATGACAGAGCGATCAACCAATGTGATACTAAGCCTAGTGGGCTTCAAAACACCCAAATGCAACTTTATAAAAAGCTTGTAAGGCACCACATTAATGCTTGCTCCTAAGTTCGACAAGGATTTTTCTATATGATGATTTTCGATGCAAAGGGGGATAGTAAAACTATATGCATCCGGTTTCTTTTTAGGCAACTTGTTGAGGATAAAGACGGAGCACTCCTCACCTAAGGTGACATTGGCCAGGTCTTCATATTTAGGCTTCTTGGAAAATATCCCCTTGAGGTATTTGGCGTACCTCGGCATGTGAACCATCGCCTCAAATAATGGAATGGTGATGCGGAGCTTCTTAAGCATCTCCATGAATCCTCCACACTCCGCCTCCAATTGGTTCTTGTGCATCCTTGTGGGGAAAGGAAGACGAGGCTTGTACTCAGCCACTAGTGGTGGCGTTGGCAATGCCTTCTTAGGCTCTTCTTCCGTTTCTCTCACTTCTTCGGGATCATTGACCGTTGGAGGGGTCTTCTCTTCTTCATACACTTCCTTATGAACAACCTCTGGGGTAACCTTCCCACTCCTCAAGAGATTAGCATTGCACCCGACATTTTGGTCTTTGGGGTTGACAATGGTTTGAGAGGGTAGGGCTCCCCTTGGCCTCTCGGTGAGGATCCCAACAAGATTGCCAATTTGCACCTCCAAGTTTTGAAGGCTTGCTTGATGGCTCCTTAATCCCCCCTCAACCGAGGTGAACTTTGTTGTTGCCAGATCCATAAATTGCTCAATATTCTTAAACTTTTGAGTGCTCGTGCTCACAAAGATGGCGACAAGGTCTTCAAGTTTTGCAAACTTGTCGGTTTGCTGGAACCCCTGACCTTCTTGAGCTTGAAACGGTTGTTGAAAGGTAGAGCCTTGGAATTGCGGCCTTTGTTGAATGAAAGTAGGCCTTGGTTGATAATTTCCCGTTGGTCATTGGAAACTGGGGGGTCTTGGATTAGTAGGAGAAGACCAAGAGAAATTCATATGATTTTTCCACCTCAGGTTGTGGGTGTTGCTAGAGGGGTTGTTCCCCCTAGCATTGGCTATGAAACTCACTTGCTCCTTGGGGGTGCTTGATTCCTTCATCATTTGATAATCCGAAATCTCGTGCTTCTTGTCCTCTAGGAGTGCCTCAATCAAACGATCAATCTTGGCTTCAAGCGGGGGACTCTCTCCCACACTTTGCACTCCCTTTGCGGTGCTTTTCTTTCCACTTCTTGTCAAGCCCCAATCATACCCTTTACTTGCCATGTCTTCAAGCAACTCGTTCACTAGGAGTGGAGAATCCAATAAGTCGTATCTCCAAGTAAGTGAGAGGAGGTTTGAGATAAGGGGAATACCTCGAGAATTTTGAGGGAGTTAGAGGAGTAGTACGAGGATTTTAGTGTTTAGTAACAAGTGAAGGATCTAATAAGTAATACAAACAACTAGGGAAAGACGAATCCCTGAAGAACGATACCACATGTTACATGCACAATGTATCACAAACTCGATCTAATTGACCTTGGAAATGCGTCCCTCGATCACTGAGGATGGCAAAAGGTACACCAAAGCGAGCGGACAATTTCTCGAGAAACTTGGCCACCTCTTAGGCGACATTTATAGGGAGAGATTGAGCCTCTTCCCATTCGGAAAAATAATATATTGCAACTAAAATTTTACTTTGTGATGTTTTATGTTTCATGAGCTACTCAGATTGTCATGCATAATGTGCCATAATTAAAGAATTGATTGTGTTAGAAACACGCCTTAGTATATTACTATTGGTAGTTGTAGTAGTAATAGTAGTAGGGTTAGGTTGCTAAGTATGGTTGAGTATTCTTAGTTTAATTATGTATTAGGTTTTCTGGTATTTTCTTATAAGTATGTACTTGGGTATTTCACAAGAGGAATCAAAGAAGCATATTAGAAAACTCTCTCGAGAACCCCAATTCTCCCTGATCTTCTGAATCCTGTCTCTCTCCCTAAAGTCCACAACCGTTCTTCCCACATTCTATCTAATTTCCTCTTCAAATCCTAAAGTTCATTCTTCAAATCCCAATTCCTAATTCTCATATCCAAATCCCTAATAATTTCTCCCAATTTCTCAATCTCTTTCTTATTTATCCGGTTACGTCAATCTCAAGTTATCAGAAACATTGTGTTTCTTACCGCTCTGTTTGGCAACAAGAGGGGGTGCAAATTGTAGGGGGTGCAAGTTGAAGAGTAAATTGCTGTGGGGTGCAAATTGCTGGGGTGTAAGTGGAGGGGTAAATTGTTGTTTGGATGAAAAAGTAGGGGGGTGCAAATAGAGTGAAAAGTAAGTAATTATATTATTATAAAATAGATTTATTAAAATTATAAAATATTATCACAAAATATAAAATAAATATAATTATATAATAATGAATATACTTTAATAAAAATAATTATTATTATATAATAATACTCAAATAATACTTAATTATAACAATTGTAATAATCATTGATCGAGCGATCTCAAAACTCGAACCTCAACTTGTAACTGGTCATTCTATATAGGGTTTTCGTGTCTAGTTTAATCTTAAATTGTCAAACTTAGTGAAACACGTTAGAATTTGTAAGTTTTAACTATTTAGTTAAATAAACTGAGTTAATCAAACAATTTTTCTCTTATCTTTTTCACAAACACTTCGTATCTCTAATTTTCAATGCAAATTCGAGTCAACCAAGAGATCTAGATTTGACTTGACGAACATTGATAAGCTTATTTCCGGAGTCAAATGGTCAACCCCGAATAATGTCTACATTAATTATATTTTTAAAAAATAAATTGTTAATATTAATTAATATATAATTATATATAACACAATTAGAAAAACAAAATTTCATAGTTTCCCCTTCCCCTTCCCCTCCCCCCTCTCTTCCTTCCTTCCCTTGCCCCCTAATTTGGGGGTAAGCCGAAACAGTAAATTTGCACTCCCGTTTTGCACCCCATACTGTTCCAAATTAACCAAACATGTGCAAATGAGTTGGAAACTGTTTTTACCCCTCCCATTTGCACCCCCTCCCATTTACCCTCTTCCCAAACAGAGTGTACAAATTCATTTAGTTACTAATGGATCATTCATAAACCTTTTATGAAGTTAGAAGGTCCATCCCGATACTTGATGGTAAATATGCATTATTTTCACTACTATTACATGAAAAATTAATACAGTGAATACAACGACATCAATAGTTGTGCATATGGATTTTATGTTGGTGAATATGATGAATGCTTAATATTCAACATGATGAATAGAGCATATGTAAAGTTCACATAAAAAATATTGTGAATGATCAATTATGTTATGTTATAATGTATTTATTACACATAAATAATACATGTTTTTATGTCCCTTTGTAATGTCCTTTGCCTGTCATGGAGTGATATTCCTATTTTTTAGCTAGTTTTACGGGGAAAAAATCCCACTGTACACATGTTTTTAAAAAAAATTCTCAAAATACACATGTTATGAAAAAAATTCCCAATCTACGCATGTTTGGGCCTTCACCGCGTCTGACAAAGGCGGTGATTGAATCACCGCGTTAGACGAAAACGGTGATTGCATCACCGCCTTAGACAAAAACGGTGATTGCATCACCGCTGTAGAGAAACACGGTGAATGCATCACCGCGTTAGAGGAAAACGGTGAAGGCCTGGTGAAGGCCTGACCTACGTCAAATCTTTAAAAAAACGTAACTTTTTGCTCGGTTATCCGATCGTGATGAAATTTTTTTTGATTCCGCCACGATCGGATAACCGAGCACAAAGTTACGTTTTTTTAAAGATTCGACGCAGGTCAGGCCTTCACCGCGGCCGTCGAACGCGGTGAAGCTATCACCGTTTTTGTCTACAGCGGTGATGCAATCATCGTTTTTCTCTAACGTGGTGATTGCATCACCGCCCTTGTTTAACGCGGTGAAGCAATCACCGCCTTAGTCTGACGCGGTGAAGACCCAAACATGCGTAGTTTGGGAATTTTTTTCATAACATGTGTATTTTGAGAATTTTTTTTAAAAACATGTGTACAGTGGGAAATTTTCCGTTTTACGGTTGGTTGGTTGTTTAAGTGTGTTGCGGGCAATTGGAACTTAATTTGATGATATTTGGATAAGAAATACACTAAAGAATGAATTATTAGAGTTCAAACTCATTATATGGAAAAACCATCATGGAAGCTCATCATAAAAGGAGAAAGGATGAGTTTACAAGCATCTGGGATTAAATGAGGATTGATTAGGATTTCGAAAGAGGGAGAAAAGGCCAAAACATTAAAGACTTGAAGAACAAAATGGAGAAATTTTGCATCGAGACATTCACAGATCGCGTCACGGCCATGAGACAGGCCGTGGGACATCTTTTGATATGTTTGGTAATGATTTTATGACTCCTCTTCAGTGTCGAGCAAGGCTCACCCACGTTTTGGCCCACGACCGTGCGCGGCTACTGTTTGCAGTATTTCAGCATCTTAAACCTATTTCGAATGGGAGTTCGACCATAAAAATCCTAAGAAGACCATAGATGAGTAAGGGAGCAGAGGAGGAGGTTTCCCATAAGTTCTACACCAGAGGAGTCGTCTTGGAGAAACCGATCACGCCTTCCACCATGGAAATTGGTTCTTCTTTCTCTCTTTTGTTGGTTTCTCCATTCTCCATAAACTAATCCCTCTCTGTTTTTTGGATTAGATGAACCTTAGTTGTATGATATTGATTTGATTGAATGTTATGGATATCGATGTTGATGATCTTTGATTCATCTTTGATTTATATTACAAGTATTCAAAAGTTGCGTGCCTATGGGATGTTTGATTGTTTCATATGTATGACGAAGAGAAGATCCCTACAGGTATGATAGAACTCTAGAACTGCTAGAAGATGGAGGGAAAGGGATTTATGGATTAGGGTAAAACCTAATAGGGGTATTTACAGATTGTTAGTCGTTAGGTGATTAAATTCAAGTTGTAGAGAATATTGGATCTAAATTGAATCGACTAATAAGTGTTAATAGGTGAAAATATTGGGTTAATACCAATTATGGAATTCTCATGGTAAAAGAAGATAACATCAATTTCTCTCCTTAAATTGCCTTAGTGTCTGTGATTTGCCTATGTTGAATTTTTTTTTTCTTTAGTTATTTAGTTTAGATAATTGAAAGAATTGATAAGAGATCGGTTAAATAATAAGAAACATAGCTCATTACTACTAGGTCATGGTCTATGTGGGAATACTTCCTTACTTGCCACTATATTGCTATTAACGACAAGTACACTTGCCTTAGTTATTTACACTCGGACAAAGGTGATCATTAGTGCTTGTCCCGCAAATGTGAAGATATAAATTATGTTAGGTGAATGATGATATGTGAAATGTCATGTCTGAGCATAAAAAATAATTGTGAATGAATATGATTTAGTGATCGAATTACTAAGTGAAGTGTCATGTATGAAGCAATGTTTCCATGTCTCCATCAAACGAACAATATTTGCTTAGTAAGCAATACTTTTCTGTTAGCTATTAGTATGTTCAGCATCCTCCAACTTAGTTATCTTTTTTTTTTCTTTCTCTTTTGTATAAAAAATCTATATTTCTTCAATTTTATTTTCTACAAATTTAAAATTTTATTAATTTATAAAATAGCAGCGAGTTTGTTGACAGAGAGAAACCTGCATAATAAATATATTAAAAAACTTGCCAACATATTGTATATGCTTAGCTATGCTTTTGGAGTCTTTATAAATACTCTCTATTCAATAAAAAAAACTCTTTACTTCCTGCCTACAATTTACATGTAGCCTTTGTTTTCTCATCACTTTTCTTCTTTTCGAGGTCTCGCTCTCAATGAAATGAGAATTTACAATGGGGATAAAAGTTCCATTTAGAGAGGAAAACATATATTAAAAAAAAATCTCTATATCACATTACTAAAATATTTACCGAATTTTCTTATATACTATTTGCTTGCTATTTCTTTTTCCCTTTAACCTTATACTCAAAGAATATGCTTAGAGGACACAAAAATTATGTTTGCTAATTTACCCACTCTCCTTTTTGTACATGGAAATTCGCTTTTTCTTTTCTTCTTGCTTGATTTGGGTTATTTGGGAGGAAAAAGACAAGGGTGCATTTTGGGTTTGGGCCTTGAACCAGATGATTACATCTTCTCACCCACTGTTTTAAATTCTTCACTTTCTTACCTGCTCCTAATTCATGCATCATGCTCTCACCACCCAAACTGGATCTCCGTGAACACAATCAGATATCAAACCAAGTCAAGAAATGAGAGTCAGAACAATTATCAACTTGAACGTGCATACAATTTCAAGCAAAAAAAAAAAAAGTAATTGGTAACATTTGGATTTAGGTAGAAAAACTTCAATAACAAGGCCACCATTGAATTTTTTCTCTCGTAATGGTAGTTTGGAAAATAAGTTCAAAAGTAAATAGTGTCAACCCTCATGCATTACCACCAAATCCCACTTCTATAAAATCTGAATTAGCCCCAACTAAAACCAATATGTCTAAATGCTATATTTAGAAATTTAGCACAAGTTAAGCCAACTTCTTAATGAAAGAGTGAAAAATAAAATAAAGATAATTGAATATTACCAATATAAGATTTTGAGTACTTACCAATTTCTTTTTCTTTTTCTTTTTCTCAAGATAAGCCAAGACTTCTTGTTGTGGTGCAAGTGAATCATCTAGAGCCTGAAAAAAAGTTTATATTCGAGAAATTGAATGATCATTCGAAAATAAGTTTAAAATAGAAAAAAATTCTCCTCTCTTTGCCAATCGACTTTGAATTCTATCTATCTACCTTTTTAGAAAAATTCCTAGGGTATATAGTAGTTATAATTTATACCTTCTTAGTAGCAGTAAGTTCTTCCTCCAAGGTGTCAATCCTTGTCAAAGCAACATTCAACAAGTCCTCTTTCTCTGGTGGCATCAAATTCGGTCTGTTGCTCAAAACAATCACTTTCTCCTCCATCTCATTCATCCTCTTCACCATAGCCATAAACTCTGATACTGCAACCGTAGGAATTGCTGGTTGGGTGAGTATTGGCTGCTGCATTCTCTGGATTGGTTCCTCACAGTAGACTGGACTAGAGTATATTGTTGAATTGGTTAGCTTCTTTGGCATGTTCCTCGTCACCTTGATCATCGTCACAATCCCCGTGACGAATGCCATCACCCCGGTAATCAGCGGGGAGCTAGCCCCCTCTGCAAGTAACTTATGAGCATCTATCATCGGAAAACTGTCTGATGGTATGTTGTGAGGATTGGGTGGAACTGCAAAAAAATGCACTCACCAAAAAGTGAACACATATAAAATGAACCCATGTAATTTAATTTAAATAGTACAAGTGAATTTACCTACCTTTAGATAGGGCAGCAAAGTTATTGTTGTGCACCACATTCTTCCACCTCACATTTTTTGGTTTCTCAATGATTGCATTGTATCCTTTGAATGACATCTGTTGGGTAAATTATGGGTCATTCAGAATAATCCTCCCACACCCACAGTGCATGAAAATTTTAGACAAGAATTGATTACTTGCTTTCTGACTAACTTGGTAAATAATAGGAGCAATAGGAGGATGCTCAATTTGGGCCCTTGCGGTTACTATAGTATCATCAACTTTAGGAATTGACTCCACTTTAGGTGAGTTACTTTCCTGTTTAAAATCATCACAAACGTAATTTAGACAATCAAGCTATTACATACGTATTTGTTTAGTTGAAGAGGAAAACCTTTGAGTAGATTATCTCATTTTCTGAGATGGTCTTCTCATCTGGATTATCAGCAAGCTCATTGGTCTTCCTGCATTTGTGCTCCCCATTTTGAATCATCTAGAAATTCAATGATGGAACACATATATTAGGTAATTAGAAAGCAAAGACAGAACTTGGAAGAGTTGTAAGGTGTTAGAAACAATTACCACTCACCCTGATGATCTCAGGATCTTTCCAAGGACCTTTATCAGATCGCATACAACCACCCTGTTCTTCACATGTGCAAGTTCCTCCTAAGAAGTCTGGCAGCTCGCTATCCATAACAACAAAAAAAGATTTTGAATTATCAACTCTAATCAATCTAGATGAAAAATGCAATGGAATAATGAATTGATTAAAGAAAAAATTACCTAGCATCAATTATCTCAAGCAACTTGCTCTGGTACTTATTCCCAAGAACCTGTTCATTCCACACGCTCTTTACTTATTAGTAGTCTACATTAGCCTGAATGAAAAGAAGCAACCATTTCCATGACTCAAGAGGAAGAAGTTGGCAACTCAAAACTTACATGGATCTTAGCAGTGGTCTTAGGATCAAGGAAGGACTTAACAGTGTTCCACAACATTCTGAATCCAGAACCGGCATTGATGATGAACATTCGGTTCAAGGTCTGCAATATGTTTGCTCATACATAGATACCATGAAAAGAGCATCAATCTCGAAATCCTAAGACCAAAAGATAACAAAAAAGTGGCAAAACATCAAAAGAAACCAAAACAAGACATTACCTCAGGATAATTGTCGCCATCAACCTTTTGAAGGCGAGTAATGAGCTCCCTCGCAGCCTTGTTGAAGTTCTTGAGACCCTGTGATCCCATTTTTGTTTTTGCTTCAATAATGTTCTAGAAATAAATTTAAAGATGCAAACTTTGTAACTTTACGTCGATTCTACTTTTAATCATGAGCACATACCACTCCTTGGACATCTAAGATGGTAGTGCTCTGATCAATGTGTTTTTTGGCAGCAATGGAACATGCAGGGAACTTAACAGCGAAAGTTCTTTCAAATTCCTGAACATGGTACTTCACGTATCTATCCATGTTGGTCGCTTGCATGAGCTTTGTGGGGTCTACCAATCCCAACCTCTCAATGTACACTGGTCTACCATCCATATCCACACCATGATGCCCTTGTGGGTAATGTTGTAGTACTTCATCTATTTCATTGAACTCAAAATCCTTGGCCCAAAAATTGCCCAAATTGAAAAGAAAAATAAGTTTGTGTCTTTCACAAAAGAAGCATTTAGTTTTGAATAATATACATTATTACCTCCATTATTGTGTCTGATCCGAATTCCTTCCTCCATTGGAGCATATCTGACCACATTTGCTTTGTTTTGTCTATGTCAAATTTTCTTGCCTTTAAAAACCTATAATCATATATTATAAATTGAGGGTTTCATATTTGGGAATGATTCAATAAGGAAAAGAGGTAAGGATGAAACCTAAGCATCATGTGGTAATCGTCATGCTTGGATGGCAGAAGCTCTTCCAAAATAAGAGCTTGCCGAAAAGCATCCACTGCTTTCAACTCCTCGGCATCGTGCTCATCCTCGATCTCGACTGACATGATTCTGCTGCTCCTTCTTCCTCCTATGTTTGTCAATGAGTTCCTCAACTTGTTTGATGCATTAATTGCTCTTTGCCTCAATGACTCTCTTCTGGTGGATTTCTTCTCATGCAACGACTGCTCTGTCTCGGCCACTGCCTCACAGATTACCAAGATAGAATAATCTTTAATCTTTAATCTTTAATCTTTATATTCTAAACAATCCATCATTCATTCTGAAACAAAAGAAAGCAGATAATTACAAACCTTGTGGTGTATTTGGCTGAGACAATGCAGCCATTACCCGGGGGAGAACCTTTTGGAGACCTTTTCTATTTTTTTTATAATTTTTATTTTTATTTTTTAAAGGTTCAAGGAAACCTTG
Source organism: Linum tenue (assembly GCA_946122785.1). Taxonomy (NCBI): domain Eukaryota; kingdom Viridiplantae; phylum Streptophyta; class Magnoliopsida; order Malpighiales; family Linaceae; genus Linum; species Linum tenue. Next base: position 46,252,549 of record CAMGYJ010000008.1, on the reverse strand, counting down.
TAAAACAAGGGGAAAGAAGAATCAATGAATCGTAAGTAGATACCAAAGTCGTAGCCAAATGCCTGCAATACAAAACCCAGAAACCCAAATCTAAAAAACAATCAGTAACCAAAGGCCAATATAAATTACAACAACTAGGAAAGATATTGGAGAAATCGTAACGGTTTACCTTCGCAAAGAGAAAAGGGTGACCAGGAAGGAGAATCATTTTAGAATGACATAATGAAAAGTGGGAATAATTGGGAACAAAGGACATTTGGAGATATTCCCGAGAAAAGAGAAAATATGTGAGGTCAACACAACGTTATGACATTGTATCTAAATTTGATGGCAAGATAAAGTAGTTTTTTCCTCGGTGCAATTAACTAGTTGACCAAGTCTCCATTTTTCATATATCAATGAAACTCCTTCTATTTTCTTCTTTTAGCTTCATTTGTTCGGTTTCCGCTCTTTTATTATTATGGAAGTTCACTTATTTCTGTTGGGATGAATAGCTTTGAAAAGCTGTAAATGAAATTCCTAATTAAATATCTAGTATTTTCCCATAATACGAAAATAAGATGGATAATTAATAAAAAAAATATTATGGAGATAATTAGGATTAATTATCTTAATAGATTATATTTTAATTATGGGAGTAATGATCTCCCTAATTAAAATGTGACTTATTTCCAAAGAAAGAGGGAATATTCTGGGTTTTCTGCTCCTATAAATAGCAGACCCCCAGACCCCTAAACACACCTTAGAGAGCAGAAACATGAGAGAGGGTGAGATTCGGAGAGCTCCGGTTTTCGCACAAAACCGCCGAGCAAATTTAATGAGTGACTGTTTTATCGTGGAGGCGACCGACTGATAGTCTGCTGTGCACATTACGAGGCAGTGCCGCGAACGTCTTAAAGAGAGCGACCTAGTCCGTGACTCAGCCAGATCGGTAACCCTAGTTTTCATGTTCGGTTTTTAACAATTTTAAGACGCTTGGATGCTGTCATATGTACCGAACAGATTAAATTCAATTACCGCATCCGGCTTCAATTCGTCTCATCCCGCCACTCGATGCAAGCTTCGATTGACGTAGCTCTCTTCTCGTACTGGCCAGTCGCCGAAAGGGAAGCTTGCGATTCCTACCAAGCTTTTCCGCGTATATGAAAGAATGCTTGTCCATTCTTATTTCTTACAATTTTATACATTCTCTAGATGTGGTGAAAGCGTGAGATTTGGGATTTTATTTATTAATAATTGTTACTGCTAGCTTTTGTTGAAGCAAGTAGTCAGAGGGAAACGTTAAAGGGAAAGACGGAACTCACTGCTACAGAGCTTTGGCTCGACAACAGGAAAAAGATGAAAATATGCGACCGTTGCTTGTGAATTTTGTTACTAAAGATCTGCTATATACATTTGTTTGCAAATTTGTTTGCTAGTTGATGCAGGACAAAAGAATTCTTAATGGATACAAAAACTACTTGGATTGATGGCGTTTATACCGGACCATAGTGCATGCGAGGCTGGTGGTTGTTGCGTCATGGTCCATCAACAAAAATGCCCCAATCTTGTATGAGAAGGGAACCCTTCTCCCGAAACTTCCTTCGGTGCCGCACAGACACAGTGCTTTCTACTGGCCAGGGTTTGGTGGCGGCAGTAGGGTCGGAAGAATTCCAGAAAGGAGAAAATGCAACGCGTCTAATGATGAGATGTGGGCCGAATACTAGACAGGCCCAACTGAATTCGACCCTGTGCTTCAGGGAAGTTAATTTAGTGGACCTTGAATGGCTGAATGATTTTGGGCCAGGTGGAGGTGGCAATTAGAATCTAAATCCATGAATCCAATCCAATCCATTCACCAAATTATCCACCTAATCCAATCCATTTGATCCAAATCCAATTGGATTGGTGGATTCATGGATCAATCCATGGATCCAAATGGCAAATTACGATTTGGTACCTATATATTTTATATTTTACATTTTGGTACCTAAAATTTATATTTTTATACGAAAAATATCATTGGAAAATTACATTTGGTACCTAAAATTTTTCATTATGACATTTTAGTACCAAAACTTTTCAAATTTTACATTTTGGTCCAAGCATTGGATGTCATTTGGATTCATGGATCAATCCACCAATCCATTTGATCCAATCCATGAATCCACCAATCAATTGGATCCAATCCATTTGATCCATGGATCCACCAATCCAATCCACGAATCCACCAATCCGATCCAATTGCCAGCTCTAGGGCCAGGTGATCTTCTATTCGTGGAACGAGACTAACTGAATCAATGTTACGTAGATTTTGGCTCCCCTAAGACGGTGTAACTGGCACCTTCTACTCCTCATGTTGGTGGCAGTTGTGAAAGAAGAATTGCTTGGAAATTGAGAAATAACGAAGCTAGAAGTGGTGCTAGCTACTCGTGCAAATTGAGAATGCATTGACTCATCGAAAAAGGTCAGAATCAAAACCTTTTTATGAATCATTATGATGAATGATAATTAGTTAGAATCTATTTCACTTGAGTTCTATGCATGGTATTGAGAAATCATGTGAATGCGAGAAAATAAACCTAGAATTTATACATGATTATGTTGACATTAACATTGACATTGAAACGTGTCTCTCTCAATGACCAGACTATAAGTTTAAATGCATGCTATAGAATAGAGTTATTTTGTTACATAAATGTGTGTGAAGAATATATGGGAATATAATGGGTTAATTTCCCATAGTGACGATATGGAAAGAAGTATTGATGTCAGTACTACACGAACCACTAAATCTAATGTTGCTCTGGAACATTAAAGTTTCAAGAATGAGAGTAGCAAGTCGAACCAAATCCACACCAATTAGAATGGTACCCATCATGGTAACCATAAGATTCTCACACAATTCTCTAAGAATGACGCTATGTTTCTCAATTAAACTTGAGAAAAACAAGGTCATATGACAAGAAAGTGTTAGAGCAAGTTTAACATAGTATTGTGTTAACTTGATTAATGAAGAGTATTTGGCAATAATAATCGCTAAGGTGATGACAGAGGTTAGCATTAATGATAAATATGAAGAATGGTTATTGGATAAAGGCGCCTAAAGGCATGTATGTGATAAACGAGCTAAGCTCAATCATACCTTAAGGTGTGTTGAAGAAGAAAGTGTTGTTGGGCACCACCCTCACCACTATTCTTGATTGTTCTGGAAAGTGGAAGAGAACCTTACCTCTAGAAAGTCGTTGACTATGCTAGATGTAAGGAATGCTTAAGTACATAAAATGAATTTTTCAATGTGTCTGTGTGAAGAATTAGAATATCCAAAGTCACATTCTCATATTATTATTGAATACTTGAGATAAATTTGAATTTGGATCCAAGCTAAACGACCCATAAAAATATCTTTAGAAAATCAGAATCGAAAGATTTTATCTATTTGGATAATGGGTAAACATGATGGAAAGGCAATAAATCATTTATTGTTTTTAGAGTGCTCTGATTGTCTGTCTAGTTATTTGAGATTTAAATGACTTGAAATGCTTTAACGCATTATTAATGATTGCATTGATTATTCGAAATCTTGCATGCTAGCTGTAGAGCTAAAGAATCAGTGTAATATGATAACTAGAAGAGCATATAAGTGTGTTTTATTCGTAATGTCGTCTATAGTAAAACACATAGGTATAATTATTGGAATACTCATTATGTTGTGAAATCCATTGATGCCAATAGACTTCCATTTAAAATCAAGAGATAGTGGGGGTTGTATCCAGCCTACTATTAGAAATAATGGATAACTAGTGGGGTGATGAATCTGAGTATGAACTCAGAAGAGACAAATGAACCATAAATCACGAAAGGATTTTGGTTATGAATTTTTTATTTACACCCTAAGAAAGAAAGATCCTACAAGTCTGCTAGAAGTTCGAACTTCCATAAAGATGCAAAATTGTGGGAGAATCCATTATTAACGAAATGGAATTATTGGAGTCTAATAAGACTTAAAATCTTGTAGAGTTACCTCTTGGCTGTAAAGCCTTGGGTAATATATCGATAGAATCGAACAAGATTTGGCATCTATGAGAATTATCTCTTGGCAATGAAGTCGAAGGTAATAAATGGATTCCCAAAAGAAAAAACCTGATGGTTTAGTTTATGAGTATAATGATTGCCTAGTTGCTAAGTCGTGAAGAGGAAACATTATAGATATCTATTCACCAATATGTAGAATAACTTTCATGTATGGGATGAATGTTAAAACTATTTTGTGAATGGTGATTTAGATAGGGAAATCTACATGGGACAACCTATAGGGTTGTTATTCCTGAACATGCTTATGGAGTATGTAGTTAGACAAGTCATTGTAAGATTTGAAACAGACTCTAAGATGATGGCATGAATAAATTGGTTCTCTTTCATGGTTTTTAATGAAAGTGACAAGTGCATTTAGTACAAGTTTGAGAATGACACGTGCACTATGAATGACATGTTGATATTTGGTACAAAGACTTATGATATCAATGATGTGTAAAACCATGTTTGAGAATTTTGAATGATCTGGATGAAGCTTGTGTAAGCTAAGAGATCCAGGTAACTATGACAATGGAATAGATTTCCTCTAGATCAGTTTAACTACATAGTTAAGATCTAGAAAAAATATAAGTTGTATGCCTGCATAAATGGTTGATGATGCTGGTGTAAATATTAAATAACATTGGAAACGGTGTAAGAAACTAAGAAAGTTAGAATATACTAGCATCGACAGTCTGCAAGAGGTAGCTGATTAACACGAGACCCGACATTGTGGTTTATTTGGCAGGTTTACATGATGTCCCAGTATGAAGCATTGAAATGCTATTGAAAGGGGTCACGAGACACCTTAAGAGAACTGAAAACCTTGGTATTTTTTATCAAAGGTTTTGTTGTATTGGTAGGGTATAGTGATGCAGACTAGAATACCCTATAGAGGACTCCAAGATTACCAGAAGCTATGTTTTAAACATCGATAGAGAAGTTGTGTCTTGGAAGTCTAAGAAAAAGAAGTAAACGATCCTGGCTCAATCAACTATGGAATCAGAAATGATAGAACTAGCAATGGCTAGTAAAGAAGAAAGTTGACTGAGTGGGTCATTACTAGAGATTTCCTTATGGGAAAGACTGTATCCGCCGGTATTGATCCATTGCGATAACAATTAGAACCGTAACAAACGGTAAGAGGCGACAAGTTCGTCATAAGAACAGTACTGGAAGAGAGAGTCCTAACTGTTGGAGCAGTAAGGTCACTTAAAAGAGAATCTAGTTTATCCTTTGACGAAAGCACTATCTAGAGAGAAAGTCCAAAATACCACAAAGGGTATGAGACTTATGCCTACCGAACCATGGATTACAAGTGATGGTGACCCGACCCGATAGACTGGAGATCCCAAGAAACGGGTTCAATGGGTAATAACAAGTCATGAGTAATATTGAGAAAAGTTCATGCATAGTGAAGAATGAATCCCAAAGCCTTGGAGGTTGAGTTAAACTTTTAATGAGATCTATACTCTATGTGGAGTGAGTACTTTACTTTGGGGGTACTTCTGATAGACTCACCTATGTGAATGTGGGAGTGGGGCCGCTCTCTATGGAACTTTGGAGACATAAAGTTGCTGGAGCGTTCACTAAACCGGGATAACGTGCATGACCATAAAAGCACGGCCTATGAGAGAATATCACTCAATGAAAATATCTGGTGTGCTACACTGTCTGAGATAGGGTTCAAGACTATGAGTCACCCTTATGAAATCGAAGTGTAACCACTCCGCTAAGGTTCAAATCTTCGCGATACCTTAGCTTATGCCCGATCTTATGGAACTGTTGATGCTCAGAGATAGTTTCAAAACTATTCAAGTTGGGGATTGTTGGGATGAATATCTTTGAAAAGCTATTAATGAGATTCCTAATTAATTATCCAGTATTTTCTCATAATACGAAAATAAGACGGATAATTAATAAAAGGAATATTATGGAGATAATTAGGATTAATTATCTTAATAGATTATATTTTAATTATGGGAGTAATTATCTCCCTAATTAAAATGTGACTTATTCACAAAGAAAGAGGGAATATTCTGGGTTTTTTGCTCCTATGAATAGCATACCCCCCAGACCCCCTAAACACACCTCAGAGAGCAGAAACACGAGAGAGAGAGAGAGATTCGGAGAGCTCTGGTTTTCGCACAAAACCGCCGAGCAAATTTAATGAGTGACTGTTTTATCCTGGAGGCTACCGGCTGATAGTCTGTTGTGCACATTACGAGGCAGTGCCGCAAACGTCTTAAAGAGAGCGACCTAATCCGCGACTCAGTCAGATCGGTAATCCTAATTTTCATGTTCGGTTTTTAACAATTTCCGTATGGAAAAGCATAGCCGAAGAAACTCAATTAAACCAAAATTATATAGTAATTTGGAAGACAAATCTAACCCGTGTTACTAGCTCGTGACCTAGCTAGTTTCCATTATAAATGTTATGCTACCAAAAACTTTGGAGTTGTTGAATGGACTTGAAATCGTCAATCCCACTAGCTTACGATTTGTAGTCCACAAAAAAGCATAACATAAATCGAATTTCAAATGCATACTCAAGACTAATAAATGATAATATATGCTTTCAAGTCGCTCAAAGTTGCAGCAATCAAATAGCAAGTACAACTTCTCGATTCCAGCCTCCAGGAATGCACTACGGTTAGCTTAGGTACCCACATTTCCAAGTTTGGCCCTTTTTCTTTGACAAATCATCAATGATTATCATTTGCTTGAAACTAAATTATATGGCAATTGTATAAAGTGTTAAGAGAAGTTTTAGTATGCTATAAAGCATCAATGCTATAATATATTTAGAGCCATTGGATCTTTTTGGATACTATCAGTTATTGGATTTAAGTTATTTAATTATTATTTTTTTTTATTGTTGATTTTGGTGACCTATTGCACCGGTTAAGGAATTTTAAAAACAAAAAATAAAAATCGTAACTGTGGAATCGAAAGAGGGGGTTTGTCTTACCCAAAAAAAAAAATTATCTTACCAAAAAAAAGAAAGAGGGGGTTTGACGACGGCGATTCATCTCTGCTCTATCCTCTGTGGGATTTCGTCGCGTCTCTTTGCCGATAGTGAAGGGGGTGAGCAGCGACTTCGATTACGGTGAACCATCTTCTGAAATAGGGTGACAGCAACGCTGTGAGAAGGAGGAAAGAGATGTTTCGCGTCTCCTCTTCCGCGATTGTGTTTCGCGGCGTCACCTCATCGGTAGTCAAGGGGTGGGTAGGGGCAACGGTGATGGCGACTCGGATTTGCCGGTGCAGGAGGGTTTCACTGTCTTGGAGAAGAGCTGGATTTGTGCATAAGGAACCGAAGACTAGGAAGCTTAATCCAAAACGACGACTGAGTTGGCGCCGGCGGCAGGACTTCTGCAATAGCGAGAATTGGGTGATAGAGCTGCAGTCTTAGTCATTCATTCCATGTAAGTGACTGAACTTATGATCACCCTTGATAGATATTCGATTTCTGACATGGGTTCAAGTTAGTTAGGGGAAAAGAACTTGTTATTGTTCACGATCTGTGTTACCCACTCCTTCAATTCCATGCTTCTCTTTCTAATTCGACGAAATGAATCAGTAGATTGCTTTCCGGGGAAGGATTTCTCCCTGTAGTTCACTAACACAAGCTTCTTGTGGTTAATTTGTGATTCCTAAACATAGCATGTTGTTGGATTAGTGATGTTGGATAGAGTAGATATCAAAAGCAAACTGGTTTCTTGTGGGTAGTCTTTTGATAATAAATGTGTTATGCCATTGTTGAATTGGGAGCCTCACCGTTGTTTCCCTCAACCATTTATTTCACAGCTTTCACTATCTTCAACAATCTTCTGCCTCTTTTGTATTTGGTAGTTAATAACTCTATTCTGTGACAAATATCAACTTCTCCCATACTCATTCCTCTCCTTCTCATTCTCCGACTCCAGTGATATGATCCAAATCCGAAGAGAACCCTCGAACTCGGATTATATGACCAAAGTACGCAGCTTCAACGATCTTTTTATGATTTTCTAATGTCTCCTTTCTTGAACTCGAAAAATAAAAGATAATGCGGAATCAATCGGACAATCCCAACCGTGATGAAGGGCAATTGGTATATGAAACCAATCGGACAGCACCAACTCGTGGAAAGGGGCAATTGATATAGGGTAGAAGCTCGCCACAACTAGACGTGTTCTCTAGTTGATAAGAGACACGTGAAACCTCTGGAGCACTCTCGACAGAAGCTTGCACAAAGAACCAGTTCGTTTGAACTTGAAACTTGAAAGTTGATTGATAATAGAATGAATTACAATGAGGGACTCATCCTCCTTATATAGGCAACGAAAATCCAATCCTAAACTAAGAAAGAAAGCAAACAAATAACCAAATCCTACAATTAAAAGGAAAACAAAACCTTAAAGGAAAAGTAAAAGGAAAACACAATCCTTAAAAGACAAGGAAAAGACCAAGTCAACAACTCCTTAAAATCTAGCCTTCATATCCACCTTCCTTGAAGCCCAAGTTGCCTCCATGCTGGTCCACGAATTGTAGAAGTATAATGGGCTTCCCATGATGTTGGTCCATGTCCAATTGAGCATAATGTCGATCCAAATAAGCAGCAAATTCCTCTCTTAATCTCTTGGCTTGTAGACGAGTAATTGGACCTTCGTGTGATGAATTGGACTTGGATTTGATGACCTCATCAGTCCCTCCCTCTTGAAAAGGATTTGACCTCAAATCCGAGTTGTCCTCCAAATATGGTGCAAGGTCAGAAACATTGAAGGTTGCACTTATCCCATATTCTCCTGGCAAATCGATCTTGTAAGCATTGTTTCCAACCTTCGAAATCACTTGGAAGGGACCTTCACTTCGAGGTAGCAGCTTGGATCTCCTTTGATAAGGGAACCTTTCCTTTCTCATGTGCACCCACACCCAATCTCCAGCTTCAAACGATCGAGGCTTCCTATTTCGATTGACGTTCTTCATGATTTGCTCCGTCCTTCTCTCGATGTTCAATCTTGCTTTCTCATGGAGATTCTTCACAAATTCGGCCTTCTTTGCTCCATCCATGTTGACTTGTTCCTTCAATGGCAGAGGTGTCAAATCCAATGGTGTAAGTGGATTGAACCCATACACGAGCTCGAAAGGCGAATGCTTTGTGTTTGAATGCACAGCTCGATTGTAGGCAAACTCGACATGTGGTAGGCAATCTTCCCAAGTTTTGATGTTGCTCTTGATCACGGCTCGTAGCATTTGGGATAGAGTACGATTGACCACTTCAGTTTGTCCATCCGTTTGAGGATGACAAGTTGTCGAAAACAGAAGCTTTGTGCCGAGTTTACTCCACAACGTCTTCCAAAAATAGCTAAGAAACTTTGCATCTCGATCGGACACAATGGTACGCGGCATTCCATGCAATCTCACGATCTCCTTGAAGAACAAATCAGCCACATTGTTTGCATCATCCGTCTTATGGCATGGAATGAAATGTGCCATCTTCGAGAAACGATCCACCACCACAAAAATTGAATCCCTGCCTCTTCTTGTCCTCGGCAATCCTAGCATGAAATCCATTGAAATGTCGACCCATGGTGCATAAGGAATAGGTAGTGGCGTGTACAACCCAGATGGTTGCATCTTCGATTTAGCATGATGGCACTCCACACATCTTGCACATAAATTCTCCACATCTCCTTTCATGTGAGGCCAATAGAAGTGCTCTTGCAAACAACTCAATGTCTTGGCTACACCAAAGTGAGCCATCAATCCTCCTCCATGAGCTTCCTTCAACAAAAGCTCTCGAAGTGATGTTCTAGGTATGCACAATTGATTACCACGAAAGAGATAACCATTACTTCTGTAGAATTTTCCTTCTCCATGCTTCTCACAAGCCTTATAAGTCTCTCCAAAGTCGAAATCCCCATCATAAGCACCCTTGATTTGCTCGAATCCAAGGTACTTAGCGTCCATAGTAGTGATCAACGTGTATCTCCTCGACAATGCATCAGCAACCACATTCTCCTTGCCTTGTTTGTACTTGATGACATAGGGAAACGACTCAATGAACTCCACCCAACGAGCATGCCTCTTGTTCAACTTGTGTTGGGCCTTCAAATACTTAAGAGACTCATGATCGGTATGAATCACGAACTCTTTTGGCCACAAGTAGTGCTGCCATGTCTCGAGGGCTCGAACCAATGCATAGAGCTCCTTATCATAAGTGGGATAGTTAAGCGTAGCCCCACTCAACTTTTCGCTAAAGTAGGCAATAGGCTTCTTCTCTTGCATCAACACGGCTCCAATTCCCAATCCTGATGCATCACACTCCACTTCAAATGTTTTGTCAAAATCAGGTAGCATCAGAACAGGAGCATGAGTGAGTTTGTACTTGAGTAGCTCGAATGCCTTCTCTTGATCTTCTCCCCAATAAAACGCCACATTCTTCTTGATAATAGATGTCAATGGGGCGGCAATGGTGCTGAAATTTGGAACAAATCGTCGATAGAAACCAGCCAACCCATGAAAGCTCCTCACTTCATTCACGTTCGTTGGGGTAGGCCATGCTTGAATCGCCTTCACCTTCTCTTCATCGACCTCAACACCATTCGCACTTACTATGAATCCCAAAAATACCACCCTCGAGGTACAGAATGTGCACTTCTTCAGATTGGCATAGAGCTGCTCCTTCCTCAAAGTCTTCAACACTTCTCGTAAATGCTCAAGATGTTCCTCCATGTTCTTCGAATAGATTAGAATGTCATCGAAGTAGACAACTACGAACTTCCCAATAAAAGCTCTTAACACGTGGTTCATCAACCTCATGAATGTGCTTGGTGCATTAGTAAGACCAAAGGGCATCACCATCCACTCGTATAAGCCATGCTTCGTCTTGAAGGCAGTCTTCCATTCATCTCCTTCCTTCATTCGGATTTGGTGATATCCCGACCTCAGATCAATCTTTGAAAATAGACTAGAACCATGCAACTCGTCAAGCATATCATCTAATCGAGGTATAGGATGACGATACTTAACTGTTATTTGGTTGACTGCTCGGCAATCAACACACATTCTCCACGTATGGTCCTTCTTGGGCACGAGGATAACAGGAACTGCACAGGGACTCATGCTCTCTCGAACATGTCCTTTCTCCATAAGCTCATCAATCTGCCTCTGCAACTCCTTCGTCTCCTCTGGATTCGTCCTATAAGCCGCCTTGTTTGGGATGGTAGCTCCAGGAACAAAATCAATTTGATGCTCTATCCCACGGATTGGAGGTAGGCCTTTTGGAGCTTCATCGGGGAAGACATCTTCAAATTCTTCTAATACCACTCATGCCCTAGGTGGTATCTCTTGAATAAGCTCTTGATTGAGTAGCACGCCCTTATAGACGATCATGATCATTGTTTCATGATCATTTAGAGCTTGCTTCACGTCTCCACTTCGTGCTATCATCAATGACTTAGTCTCCACGGCACTAGACCCCCCATGTACACTCTTGTTCGTGACTTGAGATTCCTGCTCCTTCTCCTTCGCCCACTTTCGTTGCATTTGGAGTTGATCTTCATAAACTTCCTTGGGAGATAGGGGTTTCAACACGAATTTCTTCCCGCCATGTACTAGCTCGTACTTATTAGTAACTCCATCGTGATGTGCCTTTCGATCAAATTGCCATGGCCTCCCAAATAAGACATGCGCCGCTTGCATAGGCACAACATCACATAAGATCTCATCTTCATACCTTCCAATCGAAAACTTCAAGAGAGCTTGCTTTGTTACTTTGATGGCGCCATGATCATTGAGCCATTGAAGTGTATATGGCTTGGGATGCTTCAAAGTGTTTAATCCCAACTTCTTAACCGAATAGACACTAATGACATTAGTCCAGCTTCCACCATCAATTACCAACGAGAGTAATTTCCCATCCACCGTGCACCTTGTATGGAACAGATTCTCTCTTTGTTCAAGCTCCTCTTTGGGTTGCACACTTAGGATTCTTCTAGCTACGAAAAGCTCTCCTGGTGGTGCCTCCTCCATCTCTATCTTCTCGTCCACATCAACATCTGAATTAGCCTCCTTTTCTTCCTCAGAATCCGAGACGTACTCTCCATTCTCCAAAATGACTAGAGCTCTCTTGTTAGGACATTGGTTGGCCATATGTCCTCTTCCATGGCACTTGAAGCATTGAATTCCTCCACTAGAGCATGTGGGTCTCTCTCTTGGTGCTTCAACCTTGGCTGCCGGTTTTGGTGCTTCTGGTTTTGAAACGGCTGGCTTAGGGTTTGAAGTCGAAGGCACTCCTGGCCTTGGTGTGCTAGAGGGAGGTGTGAACCTTCTTCCAAGGTTACTACGTTGTTGCTTCTCAACTTTGGCCGCCATTGCAACCAAATCGTACAACTCTCTAAATGGTTGAATTTCCACCACATTCCTGATTTCTCGATTGAGACCGTGTAGGAATCGTGCTATGGTGGCTTCATTCTCCTCTACAAGGTCAGCTCTAATCATCATCATCTCCATCTCCTTGTAGTAATCCTCTACACTTTTTGTACCTTGTCATAAGGTTTGTAGGGCTTGATACATCTCCCTACGATGGTAGCTAGGGACGAATTTATCCCGCATGATGCTCCTCATCTCTTCCCATGTCTCAATAGGGCGTTGCCTATCCCTCCTTCTTCTCGTACAGATTTGATCCCACCAGATGATAGCATAATCCGTGAATTCCATTGCAGCTATTTGAACTTTCTTCCTCTCGGAATAGTTGTGATAGTCGAAAATCATCTCCATTTTTCTTTCCCAATCAAGATAAGCTTCGGGATCGGTAGCACCTCTAAATGATGGAATAGTGACCCTCACATTTCTCAATTCATCTTCAACTTCTCTAAGGTTGGCATCATCGTCGTCATACTCGCCTTCTTCGTCTTGCACTCGAGGATTCCCTCTCCTTGCTCGCGGCATCCCCAAAGGACGATGGCGCCTCAATTGTTCGGCCATGGGTTGTGGAACAATCCTCCTTTCTCCTCGATCTTCATCTTCTCGCCTAGGCCTCTCGGCATTATGGTTTGGCGGTGCTTCTTGTGCAGGAGCTTGAGGCGCGGCTAGCCTTGCTTCGACAATGGCGAATCGTGCATTAACGTCGGCGGCGTTGGCTGCTAAGGTTCGCTGAATTTCCGCCAATTGATCCATCATTGCCTTCATTGGATCATCCATTCTTGTGGCACAAGGTAGTGTTTCTTGCGCTATAAGCCCACAAGAATTCACCAAGATTTCTTCAAGAACACTTCAAGATTCCCAAGAACCTTCTTCTTCTCCGCTGTGTTTGAACCGGGCTCTTGATACCACTTGATATGATCCAAATCCGAAGAGAACCCTCGAACTCGGATTATATGACCAAAGTACGCAGCTTCAACGATCTTTTTATGATTTTCTAATGTCTCCTTTCTTGAACTCGAAAAATAAAAGATAATGCGGAATCAATCGGACAATCCCAACCGTGATGAAGGGCAATTGGTATATGAAACCAATCGGACAGCACCAACTCGTGGAAAGGGGCAATTGATATAGGGTAGAAGCTCGCCACAACTAGACGCGTTCTCTAGTTGATAAGAGACACGTGAAACCTCTGGAGCACTCTCGACAGAAGCTTGCACAAAGAACCAGTTCGTTTGAACTTGAAACTTGAAAGTTGATTGATAATAGAATGAATTACAATGAGGGACTCATCCTCCTTATATAGGCAACGAAAATCCAATCCTAAACTAAGAAAGAAAGCAAACAAATAACCAAATCCTACAATTAAAAGGAAAACAGAACCTTAAAGGAAAAGTAAAAGGAAAACACAATCCTTAAAAGACAAGGAAAAGACCAAGTCAACAACTCCTTAAAATCTAGCCTTCATATCCACCTTCCTTGAAGCCCAAGTTGCCTCCATGCTGGTCCACGAATTGTAGAAGTATAATGGGCTTCCCATGATGTTGGTCCATGTCCAATTGAGCATAATGTCGATCCAAATAAGCAGCAAATTCCTCTCTTAATCTCTTGGCTTGTAGACGAGTAATTGGACCTTCGTGTGATGAATTGGACTTGGATTTGATGACCTCATCAGTCCCTCCCTCTTGAAAAGGATTTGACCTCAAATCCGAGTTGTCCTCCAAATATGGTGCAAGGTCAGAAACATTGAAGGTTGCACTTATCCCATATTCTCCTGGCAAATCGATCTTGTAAGCATTGTTTCCAACCTTCGAAATCACTTGGAAGGGACCTTCACTTCGAGGTAGCAGCTTGGATCTCCTTTGATAAGGGAACCTTTCCTTTCTCATGTGCACCCACACCCAATCTCCAGCTTCAAACGATCGAGGCTTCCGATTTCGGTTGACGTTCTTCATGATTTGCTCCGTCCTTCTCTCGATGTTCAATCTTGCTTTCTCATGGAGATTCTTCACAAATTCGGCCTTCTTTGCTCCATCCATGTTGACTTGTTCCTTCAATGGCAGAGGTGTCAAATCCAATGGTGTAAGTGGATTGAACCCATACACGAGCTCGAAAGGCGAATGCTTTGTGGTTGAATGCACAGCTCGATTGTAGGCAAACTCGACATGTGGTAGGCAATCTTCCCAAGTTTTGATGTTGCTCTTGATCACGGCTCGTAGCATTTGGGATAGAGTACGATTGACCACTTCAGTTTGTCCATCCGTTTGAGGATGACAAGTTGTCGAAAACAGAAGCTTTGTGCCGAGTTTACTCCACAACGTCTTCCAAAAATAGCTAAGAAACTTTGCATCTCGATTGGACACAATGGTACGCGGCATTCCATGCAATCTCACGATCTCCTTGAAGAACAAATCAGCCACATTGTTTGCATCATCCGTCTTATGGCATGGAATGAAATGTGCCATCTTCGAGAAACGATCCACCACCACAAAAATTGAATCCCTGCCTCTTCTTGTCCTCGGCAATCCTAGCATGAAATCCATTGAAATGTCGACCCATGGTGCATAAGGAATAGGTAGTGGCGTGTACAACCCAGATGGTTGCATCTTCGATTTAGCATGATGGCACTCCACACATCTTGCACATAAATTCTCCACATCTCCTTTCATGTGAGGCCAATAGAAGTGCTCTTGCAAACAACTCAATGTCTTGGCTACACCAAAGTGAGCCATCAATCCTCCTCCATGAGCTTCCTTCAACAAAAGCTCTCGAAGTGATGTTCTAGGTATGCACAATTGATTACCACGAAAGAGATAACCATTACTTCTGTAGAATTTTCCTTCTCCATGCTTCTTCACTGAGATTACCAAGTAGCTATAGCTTCTTTTCCTTTCTAGTTTTCAGATTATGGGGATATGCAACTCTTCTTCTTCTGCATCTTCCTTTCATTTCCTGACACTTCCTTTCCACCTTTCTGGATCATATCACTCAGATCAAGTTAAAGTTATGACGTGATGGTGGTTTATCGATCTAGTCAGTCATCTTGATCATAATAAATGTTTGATGTTTTTACATTCTTTCTTGTACACGTGGATGAAGATACAAAGGCTCTATGCTTAGGGTTTTGGCTTTTCATATACATATTCCGATCTTGTGGTTTTATTAGGGAGGAATAATGACATTTTATCCAATATCGTAGAAATGGTACAAAGGGAGTAGTCATTGTTGTTCATGATAAGCATTTCGTTTAAGAGCATAGTTGCATTAGTCAGGACCGGGGAAGCTCATAAAAGAAGAACTACTAGATACGAGGGATGATAAAAATTTCAGAGAATACCTACAGATTTTAGAGTGTGTGATTAGTAGTTTTTTATAGTGGAGACGGATGGTGGTTCATGCCTTGTGATTCGTGTGGTGCATTTCTGGTTTGACATTTTTGATTAACCATCTATCTATCGCAAAAACTTTCTGGTAAAATGGACCGTTTGGTCACACTAATTGATAGACATATGGGTTGGAAAATGTGACGATGATGAAGGTTTTGATTTGAACACAGTACACATGAAGGTTTTGATTTGAACATAGTGGACAAAGGTAAGTCACTTTGGATTCTGTGGAACTGAAGTTTAATAGAATCTGCTTCATTTGCTTAACAGATGGAATAAATGTTCATAGAGTGAGAAGTGAAGAGTGTGTTGTTGTAAGGTTTAAAATTAGGTGGCTGGTTTCGAAATCACATTCACGTAGCTGCTTGAATTGTTCCTACCTTTTGAAAGTAATGCCCATGTAGTTTGTTGGTACTTCACTTCCTGGCATATAGGGCGAGTCAAGATTAAGGGAGCTGTGATATAATCCATTCATATTAAGGCTTTATTCATTGCTGAATAGTCAATCTTAACTCTCTTATCAGCAAACATGTGATTTTGAAAGCCAGATTTGCTACGTACATGATTTGTTGCTAGATTTTGTGGTTTTAACTTTTATGAATTGTAGACTCTCAAGTTGAATGGAGCTATGCATAAATGGGGTTTATTAGTTTTGGTCGTGATCGCAAGAGCCAAAAGAATTCGTAGGTTGTTTTTATTTTCTCACGGTGTTGCCTTCTAGGTTAAGAATGTGATCCTTTTCATGCTTTGAATGACTACTTGTTCTGGTCTTTTGGATGTTGTAGTTGCATTCTCAAGCAATCAACGAATTAATGCATTGACGATAGTCTCAGTCTCAGAATACCTCCATTGCAGCTACTTTTCTGTGTTCAGTCAGTCGTTTGTTAGGCTAGTTTTACTAATTTACTTTTCTGCATTGTGTTTTTGAATTTTTGTTTGTGTTTGCTTACTTGTGCTTGGCACGGGTTTGGTGTTTGAGTTTGTGGTTTCAGGTTTATGACCCGAAGCAACCCGGAGGACTTGATACCGAGAGACGACAACATAAACCACACCCTCCGACTCCTTGCAAGGGAGAGGGAGCTAAGAGAAGCAAGGGAGAGACTTCAATTTCGAGCCCAACCTCAAATTGAAGCTCGAGTTGTAATGCTTTGGCTGCTCTTTACTTTTGTTTACATGGTATTTGATTTGATGTACTACTAGCTCTGTTCCTACTTAAGTTATGACATGTTCTTTCAATTTGTACACAATATATGCTATGAAACAGCCACATTTCATCGGTGTGAGATTTTCAACTCCAAGCTCGTGGGAATAACTAGGATTTAGCGAGCAACATGTACAAGATAATTTGCTTCAAGTTAATTTCGATTTTTACGAATTTTATGTGATGGTCAATATTTTTTCTGATTGATTTTAATTTTTTTTGGATTACTACTAAGTTTAAGTTGTACTTATACGATGGTACAATTTAAAGTTGTACCCACACTTTCTAATAAATTCCTCTATGATACAACTAAAAATTGTACCTACACATACTAACACATCATTCTATGGTATAACCAAAACTTGTACCTATATCTTACGGTCGGGAGATGTCCCGTGAGATGCAAAGAGCAGTTCTCACTATCCTATGAAATTTCACGGCTTCTACTTGACATTCTCACGCCCGTCAAAATTTCACATGAAATTGAAACACACAGCTGCCACTCAAACTTTATCACAACTCATTTTGGCAAAATAACGGCTGTGGAGTTAAGATGTACCTACACTTTCTAGAGTTGTACCTTTACACTATGGTACAACTTAAAGTTGTACCTACACTTTCCCAAAAATCCTTTTATGGTACAATTGTACCTATACACTATGGTACAATTTAAAGTTGTACCTACACTTTATAACAAATCTCTCTATGGTACAATTCAAAATTATACCTATACTTGTGGTACAACCTTATGTTGTACCTACACTTTCTAAAAATCTTTCTATAGTACAACTCAAAATTGGGCCTATACATGTGGTACAACTTTAAGTTGTACCTACACTTTCTAACAAATCCCTCTATGGTATAACTCAAAATTGTACATAAACTTATGGTACAACTTAAAGTTGTACCTACACTTTCCAATAAATCCCTTTATGGTACAATTCAAAAGTGTACCTATACACTATGGTACAACTTAAAATTGTACCTACACTTTCTAACAAATCCCTCTATGGTACAATTCAAAATTATATCTATACTTGTGGTACAACCTTATGTTGTACCTACACTTTCTAAGAATCCTTCTATGGTACAACCCAAACTTGTACCTATACTAGTGGTACAACCTGAAGTTGTACCTACACTTTTTAACAAATCCCTCTATGGTACAGCTCAAAATTGTACATATACTTGTGGTACAACCTTATGTTGTACCTACACTTTCTAAAAATCTTTCTACGGTACAACCCAAACTTGTACCTATACTTGTGGTACAACTTTAAGTCGTACCTACACTTTTTAATGAATCCCTCTGTGGTACAACTCAAAATTGTACCTATACTTGTGGTACAACTTTATGTTGTACCTACACTTTCTAAAAATCCTTCTATAGTACAACCCTAACTTGTACCTATACTAATGGTACAACCTGAAGTTGTACCTACACTTTCTCAAAATCCTTCTATGGGTACAACCTAAACTTGTACCTATACCATGATACAACTTTATGTTGTACCCAATGCAGTCAAAATCGCGTTTTAAAACTTAAAAACTTACGATTTTACGCTTTTAGGTCACCAAAACGCTTTCGTTTCCATACAAAAACTTAAGTGTATAAAATCGGACTAAATTGCGCTTTAAAGCTTAAAAGCTTACGGTTTTATGCTTCTAGTTCTCCAAAACGCTTTACGTTTTTACGCTTTTAGTTCATTAAATGATTATTGTTTTCTTGAAATTAATTATGAAAAGTATATTTTAAAAGTAAATCACCAACAATATGATACATTTGATATTAAAAGATACATATAAGGTACTTGGATGCATTCTCAACTTCGATAAAGTAATCTAATTCACCCGTTAGGCTTTTCCCAAATTCATTAGCATAGTGGGGAAAGTGGCTTATTGTTAAAATTTATGTTTACAAACTTATTATTAAGATGCTATAAGTTGTTCTACTTTAGGCATGAATCACATGTATTTATTGACTTATCTAAATTCTGTGCATTCATATTTTGCATAGCATGTGTCCCACTTAATACATTTTTAGTTATTTTTCAGTATGCGTAAAAAACTTACGCTTTTACGCTTTGATTCTACGCTTTACGATTTTACCCCTTTTCCGCTTCTAGGTAGAATCGCGCTTTTGACTGCATTGGTTGTACCTACCCTTTCTCACAAATCCCTCTATGGTACAACTCAAAATTGTACCTATACCTATGGTACAACTTTATGTTGTACCTACACTTTCTCACAAATCCCTCTATGGTACAACTCAAAATTGTACCTACACGCTATGTACAATTTTTAGTTGTACCTACACTTTGTTAAACAAATTCTTCAATGGTACAACTGAAACTTGTACCTATACGATATGATCAACTGTAATTTGTACCTACACTTCCATACAATGATTTATTATTTACAAGATTGTCATTAATGATGTGGGACCAGTCATTTAGTGGGTTTACCTCCCCAACATGTCGGTTTTTTTTTTTATAGCATGGGTGCTATAGAGCACACTAGAAAGGCATCAAGGATACATACCATCCACTACAAAAAAGAACCAAGGTTTAACGAGGGGAAAAACCGGTTGTTGATTGTACTAAAACCGTTGGACAAGAGTATTAACGAAAGGATATATCAACCACGGTTTAGTAGTTGTCCGATGGAAAAAAATAGTAATAAAATATAAATAGTAGGGGTATGAAATGGTTTAACCACGGTTAAACTATGATTTACCACAAAATGCTTTATTGTTAACTTTTCCGATATAACCTTGGATATGGTTTTAATATTTTTGAATTTTCCACAACTTACATCGATGCTCGAGTTGGAGCAATATGTCAAGCCTGATTTACCCACAATTGTATTAAGATTTTATGAAAACATACTCGAATGCTAAATTGTCAGGTATGACTTTCGGAATGGTATATTTCTGAACATAAATCGAGGTTTGGGTTGGTGCAATGTGTCAAGTTTGATTTAACCATGATTGAACCATGATTTTATGACAAAGCTAATTTTTCCGGTACGACCTTATGTATGGTTTTACAATTTTTAATTTTTCTAACCATAAATCGAGGTTCGTGTTGGAGCCGTGTCAACCCTGATTTAACCACTTTTGAACTGCGATTTTAGCACAAATTACATTAATGCTAACTTTTCCGGTATGACATTCGGTATGGTTGTACAATTTTTGGTTGCTTATAAACATAAATCGAGGCTCGAGTTGGAGCAAAGTGTCTAGCCTGATTAACCACGGTTGAACTAAGATAGTACTGTATTGGAGGTCCAATAACAAAACTCCTAATGTAATTTGATCCAGTAGGTGATTTTAGCTTTATGAAACGATTTAACCACGATTGAACTAAGATTTTAGCACAAACCGGCTTAATGCTAACTTTTCAGATATGACCTTCGGTATTGTTTTACAATTTTTAATTTTTTCAAAACATACATTGAGGCTCAGGTTCGAGCAACGTGCTAGAATTAACTACGATTGAACTGCGATTTTTAGCACAAAGTACAATAATGATAACTTTTCCTGTACGACCTTCGCTATCGTTTTACAATTTTTGATTTTTTTTCTAAATATACATCGAGACTAGGGTTGGGGCAATGTGTCAAGCTTGATTTAAGTATATGAAATTATTTAACCACGGTTGACCTACGATTTTATCTCAGAATTCCCTACGATTGTACCTTTCTGGTACGACATTTGATATGGTTTTACTATTTTTGGTTCTTTCTAAACATGAATCGAGGTTCAGGTTGGAGCAACGTGTCAAACCTAATTTTAACCACGAATAAACTACTTTTATAGAATATTGGCAGTTTAGTAGAAGGACTCCTAACGAAACCTAAATCGATGGAGAAAAAAGCAAAAAGCAGAGAAAACCGCATGCAGGAGATTAAGAAGTAGGTAACAGAGGAAAGCAAAATGAGAGAAACAATTTTTTCTAAACGTACATTTTGTCTCAGGTTGGAGCAACGTGCTAGATTTAACTACAATTAAACTGCAATTTTTAGCACAAAGTACGATACTGATAACTTTTGCTGCACAACCTTTGCTATCGTTTTACAATTTTTGAATTTTTTTCTAAATATACATCGAGGCTAGGGTTGGAGCAACGTGTCAAGCTTGATTTAACCATTGATGAACTACGATTTTACCTTTAGGCGGTCCAATAGAAAAACTCCTAACATAATCTAAATCGATTTGTGATTTTAGCTATATGAAATTATTTAACCACGGTTGACCCACGATTTTAGCTCAAAATTCCCTAATGCTAACTTTTTCTGGTAGGACATTCGGTATGATTTTATCAATTTTGGTTCTTTCTGAACAAGCATTGAGGTTCAGGTTGGAGCAACGTGTCAAGCCTGATTTTAACCATGAATAAACTATTTTTGTAGAATATTTGCAGTTCAGTAGAAGAACTCCTAATGAAATCTAAATCAATGGAGAGCAAAGCAAAAAGCAGAGAAGGCCGCATGCAGGAGATCAAGAAGTAGGTAACAGAGGAAAGCAAAATGAGAGAAACAGGAAAAGCCACCCAGAGGGACTAGAGAGAGAAGTGGATTTGGGGCGAATGAGGTAGAATGGGGAGGAGAGTGTGTATTTATAAGAGGACGGGAGGAGGTGAAGAGTCACCTCGGGATGTGCGCGCGCGGAACAGACCAATCCTCGCCCTCCGTTCAAAATTTGAATTTTGAAATTGGGATTTTGAAATTCAAAATTTGAACGCACGCCGAGTGGGGGGCGAGAGGTACGGTCGTGCGCCTCGTAGCGTTAAGGTCGAGGGAGGCGCGACGAGAGGTACGGTCATGCGCCTCGTAGCGTTAAGGTCTAGGGAGGCGCGAGGCAACTTGAGGATCGATTAAATAAACGTGAAAGGCAGAAAGTCTTCTTAGCTAGGAGAGGGGGGGGGGGACGTGACCCTGAGCGCCCCTTTTGTCGAGTAGGTGCAGACCCATCCGGAAGCGCATAGCTTTTAGTTGTTACGCATGCTGGGAAGTCTCATGTGGGCCAGGGTCATAGTTAGGCGTTCACCAGTGAACACCTAACTGGGGGGAAATTGTTGGGGTAATAGAGATAAGCCCACGAAAGTCAAAAGCCTGTTGGGCCTGAAGCCTGCTTATGACCTATCTAGGGCATAACCCATGTTGGGGTAATAGGAACAAGCCCACGAAAGTCAAGTGCCTGTTGGGCATCAAGCCCATTTATAGCCTATGAGGGCATGACCTAGGTAGCTATGAAGGAAAGGGGGCGCATAGCGACAAAATAGGCTCGCAGACAAGGAAGTACGGATGGGCGAAGTCAGAAGGGCGCCACGAGGCCGGTGGTCCCCTTATGCGCGCCGACGTGGAAGACGGACAGTGTGCCACGTGTAGGCGCGTAGGCGCTAGGCCAGACCAGGCATTTAATGCTGGGCTGACGTAAGGCTTGGTGGCAGAAGTTGGTCGGAGCTTGGTCGAGGAGCCCGAGTTGAATAAATAGCACTTGGTAGGTAGCATTTAAGCAGGTCGGTTTTTCTCACACTAAAACTTCTCTCTTCACTTCTCTCTCTAGAATCACTACTGACTTGATCGTTGGAGTGCTAACGGAGGGGCTTAGCCCTCTAGGCGTTAGTCTTGCAGGGCCCAAGCGCTCGGTGTGAAGGGCAGTAGGCGCAATTCGGGGAAGAAAGTATCGTGGCTCGAACAGCATTGGAGTTCACGGTCGTACATGACTGTGAAGTGGAGCCATAATCTGTGAACCAAGGAGTGTCCAGAGAGGGTTTTGAGGTTACTGACGCCAAGGCTGTTCACGGTCACTAAGACCGTGAACCCAAGGATGTGAAGCGGTGCGTTTTGGTTCAGACACCGTGTTCACGGACGCGTTTCGGTGTTTACGACCGTGAACTGAGCTCGATCTCGGTTTAAAGAGCCAGCTGAAAGGAAAAAGAGGGAGAGAGACTTAGTGTGAGAAACTTCATCTTTTTCAGATTTTAGAGTGAGAAAGTGACGGACCAAAGAAGAGGAGAAACTAGGGTTTCATCTCCAAGCTAGGATTTGTGAATTCTTCCCCCAAAGGAGGATCTCTTCAACACAAGGAGCAAGGCTTTCAACTTCTTGATGGTTTTCCTTTCCCTCTCTTGTGTTTTCCCTTTTCCTAGCATGGTGTAGTCCCTTCTTTCGCTTGGATTTTTATAAACCCTAGCTACAATTATGTGAATGCTTGTAAGAATTGAATGATTTGAGTGTGGTTGTGTTTAATGTGAATGTGGAGGTATTTTTCATGATGATGGTGTGTGCTTTGCTGACCTAGCTTAGAGAGGAGACATCCTTAGGTTAAGAGGCTCAATTAGAGATGGGTGTTCTTGGGCATTGCATGCCTCCTAGACTAGTTTAGAGAGGAAACCTCCTTTATCCAAAGAGGCTCAATTCGAGCTGGGTTTCCTTGGACATTCAAAGCCTCCTAGACTAGTTTAGAGAGAACCCTCCTTAACCTAAGAGGCTCTATTAGAGATGGGTTTCCTTGGGCATTTCATGCCTCCTATTCTAGCACTTAGGGTTTGGTTGTGGGTGGCCGTCCGAACTCCAATTCGCAGGTGAAGTCTAACCATTTCTTAGTCGATAGGTTGTGAGGGTTGCATTAGCGCCTTGGATCATATCACATTTCCTCAACCCAGAGATTAAGAGGGTAGCCTGGGTTACTTGTTAGACTTTCCTGCGGTTTATAACGCCCTAACCACACACGGTGGTTCGATTCTTCACGTCGTAATTGTTAGCTAGGGGGAGCAACACCCGGGTGAAGCCTTCTCAATTAGTGTCAAATCCATTTTACCTTTACAAAGTACTCCACATGGTTCAAGGAGGGAACTTTGCGTTCCATGCACTTGCTGGGATCATTTGGACCATTCCGATTCATTGAGGGACTACCTCTACCTCCAGAGGTCCCACCTCCATAGAAGCCACCTTCTCGAGCTCTCGGCCCCCGCCGGCGTCCCGCGCTCCACCGCCCAGTACCACCACCACCAGCAGCACCATTCGGTGCCGGTCCTTCCACTTTCGGGGTACCCCTAGTGGAGAGGATGGACCGTATAGAGACCCACGTCGTGGGCATCACTTCCCGGCTTGACCAGCAAACCACCTGCTCGAGCGGATCACTCGTCGCCAGGGCCTCCTTCGAGATGATGAGCCGGGATCTTCGACCCAGTGAGAGGTAGCCGACGAGTGAGACATATGACAGAGCCGATTACTTTCACCCCACTTCTCCACTTGGATCTCTGAACTCTGTTATTTTATTCTTCTTTCTTTTATTTAGTATGTGTGAACAACTACTACTATCGTATTGTGTTGTGTAATAACCTCGCCTCGAGCGAGTGTGTTTTGTGTTTTTGTTTTTTGTCTTCTCCTTGAACCTAAACTCTAATACCCTGGAAAAATTCCAACTTTCACTCACCAAGCCAAGCGGTAACATCGTTCTACCCCTATCTTACGCCATTAAGGGCAATGTCGAACTTAAGTGTGTGTGTGTGTGTGTGTGTGGGGGGGGGGGGTTAGTTTATTCTCATGCTTGTGTGAGTGTGTTTGATGCTTGGAGCCTTGATGTATGCACAAATTTGAAAATTTTGAGGGCTCCTGGAAATGTTTGCATGATCAAAGTGGCCAGTTTGTAGGAGAATATCTTGTTTATTGCCATTAACCTTGAGAGTTGCATTAGGATAGTGAAAAAGTTTAGTTCTCATTTGTGCAAAAATTAATGGATGTCTCGACTCGATTACTTGTTGATTACAATTGCCATGCATTGTGTTTTGTGAAATTGGAATGAATGATTGGGTGACTATGTAGCCATGTGAGTTTTAAGCCGATCGTTTTATTCTTGTGTGCTTAGATCCCACTTACCATGGCGGGTAACATCACAGTTGTCACTAGTGAGTACGATGGATGCATAGGATTAGTCCACGCCCAAATGTTGATCGTCTCGAAATGCTTTATCCCCTAGTCAACCCCTTCGATCCTTGTGACTTTGAGGGTCGTTCTCTTTCAGGAGCTTTATGCTTGTGAGCTTAATGGTGTTTGATAGAACGACCCCCCATCCTTTCTTCGTGTCTAAATGTGATTCGTCCTTGTGTCCTGGAGCTCTCGCTTTTAATTTCCATTGAGGTTCTTCATAGGAGGATTGTGTGCGGTTCTTGCTAGGAATGAAAGAGAAAAGAGTAGTGTTGGAGTGAGTTCTTTAAAGAGAGCATTGGTTGTTTAAGGTAAAGTGGCAAGTGTATAACTCTCTAGTACCCCCTCAAAAAGAAAACGAAAAGAGAAATAGAAAGAAAAGGAAAGTAGAACGAAAAAGGAATCGAAAAAGAGGCAATAACAGGGTAAATAAAGTAGAGAGTGCCAAAAAAAGAGTCAAAGAGTATGCTGTAAGTGGGGTTTCTTGGCACGCAAGCCATTGAAACCCCCACCTTGTTTTAGAACTCCTTCACTACCGAGTCAAAATGTGATAGCAAGAGTAGACTAAGAAAGAGTGCTTAAAGGTAGTTCGTGATGGGTGATAGTTTGTAAGGTAGAAGCAAGGTTTTTTGCCTATGCTAGTGGCCATTGTTTGTAGGGAAGGTTCGTATTCGAAACCATAGAACCTTCGGGTTTAGGGTGAAGATGTAGGACCTCATGGTGTGTTTGATACCACCCAAAAAGCCTTTTCCCCATGTCCAAGACAATTGCCAGTCATTTGAACCCGTGTCTAAGACCTCGGGACAAGCTAGTGATGACGACCATCCCGTGAACTCTAACATTTAGATGTTGTCTCCATGGTGAAGAAATGATAGGGCCGAGTGTTGATGATTGTGCACATTTTTTGCACCAAAAAGGTCTCGACCCAACTGGTCAAGAGAATGAGTGATTCGTTCTTGCTTTGCATGTCATATCATACCCCGGTGAGGACCTTTGTTGCCCAATCGTTTGTTCCTTGGACTTGAATTTTATTCATGGTTAGTTGTGGTTGATAAGTGATCTTGTTGAGACTTACAAGGTGAGAACTTTTCGTTTGCCCGTTTTTGGTGACCTCGAATGTCGTTGGTGGTGGATGTCGGTATTACTTGCAACGGTCCATGTGTTACTTGCCAATAGCCATTAAGATTTGCCACTTTGTGCCCTTTGATTTGTCCCCAAAGCATTTTGTTAGGTTGAGATATTACCTTGTGTGAAATGGTTTACTTGGGGACAAGCAAACGTCTAAGTTTGGGGGAGTGATTCGCGCTTAATTGTTCACTTTTATCCCCGTTTCTCTTTGATGTTTGTTGCAATTGAGCTCCAAAAGGGGTGGTTTTACGCTAGGTTTCGTGTGTTTCAGATTCTAACAGGTGAAACGTACCCCTTAGTCGAAAGTTGGAAGAAAAGGAGCGAAGACTGGGCAAAGAGGAGGAAACAACCTGTGTTCATGGTATGCCATTGGAGTTCACGGTCTCTAAGACCGTGAACTTGAACCACAACCCGTGAGCCAAGAAGCGTCCAGAGGGCATTCTGAGGTTGCCGACGCCAAGGCTGTTCATGGTCTCTAAGATCGTGAACTGCAACCACAAAATGTGAACCCAAAAAGTGAAGCGGTGCGTTTTGGTTCAGCACACTGTGTTCACGGACGCGTTTTGATGTTCACGATCGTGAACTGAGCATGGGCTCAGTAAAAAGAGCTAGCTAAAGGAAGGAGAAGGGGAGAGACATAGTGTGAGAAACTTCTTCTTCTTCTTCAGATTTTTAGAGTGAGAAAGTGACGAACCAAAGAAGAGGAGAAGCTAGGGTTTCATCTCCAAGAAAGAATTTGGGAATTCTTCCCCAAAAGGAGGATCTCTTCAACACAAGGAGCAAGGCTAGCATCTTTTTGATGGTTTTCTTTCTTCTCCCTTGTGTTTTCCCTTCTCCTAGCATGGAGTAGTCCTTTCTTTCACTTGGGTGTTTGTAAACCCTAGCTACAATTATGTGAATGCTTGTATGAATTGAATGATTTGTGTGTGGTTGTGTTTATTGTGAATGTGAAGGTATTATTCATGAATGATTGTGTTGTGTGAAAGCCTATCAATCTAATTGTCATTCTAACCTAGGTAGAGAGAAAACCACCCTTTGTTTCTTTGAAAGAGGCTTCAATGTTGGGTTTTCTTGTGCAATTCATTGTCTCCTAGTTAGGTTAATGCAGGGAAAACCTCTTATTTGTAATAGCACTTAGGGTTTGGTTGTGGGTGGCCGTCCGAACTCCAATTTGAGGGTGAAGTCTAACCATTCCTTAGTCAATAAGTTGAGAGGGTTGCATTAGTGGCTTGGATCGTATCCCATTTTCTCGACCTAGAGACTAAGAGGGTAGCTTTGGCTACTTGTTAGACTTCCCTGCGGTTTATAACCAACCCCCTAACAACACACGGTCATTCGATCCATCAAGTCGTAATTGTTAGCTAGGGGGAGCAACACCCGGGTGAAGCCTTCTCAATTAGTGTCAAAACCATTTCATCTTTGCCAAATATTTTAGTTTTAGATCTTCGTTTTAACTAAAACTATCCGCTAGATAATATTTCCAACAATCGAAGTAGCGGTACATGGGCCGGCCCGGGTCGATATTTAAATATACTTTCCCTATATTGCACCCATCTAAGGTTTATACCTGGACCTTAGGTGAGATTTGATTATGATGGTCAGAGCGAGTCATATACCTTAAACTTTAGAACAATATTTTTAATTATAACACTAAACGAACCTACTACATCAATAAGTCATTTCCTTAATATTTTTTAAAGAATGTGATCAAAAAGCATCCATTAATACATAATATAGAGTATAATATTTTTCATATTATTATATTCCAACTCTCATACATCTACTAAATAATAATTAACTAACATAATCTTGTTGACAAGGGGAAAAGTGAAAGAGTGATTCGGGCCTAATTGTACGCTTTTTATCCCCGTTTCTCTTTGATGTTCGTGGAAATTGAGCTCCAAAAGGGGTGATTTTACGCTAGGTTTCTTGTGTTTCAGTGTGTTTCAGAGTCTAACAGGTGAAACCAACCCCGGAGTCAAAAGTTGGAAGAAAAGGAGCAAAGACCGGGCAAAGAGGAGGATTCAGCCTGTGTTCACGGTCCAACATTGGAGTTCACAGTCGCCAGGACCGTGAACTAGAACCACAACCCGTGGGGTTTATGATGTTACAGACGCCAAGGCTATTCACGGTCGCTAAGACCCTGAACAATAACCACAAACCATGAACCCCAGAAGTGAAGCGGTCCATTTTGTTTCAGTTCACTGTGTTCACGAACACATTTTGATGTTCACGGACGCGAACTTGGGCCATGAACTGGGCACGACCTCAGTTTAAAGAGTGAGCTGAAAGGAAGAATGGGGAGCCCAAAGTGAGAAACATTCTTCTTCTTGAAACCCTAGAGAGAGAAAGCATGAACCAAGACGGAGAGGAGAATAGGGTTTACTCCAAGTGAAGATTTTGTAAGTTCCTCTTCTTTGGAGGATCTCTACAAGCACAAGGAGAGTTGGATGCATCACAATGATGGTTTCTTTCTTCCTCTTTTGTGTTCTTCCTTTGTCTAGCATGGAGTAGTTTTCCTTTTAACTTGGGTGTTGTAGAACCCTAACTACTATCATGTAATTGATTGTGTGGATTGAATGATTGTGTGATGGTGGTGTTTAATTTAAGAATTGAGGTATTTTTCATGGTGATTGTGCATATTGTTTGCTTGACAATCTATTGTGCTGTTCTAACCTAGATTAGAAATAAGCCCCCCTATCTAATTAAGAGGGTCAAAGTTGAGCTGGGTTTTCTTAGGCATTCCATGCCTCCTAACTAGGTTAATGAAAGGCAATCCTCTAGGTTAATTGTGATTCTGCCGTCCAAGCCATGATTTGAGGGAGAAGGTAAGTCAACCCTCAATTGCTTTGGCCAAGAGGGCTACAATTATAGCCTCTAATGTTACCTTGGCCTAGCAATTGAGAGGATGGTTTCTAACCATTGTTGCACCTCCTATGGGTCACAATTGCCTCGTCACACACCGGTTCATTCAATCCCACGGTCCATGGTAGTTAGTTGGGGGGAAGCAACACCCGAGTGAAGCTTTTCACCAATAGATTTCCACCATTTTACTTTTCAAAGTCTTGCTTTTAAATCATAGATTATAGAGATTTCAACAAACAACCGCTAGATAATGTTTCAAACAATCGTAGTAGGAGTACATGGGCCTGCCCGCGATGATATTTAAACGTACTTTCCCTATATTGCACCCATCTAAGATTTATACTTGGGCCTTAGGTGGAATTTTATTGTCATAGTCGGAGAGAGTCAAAGAGTGAAGGGAGAATTGAGGGGAAATGAATTAGGTTTTGATTAGGGTGTTCACTCAGTTGCATTTCTACTATTTATTTTCTCGAGTTACATTCATTATCATTGACAGGTTATAATTTGATCCACATATTATTTTATATGTGAAGAAATTCTATTGGTGGGGCAGGTATGGGTATGGGGCGGGGGAGGCTAAAACCGTACCCGTCCCATACCCATCAAACCTTTTGCGAGTTTTACACATACACGCCCCATACCTAGTCAAAAGTGGGAATTCCCAAGTATTTTGGCATAACATCGGTTTGGGGGCGGGGATACGCATAAAGCATAACATGTCGCACTAGAGGCTGATATTCACAGTCAGAGTCGAGTCAATGAAACCATTTAAATCCATAAGAGACCATAATTGGGTGGTCAACAAACATCCAAAGAATAAGTGTTCAATATTTTCTGGATGCCTCCAACAAATAGGGCATTAGATAAGACAATTGACTCCTCAGGATTCAAGGGCCACCACAATCGGTAAGATAACTTTCAGACATTGTCAGACAATTTTTTTTTAACTTAGGAGGATTTGAATATCCAAAGTTTTTTTCCAGATACGCGGAGCATGTATCAAGGTTTGACGGTTCATGGTATCATCTGCCAATTAATGTAGATTAATTGTCTTAATTTCCATTTCATCTAGCGAACCGGTTAATCTTTAATTTTGAAAATTAATTTTGCAGTCAATGTTGTGCAAGGGTTGGGCGATCAGTCCAATTGATAACCGTTATGGTAACTCGCCCTCTACTCGTGGAAAGACGGGTGTTTTTCGGTGATGGCGCTATTTGCAGGTTGTTTAGGCAATGCAAGCTGTTAGAATTAGTTTAGCACTGATTTTAGAATGTAGCGAGCAAAGAAGGTTGTTCTCCCAACAATGAGAGATTGGAAATTTGCGTGCGAGGGGAGGAGACAGAAAGGTCGACTAAGGTAGACTACTTACAGTCAACACTTCTTGGTTAAACCGCTTTTACGATTTTTAGTGGTTGAAGTGCTTGTACGATTTTTTAATTCTTGGTTAAAATCTTGTTTCTGAGATTACTTCCCACAAGATTTGAATCTAGATCGAAGAACTACAAATGCACTAACCTTCCGTTGGACTATCCCCAACTCTCATACACTATTCACGCACACAACATTTATTAATAACTAACCTTCATTTTATATGCAATTTTCCAAACTCTTATAGAGTTATGTATGTGATTTCAAATTTTCCTCACATTCCGAAAGATCATTTTGCTCCTCTTATGTTGATGCTATTATGCACATTTTACATTTTGGTGTCATGCTATATGTATATGTATATATTTTCATGTAATTTTGTATTTAATTCGATAAAATGTGAATGTTGAGATATTATTGAGATTTGAAATAAATAAAATACGTACAATATTCTAAAGGTGATAATGGTTGAAATCGAGTGGATAATCTTGTTTCATAGAGATAAATATGTGCAAATATTGCATTAGGGATTGAGGGTTATGGGTTTAACTCCTCCAAAGCCTGATTATAAATTGATCTGGAGCTTTTGCTTGGGCTCGGTTTCATTTGAAACCGTCAAACCAAAAATGTTTATGTAAGATCCCGAACCTTTTCCCGACGAAGATATTGTCGGCTTTGGGTCTCGACCCTCACGGATTTCAACTTGCGTGTAATTCAAGGTGACTTCTCATAAGATCACTCATCCTTTTTGTACTCCACACTAAGCACGTTTAACTTTGGAGTTCTCACAAGAACTCCTCCATTTCACCCTAAAAAGCGTCTTGTCAATTAAGATCGGTTTCCTACTTATGAACCATGGATCTCTCCTGTGCTTTATCAATGTGGGATTTGCCTAAAGTGTTACCGTTTACTTTGTAAAAAAAAAACCAACAATGGTTTAAAAACCCCCCTGATTTCTACCAGAAAAAGAAAACCCTGATTGAAAAAAAAAAGGTTTTAGCGCCCTGACGAACTCAAAATATTGCGCCGGGATGGATACTGGTTATGAAGTCCGAAAAGCCTAGAAAATGACGCTTCCATTGGGAAGCCCAATATCAAGCCCCGAACCTGAAGCCACGTTCTTGTGAGCTGGACAGAGGTGGACGGCGGCGGGAGTGTCTCGCTCAAGGCAGGGGCGGACCCAGAAGGGTTTAGGGGTGTCCCCGGACACCCCTAAATTTTGGGAAAACGATTATCCAACCCCCGATAGTAATTTACGTATGGATAAAAAAATATAATTGATAGTGAGGGACACCCCTTAAATTTGAAAAAATGATTATCCTTGTGTCATTTGTGTGTAGGAATATAAGTGGTAGGTTGTATAATTCAAATTTAGAACACTATTATTATTAATAAACTTAATTTCCGTTGAGCTAAACTCATTTGTTGTTCGATTTTGAACAATGTGAGTAAAATGGCATTCCCTATCTCTAATTATTTTAAAAACCTAACAATTAAACTAATTTCAAACTACCATTAATTTGTGTTGATTTTATGATTGTATGGCAAGTGTTGAAAGAGTCTTTCAGTTTTGGGTTACATCAAGAACAAGTTTACAAATCGAATATGCGATAAGTTCGTGAATGATTGTCTAGTAGTGTTTATAGAGAAAAAAAATTTAACACTATAGACACCAAGTGTATTCTACAATTATTTTCGAATACGAAAACATGTCATGGAATTTTTTAACCTATACGAGTAAGGTATTTTCATATTTACAATTTTATTTTTATTAATTATTTTTATTTTTATTTAATTTATTTTTTAAAAGAGGACACCCCTATGAAAAATTTCTGGGTCCGCCACTGGCTCAAGGTTCCGATTCCCAAGGTCCTGATCGACCCCATGGCTCCGGCTCAAATTGAAATTAAAATTGTATCGAGCTTTGATTCCTTGCTTAATATGAGAGACGATGGTGAGGATTTTGGAGTTGTAAATGGAATAAGACCGCTTGTTTTGTAATGAATCCTGGTAACATTTCCAAAACCAGAATCCTTAATACATCTGCACTTAGTTAATTGCTTATGTTTTTTTGGGCTTTTGAGTATCAAGACTCGCTCGTCATTATTCTCTGCCATTGTTGTTTGGTTCAGACTTGAAGAGTTTATCATCAACTGAAGGAACAGACATTTACTGCAAACAGTGCTCTGCAAAATTAACGAAAAGAGCGATTATGTGAAAACTCAACTTTCTCAAGTTCATTTGTTATCCTTCTGTGACAGCGCTCCGACAAAAAATTAGAATCTTGTTTTGTCCTCTGACTATTGCAGTCGGAAATGCCATCAGTTAATTGGAGAGAAGTTGCTGATCAACTGGTTTGGAGGTTGTTGCTGTTCATTTGGAGGTGCAGGTGAGGTGTTGGTGAATAGCTTTGTTGCTGACTATGGATGCAAAAAAAGGGGGTTGGTTTGTTAAGCTCTCCAGCTGTTATTCTGTGCATGGATATTATCATGGGATGTGAGCCAAAGCACCATCCTTTTGATAGTGGTGGTGTCTTGAGTAGAGAGTTGCATGGTTCTGGACCAATCGTGGAAGTGTGGATGAGAATCCAAATGGATTAGTGAGGGATTCTCAGATACTCTCTAGAGATGATCAATTATTTGGTGGATCAGCTGCAGGGAATCTGTCAAAAAGTACGACTTGATGTGATTCAAAGTGCCACGAGCACGAGGTGCTTCAACCTTTCAAAGTAGACATTGAAGCTACAAGAGCAAAAAACTTTCACAGAAGATCACAAGTAATTGCTGAATGGTTTTCTTGGAGATGCTTTCATGGTTAGATCCTACAGCCATTCTGTGGATGTAGAGCGAAAGGAATTTTTTTTTTGTCCTCAGTGTTCATCTCTTTTTGGAGCATATCCCAGCACCACGAGTGGTCATATCCCTATAGATAATGGTATCCAGCTCTTCAAGTGTTGCATCTCCAGTTGCTTGCCGGTTTGTGCGCCCATTGACATTTTCAGGTAAATTTTGCTAGACTTGTTTGTCGAGTAATTTACACTTCTGACTTAGAAACGGAAGGTTTGAGGAAATTACTTAACCTTATTTCGTTTACTTGTCATTTCGTTTATTATAGCTGCCACAACAGAAAACAAATTAAAATGAAAACGAAAACGAAACTATCATTTTCTAAGAAAAAAAACCTGAAGGAAACTTGTTTACTTGAGAATTTTGGTGAATTCTGAAACTGAATTCTGAAAATGAAATCCTATTTAGTTATTTCATTCTGTTTTCCCGTACTTGATTATCACAATTTTTCATTGAATATCATACAACTCTAACCATAATTATAATATTTAATATGTGGGTTAATTGCATGGTTGGTCACTGAGATTACAAAAAACGTTCAAGTTTGGTCACTCGAAATATTTAAATCCATTAGTGGTACTTCAGTTTTGTTTGTGCCACAACACTTCCTACTTCCGAATGCACCTCTTTCTCTCCGTACCAGGCGCCCAGGCCCTGCAAAACTAACGCCTAAAGGGCTAAACCCGCCCGTTAGCACTCCGACAATCAAGTCAGTAGTGATTCTAGAGAGATAAGTAAAGGGAAAGACCTTAGTGAGAGAAACCGACCTGCTTAAATGCCACCTACCGAGAGCTATTTATACTACTTGAGTTTCCCACCAGGCTCCGACCAACTCCTACAACACAACCTTACGTCAGCCCAGCATTAAATGCCTGGTCTGGTCCAACGCCTAAGCGCCTACACGTGGCACATTGTCCGGCCTCCACGTCGGGGCGCATAGGGCGACCATCTGCCCCGTGGCGCCTTCCCAACTTCTCCCCTCTGTACTTCCTTGTCCGCAAGCCTATTTTGTCGTCATGCGCCCCTCTTCCTTTAGTGCTACCTAGGTCATGCCCTAATGGGCCATCAATCGGGCTTCAGGCCCAACAGGCACTTGATTTTGGTGGGCTTATCCCTATTACCCCAACAATTGCCCCCCAGTTAGGCGCTCACAAGTGAGTGCCTAACTATGAGCGAAATTTCATGGCGTATGGGACGATTCAAAGGTGCACATTACTCGATTGTTCCTCGCCATTTCGACAAGAGGAGCGCCCGGAGTCACCTTGCCCCCCCTTCCATGCGCTACTGTCTTTGCGCTCTATATTCACTTAATTGGTCTTCGCCCGCTCAACAAGAAGGGCGCCTGGATTCCTTATGCCCCCCTCTCCATGCGTTACGCCTCTTTGCGCTTTATACCCGACTTCACCCACTTCCATTTGATCCTAGCCCACTTTGCATACGGCCCTTGCCCCTCCTTTCGTTTTTGTATCCGCGGTGGCTCACGCGCCCGCTACCCTTTAACTCCCTTCAGGAAAGATAAATTAAAGGGATCAGGCGCACAACCGTACCTCTAGCCCCCCGCTCGGCGTGCGTTCAAATTTCGAATTTCAAAATTCAAATCCAAAATTCGAATTTTGAACGGAGGGCGAGGATCTGCCCGTTTAGCGTGCGCACATCTCGAGGTGACTCACCATCTCCCTTCTCCTATAAATACACACCTTCCTCTCCTCCCTACTTCATTCGCCCCAAACTCCTTTCTCTCTCTAACTGCTCCTCTCCTCTCTCGCCCGCGCGCCCCACTTCTCTCTCGTCCGTGCGCTTGCTTTTGCTTTGCAACCATGTCTCAATCAGACTCCGGTGCGACCCACACCCCCACCGAAAAGGGCGGAAAGCGGCGCCCAACGTACTCGATGTGCTCGAGAAGCATTTGTCTCCTGACCCGCTTCGAAACCAAGACCAACGGGCATCTCGCTCTAACAATGAGGCGCCTAAGAGAACAAAGTCCGCACCTTCCTCCTCTGCGCCTGCAGCGGCAGCGGCCTCGACTGCACCCACAACCACTACGCCAGCGCCTGCCATGATCAATCAGGGTAATGCACTTTTTCCTCCCGCTTTTTGAATTTTTCCAATTCACTTTGACCCTTTGCTAGGCGCCCACAAGAGGTATTAGGTCCTTTAGTATTGACGAAGGACGCTTGGATCACTTTTAGGCTCCGCACCTACTTCATCAGAATCGAGTGACTCGACGATTTCTCCGGCATCCACCGATTCGGGCGCCCCTGAAGACGGGTCGTTCAAGATAGTTGATTGGGAAGATACATGGCCGCAAGGGGAGGGCCCGATAGCACCAGCAAACTGTCCGTTCAGCGCGACGGGCCAAAACACTCGTCCACCATCAAGATAGCCGAAATGCATCGACTGATTACCTCGTGCAACCTGCCGCGCACATGGTCCTATGCGCCTGCATCTCCAATTTCCAGGATAGGGGCAATTGGCCCACGGTGGCTCGGTATATATAGAGAGTATTTCAAATTCGGGCTACGCTTCCCCTTGGATTCGATTTTAGAAGGGATCCTCACAACATGCGTCTGCTCTCTCGGGCGCCTATCGCCCTCGGTCTTTTTGATTCACATCATGTTCAAGCTAAAGTGTCGGCAGAACAACATTACACCGACGTTCAAGCTTTTTTGGTACTTCTTCACTATGACTAGCAGTGACAACTGCTTGTCCCTACAGAGGCGCCTGGATATCCCGGGAGACTTTGTAGAAGATTGCCCAAAGTTGGGGCGCAAGTGGTATAAGGGCTACTTCTTTATTAAGGCGCGAGCAGAATCTTTTTACGAGAGCGGCGACCGCTTCATCCGAGATTGGAAAATTGGTAGTACCATACACTTCAATGTTGACGTGGAATTATCCTCCACGGAGAAAGAGCACGCGCCTGTTATCTATTCACCCAGTGAACCTTAGTTCAACAGCCGCTAGAACTCCTGTATTACATGAGTACTACGACGACGGTAGGTAGGCGCTTAGTAGCGCATCTTTTTTATGCTTGGAAGATTCCACGGATTCCATAAGCTCATGAATTAGAGGTTTTATGACAAAAGCTTCCTCTGGTGCATGCTTGACCACCAATGGATAACTCTTTGTGATGGTATGTCCAAGTAAATAAAGAAGTGATGGTTTCTTACTAATTCGTTCTCAAATTCTAAAAGCCAAAGGTTTAGTCACAAGTAAACTACCATTTTGGTACCAAAATACCACTAAATATTATTATTAAGAGACGATGAGTTCCTATTATAAAACAAAAAAGGAGAAGATGAGTTTGTTCCTTTTATATCTTGCGCCAGTAGGCATGTAAATAAAGAAGCTGAAGCTACGGACTAACCTTACTGAAGATTTTGTACTTTTGCTAAAACTGGAAAACATGACTTTGATAATGGGATTTAGATTGAACTTTGAAACATGTTCCACAAGGTTTCAAACGTCCAAGCAAATTCCAGCGCAGTACCGGGAATTCAGATTTAACAAAACAACTTTCAACATCGAGGATCTTATCACCAAATCCCTTACCGTAGTCCTATATGAATTCATCTTTTGCATTTTTTTCCAGCATATTCGTGAACATCTTTTCCAAAGTATATCTCCTGTCAATAGCAGATGAAGTGCAAATACAAATGACAATAGCAAACTAGTCTCCTGATAGAAGGAAATATAAACGAGAGGCAAGTAGTAGAGCTTTTTTCTTTCTTTTTCATCTAAGTATTTCTGGTTCTTTTCTTTGGAACTTGAGTCTTTATCATGCTTTGTCCCTCTAAACTAACAGCTAATGCCCTGTTCACTTCCCATTTCGTTTCCTGTTTTCTGTTTAAAAAGTGAAAATCACGAAACAAATGACAAGAAATGGGTTCACTTGTCATTTCGTTTTCGTTGGAAATTTTTTTGTCACAAATGAGAAAGCTATGGGGAAAAAATAAATACTTGTTTCCTGAAAACGCTCACTGTTCATTAATGAGCTTCCACGCTCGATTCCCCCCGGGCACAAATTTTTTCATTTTCCTCTGCTGGTCGTAGACATGGTCGTTTTGTCCCAGACCACCACTTGCCCATCACCTTCCTCTGCCTCCTAAAACCACTAGCCCCGCGCCGCCATCATCTTCATCTTCCTCTCCCTCTGACGAATCTCTCTTCTCCAACTGAACGCCCCGATCGTCTAAGTCCGGTCTAGTGAGAGCCGAAATTAGGGTCCGAGCCAGGAATACGTGTCGTTCAATCGAATCAGGATCCCCTTTTCAGGGACTGGGAGAATCCCCACCACTGGAGGAGCGAAGGGAAGCAGCGGTCGGCTATGTCGTCGTGGCGGTGGCAGAGGATTGGAGTGTAATGCTAGTTGAGGTAGCACGGTAACTGCTGGGCGATGAGGAATTGGGAGTAGAGCTACGGTGCGGTGGTCGGGCTGGTTAGGATGTGGGTTATGGTGTGGTGAAGAAGAGCTTCAGGAGTGCATTGAAGAGTAGAACACGATCACCTACCTGAAACTCCTTCGGGCCCCTTAACCGAGCGTCGTGGAGACGCTTGGTTCGCTCTTTGTAGAGCAGGGTGTTCTCGTAGGCGTGGTAACACCATTCCGCCAACTCCAGCAGCTGCAACTTACGTTCAGCACCTGCAACACTCAAATCCAAGTTTAGCAGCTTAAGGGCCCAGAAGGCCTTGTGCTCTAGCTCTACTGACAAATGACACGCCTTCCCATAGACAAGTCTATAGGGAGAAGTGCCAATCGGGTTTTTATAGGCCGTCCTATATGCCCAAAGAGCATCATCGAGCTTGGTGGACCAATCCTTGCGGGACTGATCCACCGTCTTTTCAATTATTCGTTTGAGCTCCCGGTTCGTCAGCTCGACTTGCCCATTTGACTGGGGATGGTAAGCCACCGACACCTGATGCTTAACACCATAGCAAGAGAGGAGTTTAGTGAATTGCCCTTGAAAATGGGTTCCTCTATCACTAATGTTGGCGCGAGGTGTCCCGAACCGGGAGAACAGCTGCTTCAGAAATGAGCAGACCCGTCTAGCATCATTGGTGGGCATGGCTTGAGCTTCTGCCCACCTAAAGATGTAGTCCACTGCAACCAGTATGTACAAATTGCCAAAAGATGGAGGGAATGGACCCATGAAATCGATGCCCCAAACATAAAAAATTTCACAAATGACAGAAATATGTTGGGGCATCTCATCCCGGGAAGAAATGTTACCTGACCTTTGGCAGCGGTCGCACTGTCGTGCGAAGGTGTCTACATCCTTGAAGAGGGAGGGCCAATAGAGGCCCGACTGTAGCACCTTCCCAGCCGTGCGGTTTCCTCCATGGTGACCTCTAGTAGGTCCCTCGTGGCATTGAGACAGGATGTCTCCCATCTCGTGCTCCATGACACAGCGCCGGATCACGCCATCTGCTCCGATCCTGAAGAGGTAAGGATCCTCCTAGAAGTAATGCTTCGGGTCTTAGAAGAACTTGCGCTTTGCATGAGTGGCCATCCCCTTTGATAGTTTCTTGCCCACCAGATAATTGGCAAAGTCAGAATACCAGGGGACCACGCTGTCCACCAGTGTCATCGCCAGCAATCTATTACCCGGGAAGGAGTCATCGATCTCTTCCACGAAATTATCCACCGGAGGGGCTTCCAACCGTGAAAGATTATCTGCAGCAACATTCTCGGCTCCTTTCGTGTCCCGGATCTCTATGTCAAATTCCTGCAGAAGCAGGATCCAGTGGATGAGCCTAGGCTTTGCATCAGCCTTGCTCATCAGGTAGCGAATCGCCGAGTGATCTGTGTAGACCACCACATGGGAGAGCACCAGATATGGTTGGAACTTATCAAATGCATACACCACAGTGAGGAGCTCCTTCTCAGTGGTAGTGTAATTCTCCTGTGCGTCGTTCAAGGTCTTCGACGCGTAGTAGATGGGCTGGAAGTGCTTCCCGCGTCTCTGACCAGAACGGCTCCGACTGCATAGTCACTCGCATCTCACATCAGCTCAAAGGGGAGAGACCAGTCAGGAGTCACCATGATGGGTGCATGGGTAAGCTTCTCCTTCAAAGTCTCGAATGCCGTTGTGCACTCAGGAGTGAACTGGAATGGTGCATCCTTCTTCAGCAGCTTGGTCAGGGGCAAGGCAATTTTCGAGAAATCTTTAATGAAGCGCCGGTAGAAGCCTGCATGACCCAGGAAGCTGCGAATCCCCTTCACAGAAATGGGAGGAGGTAGCTGACTGATCGTCTCAATCTTCGCGCGATCCACCTCAATCCCCTGCTTGGAGATCTTGTGCCCGAGCACAATCCCATCACGGACCATAAAATGCCACTTCTCCCAGCTGAGTGCCAGATTAGTCTCCTCGCACCTCTTCAGAACGAGTTCCAGGTTATGGAGACAATGAGTGAATGAGTCTCCATAAACCGAGAAGTCATCCATGAAGACTTCCATGATCTCTCCAACCAGTCGGTCGAAGATCGCCAGCATGCATCTCTGGAAGGTTGCCAGTGCATTACACAGCCCAAATGGAATCCTCTGGTAAGCAAAGGTACCGAAGGGGCAAGTGAATGTGGTATTCGCTTGATCCTCTGGTGCGATAGGAATCTGGAAATAACTAGACATGCCATCCATGAAGCAATAGAACTCATGGCCAGCCAACCTCTCCAGCATCTGATCAATGAAAGGTAGGGGAAAATGATCTTGCCTGGTGGCGTCATTCAGGCGCCGGTAATCGATGCAGACTCTCCAGCTGGTCACAGTCCGCATCGGGATCAGCTCTTTCTTCTCATTCGGGACCACATTCATCCCGTCTTTCTTCGGGACTACTTGAGTGGGACTGACCCACTTGCTATCAGATATAGCAAAGATGATCCCTACATCCATGAGCTTCACAATCTCTGCCCGAACCACTGCCTCCAAGTTGGGAGACAATCTCCGCTGTGGCTGCCTGAATGGCTTAACCTCATCCTCCATCAGAATTCTATGGAAGCAGAAGGATGGGCTAATGCCTCTGATATCTGTGATCTTCCAAGCCATGGCCCGAACATACTTCTGCAGCAGAGCCACCAGCCTGCTCTTCTGCTCGGGTGTCAGACCCGAGCTGATGCATACTCTAGGTGAGGGGGCAGGGGCTTAAGCTCTAGCTCTGGCGGCTCCTCCAATGATGTAGCGATCCGGGGCGAGATAGGGATCGGCTTGAATGGTATCTCTCGCCCCCCGATCGCGGCCTCGTCTAGCTCCGCAAGCTGCTCCTCCAGCTGCACATCCTGTGATGTCTGTTCCCCTATCAAAAGACAACGCTCGAGGAAATCGTCAATACCCGCACTCGTGATGGCGAGTGCGGTCTCAAAATCAGCAACAACATCACAGTAGTCTAGATCATCATGGAGCTGGGGGTGTTTCATATTATCAGAAACAGAGAAGGTGATTTGTTCACCCCCAACTCGCAAAATCAATTTCCCATCATTCACATCAATGAGCGCCTTGGCGGTGGGGAGAAAAGGTCAACCCAATATTAATGGCACATCCACATCCTCATTTATGTCCAAAATCACAAAATCAACAGGATATGATCTATCAGCAAGTTGAATGCTCATCCTAGTATCACTGGGTTCACCTGGTAGTTTGTTCGCTTCTCTGGTAGTTTGTTCTGCAGGATGGCAAAACACTTCTCGTTGAGCATCGCCGTTGACAGCTCCCCAAGCTTCCTCTTGTTTGTGAGGAGATCCTTCATGAACTTGGCATACTTGGGCATCTTCGATAATGTCTCCACGAAGGGCATGCTTATGTTTACCTACTTCAGCATTGCCATGAATTTGGCAAACTCAGTCTCCAGTCGATCTTTGTGCAAACGAGTAGGAAAGGGAAGCTGCGGTACATACTCCTTCACCACTGGTTGCGGTTTAGGAGCAGGCACCTCAACATCCTTCACCATTTCCTCCTCATTAGCTGGAAGTGCTGAAGCAGGGGTCTCTCTCTCCTATGCCCGCACAGGTGGATCAGCAGTCATCTTGCCACTCCTGGTAGTAATGGCCTTGCAGTTCTCATTTGGGTCCTGCGGATGAGGGATGGTCTGACCGGGTAAACTACCAGGAGTCCTCTGAGCTACAGCCTGGGCAACACTCCTAAGCTGGGTCTGGATATCCCACACCACAGCCTGTGTGTTTCTCTGGCCAGCTTTTAGCTCCAAGAACTTACCTGAAGCTTTGTCCATGAACTTCTAGATGTTATTGAACTTGTTTGCACTGGAGGTGGCCAAAGAACCCACCATATCTCGCAATTCCGCCATCGGGTCACTCTACACTCGGGCTGCAGGTGTTGCCCCTGTCTGATGAAATGGCCGCACCTGTGACTGAGGTGGAACTGGCCCCTGTCTTGGCGGGTAGAGAGGCTGTTGCGGCTGCTGGAATTTCCCTTGTCTGGGCTGGTAAGGAGGCCTTTGGAAGCCAGGTGGTCTAGAATTGGCCCCATCCCAGGAGAAGTTAGGATGTTGGCGCCACCCCTCGTTGTAAGTGTTGTTGTAAGGGTCGAAGCGCCTGGCATTACCGATGAAGTCCACCTGCTCCTGGGGAGTAGACGACTCCCTCATTGCCTGACAGTCCTCCACGGTGTGATGGGAGCTCTCACACCACTAGCAGTGCATCGCCTGCTGCTGTCATGTACCTGCAATCATCCCAGAGCGATCAATGGCTGAAACCAGCTTCGACACCACCTGCACCAAATCAGATGACTGGGTGGCTACAGCATACACACCCCGCCCTGGTGCTCGTCTCGATCTCCTTGCAGTTCCCCAATCATAGCCCTGCTCTGCCATCTCCTCAAAAAGTTGATTCAGCTGTGGCGGTGTTTTGGTGAGCATATTCCCGCCACAGACCGAGTCAATCAGCTGCTTGTCTTCCGGGAAGAGGGCATGGTAGAATGTGCCCACCTTGAAGACGTCGGTAAAACCATGGTTGGGACACTTGAGGAAGAGATTGGTGTATCTCTCCCAAGCATCCCATATGGTCTCATCTTCATCCTGAGCAAAGTGGGTAATTTGCTTCTGCAGGTCCGCCGTCTTGG
Source organism: Linum tenue (assembly GCA_946122785.1). Classification (NCBI taxonomy): domain Eukaryota; kingdom Viridiplantae; phylum Streptophyta; class Magnoliopsida; order Malpighiales; family Linaceae; genus Linum; species Linum tenue. The sequence goes on along the minus strand of CAMGYJ010000008.1, from coordinate 46,210,294 downwards.
ACGGAGGATGGTAGCGAGTGAGGAACTTGTTCTCCAGGTTGGAGAACGTGGTGATCGAGCCTGGAGGTCGAGTGTCTAGCCACTCCTTGGCCTGCCCCTCCAGAGTAAATGGGAAGTACCTCATCTGGATGACATCGACTGGGACCCCATTTATCTTGATTCCATCGATGAGCTCGTGGAATCGCTTCAGGTGTGATCGGAGGCACTCCCCCTCCTTGCCCCGGAACACCACCGAACCGCGTAACATGGTGATGACAGAGGTGCTCACCTCAAAGTTGTTCGGTGGCACATGAGGGTGCTGAATGTGTGACCTCATGTCCGCGGCTCTGGCGGTCCAGTAGTATCCCATGGTCTGCTCCTCAGGAATGACCACATCATTGTTCTGTGGGTCACCCATCTCTTCTTCGTCGGCGACTTGCAGTTGTGCTAGCGCCTCCTCCGCAGCCAGTCGCGCCTTTAGAGCCCGCTTGAAATTCCTATAGGTCCGTTCAAGCTCCTGGTCTAATGGTAGTAAATCTCCCGACTGGCTACGGGTCATGCACTACCTGCACACAATCAGCAAAAGTAACCCGTGAAGGCACACAGGTGGAAGAGAGAAAATGCAGTAAAGAAAAAGCTAGAGTAACAAATGTTCACGTTTCCCCAATAACCTAGAGGGTCCCCGGCAACGGCGCCAAAAACTTGACACGCTTAAACACAACACCAAACTGCGACCAAGTATAATCGCAGTCCGGAAATGCAGTCACAGGCAAGCTCTAATGTCAACCCGGGGTCTAGATCTACTGCCTACTCCTTGAATATCTATTATCTAGCCAACTAAGTCAAGTGATTGTTGATTTAAGTAAAAGCAATAAGAAAGCAGGAAATGGTTCGGTTTTCTAAAGCAAAGGAAGAGTCACTCGGGAATGAGTCCCGAGTGCTCCTTAGTTAGGTCTCAATTGTAATTACCCTGGGTTGATTTACTGTTGATTAAACTGCGGAAGATCCGACAGTAGCTTGGAATCTCTTAAGCTGACCAAGCCCTCTCAGTCCAACTACCCGGCAGACGACTAGTCTTAACCGGGATAGAAAGCTGAGGCTATGAACACAGAACTCCACTACTGGAATTGGATTCCAGTACAAAGCAGTAGATTGATTAACTCTCGTATAACCAATCCACCACTACCGAATGATGAAGCTCCAACAACCTAATCAGATTCTATCTCAGGTTGCAGCAGGAATCAAGAAAATGTAACACCCTAACCCGGCCGGGTACTACTTTTACTAAAATGCCCTTGAAAAATAAAATAACCAAAGCTTAAATTTCAGCGGGCAAATTTCATAATAAAATACTGAAAACACGCTCCTGTAGTTCAAAGCAAAGCCCTACAAGTGGGCAAACTCAATACTTAAAATCTCAAGTGATTTTCAGTATATAGTTATAATCATAAATGTAAATAACTAATAATCCCTAATGTTGCTGCTACTGAAAACCTTGACTAAGCATCTTCCGTGACGCTTATACTTCCCTGCTCTAGCGGACTGCCATCAAGCTCGCTGCTCACTAACTGCTCCTCTAGCTCCTCCTCTAGCTCTTCAAACTGGTGAGTGAGATAGGGTCAGTCTACGCCCTTACGTTTAACATCTTATTAATACTTGATCACTTTACTTAACTTAGTGGAAGTTGTTTTGTACCTTCACTATGAAATATCTTGACTCTTGAAGTTGTACTCTTAAAACTCAAAGCTCCACTTAAATTCTCGACTGACACGGGGATCCCTCACTAGCTAGTCCGGTTGCCAACTCATACGTATGAGAAGCCATCAAGGCTTTCCTTAGACTTAAACTTAGTTAGGGGAGTCGTAACGATTTATCCCCCTAACATCTTAAACTTATCCTGGTGGCTCTTCACCACGATTCTCAAGAGCATAATTGCTGCTCATCTTAAAAGTCTCAAAAGGCAGCAAACTGGCGCTAGTGACTAAAAACACTTAAAACGACTTCACCTTCTTGAAGGTGAGTTACTTCTTAAAAAGAACTTGTCTCCTAAACTTCAACTCATAAATGTAAAGCTTCAAGTAACGATAAGCTCTTAAATATTTACTTCAAGTCATAGCTCAAGTAAAGCACATATCATCAATCATAAGCACAAACCACCATAGCAACTACTTCACAAAATACTTAAAACTCATAAGACAAATACTTGAAAATACGTAAGGCATAGAATTTACCCCATTTACACTCACCTTAATAAATTAAGTCGACGTGATTTGAATCATTTGTAAGCCTGGTAGATAATCATCCTCCCCACCTCCATTACGTAGCCTTCCATGCTACCATAAATTAACAATTTCCTTTAGTTCCTTGTATTAGCCATACCACCGCTCAATTCCCTGAGATACAACTTCAATTCCCTTTAACCTCGTAACCTGATGAAATCAACCCTCACCATTAAAATAATTCCATTGCGGAGACTCACCTCAATCATCCTCACAGCACCGCTATCGGCTTCCAGAACAATGACAAGAGAGCTTGGTCGAGAGAATCATGCAGGTAATCAAATAAAATTCCTTCCTTCATGAATCCCCTTTCCCCGAACCCAATTTCCCATTCACCCACCAATTCAATTTCACAGGGCGACAAGGACGATGTTGCCATCGCTCTCTCCGTAATTTCATCGAAACCCTCGGCTGCAACTGTTAGGGCTTCAATCTCCCTAACCCTCAGCTCTCTGATTGGCGCCTGGCTCGGTGGGAACTCCTCCAACGTCTTCAGAGCGAGCTGATATACGGCGACACAAGAGCCTGCACGCTATCGATCAAATACATTAGCCTGATGCTCTGCTTCCTCCTCGCCTTCTCCTGCTTCGTTTCCTCGGCGACGCATTTCGTCCACGCCAACTACCTCATTAGCATCCCCAGCAGCGACGTCCCCGTGAAGAGCGTGGAGACGACGGTGATACGCGCCGGCGATTTTTGGTGGCGGCTGCTTGAGCCTGTCAAAATCCCCAGCGTTCGCTTCCTCTTGTCCATGGCATTGATCAAAGACCGCCCCCCCGCCCCAATTGCTCCCTCTGCAATCCGCTAGTAACTCCTAAAAGGGCAAGGTGAATTTTGTGATGGCGACGTGATCAATCAAGGGACGGGATGCTTGTCCGCTTGCACCATGGGGAAAAAGATTGGCGGCTAAACTAGTCTCTCCAACCTTCTTTGCCGAATAGAAAAAAGGAATAGACCTAGAGGTAAGGGCTTTAGGGTTTCATTTTAATGAATAATAATAATATCATAATAATAATTATTATTATTATCCCTAATCTGTGGTTGTAACTCTTTGTATGTAACCTTCGATCCAAATGTTCGGTCGAACCTTAATCGAACCCTAACCTGAAAATGGGGTGTTATAGAAAAGATGATCAGACTTCAATTGATTCAACAAATCATGCATAATTCGATTAAAATCAAACTGTATAACAATCCCAAGTCATTACAATCAAGATTCCTAACACATGGAACTAGGGTTCTTCATACTCAAGTGAGAGAAAATTCTACTCCGTTCTACTCCATAGAGAGAGAGAGGGAAACAGAATACAAAGCAGTCATACTCATAACAATGGGAAGAATCTGCTATAGGATGTCAATCTTCACTCCTGGGGATGCAATCTGGGCTTCAATGGTGAGAAATCCACTCCAAATAGCTCCTAGGGTTTGTTCTTCGCACTTTCTCTCTCTAAAACTCTGTTTTTGCTCCAAAAAGTCGATTCCCTCTCCTTTGGCTCGAATTTGGGTTCAAACCTAGAAATTCCCGACCACTCGACCGTGTGACTTTCCCAGCTGCCCGTGTGAGTGTGCAAAACGCGGCGTTTTGATTAAGTGGCTTCGGGTTCGCTACACGGCCAAAACCACATGGCCGTGTGGATTTCCAGGCTGCCCGTGTGGAAATCACCGAGCCTTCACACGGCCACAAAGGTTCCCCTACACGGCCAGTGTGGCTTGCCCGTGCAATTTGGTGCCACACGGCCAGGTCACACGACCGTGTGGGTTTTTAGGCGTGCCCGTGTGGCTTGCTCAGCCTCTTGCCAAACGTCCAATCTTCATCCAATCGACCCCGAACTCGTTCCCAAACCTTCATTCACGTACTAGGACCTGAAATATCACAAACAAGAACAGCCTAGCGTGAAACCGGCCTAAAACACGAGAAATAAGACTTAAACGGTATAAGAATGGTGGACAAAAACATGTGTATATATCAAGTCATCAACATCCTACAAAGGGAGATCATGAAGGAGTGCCACGACTCAAAGTGGGCTGGTCACCCCAGCATCGAGCGCACACAAGCTCTAGCTCAAGAATCTTACTATTGGCCTCGTATGCAAGGCGATGTGGAAATTTACGTCAAGATTTTCCTTGTCTTCCAGTAAGACATGATGGAGCAGCGGAGTCCAGCGGGCTTGTTGGAGCTATTACCCACTCCGCAATGACCTTGGTAAAATCTTAGCATGGATTGTATCATCGGCCTTCCCAAAGTCGAAGGGTATGGTTCCATCATGCTCATCATTGAAAGATTTTCGAAGTATGGAGTCTTCATCGCGAGGCCCAAGGACATGACAGCCGAGCTGCACTCCACCTTCTCCCACATCGTCCCGGCCAACAAGAAGAGCCGACTGAGGGTGGAGTTCTGTTTCGTTGGCGAAACTCGTGTGTTCAATGCGCACTATTTTTAAGTAAAACACAAACACAACCGTCAAATATCCGTCGCCGAAGTCGGCGCCGTTGATTTGATCGTTCGAACAGAAAACAAAGACGACCGTCAAATATCCACTGCCGGTGTCGGCAATGTTAATTTGATCGATGCCCCTTTGACTTCTAATCAAGCAACTGTTATTCGGTTCACCACCTCTCCAAACTACGTTCGAACGAGGGTGTTCGGCGAATAACCAGAAAATCGAACCAGGAGCGTTCTAAGTTACGTTACCTCTACTCCTATGGAGGTTCCTCTGGAGAGCTCCGCAACTACGACTACGATCTACGACTACTACGACTCTGCAAAGGAGGTCTTTGAAAGAGAAGTTCTACGAACTAGAGAGAGAAAAGATAAATTCTGCGACGGTGCAGTTTGTGATTTGATTTTGCCGTCACGAACTTCTCTCTTTTCCCAATCTTTATACTTCGCTCTTCTCCCCGCAGTCGTAGTAACTGCCTTCGCGCCTTTGTCTCCCACGTCTTCATTCTTGTTAACCGTGCAGGTAACTTCCTCCTTGTTGCGTAACTCCCACGAGTGCGAAACCGCTTGGACACGTGGCAACTTGGCCAAAACGACACTAGCCAAAATCCACCATTGCTGAACTCTCACCACTGCGACGTTGTTTTCTATTAAACAACATCGTTTCAGTACCGTGACGGTGTTGACATCTCCCACGATGTCGTTTTCGGCTAAAGCGACACCGTCTAAACTGATCCTTAAAATATTAATTAATTAAACCGCCCATCATTGTTGACACGCCGTCAAACTCTCACTTCGCGGCGCCGTTCTTAATTAAACAACATCGTTTTCTATTTCTGCGATTTTGTTGAACTTTGCGATGCCGCTTTAAATTTAACACTGTCGTTTTAACTACTGCGGCATCGTTTGGCCCACTGGCGGCACCGTTTTCAAATCCGCGGTGTCGTTTCTTCCTCTTGCGGCATCGTTTTCAACTAAACGACACCGTGCTAAGAAGTCATTAAAAATATTAATTAATTAATCTGGCCATCATTAGTCAAATTCGGGTGTTGACCAACGACCTCGTTAGCGTCAAAACGACTCAGTTTGCCTTTCCTTTCGCGACATTGTTCTTTATTTAAAAACTGTCGTTCGCTAATCCACGGTACCGTTGGGCTTACTCGCGGTACTGTTTTGAATTAAACGACACCACTGATATAGCCAAAAAATATTAATCCATGGACTCGCCGCCAGTCGGCGCTCGCATTGGGCTGGGTGAATTTTGGTCACTTACCCGATATGATTTTTTAATTAATCGGTACTGCTTACCAGGCTCTCGCGACATCGTTTTTAAATCCGCGGTACCGTTTTAACTCTCCGCGATGCTGCTTATCTCCATGCGGTACCGATTTTCCCCTTCCAATAAGGAATAAAAATATTAATTAATTATAAACAAAACTCCTTTTCCAATACCCAACTAACCGCGCGGCCCCCTTTTGATTTTCGGTATCGTTTCCAGTACCGCGGTACCGCTGAGCTTCCTTGCGGTACCGTTTTAACTCCCCGTGGTGCCGCTTCTCACAAGGAATAAAAAATAATAATTAAATAATCAAAACTCCTCCAACCACCATTAAACGCGCGGCCCTTTTTTAATTTCGGCAAGCGGTGTCGTTTCCAGTGTTGCGGCACCGTTGAGCTTCCTTGAGGTGCCGTTTTAGTTCTCCACGACGCCGCTCGACTCCCAACGACACCGTTTTTTACCGCGGTATCGACTTAAATGCCGAGACTTATTAATGCGGCATTTAATTCCGGCCGAATTAATTTTAGGTGGCAACAAGTTCATGCTGGGAGGTCAGCCACGAGTGCTGCCCTACGACGCCTTTGCTCATGCAATGGGGCTCGACCACACTCACATGACGATGACGAAGCGGCAGTACATCGTCGACTTCAACTATCAGGGACCATTCCGAGCCCTCTACCGCTTCGAGCATGAGTAGGACGAATTCGAGGCGAGCCGGACCAATGCGGTAAAGCTGAGGAATCCTTGAAGGATCCTCCACACTCTACTCACGCGCTCAGTCATCCCCAGCCTCCAGTCCGACCACTTGATGACGAATAGAGGTCTCATTGCCCTCTACTCAATGAGGAGTCCAGCATAGCCTATCCATCTCGGATCGCTGATCGCCGCTTCTTTCGCCCGGTCTCTTGGGAGGAACAGAGTGGACACCATGCATATGGGGGGCCCCATCACGAGGATGGCGCGACACTTCCAGATGGATCTAACTCGGTGCACTAGCCTCGGGAGGATGACTCCCTTCCTAGTGGAGACGTTGTACAACCACAAGCTGGTACTCTAGGGAGAGCGAGGAGTGGAGTACCTTGAGGGACTCCGACCTTCAGGAGTCGTCCGAGCTGCAGTTGACTCGGCTCCAGTGGAGCCTGACCCCGAGGTCCCACCACCAGCAGAGCATCCACCTGCTCGTGCACCCGGTAACCGTCAGCGTCCAACGCTCCAGCGCCCAGCATAGCCACCACCAGCATCAGCAGGTTATCCCCTCGTCCAGAGGGTGGATCGCCTTGAGACGAACTTTGTGGAATTCTCTTCCTGCCTGGACCGACAGACTGACATCCTCGAGCTTATGGCTCGACGCCAGGACATCCTCCCAGATGATGTCGCGGGTCCTTCACCATAGAGATGTATCCAACGAGTGAGACATGTGGCAGAGCCGAATCCTTTCGCCCCACTTCTCCACATGTAACCCTGAACTTGTTTTTTTTTTTCTTGTTATTTTTCTTCATTTTGTGTGTGTGACATAAACCACTACTATCATATTGTGTTTGTAATAACCTCGCCTCGAGCGAGTCGTATTGTGCTTGTGTGTGTGTTTTTTTGTCTCTCCTTGAAGCTCAAAATATCCTACCCCGGATTCGATTTCAACTTTCACCCCACCAAGCCCAAGAGGTAACATCATTCTACCTCTTTCTTACGCCATTAAGGGCAATTTCGAGTTTAAGTGTGTGTGTGGGGGGGGGGGGGGGTAGTTTACTATTATGCTTGTGTGAGTGTGATGGATGCTTGGAGCCTTAATATATGCCCAAATTTCAAAAATTTGAGGGCTCCAAGCAATGTTTGCATGATCAAAGTGGCCGGTGTGTGGGAAATTCTCGTGTTTATTGACATTGATCTTGAATTGTTGCATGTGATCGAGTATATCCTATGATGATGACTGAGAGGTTCATTAGGATAGGAAAAAAGTTTAGTTCTCATGTGTGCATAAATGAATGGATGTCTTGACTCGATTACTTGTTGATTACAATTGCCATGCATTGTGTTTGTGAATTGGAATAGATGGTTGGGTGACTATGTGTAGCCATGTGAGCTTTGAGCCGTTCGTTTTCTTCTTGTGTTCTTAGATCCCTCTTACCATGGCAAGTAACAACACAGTTGTCACTATTGAGTATGATGGAGGCATAGAATTAATCCACGCCCAAATGTTGATTGTCCCGAAATATGTTATCCACTAGTCAACCCCTTTGAGCCTTGTGACTTCGAGGGTCGTTCTTAAGTTAGGAGCTTCGTTCTTGTGAGCTTAATGGTGTTGATAGAATGACCACCAATCCTTTCTTCGTGTCTAAACATGAGTCGTCCTTGTGTCCTGGAGCTCTCACCTTTGAGTTTCCATAGAGGTTCTACATAGGAGGTTTGTGTGTGGTTCTTGCTAGGAATGAGAAAAATGAAGTGTAGTGTTGGAGTGAGTTCCTCAAAAAGAGAGCATTGGTCGTTAAATGTATAGGTGGCAAGTGTTTTTACTCTCTAGTGCCCCCCTCAAAAAGAAAAGAAAAAGAAAGAAAAGAAAAGAGAAACGAAAAGAGATAATAAAATGGGGTAAATAAAGTAGAGAGTGCCATGAAAAACCAAAGTACATGCTCTAGGAGGGGTTTCTTGGCACCCAAGCCATTGAAACCCCCACATTGTTTTAGAACTCCTTCACTACAAAACCTTGATGTGCTAACAAGAGTAGACCGAGGATGAGTGCTTCAATGTAGTTCACGATGGGTGATAATTTGGAAAGGAGAGATAAGGTTTTTGGCCGATGCTAGTGGCCTTGGTTTGAAGAGAAGGGTTTTAGTCGAAACCATAGAACCTTTGGGTTTAGGTTGAAGATGTATAACCTCACGTCATGATTGCCACCACCCAAAAAGCCTTTTTCCCATGTCCAAGACAATTGCCAGTCATCTGAACCCGTGTCTAAGACCTCCGGACAAGCTAGTGGTGACAACCATTCCGTGAAATCTAGCATTTAGAGGTTACCGCCGTGGTATTGAGGCGATAGGGCCGAGATTTTATGATTGTGCACATCTTTTGCACCAAAAAGGTCCCGACCCCACTGGTCTTGAGAGTGAGTGATTCATTCTTGCTTTGCATGCCATATCATACCCCGGTGAGGACCTTTGTTGCCTTTCCATTTGTTCCTCGGACTTGAATTCCATGCATGGTTGGTTGTGGTTGATAAGTGGTCTTGTTGAGACTTGCATTTGATCCATGAACAAGGTGAGAACTTTTCGTTTGCCCATTTTTGGTGGCTTCGAATGTCGTTTGTGGTGGATGTCGGTATTGCTTGCAACGGTCGATGTATTGATTGCCAATAGCCATTGAGAATTCCCACTTTGTGCCCTTTGAGTTGTCCCCCAAAGTATTTGTGTAGGTTGAAATATTACCTTGTGTAAAATGGTTTGCTTGGGGACAAGCAAACGTCTATGTGTGGGGGAGTGATACAGGCCTAATTGTACATGTTTTGCCCCCGTTTTCCTTATTCGTTTGTGGCAACTTCGCTCCTAAAAGGTTGGTTTTATGCTAGGTTTCTCGTATTTTAGTGTGTTTCGGGATTTAACAGGTGAAACCAGCTTCGGAGTCGAAAGTTGGACGCAAATGATCGAAAATCGCGAGAAGAGGTGAAAAAGGGCGAAATCCGGTTTTCTTGGGTTGTTCGTGGTCTTACATGACCGTGAAGAAGAGCCATTAGCCGTGAACCTTGAGGTGTCTAGAGCCAAAATGCAAGTTACTGATGCAAGGCATGTTCACGGTCACTAAGACCATGAAGAGGAGTTGTGGACCGTGAACACAAGGAAGCAAAGCGGTGCGTTACAGCACCTAATTGGAGTTCACGGACGGGTTACAGTGTTCACGGCCGTGAACTGGAGCCGTGAACACATCCTGTTCCCTGTTTAAAAGCTGAGCTGAAAGGAAGAGAGAAGGGAGAGCCCATTTGAGTGAAAAAGCCTTCTTCTGATTTCTAGAGACAGAAACACGAACCAAAGAAGGAGGCTAGGTTTTTGCTCCAAGGTGGATTTTGGGAAGATTTCCTCCCAGGCAAGTTCAACACAAGGGCCAAGAAGATTGGAAGCCTCCTCCAAGATGGTTTCTACCCCTTCTCCTTGTGTTTCTCCCATCTCTAGCATGGAGTAGAATTCTTTTCACTTGGGTGTTGTGAAACCCTAACTTTATCATGTAGTCTTCTTTTATGTGAATTGAATGATTGTCATTGGGTTTTGTTTAATCCAAATGTTTGAGATATTATTCATCTTAATTGTGCATGTTTATGCTTAGCGTCCTTAGGTTTGTGCATGTCTATGCTTAGCAATCTAATTAACCACTTAATCTAGTCTCAATTGAGTTGGTATCCCTAGGGCTTTTCAAGTCTTCTAACTAGGTTAATTTAGGACAAACCTCAATATTGGATTAAGAATTTCGTTAAGCACGATTAAGCCGACCAACCCTTGGGTTGAGTGAGGGAGTAAATCAACCATTGATTACCTAAACTGAGAGGGCCTAGTGACAGCCTATAATGCATGCCTCGATTTAGCAATCATGAGCGTGGTCTAATACCATATTTGCGTCCCCTAGCAGTTAGAGATCACCTTGCCCATAGCAATCATTTCGGTTCACATGCCATGGTAGTAGTTAGGGGGAAGCAACACCCGAGTGATCCTTCCACAAAAGAGCTTTCAAAGCCATCCACCTTTGTCTTGTTTTACTCTAATTAGCAAACTTTTCAACCAAAACCTTATTGCTAGATAATGATTTAAATGACTGAAGTAGGGGTAGACGGACCGGCCCGAGTTGATATTTAAACACACTTATCCTGTACTGCACCCGACTAAGGTTTATACTTGGACCTTAGGCGAAAAATTATTGAGGTATTCGGGACGAGTCAGAGTTTATCCACACTTGTGAGTTTGAGAGATTGCAAGCTAGGCTGCCTTAGCGCTCTAAGAGACTTGAGTGCTAGGTGTCGCACGGCCATAAGTTAGTCCGTGACAGGAACATCTGCCATACTCCCATGCGCATAATTTGTGCATCTCAAATATGCATACCCAGCAGCCTTACTCGCATCGACTCCTACATGCCCATTCCCAGGTGGCTCAACAGTCGAGCGAGCTTACATCATTACATGCCTGCATGATAGACAAAAGTTTGAACATCGCACACAGACCGGAACTAACAAACATCCCTTCCTACAAGCCAATTAACAGCATGCCAACAGAAATTAATCAAATTTACCACCAGGAAAGTTGAAAGACTCGAGACAAAATGCAAACTCAGCAACGCTATGGAGACATCATTGGAACTCATCCTAGTATGTACACAAGTTACAGTACTTCTGTGAAGGCAGAGACTTGGGGGCCGTAACTGCATCTTTTCCCTATAGTTAAATCTCTCTTAAAATCATCTTTGTACTGCTGCCTTGATGGGAGAAATGACTTATGGAACAAAGAAATGCATTCAAACTAGTCACACCTTTTGATCTCTGAACACAAAAATAATATAGCTAGGCTCAAATTGTATGTCGATGTTGGTTATCCTTCGCCTTTCTCAGTATATCCTTCAGCACAACAGCAATTCGATGTGCCATGTGATGTTCTAGAAACACCTCCTTCACACGCTCATAGCCTCTCTTCCCCATTGTAAGCCTCCTCTCTACTTGAGTTGCAAGTTTCACCATGTTTTTGGCAAGCTCCGGAACTCCGTCTTTCCCAACTGGATGCAGCATGCCAGTAGTCCCATTCACAACTATCTCTGCAGTGCCACCAGCAGCAGTTCCCTGGGGATCGAGTTAGCAAGAAAAAAAAAAGGAATTCAAGTTAGCATCGACGTCTGTGCAAGTCATAAACATGTCACAAGAACCAGGTTAGAATAGTATTAAGGAGGACAGCACCCTCACCAGGACAGGCAACTGAAATGCCATTGCTTCAATGGTTATCCTCCCAAAACATTCTCCCCGGGCCTGCATATGTGGTGCAAAGATAGGACACAACAATGAAGAATGGTCTAAGAATATCCAACCAGTTTCTTTGAAGAGGACAATGAACTGATTCCCCTGGTGTCGTTCCGTACTATCTCAGGAAATAGAACAGGCAAGTAAAGAGCATGACATGAGGCATTTGAAGGGAACCTGCATTGCTTATTCCGAAAAATATACAGGAGTAGCATAGCAGTTGACTAAAAAAGGAACGGGATAAAGTACCTGAGAGTTCTGAACGAGAACGTCGATTGCAGCTAAGTAAGGAGCAACAGTAAGAGTCTTGTTCACAAAGTGAACACGGTGTTGGATCTTTTTCTGCATCACATAGTTCCGCAACTCCGTTTCAAACTTCGTTTGTGCACCCATGTCACTCCCCACTATTACAGCATGCACAGATGGAACTTGCAACTTCCGCTCCTGGATCAGTTGTAAAGTCTCATAGAAGGAGCGTAGAAACAGATCTTGGCCCTTTCCACGTGAAACACATGACATCAATGCCTTAATAAGGTAAAAGAAAGAAAGATTTTATTTTCACTTTTCATATAATGTGGGGAACGTTGGGGGTGACAATAAATTAAAATGAAACAATAGGGGCATATTGGAGCATCTAAGAGTAACCTAACAGAGGAAGAACGATCTTTATCATCTAAGAATATCAAGTTACAAGAAATTCATACTGTTTATAATGCCAAACAGTAAATCTTCATCTCGAACTTCAAGAGATTCCCGGATGTGCTCACGCAAAACCCTATTTGCAATACTATCTTCCGCAACCTCCATAAGTTCCTTGCTATTACCAAGATGAACAACATAGGTCTCAGGCATTTTAATCCTGTAAAGAGTAGTTGCCAATAGGTAAAGGAACTAAATTAACGACAAAAAAGCTAAAATCAAATAGTGCATGAGGATTGCATCCCAGACTGAAGTAACAGGGAATAGCTGATACACTTATCATAAAGTTTATCCTAGACCCATAGAGAGATTAGCTTGTTACATAACTAACACATAAGTGACTTCCTAATCTCCAGATATGAAAAGTAAGCTACGAAGACAAAATTTGAAAGCAAGGAATAAAACTGCAATCCACATTGACATAAAAGTTGCAAAGATTGAGAAATTAAATTTGCACCTACCCCAGACGCTCTTGGGTTCGATTCTTCCAGTAATCAGCAGTGACATGTGAATCAATCATAGCGCCAGCAACCAAAGGAAGATGTTTGACAAAATCCAATTTGAAGTAGTGCCCCCGCATCTCGTGGATCCACCACAAAACTTTTGGAAGAACACGAGAAAGATTTCCCTTAAGAACAGGATCCAGCCATTTCCCAGCAACTGCTGTATTCAGAACAACCAGATCAGCTGTGAGGGCAGCATCTATAGCTTCTTGTCCCTTTGCGGATATTACCTGTAATCAGTGCAATAGAATGATCAGCTCCTTTAAGAGATCTCCTATGAACGAGATAGAGCAGGATTGCAAGGGTGTTAAAGTGTCTATAGACTGAGTGGGACAAAATACAATAAGGTTGGTATAGAAGTATGTGTGCCTTTGTTATGTGGCAAATTTAGAAGACAGAATCCTAATGTACCTGCACTCCTCGGACCAACATTTTGTCCTCCAAATTGTAAATCACTCCATCAGTTTGCAGAGGTTTTTGGATAGTTATCCAAGAAACTCCAGCACCAACAGTCCTTAGTAGAAAAGCTAGCTCCATGAGCAACAATGGCCCACCTAAAACACATAAAGATGTATTGTTAAATAACAGAAAGAGATAGAGCACGAGAACAATTTTTTCCCCTTTTGCAACTCGAATGCTATCAAACACATTACAACGACGGGTAGAAAAAGAGAGAAAGAACTAAATGCTACCCACAACACAGTTGGGCATGTTTCCTTTTATGATTTGACATGCATAGCAAAACAACGTACTCATATCTCTTCTCCATCAAAGAGAGAACAGTTGGTCACGTTTCTTTTTATGATTTGACATGCACTGCAGAACAACCTAATAATATCTCTTATCGATCTTTCAATATTAACTGTATGGAAATTAATAGTTTTGGGCAAAACAAACGCCATTTTCAAGGCATTCACATATGTCTTGCCAATAAATGCATTATTATGATGAAGTGCCAGAAACCTTCCAGAAACAGAAGTAAGCTGGGAGCACAAATATTCTTGGTAGTTACTCAAGCCGATAACAAATGGTCAACAGTGTTCCAGGTGACAAAAACACTTCCTTGCCACTCATGCTAAACTACAATATCTTAAGAACAGCATTGACTAAATGAACCAGAAAGCATCGACAGTACAGCCATGCCACCACGATAACGTTTCCTACTGAGGACCGGAAATGTTTTCCAGAATTACCTCACTCATTGAGACATTTATTCCTGGCTCGAGTCACACATTCCATCACTAAGAGCCTAGAAAAATCCTGCAGAACAAGATATTACAATAGCACAACTAATTGTGATAAAAAAAAAACCCCAAGCTTTCCCACGAGACTTCCAGGAAATCACAATGAAAGAACACAAACGTGTTAATCATTTATAGCTCCACCATTAAGTACTTAAATATTCTCTAGGAAGGATGCTGAGCGGTTCAGTTCTGGGTTCGCACCAAAACTGAGTTCGCATTAAGACAAAACGATCCAATCCCGTGTAATCTATACCACGTAAAGGAGATCGAATCTCAAAACTTGAAGGGAAAGCAGAACACTAGTAACATGGGGGGAAAAAAGGGAAAATAAAAACGGATAGCAGAAATTGTGTTTGATGTTCAATCTAAGAAAAACTGGAAGAGGAGAAAGAGAATACCAGAAAGGGAAAGTTCATGCGAGACCATGAGTACACGCTTGGATCTCATGAAGCTGAGGGGATTGGGAGGCACCGGAGCATTGGCAGAAGATTCCTGAGAAACTTGTTCCAAGTGACGATCGCAGGAATCGAGAGCGGACCTGATAAAGAAAGCAATGACGGTGGAAATGGAGAGCATGATTAACAGACCCAGCAGCCATCTCTTGTGCACAAGTGGCCAGCTGACGGAGTGTTTCGCCATTCCCGCTGGTGCGTAGCTTCTGGCAGTTGCTCTGCCTTTAGGGCTGATGCCGAGCGTGAAAAAGAGGGGGGAGAAGAGGAGGCTCGAAGCAGGGTTTAGGAGCAGCAGCAGCATTTTAGGGTTGGCGACGGGGTGGAAGAGCTGTGGTTTCTGTACATTTGGTGGCCACTTGTAATTGAAACGCGATGGCTACAAAAACCAAACCCAAAAGGATGGCTGAGACTTTCCACGCAAACCAAATTCCTCCCAACAAAAGGAAAACGATACCCAATCTTTCCGAGCTTCCGGAAACTGTAGTTTGGATTTCAAAAAATGATGCCCAGCCAGCAGTGGATGGTGAAAGATTTATCGAATGCAAGGGAATGATGATGACAGCGAAAACTCCGATTTAGATGTTGCGTGCGTCAATGGAGGTAACCGAGGAGAGGAAGGAAAATCAAGGTAGGGGAAAGGACGTGTGAGGAGGGCATGGCTAGTTTGGTCATTCCACGTTTCCCGATTACCTTAAAATGAAATTCGTGTTCCATCGCGCGCTGAATCAAGGAAAAAAATTCAAAACTACCACTGTTTAAAAAAAATTACAAAAATACAACCCACTCCAAATAATTTCCAAAAATACCATCGTTTATAAAAAACCGCGCCTCTAATGAGCGGTTTTTAATGAAACCGCGCCTCCAGGCAGCGTTTATATCACAAATCGCTCCTCCAAGGCGCGGTTTGACCTTGCATGGCTGTCAAAACGCGTGGCCACGTGGCGGTGCATCAAACCGCGCGATGGGAGAGCGATCTGACGGCCAAAACGCGCGCCAGCTCGGCGATCCGCGTCGCCCAAGCATACCGCTTCACCGAGGCACGATTTGACTGTTGGGAAACGCAAACACGCCCAAGCAAACCGCTTCCCCGAGGCACGGTTTGACTGTTGGGAAACGCAAATAGCGTTCTAGAGGCGCGGTTTTTGGTGGGAAAAATGACGGAACGACCCTCCCCCACGCGGTTTGTACCCTATATAAACCCCCTCCCCTCTTCATTTTTCTGCACACCAAACTCATTCCCCCCTTTCTCCCTCTAACTTCTCTCTACCCACCCCCCTCCCCATCCAAAAACCTTAGAATTAGTTATTTTTTGGTTGCGGCTAAGTCCGATCTGCCTCCAAAAAACTTTTTCTTTGGTTTTCACTAAAAAACCGTCGAACCTCTGTCCGGATTCCGAGAGAATGGTCGATTTCGCTCAAGAAGAGGGCCTTTTTTATGATGATTATCAAACGGTACGTACTCATTTTTCCCAATTGTTGTTGTTGTTATAATGATTTATTTAATTTATATACTAATGATTTATGTTATTGTTATGCTATCGTAGGTTGGGCCGGATGTTGATATTTTCAATCAACGATATTATGTTGATCAAGGACCGATTGATCCGACAGTTTTATACGATCAAGCAAATCATCGTTCAAGAGACGTTTGGAACGACCACAAGGTACATATTATTTATCATCACTTGTAATTTGTATTTTGTTAAAGTAATTTATTTGTTTGTACAATAATTTACTTAATTGTTAATCGTATTGATTATTTTCAATAATTTAAATCAATACAATACAACACTTATTTAGATTCTTTATAAAGAAATGCATGTCTAAGGAAATGGGGACTTAAGCGATCATCATGATCCCCCCATGACCTGGGAAAATCGGGTTCTAAGCGATCCTCGGATCCCCCTTTTTCTGTCAAAAAGACTGTGTTTCTAAGGAGATGTATACCTCTCCTAAGAGTCTTACGAGTGTACTTGTATTGCTTTAAATTATTGAAAATAATCAATACGATTAACAAAATAATATATTTGAATATTATTTTAGTTATGTTAATATTAATGTTTATTAGATAATGTATATTTCTATAAAACTGCTTGATTTAATTAATATTGCATCTTAGAAAATTATTTTAGTTATGTTAAAATTAATGTTTATTAGATCATGTATATTTCTCTAAAACAACCTTGATTTATATATAAATTGTATCTTATAATATATTTATATATGTATAAATCATCAACTTATAGTGAAATTTAAATTCTTCTCTAGGATGCATACCATATAGTCCGCTATAGGGGCACAACGAATGTGCTTGAATGGAACGACGTCATCTTGCCCTTTCTAAAAAGGGCAAGATTGGATTCGATTAGGCATTTCAATGGAATTAAGATCGACCGCCAACTCATCACGGCGATGGTAGAGAGATGGCGAAAGGAGATACACTGCTTCAATTTTCGTGAAGGCGAGTGCACCATCACACTTAAGGATATCGCCATCCTAACCGATCTCCCCATCTAGGGGTGGCTATACGGTCCGGTCCGGTTAAATTGGCCCAAATTGATCCGGTCCAGTCCGATTTTTTTGAGAATATAAGGACCAAAGATTGGATTGGATACAGTCCGGTCTTGATCCGGTCCGGTCTTGACCCGGTCCGGTCCCAATTCGGTCTTGATTTTATATTGAGATTGTGGGAATTTGAGTGGCCTAAGGCCTAAAAGGGTGAGGAGTTGGTTAAGTTTTGTACTAAGTGTAAAGGTTTTATGACCGTTTATGCAAATTACCCTTAAGTTTTGGGTGTTGAGCTCTCTTATCCGATCTTTATCCGGTTTTTTACCTTAAATCTAAGCCCAAAGATTAGATTGGATTGTTTACTATCCGGTCCCGGTCCGGTCTCGATCCGGGTTATACGGTCCGGTTTCCGGTTTTTTATCCGGTCCCGGTCCAAATAGCCAGCCCTATCCCCATCGATGGTGATGTTGTTTGTGTGGACTCTACGCCACCACCTAAAGTTGTTGCCAATATGAGTGGTTGGCAACATTTTATATGGACGGTCACCGGGTTGTGTCCGCCAGAAAAGGGAGATCACGATGCGGATGGTCATCCACCATTGTCCAAGGGCCAAGTATCCATCACGTGGTTGACAGCGGAGATCAGGCGTAAGCACAACCCTGAGTTCGGAGGCATTCCCCTCACGGAGGAAAGTTCGGAGCGTGATAAAGACATTTATGCACGTATCTACATCCTCGGCATGATCGGAGGAGTTTTCTTCCCCAAGAAATCCAACAACCTAATCAGCAATTCATGGTTGAAGATCATACTTGGTAGTTGGGATGATATGGGAAACTTGAGCTGAGCATCTGCTTGCCTAGCTCATCTCTACCGATCCCTATGTAATGCTAGTGCGAGAGCGGTGAAGGAGATTGATGGGGCCATGTTCATTGTCCAATTTTGGGCTCGGGAGCATTTGCCATGGATTGCACCGAAGGTAGACCCCGACAAGGAACGGGGACCCGACCATCCCCTACGACATGAAGCTTATGGTTGTAGGTAAATATCTTCTATCCCACTCATAGTTCTCACCTTTTTTTTACTAATTTAGTTTTTTATAACGAAATTTTTTGTATGTACTAACATTGTGTACTTTTCCATATTAATAGGTGGCTTGGTGAAACAACATGCGACAACCTAGGAGCGCATAAGCTGGAGGAGTATCGTAGGAGGCTTGATCACCTTTGGGAAGCAGAGGTGAGCATCATAATACGCTATTAAAACCTACTTTTTTAACTTATATTATTATGTTGATTAATGGTTTTATTTTTTAAACCTTCGTAGCTTAAGTTCGATCCGTATCCACAACGGATTGTTGCGCATCACGTCCACAAGTTCCCGTTACATCCCGGTCAATGGTGCACCCGAGTTCCACTAATCTGCCACCATATAGTGGAGTGGCACTTGCCGGATCGATGTCTACGACAATTTGGACGTGAGCAATGCATACCATTGGATGTCCCGGAGAGTCAGAAGGGGTACCACGGGAAAGATGGTCGACAAGGACTTACTAATTGGCCGGAGGAGTATAAAATGTTGATCTGCCTGTGGAATGTTAGGCAAGATCAGGATATTGTGACGCTATCTCATGTGGGGCGGATGGGCTACCATGACCCATACTTGGAAACCTACCGAAGACAATCTGTTCGTTACATGACCCCCGAAGGAGTGGCGGACGGAGCTTTGGTAAGAAATTAATTTTTTATTTGTTTAGTCATGCGGTGCATTATTTTTTAAATGGCTAACTTTGTTATTTTATTCGATTTAGGTTGATGGCATCGATCGAATCCACGATCTCGCGCGGACGGCAGATCATTCGGCGGCGGGTCGAGAGGTGGGGCTCATTCGAAGGATAGCGAACAATCTCCTTGGATGTATGCGAGCGCGCGGATGTGACCATCATAGATACCCTCCAGTTCCCCCAGTGAGACCGCCGCCGGTGACGCTGGATGTTGACCCGGTGCCTCCGCTGGTCCATAGAAGGCAAAACAAAGCTACGAGGGATCGACCTCACGTGCCGGAGATCAAGCCGATTGCGGCGTGGAAGGCGCCTACTCCTTTGGAGGTGTGCAGCGGTGAAGGGGGGAGTACTCACTACGATCCCAAGCCCGGAAGCCAGTATGATCCGCGGTCAAGTTTCCAATACAATCTCCGACCCAGTTTCCAGTATGAACAACGGCCAAGTACATTTCATGACGGCACATCCTCAGCTACTTGGGCCGAGGGTTCATACTCAAGTCCCCACCAAGACTTCTCACCTTTGCAGCGACCACAACAACAATGGCAACAACAAGAATGGCAACAAAAATGGCAATCCACTCCACACCAAGACTTCTCACCTTGGAATCGACCACAACAACAATGGCAACAACAATGGCAATCCACTCCCCACCGTATGAGCATTGATAGCCCTCGATCGCAGACGGAGGGGCCACCTATCACGGAACCGAGGCGGCATAGCACGGAGGATCTCCCTTCTACGGCAAATAGGAATCTGCCACCCGTTCCACCATCAGCTACACCCGGTGGACCAGTCGCCAATCGCACAAGGAAACAGAGGGCAAACTGTCGAAATAATGCATGAGTGTGACAAGTTGTGTTTATTTCAAGTTATGTTTTGTTTAAATTAAGTTGAACAATGGTGTTTTTAGGTGAAGTTATTTTTTACTTTTTTCATGTAGTGTGTTTGTGTTCGTGATGTGTTTTATTCAAAAAGATGGAAAATTGCACCAAAGTTTGTTAATTGTGCAAATCTCCAATGTCATTTAAGCACACAACATACAAGTAGAGTAACCATTGAAACTAATACACAAAGATGGAACAAACGCATGAAATCAATCTAAGCGCCATTATCCGGGTTCACCACATCGGGCCCTGCATTTTGAGGACCAATTGGTCCGGGACATTTTCGTTTATCATGACCGGGTACTTTGCATATGGAACACCGCCTTGGCCCTCACGGTGGTCTTCCACTTTGATCCATTTCATTTGGAATCCTTTTTACCCGCGGGCGCCCTGTTTCCCGCCTAAGACCGATTGGTGGAATGATGACCATACCCTCATAAACTGGCCAGTAAGCTTCATCCGGTAATGCACGGAAACTAGTACGATAACTGCTCTTTTGTGAGTCAATGTTGAAGAACGGACTAACGAAATGACGAGGGTCTTTGCTCCTGTGCTTTATTACAGCCATTGCATGAGAACATGGTATCCCTCTACCATGATACTTCTGACAAGAGCACTCCCCCTTTTTAGTCCTAAAGTTTACGGTGACTTCATGGCGATGACCCCCACGTCTCCCATCCTCCCAGTGCCCAGTCTCGACCGAATATTCGCCAGCATTTCGGTTCATCACAGTGACTGTGTGACGAGAGCTCTTCCGATTATCTTTTTCCATTATTTTTGTGACATAATCGGAGTGTACCTTACCCTGTGCCTCCCTCTTCTCACACCAGTGGAGACGGTTGACGAACCATCTGTTTGTTTTCCAGAATGTCATCTCAACAATTGCAAAGATGGGGAGTGCACGACATTCCCTGTAGACGTTGTTGATACTCTCGCTTGAGTGTGTTGTGGCAATACCCCATCTGTGACCTCCGTCCTTATGAAAAGTCCACATTTCAAGGTCATGTTGATCAAGCCACTGCGCACCTTCAGGGCATGTGTTGACGGATATTCTGCATCTTCTCTTTAAATTTCTTCTCTTGGTACGCGACAGCTGATGAATATAAAAAAAACATAAGATAAGCAAGATCGACCTTATTGTCAATACAAGTACACTCGTAAGACTCTTAGGAGAGGTATACATCTCCTTAGAAACACAGTCTTTTTTAGGGCTGGTAATCGGTCGGTTACCGGTAAACCGGTTACCGAATAACCGGTTATCGGTGTACCGAACCATGGCAAAGTGTCGCCGACTACCGATACCGGAAAATATTCGGTTTACCGGTTACCGGTTACCAACCCGGTTACCCGGTATGGCCGGGTAAGGAGAGATTGAAGCTCTGATTTTTTGGCGGCATGTGGGCACCATTGTGTTCCGGTGGCGGCTTCGAATCTGGAACAGAGGGAGGCGAATCGCCGCTGGAGGGAGACAACATGGCGTCTGATCTGGCCATGAGAGGAAAAGAGCAGCCGCGCGAGGGAGTTTGTATGGCCGAATCTGGAATAGAGGGAGGAGAATCGCCGCTGGAGACTTTAGATATGGAATCTAGGCGGGCTGACTACTGAGAATCGCTGCGGGAGGAGACTGCATCTTGCCAAATCTGACCTCGGGAGGAAGAGAGATCCGCCGCACGAGGGAGGTTGCGTGGCGTCGGATCTGGAATCTAGAGGGAGAGGGAGTCGCCGGATTGGGTTCTGGGTTCGAGAGGAGAGCGAGGCGCCGGATCGGGTTCTGGGTTCTTCACCATGACAGCGGCGATGGCGGCAGAGCAGTGGAGAAAGGCGGTGGTTGGGCGAGCAGCAAACCCATCGCTCTTTGCCCTCTCTCCGTCGACGGCGCATCCTTTGACGATGACGAAGCGGCGACACCATGGTTGAGATAAAAAAATTGAGAAATAGAAGAAGGGGTTTCAAAGAATCTCTCACTGTGAATGTTCTGTTTGTGGGAGGAAGAGAGAGTTTGAGGGAGATGGAGAGATGAGGGGACAGGTGGAGTGAATGATCGAAATAGACTAATAGAGGGAGGGGTTTTTGCTTCTATCAGTATATTCGGTTATACCGAGTAACCGGCGGGTACTTACCGGATATAGGTCGGTATACCGACAGCTCAGTTTCGTCTGCCGTATACCGATACCGCCGGTTAACGGTTTAACCGGTAACCGCCGGTTACCGGTACGGTTACCGGTTAAACCGTTAACCGGCTAACCGGTTACCAGCCCTAGTCTTTTTGACAGAAAAATGGGGGATCCGAGGATCGCTTAGAACCCGATTTTCCCAGGTCATGGGGGGATCACGATGATCGCTTAAGTCCCCATTTCCTTAGACATGCATTTCTTTATAACGAGTCTAAATAAGTGTTGTATTGTATTGAAACACTCCATACTTTTATACAGTTGAAATAATTTACAGATAGACAATTAATTAGAACGCTTACCAATCCACCATAGACTGTCAGCAAGCTTCTTTCGCTTGAAATGATGGTTCCAGTTGCTCTTGAAATGTCGTATGCACCAACTATGTGACCAGTTCCAGGCTGGATCCAAGCCTAAGATAGCAGCCCGTATACCGGCGTGGCGATCTGAGATGATAGTCAGGTTCGTCCGCCTGGTGACATGGAGCTGAATTTGTCTGAAGAACCATCCATAGCTATCGGTATTCTCTCCCTCCACAATGGCAAAGGCTAATGGATATACTAATTTATTTGCATCTGCTCCGCTGGCAATCAGTAGAGTACCCTTGTACTTGCCGGTAAGGAATGTTCCATCAACTTGAATCACAGGAACACAGTATGGAAAATCATCAATACATGGCTTGAAGGCCCAGAAAAGACGCTTGAATTGGCGATTGTTACCAGTAAACGACAGTTGAATTTCTTCATCTTGGTAGCGAGGCGAGAAAATGGTGCCAGGGTTAGACACCTCCAACGCCAAAATCAATTTGGGAAGGAATGCATATGATTCTTCCCAGTCACCAAACACGGCAGCCATTGCTTTCTGTTTCCCATGCCACGCTTTCTTGTAGTTAATGATATAACCATAACGACTAGAAATGTGGGCGATGATGGTTTTCACCTTCAGGTCGGGCTGCTCCTCAATTAGATGTTTGATAGCCGCGGCAACCACCCTTGATTTCAACTGTCGATGGCCTTGGGATGTTATTGATGACACACATGTGTGTGTGTTCACCGCACGGGATATGACCCAATCTCTTGCTCTTGATGGCCCGGACCCTAGGTTTGCATCCCTCATTTTCATTTTTGCATCGAACTATCAGCCTCTTTGTATCGGAATGGGTTGTCTGCCATTCAAAACTCCGAGTCATTGCTTCAGTGGAAATAGCATGTCGGACCTCATTCTTCGTTGCAAATTGTTGGCCCTTCGTAAAGCCAGTTAGTGGACCCCATACTGGCACATCTGGCGGGTCCATGTCGGCATCAACATACAAATCTTCATTTTGAATGTGATTGTAGTATGAAATAGGTAAACGGTCGTGAGGTACCTCATCACCATCTGCGTCTGAATCTGGACCGGAATCATCAGCACCTTCTAGCGGATCGAAGCTGTCTGCACTAACTTCGCCTTCCTCTTCTTCAACCTCAGGGTCACTAACTGGACTTGGATTGACCTCTTCTTCCATCTGATTATCAGCATGAAAGGCACCTTCACCTTCTCTAGCTCCGTAATGGTAGTTGTGGTAACTAACACCGCTTTGATAGAAGTTGTACTCGGGTGGGTACTGGTAGCCTGCTTGTTGGTTGTAATCCGCCTGTTGAGCTTCTTCTTCATATGAAGGGAAGGATTGATGACTTCCTCCAGTTCCATGATGATACTCCTGCCTCCAACTCGAGTCTTGGAAATCCTGGTGGGGATGATCTTCGTATAATACACCGTGGATACCAGATGTTTGGCCATCTCCAGAATGACCTACACTGCCTTCGACGGCATCGGTGTAAACGGACATCTCCGCTTGCTTAATTTTATTGGTGGTCAAAAATTGGACCATGACATCAACGTCCTCCTGAGTGGTAAGGAGGAATTCCTCATTCCACAACGACCCGTCATGTCTGTTTGGATATCGATACACCATTCGATCAACTCTTCTAGTGCCATCCATGCAGGTAATCTGAGTGCACATTTGATGGAGCTCTTCAAGCATCGGTCTCGTACAGACCTTCATTTTATAAAAATTGCCACCGACGTAACTTACACCCTTTTCGGTCTCTTCCGTGTAACCATTCCACCGCAACCCAAGCGTGAACCTTTGGAATGCCATCTGCAATAAAAAGTAATACAAGTTACTAACATAACATCACAAAGGACAATGAAAAGTAATTAGTTACTAACATAAAATCACAAATGACAATGAAAAGTAATTAAGTTACTAACATAAAATCACAAAGGACAATGAAAAGTAATTAAGTTACTAACATAAAATCACAAAGGACAATAAAAAGTAATTAAGTTACTAACATAAAATCACAAAGGACAATGAAAAGTAATTAAGTTACTAACATAAAATCACAAAGGACAATGAAAATTAATTACGAAACAAACTTACGAATTAACGTTAATCGCAAAAACTAAATAATTTAAATGTGCAAAGCTGAAATTTTAAGAAGGAAGTGTGAAAAATTGAGTTCTCCGAAACAGCCTTTTATAGGCAAATTTTGCAGCAAAACCGCTGGGGGGGGGGAGCGGTTTTAGGTCTGCCATGCAGCCATCCCCCTGCATGCCGACATGTCCGACATGTTTGCTGTCGGGTGACCAGGCAAAAACCGTGCCTTGGGGCAGCGGTTTATGTCCTGACATTGTAAACCGCCCCTTGGTGAGGCGGTTTGTAATGCCGACATTTAAACACTCCCTCTTGAAGCGTTTTGTGGTGGGGTTAGCCTATAACCGCGCGTCCCCGAAGCGGTTTTTTCTGGAAATTAAAAATGCGCCTTGGAGAAGCGGTTATATTGTAAAACGCTGCCTGGAGGCGCGGTTTCATTAAAAACCGCTCATTAGAGACGCGGTTTTATATAAACGATGGTATTTTTGGAAATTATTTGGAGTGGGTGGTATTTTTGTAATTTTTTTTTAAACAGTGGTAGTTTTGGATTTTTTCCCTGAATCAATGCGTAGGGGAGAAATTCCCTTGTTTCCTCTGCTCTGCTCTGCTGCTATTAGACAGTGATCCCCGTCCGTCTCAAAGATTGCGTCTTTGTTTCCGAGGCGACGAACTCGACGGGGATTTCTGTCTAGATGGTACGTGCAACTTTGCATTGGGGGAGTCTGAATAGTGCTGGGCATGGTTGTCACGCTGTTCAGCGTGCCACCGGTTAAACCTGGTTCAACCTATACCGGTCATAAATCCGGCGTGACACCACTGGTATGACCGGCATGATCGATATACGAATTTCTAAGTAAAAATGGTCTTATTTTAGTGAATGTAATTGATAAAAATAATTTTATTATTTATTTTATAAGTATAAAAGTTAAGGGGAGTTCTACGGTACCCAGGGTGAAATCCGGGGGTACCGCATACCAGGAGTAAGAAAACGCTATTCAGAACTTGAATTGATTGATCTTTCGGACATGATACTATACTCTAACCCTTAAAGATCAAAATCTAGGTCTTAATTTTCTAAATCTTATATCCCAAGATTAATTTAATTAGAAACAATAATCGACGGTTAAGATTCGCTCAAATATGGGCAAAAAAAACAATGCACCATCTTAGGGTTTATAGTTTATGATTTAGATAATTAGGACCTAGGGTTCACTCATTAAGGGTTATGGTATAATATCATGCCCAAAAATCCTGCTAATTCGAGGTCTAGATAGCGTTTCCATACTTAAGGTATGCGGTACCCCGGATTTCACCCGGGGTACCGTAGAAGGCACCAAAAGTTAAATATTGATGTTATTTGTTGGATTCAAGTATAAATGTTTAAGTATTGACGTTAAATGTCATGTTTAATATGAGCATTTATAATTTTATTTGTAATATTGACCGGTATGAACCGGCACAAACCGATATGTGCCACCGATCGAACCATTCCATTTGCTAAACCGGCACATTGGCATAAACCGGTTTGACAACCTTGGTGCTGGGATTTAATTCCTTATCTTGTTGAAATGTGAAAAACGCTGAGGCTTTCTGTCGGATGGTGATTGGTTTTATCCAGATTTCTTCATTTGCTTCTTTCTTTCTTGTTTTTGTGGGTTTTACCCGCCCGAAATTGGAGGTTTCTGGAGACCATCATTGCAATTATGGTCGGGAAACGGTGTGGTCTGGTTCAAATTAGACCATATATATACGGTCTATGATCCAGACCGAGAGGCTCAAGTATAGACCACAGACCAGACCACAGACTATACGATCCAGTCCAGACCACATCTGTGCGGTCTGGTTCGATCTGCACAGGTCCAGATAAACCACACTCAACGAAAATTAATAATTTGTTTAGTCAACCACAAAAAACTGAACCAATAACCAAGAAAAATAACTGTTATTTGCCTTAACACATTAATCCTAACATGCATGAATAATTTTGATACCCTAAATCTTAGTACATAACAAAGATACAAAGTAAAAGTATCTCAACTTGCACCATAACGTCATAAACATTAACATAATGTCATATGGAGAAACAATTATCTCTACTCTTTAGTTAAATGTGGTTGTGAATGAAGGATGGATGAGATTCACAAAACTAAGGTTGAGCCTTGGGTGTGATTGGGAGAGTGGTCAAATGTGTTGTTAACACGTATTGACAAGTCGGTTGGATCCACGGTTTGGTCCGGTAAACCGCGGTCTAGACCAGACCAGACCAAGAGATCAAAACATAAAATAATACAGACCATGGACCATACCAGACCATACTTAATGGTCTATGGTCCGGACCAAACTGTGCGGTACGGTTTCGACCACGGTTTTTCTAACGGTCTGGTCTATTCCCCAGCCCTAATTGCAACATGCAATACTATTCCATGGACTCTTTCAGCTGGTTATGCATCTTTTCACGGGGTGGTTCTTGTTGCTCCTCCTTGTTTCCTGTTTTGTGTTTGGTTTTGTTTCTGATTTGATGGTTTCCTTGGGGAGTAGATTCGGTGAGTAACCTTGTGGTGCTATAACCCCATGCATAACCTAATAAGAATCCGCCACATCAGCGCCTCCTTCTGTCTCCTTGAAAAACCTTTAATTTTCCTTCCCTTAATCTTTAATGAACGATTTCTCACTTGTTTGAACTTGGAATTTAATTTTTTTTTTGCACAGTTAGATCAGATTAATTGTGCTCTTCAAAATTATATCCACTTTGATATTTTTTTGGAACCATATGGTATTGGATGGTATTAAACAACAGCATACCATATGGTGTGAAAAATACCACCCTATACCAGGGTGGTATAGTTAGGTAAGGAGTTGGTAACGAGATGTATGAAATTTTTTCACCCATAAAATTTTGAAATTCAATAGATCATGATTAAATCGTTCCTTCTGTGCAAAAATTTCGAAAACGACTAAAAAATAAGGAGATATCATATGGTATGGAGTTGGTAACAAGAGGTATGACATTTTTTTCTCAAAAAATATTGAAAATGGATATCATTTTGTAGAGCACAACAAACTCGTTCCATCTGTGCAAAAATAATTGAAATCCGAGTTAGAATGAAGAAGATATGATTCACTCAAGAAAACTAGGAAAAATAAATTCCTTTAATTCTCCACCCTTAGATTGGCAGCCACTTAAAAGAAGGGTCCAGATTTGGTTACTCATAGTTATGCACCCTAAGTTTATGCACCCTATCTTCAGCCGTTTCCTTGTCTATATGGATCTCTCTTTCGCTGGTTTTTGTTCAGCTTTACTATTATAGATCCTTGGCACTGCTATTGTTCCTGTAGCAAACTCAAATTGCTATTCTCTTGATAACTCTAGTCGCCTTGTGGACTTTGTATCCTTGGTTTATGTCGGGACGACCAATATAAGGGAAACCTAGCTTTTCTGTCTTGGTCTAACTTGGAAATTGTACTGCATTGAAATTGTTCCTATTGGAAATGAATGAATAGCTTTGAAAGCTATAGAGTCTCAAGTGGAAAAACTACCACATTGGTAGTTTTACTGGGTGAGATGTGTATAAAGATAGGAGCCTCTCACCTAAGGGCATGCCCCATGGGGTGACCCACTTTTGTGGGAGAGGGAGGACCTAACGGACCACCACACGCGCTAGCGCGCCGTCCGTCCGTCCGACCAACCGGTTGGTTGGTTGGTTGGTTCAGACTATATATTTTTTGGAGAAATTCCGAACAAAATTAATTATCTAATAATTAATTATTAATCGGTTATTCTAAGGAATATTCGAAGGATAATCGATTAAAAGGAATATTGGAAGGATAATCCCGCAGGAATTATCTTACTGACGGGTTTTAATTAAGGAAGTAATTATCTTCCTTAATTAATCCGACTTATTTTCCAAGTTAGAGGGTATATTCCTAGGGGTTCGGCTCCTATAAATAGCCGCCTCCACAACCCCTCTAAACACACTTCAGAGAGCAGAAACACGAGAAAGAGAGTGAGAAGTCGCACAAGGCTTGGGGATTATTGGAATGCAGCTGATTATTTCTGGGGCAAATAATCGAACTAGGAATGGGAAGTCGCACAAGGCTTGGGGAAGTCCTAGGAGCCTACTACTTCACAGCCCGCTGCCTTGAGTGTTGGACCCTTTCAGGAACCAGATTGATTCGTAGGGATCATATATATATAATTGAAAAAGGGGGTTTTCTTCCTTATTTGGGTTGTGATGTATATTTGATTATTAATTGGTTATCAAATCTTGAATGAACTGATGATGATTTTTTTCAATTGTGTTGAGTGGTTTGAGGATTATCGTTTAGTACACGAAGTAGAAAAAGGACGAGGAGAAATTGGTCTCCAAATGGACTGTGGTCAATGACGCCCTCTACCATCAAAGTGTTGAAGCACTTGCTGCTAATCTATAGTTTGTCATTGCCACGCCTGATTCCAACAAAGCGTTGTGCAAGCGTTGAAGGCGCTGTGGAGAGAAGAAAGATGAGAAACAAGGAAGCCATGCTTAGTGCTAGCCATACTGCGAATTCAGAAGACGTCTTCAGAAAAGAGGTAAGATTTTAATCTTACTTGTGAGTCATTTATGAATGACAAAATTAGAATCTATTCAATATAATTTTGAGCATACAATTGAGGAACTTGGTGAATGCTAGAAAAGAATCTAGATTGATGCATGTATATGTCGACATTGAGGTGTATTATCTCGATGATTAGAGTATAAATTGAATACATGTTGTGGAGTAGAATGATTCTGTTTAAATGTGTACATTGAAGAATATATGGGAATATAATGGGTTTATTGTCCATAATAACAATATTGTAAGAAGTACTATTATCAGTACTACACGAACCACTTAGGCTGCTCTGAAACATTAAAGTTTCAAGAATGAGAACAACAAGTCGAACCAGATCCATACCAAATAGAATGGTATCCTTTGTGGTAACCATAAGATCGTCACCCAATCCTCTAAGAATGACGCTATGTTTCTTTATTAAATTTGTGAGAAACTAGGTCATAAGACACGAAAGTGTAAGAACAAGTTTAACCTAGTGTTAACTTGACTAAATAAGAGGATTTGAAGG
This sequence comes from Linum tenue, assembly GCA_946122785.1. Lineage (NCBI taxonomy): Eukaryota > Viridiplantae > Streptophyta > Magnoliopsida > Malpighiales > Linaceae > Linum > Linum tenue. The sequence continues at coordinate 46,180,580 of CAMGYJ010000008.1, read as the reverse complement.
AGAAAATGTCGTTGGGCAAGACCCTCACCACTATCGTTGATGGTTTTGGAAAAGTGGAAGAGAACCCTACCTCTAGAAAGTCATTGACTATCCTAGACGTAAGGAATGGTTAAGTAGATAAGATAAATTCTTTCAAGTGTGTCTGTGTGAAGAATTAGAATATCTTATATCACATTCCCATATTATTGGATGCTTGGAAAAAATATGAATTTTGTATATCCAAGCTAAATGACCCATAAATATGTGGTTAGAGAATCAGAATCAATATATCTTATTAATTTTGATATTGGTAAACAAGGTGGAAAGACAATAAATTATTTATTGCTCTATAAAGTGTTTTGTCTAGTTATTGGTTATGCTAATAGCTTGAGAAATGCTAATAACTAGAAGAGCATATGAGTGTGTTTTATGTTGTCAACAATAAAAACACTTAGTTCCTATGAAACGAAATACTCATGTTGTTGTGAAATCCATTGATGACAATAAACTTCCATTTTAAATCAAGAAATAGTGGGGGTAGTGTCATGCCTACTATTAGAAATAATGGATCTAGTGGGGGTGATGAATTTGCGTATGAATTCACAAGAGACAAATGAACCATAAATCACTAAAGGATTTTGGTTATGAATTTGTTATTACACCCTAAGAAAGATCCCACAAGTCTGTTTGAACTTCCGTAAATATGCAGATTCGTGGGATAATCCATTATTAACGAAATGGAATTTGTGGAGTCTAGTAAGACTTAGAATCTTGTAGAGTTATCTCTTGGTTATAAAGCCTTGAGTAATATATCGGTGGAACCGAACACGATTTGGCATCTTTGAGAATTACCTCCTGGCAATGAAGCCAAGGTAATAAATGGATTCCTAAGGCTTTAGGTGAAGAGGAAAAATTGTAGATTTCTTTGATATCTATTCACCAATATGTAGAATAACATCCATCACATGGATGTTAAAATAATTTTTTGAATGGTGATTTGAATAAAGAAATCTACATTGGGACAATCTTAAAGGTTGTTATTCTAGAACATGATTCTGGAGTCTATGGTTAGACAAATCATTATATGATTTGAAATAGACTCAGAATTAGTGTCATGAATGATCAGATTCTCTCTCATGGTTTTAAAAGTGAAAGTGATAAGTGCATTTAGTACAAATTTGAGAATGACACTTGCATTATGAATGACACGTCGATCTTTGGTACAAAGACTCGTGATGTCAATATTAACATGATTCTGGAGTCTATGGTTAGACAAATCATTATATGATTTGAAATAGACTCAGAATTAGTGTCATGAATGATCAGATTCTCTCTCATGGTTTTAAAAGTGAAAGTGACAAGTGCATTTAGTACAAATTTGAGAATGACACTTGCATTATGAATGACATGTCGATCTTTGGTACAAAGACTCGTGATGTCAATATTGAAAAACCATGATGGTTGAGAATTTTGAATGTGAAGGATTTTAATGAAACAAATGTTATGCTTAGGAATTCTAATAACTAGGAAAATACAAGATGTACACATGCATACATGTTTGATGATGCTAGTATAAATATTTAAAGAACACCTAAGACGGTGTAAGAAAGTTAGAATATACTAGCATTTACAGTCTGCGAGAGGCAGCTGATAAACATGAGACCCGATTTAGTGGGGGGTACTTGGCAGACTTATTGATTGTCCTAGTATGAAGCATTGAAATGCTATTGAAAGGGGTCATGAGACACCTTAAGAACAGTAGACCTGGATATAAGTTATCAACAGTTTCTGGCTGTATTGGTAGGGTATATTGATGCGGACGAGAATACCCTATAGAAGATTCCAAGGCATCCAGTGGACATGTTTTAAACATCACTGGAAGTGTTGTGTCTTGGAATTCTAAGAATTAAACGATCCTAGCTCAATCAACTAAGAAATCAGAAATGATAGAGCTGCCAATGGCTAGTAAAGAGGAAGTTGATTGAGAGGGTCATTACAAGATATTCCCTTATGGGAAAGACCGATCCCTCGGTAGTTGATTCATTGTGATAGCACCGCATCTATTGCAAAAGAAGGGAACCGGTTCTAGAACGAAAAGATACGACAAATTCGTCGTAAGGTCCTAACAGAATCTAGCTGATCCTTTGACGAAAGGATTATCTAGAGAGAAAGTCCAAATTACCGCCAAGGGTATGGGACTTATGCCTACCGAACTACGGACTACAAGTGATGGTAACCCGACCCAATAGACTAGAGATCCCAAGAAATGGGTTCAATGGGTAATAACAAGTCATGAGTAGTATGCGAAAAGTTCATGCATAGTGAAGCATGAATCCTAAAGCAATGGAGGTTGAGTTAATAACTCTTAATGAGATCTATACCCTATGTGAGGTGGAGTACTTTACTTTGGGGGTACTCCTGATAGACTCACCTATGTGAATGTGAGAGTGGGGCCGCTCCCTATGGAACTTTGGATGCACAAAGTTGCTAGAGCGTTCACTAAACCGGGATAACATGCATCGCCATAAACGCATGACCTATGAGAGAATATCACTCAATGAAAAGATCCGGTGTGCTACATTGTCTGAGATAGGGTTCAAGACTACGAGTCACCCTTATGAAATCGGAAGTGTAACCACTACGCTAAGGTTCAAATCTTCGCGATACCTTAGCTTATGCCCGATCTTATGGAACTGTTGATGCTCAGAGATAGTTTCAAAACTATTCAAGTGGGGGATTGTTGGAAATGAAGGAATAGCTTTGAAAGCTATAGAGTCTCAAGTGGAAAAACTACCACATTGGTAGTTTTACTTGGTGAAATGTGTATAAAGATAGGATGCCCCTTGGGGTGACCCACTTTTGTGGGAGAGGAAGAACCTAACGGACCACCACACGCGCGCGCGTGCCGTTCGTCCGTCCGACGGACCGGTTGGTTGGTTGAGACTATATATTTTTTGGAGAAATTTCGAACGAAATTTATTATCTAATAATTAATTATTAATATGTTATTCTAAGGAATATTCGAAGGATAATCGATTAAAAGGAATATTCGAAGGATAATCCCGCAGGAATTATCTTATAGACGGGTTTTAATTAAGGAAATAATTATCTTCCTTAATTAATCCGACTTATTCCCCAAGTTAGAGGGTATATTCCTAGGGGTTCGGCTCCTATAAATCGCCGTCTCTCCAGCCCCTCTAAACACACTTCAGAGAGCAGAAACACGAGAAAGAGAGTGAGATTCAAAGAGCTCCGGTTTTTCGCACAACCGTTGAGCAAATCAAAATAGTGGCTGTTTGATCTTGGAGGCGACCGGCTGATAGTCTGTTGTGCGAATAACGAGGCAGTGCCGCGAATGTCTTAAAGAGATCGACCTAGTCCGCGACTCAGCAGATCGGCAACCCTAATTTTTATGTTCGGTTTATAACAGTTCCTCCTTAATTCATTGATCAGAGAAGCTTGCTTGATTGGACACGCATTCGTCCATGAGGCAAAGGTAATGCCGTCTGATTAATTTTTGAATGTCGGGAGTGACCAGTCATATGAAAGATCCTGCTGCAGGTGAATGTTTCCCCAGATGATGATATATTGTGTGGTTTTTACGACGCAAGACTATACTGACTTGGTAGTTCGTTTTTGCAAAGATGTGGAGACTAGATCACAAACGGTAAACATGTCATCTTATTTGAGAGACTTTTGATAGGGCACAATCTCCTCATGCCCTAGCTTTTCTGATGTTGTTTATTATCGTCTAAGTTAAGTAATCTTCCATGTTGTTCAAGGATATATTGACTTTGGTCGGTTCAATAGCCCCAAATCCTTCCACACTGGTTCAGGACAAGTGGATTTTGTTCAAGTAAGCAATATCGTTGTTTTAAAAAAAAAATGTGAATTTGGAAGTGTAATTCATCTTCTAGCTGTCATAGTTTTCCCTGCACTTTTGATTTTGAAAGAAGCTGCCCATTCTAAGGCTACTGCTGTTCTTATTTAACATTAATAAGTTTCTTATTTTAGTTATGTATACCATGTATGTATATCTATGTCGAGGATTTTTACAACGGTGACCTAGTGAACGGCGAGAATAGTTACGACAAACTTGGACGCACTGCTCAGGTAAAATGTGTTTAACTGTTTATAGCTCTCTGCCCTGACATCCAAATATACTAGAACAACAAAGTAGGGGGATCTTGTGACTATAATCTCAAGGAGAAGTACTTTTTATTCAAATCGTGGATGATTTCACTTCCATATGAGTCTTATGTCCCAAACTTGTGCCTATCTAGCTAGCCGGCAGTTTCATTTTCAGTGTTGTGGTTTTAGGTGAACATTTTCTGTGGAGGTTGCTCAAATGGAGCATGTAAAGGTTAGTGATGCTCGTGAATGAGTTTCAAAACATTGTTAATGTATGCTTGAGGAATTCCTGTTCTAGTGTACCCTCTTAATTCAGGGTAAAGATACTTGTTCATTTTTTTTTTCATTTATCAAGTATAACGATTATTTCAATTCTGACCTCAGGTGTACTTGGTTGCATACGCAATTTCACTTATGAATCAACATTCATGTCTTCATTCAGTGCTCTGAAGTTTAATATTTTAAAGAGATAAATTTGTTTGCATGTTATGTTTCCCCTCTCTGGTAAAGCATCCTAGTTAGCTTAGCTTATATTCGAGTCTATGAAATGTTATGATGGTAACTAGCTTCGTCGTCAAGATGCATGGACAAGCGTCTTTTATGGTCGACCATGCTGCATGACTTGTGTATTGCTAACCCTTGTTGAACCTCTTAAAAAACTAGCGTGGCCTCAATCAGTTGGCCGGAGGAAGGTGAGTTTTGAAATTTTAGAAAGTAATGGGGTGTGTAGCTTTTCGTTGTATAGTTTTTTTGGAAACACGTGATAAAGATAGTGAATTTTAGTACGAAAGAGGCAATTGGATGATGCAACGAATCAAAAATCAGCTTTATGAACCAAGTTCGAGTACCTGTGGCTGTTACCTTGTGAAACATTATTATTTCTGGTAATATGATGAGGTGGAGTAAGTTTGATAGAAACTGAATTCAGAAAACCGAATAAAAAATCGTCTATAAAATACACTATAATTTAATCATTAGGATATCAAATAATTAAATAATATATATTTGAAATGATAAAAATTGGACTAATCTAGTTGGTCGAGGTCGAACCATTTAATAACTTTAAGATACATTATATTTTAGCCACTAAGATATAAAATAATAGCATAATATATTGTTTGTGCCCGGATACTTTGGAGCCCAACTCCTCACCAACTTTATCCCCGCTCTACGTGTCCAATGCATCTGACCTGCACACACGCACACGGAGGAGGGTGCCTGGGCCCGTTAGTCCTCCGACGATCAAGTCAGTTTGGGTTTTAGAGAGAGAAGTGGCAATCTCAAGTGTTTAGTGAGAGAATCCAACCTGGTGTAAATGCCACCTACTGACACTATTTATACTCACCCAACCCTGAACCAGGCTTCATCAACCCAGTTCCACGTCAGCATGGCATTTAATACTCTGTACCTCTGTCAGGATGGGCGCCCCGACCAACCTGTCAGGCCTCTGACAGGTACAAGGCGCCCAAACCGTACTCTTTTGGAACCTTTTGAACCCTGTCTCCTAGTTTCCCATATTTACCCCTGGGCCTCGCCCCGCGAACCAACCCGCGGACTAGGCCCACGAAGCAACCTCTTTTTCCTCATTGGGCCGCTTTGGGCCTGTCCTTGGGCCTATCTTCTTAATTCCCCACAACAATTGCCCCCTAGTTAGGCTCTCAAGTCTCCAAAACTTGAGGGTTTAACTATGCTCGCGAGTCTCCCTTTTATCATCTCGATGTCCACCTCAGAGGCGCCCCAATCTTTGGTTACCCACTCACAAGTCCGCCTGCCGTCGACCGGTGGGCGCCCCGTACATACGTTCCCCTTTTCCCGACGCCTTAGCGCTGTTGGGCTGCAGGCGCCCCACACCTCTTGCTCTTTTTTGTTGTGTTGGGTGCCTGTCATCGTGTTCTTTTCGCTCATTGCATACCGCCTCGCCTCACCGCTGAATTGGGCGCCTGATGATCTTCAGTCTTCTCCTAAGTTTTTCCTTTCCGTCCGCTTGCCTTTCGTGTCTTTGCCCCGTTGGCCGCCCAGCCACCTTCGTGGGGAATAACCCCCTTTTCCTCACTACAGGGCCTAGGTTTGTCGAGACGGGGCGTCTATCTACTAACGATTTTCCGTACACATGCACCTGGATATCGTGCTCTATTTGTCAACTGCTACTTTTGTTTTCTTGACACGGGCGCCTGGTTAGCGTGCTTTACCTGACAATTACTTTTCCCCCTTGTTAACATAGGCACCTGGCTTGTGCGGTCCCTTCTGACAACAACTGATTTTGCGCCATCAAATCTCTTCCCGCTCGCATCTTCCTCACCATGTATGCCTCGCCAAACCAACCTGCTGGCCCGGGCGCTGCTCCTGATTTAGGCGCCCCGTCAAACCGTGGTAAGCGCCCCCTCCATTCCTCGATTTTATCATTTTATTTCGCATGCTTGGTTGTTTCTTTGAGGCATGAGCGTCGCTTACTTCGCGTTGCGGTTGTGCGCCTGCTTCACTTTTTTCTTTTAGAGAGGGCGCCTCCATCTGCTGGGACTTCGACGGCGTCCGCTCTGGGTTAGTTGCCAGCGGACGGCTCCTACAAAGTCACTACTTGGGCAAAAACTTTTCCTCCAGATTACGTGTCGCTCGACATCTCCGAGATGCCGTTTAATGTGGCAGGGCCAGACCACCAATCTACCATGACGCTTGTGCGAGTGAGGGAGTTGGTTACAGGTCTGCAACTGCCGCGCGATCGGTGGTATGCGCCCGCTCCCCCGATTGCCAGAGTCGGAGTGTGCGGTCCTAAGTGGATCGGAGTTTACAAGGAGTATTTTCGCTTTGGTTTACGGTTCCCAATCGACCCCATTTTGGAGGGGTTTTTGGCTGTCTGCGGTTGCAGCTTGGGGCGCCTATCACCATCCGTTATTTTGGTGGTGATTTTGTTCAAGTTGAAGTGCCGAGTGCACAACGTGAGGCCCATGTTTAGCTTGTTCAGATATTTCTTTAACATGGTGTCCCTCGACAATTGCTTATCTCTGCAAAAGCGCACGAAGCTTCCCTACCACTTCGTGGTTAGGTGCCCCAAGCTAGGGAGGAGTTGGTTCAATGGATTCTTCTTCATGAAGGCATATCAAGACTCCTTCTTTGAGAGTGGGGGCCTTTTTGACTAAATGGGAACTCGGAGACAAGAATAATTTTAACATCGAGGTTCCCCTGTCTCAGGATGACACTCTTCTACCGTCACACTAGAAAGTGGTCAAGTGTAACCACCTACTAATGCGTAGTATAACGAGTTTAGTTCTAATTTTCAACCCGGGTCCTAGGTGTGATGACTACTTCGTGAAAGTCTAGTCATCTAGCGGTTCAAGTGTAGTGAAGGTTCAATTAAACTAGCAAGCAAAGCAGTGAAAGTTGTGTTCAAGTTCAATGATAATTATACTGCGAGAGGTTCTTAAAAAGTCTGCAGTCTCGACTAAAGGACTCCAGACCCTCTCAATCTAAGTCCCCATCGAGCGACTAACCTCCACCGGAGTAAACAGATTGAGGCTCTAACGAACCAAACCTCATCTACCGAAGTAAATCCGGTACAGAATAGTGAATTGACTCCTCGACCAAAGTCGTCAATTAACTACCTTCAATCAAGGGTGTTCTATCAACCTAGGCAATATTCTCTTTCTAGGTCAAAGCAGAAATAACAGGAATTTGATTAGGATTCATGCCATTCAAGAAATCAAACCTCAATTGAATATAATCAAATCAATGGATTCAAACTTGGGTTCATACAATCAGGCCTAACATACAAGTCTAGGGTTCTTCATACCCAGGTGAATGTGGAAGTTACTTCATGGAGAGAGAAGCAAACTCTAGCTCAGAAGCAGAAAACATGTTGTGCAAGATGGGGTTCTGCTTCTGGTCGTCAATCGACACTTCTCCAAGCGTTATCCGGGCTCCACTGATGATGAAGATCGATCTAAGGCGCTTGGGAACTCTGGTTCGTCTCTTTCTCTCTCTCTAGGTATCACTTTCTTTCTCTAAAAATCGAAACCCTTCAAAAACCAGCCTTCTTTCCCTTAAAAATCAGCAGGCCGCGATCCCCGATTGGGTATTTCAGGTGCCCGGCCGGGGATTTTGAAACGCAGCGCAGCGGTGAAGGCCTTAATACCCGATCGAGGTCCAGAATACCCGGGTATTTTTGCTCTCTGGCCGGGGCCCCTTCTGCCTTCTGGGCGTCCAAAATTGATTTTACCCGGCCTCTCTAGCATTTTACCGGCCGGGTATTTTAACTCATGGCGGTGTATTTTGCTCTTCCAGCGCCCTTCACTCCCATGTCCTCCTTTTCAACCCGAAACTCGTTTCCTCGCCTTCACATCAACGCCAAGTCCTGAAATATGACATAAACACACAACCTAGCGTGAAATCGGCTTAAAACACGAAAATCAACATCTCAAACGGCTCAAGAGTGGAGGTAAAAACATGTGAAATCAATGGTCTATCAAATTCCCCGACACTTAACCGTTTACTTGTCCCCAAGCAAACCTAACTCAAACTAATGCAGCTCTCCAGACCTCTATAGCAGCAAACAACCCCGATCGTCGGTAGAGGATTTCCTAGATCATATAGCAGCTTACGAGTTCAACTGGTCTTCTAAGATGTCCCCTATCTCTCTCAATGCGAGTACTAGACTCAAGCCAGGATCATGAGAAGAAGTGGAAGTAAGACAGCCAGTTCATGGGTAAAGGGACTCACACCATTCACAACCAAGGACTCATTGTACCGGAGTGCTCTTTCACTTCATTTCACTGTTGGAACCCCTTTTTTCACTTTCATTTTACATTTTTTTCACTTGGCAGGGGTTCCAACTACAGTCTTTTGTACGGTCGGCCCTTATTAGTCAAGCAAGAGCAATTTATGACTTTCTGTACATCTGGCACTCGCCAGAGTACTTCTTTTAATTCCTTTTCCTCAACTCGTGTGGAGGGTCAATGAAATTAAGGGGGGTCGGAAGCACTATTCGCGCCCTTAAAAACACATCCTCGAGTAGGCAAACCGTTCAACGGGTGAAACTTTTACTTGTATTAGAGACAACTTAGCTTCACCTTGTAGGAGTACCCCACTAAGGATCACTAAAATCTCTTCCAAAACCTGATTTTATCCAATGAACGGTGCCACACACGTTGGGCTTACCCCATGTTTAAGATTTCAATGATTTCGACATGGAGGAGCACTACTTTTCATTTCCCACATGAGCACCCTGTTTGATACACGAGTCCACAACACAATTCAAACGGAGTCACCATTACCACATGAATTCAACGGTCTTAGCTCCACTAATTCACAAAATCAACCGGCATAGCAGAGAGCTTGGTAGGAAAAATCTTATACTTCAACATCCTCCATAGTGCTACCCCACCTCCCTAGATTGCACATTACTATAGAGACTGTCAATTCAAAGCATACTGAGTAGGCAATTTGCAAGGAACACGTACTTGGAACCCTCAAATCGAAATTTTCACAGTGGACTAGGCTCCAAGCACACAAACAGATCTAATGCAGTCAAAATTGAAACACCCCCCCCCCCCAACACTTAAGTTTGACATTGCCCTCAATGGAGAAGAGGGAAGGATAAGGGAACGATGTTACCGGTGTGCGCGGACTGCATGAGACTGGAAGGTGGACCAGTCGGAGTGAAACGGACTGGAAATGTGAACAGTCGATGCAAAGGCACTTCTAAAGGGAACACAAAACTCTACCACAATACGTTAGGTCCAGTTGTCAGCCCAATAGTACATCATCCAAAAGAAAAGAAAATAAACCAAAACGCAAGACAGTTTGCACTCCGAATCAAAACAAAAGCAACACAAGACGAGCAACGAGTACAGCCTACTCGAGCCCGGTGAAGTCGATCTGGTCCATGAGGTCGTCAACCCCATCTGTCGACGGTGGCGAGGGTGGTGAGTGGTCCCACCGGGTGGTCCAGTGGTGCTTCTAAGGCGGGTGGCAGGACTAGAGCAGGTGCTCCTAGTACTCCATCATCCGGTCGAGGCGCTCGTCCACAACCGTCATCCGTGACTGGTACTCGGCCTGGTGGACCGAATACTACTGGTAAAACTGGACCTAATGGTCCATGAGCTTCTTGTTTTGGAGCCCAAGCTGCTGAAACTGGAGCCCCATCTGCTGGAACTGCTCCGTGAAGAAATCTATTGACGGACCAGAAGGACCGGAGGAGGACTCGCCTCGCTCGGATCTCCGTCGTGGCTGAAGATCCCCTGGGGGGGGGGGGAGAGCGGGGGCTCCGGCTCATCAGCACCCATGTCCCCGCCATCATCATCATCATCCCCGGCCTCATCCTCGCCGATGTAGTCGTCGTCTTCCTCATCCTCATCAAGATCTGCATCCTCCTCGGGAGGTAGAAACAACCCATCCACCCAGGAACGCGCTCCATTAGAAGATAGGAGGAGCGCATTGTGAAGCACGTCCCGGCTAAGGGGAGTGGAACCGCCCCGTGTCGTGGCATCCATGAGTCCCTCCAGGTTGATCTCGAAGTGGCGCGCCAGTCGGGTGATCAGGGGACCACAGAAGAGGTGGTTGGGTTTCCCGTGGCATCGAGAGAAGGCGTTGGCCACGAAAGAACCCAAGTGTAACATGTGCTCCGGGTCCCCCATCGAGTACATAGCATAGAGCACCAGCTTCGGGATCTTGTGGGAACCAGTGGCGTTGGGGACTATCGAGCGGGTGATCAGCAGGTTGAGGATGTGCCACTGCGGCTTGAGGGTGGAGACGTATGTCTGGTCGGCGTCGAAGTAGTCCATCCCGTAGGCGCGTCGAGCTATCCGGCGGTAGAACTCATCCTGGTTCCAGTCCTTCGGATGGGGCATCTCTACCTCATGCTGGGAGTAGGGGTGGTACTGGATCCCCAGGGCAAAGGCCAGCCCATCAATGCCCATCTGCCGCAGGTGCCCACCCAGCCGGAAGGTGACACCGGTGTGGGGAGTCCCGAGCTGCTTTGGAGCGGTACCGGAAGGTGGTGTAGAAATCCCACACCAGCTCTTTGTAGGTGGGCTCGTCGATGCTCAGCAACGTCCGCCAATCCGGGTGGCTGATGGCGGTGGCGATCTCGTTCAAGCAGTGAAGCTGCTCGAAGACCCCCACTCCAAATGGTGATGGCGCTGGAGCACTCCGCGTATGACCCGGCGGTACTGGTCAGCGTACTTCTGGTGCAGGCGCAGGTCCTGCATGAATAGGTGATCGAGCGATATGATCATGCAAAACCAGCAAACCAAAGGTGGAGCCAAGAAAATACTCGTTAGGACCAACAATATGGGTTCATCACTTCCCCCACACTTAAGGACCACCTAGGGCTAACAGTTACGCACAAATGGTTGAACTGCAAGCAACACAACCGCAATCAAAACCAGAATCAAGCACAACCGACCCATTCAAGCAACGGGGCATCATATACACACTAGCCAATCATACCCACCACATCCCTCACCCTATTCTAATTCAAACACAGGCAATGCATAGTTCTCGGTCCTAAAATCTACAGTTCGATTTTCCATAAAAAGAGCAAATTGAGCAAGCAACACACCTGGAAACTCAGTAGGACCGTAGAGGGGACGCGAGGAGAGGGTGAGGGACGCGAAACCACCGCGAGCGGAGCTTTCCAGGAAAGAGTTTCAGGCGAGAGTTATAGAGGAGAACTCGATCACCAACCTAAAACTCCTTCGGACCCTGCAACCGTCCCTCGTGCAGGCGCTTAGTGCGCTCCTTGTACAACTTGGTGTTCTCATAGGCGTGATAACGCCATTCCTCAAGCTCTAGCATCTGCATTTTACGTTCAACACCTGCAACACTAACATCCAAGTTGAGCAGCTTAAGGGCCCAAAAGGCCTTGTGCTATAGCTCCACGTGCAAATGACATGCTTTCCATAGACAAGCCGGTACGGTGAAGTACCAATTGGCGTCTTGTAGGTCGTGCGGTATGCCCACAGAGCATCAACGAGCTTGGTGGACCAATCCTTGCGGGACTGATCCACCGTTTTTTCCAGTATACGCTTGAGCTCCCGATTCGTCAGCTCGGCCTGGCCACTCATTTGAGGGTGATAGGCCATAAAAACCTTATGAGTGACACCATAGCGAGACAGTAACTTATCAAACTGGCCTGGAAATGGGTGCCTCGATCGCTTATGATGGCTCTAAGTGTCCCGAACCGGGAGAATAGCTGCTTCAGAAATCCACAAAAACGTCTAGCATCATTAGTGGGCAAAGCTTGCGCCTCAGCCCACCTAGAGACGTAATCAACAGCAACTGAGATGTAGGTATTGCCAAAGGATGGAGGAAAGGGGCCCATGAAGTCGATACCCCAGACATCAAAGATCTCAGATCTCACAGGTTATAAATACATTTTGTGGCATCTCATAACGGGGCAGGGATATTACCTGACCTTTGGCATCGGTCGCACCTGCATGCGAAGGCGTCTGCATCCTTGAAGAGCGTGGGCCAGTAAAAGCCCGACTGTAGCACCTTTCTCACCGTGCGGTTACCTCCATGGTGACCGCCAGTAGGTCCTTCATGACAGTGAGATAGAATGCCCTCCATCTCACTTTCCATGACACAGCGACGGATGATCCCGTCGGCTCCGATCCTGAAGAGATGAGGGTCATCCCAGAAGGAGTGCTTCAGGTTGGAGAAGAATTTCCGCTTGGAGTGAGTTGTCATCCCCTTAGGCAGCTACTGGCCCACTAGATAATTAGCAAAATCGGAGTACCAAGGGGTGACTCTCTCCACCAGGCACATCATCATCAGTCGCTCATCTGGGAAAGAATTGTTGATCTCCTCCTCGAGGTTGTCCGTAGGTGGTGCGTCCAACCAGGAGAGGGGATCAGCAGCAACATTTTCAGCTCCCTTCTTGTCCCGAATCTCGATGTCGAACTCCTGCAATAGTAAGATCCATGGTATGAGCCTAGGATTGGCATCATCCTTGCTCATCAGGTATTGAATCACGAAGTGATCTGTGTACACGGTCACATGGGACAAGACCAGATAAGGACGAAACTTGTCGAAGGCAAACACCACCGCGAGCAGCTCCTTCTCCGTGGTGGCGTAGTTATCATGGGCATCATTGAGGGTCTTTGAGCGTAATAGATAGGACGGAAGTGTTGATCTCGCCTCTGCCCCAAGACAGCTCCAACCGCAAAGTCACTGGCATCACACATCAGCTCGAACGGTAGGGACCAGTCAGTAGCGACCATGATAGGAGCATGAGTGAGCTTCTCCTTCAAGGTCGTGAATGCCGATGTGCATGCCTCGGTGAACTGGAAGGGGGCATCCTTCTCAAGGAGCTTTGTCACTGGTAGGGAAATCTTCGAAAAATCCTTGATGAACCGCCTGTAGAACCCTGCATGGCCTAAGAAACTCCGGATCCCCTTTACAGATGTGGGAGTAGGCAACTTACTTATAGTCTCGATTTTGGCCCTATCCACCTCAGTCCCCATCTTGGAGATCTTGTGCCCCAGAACTATGCATTCACGAACCATGAAATGACACCTCTCCCAACTAAGTGCCAAGTTCGCTTCTTCACACCATTTAAGGACGAGTTCTAGGTTATGGAGACAGTGAGAGAATGAGTCCCCATAAACCAAAATTTTTTCCATAAAGACCTCCATAATCTCGCCGACCAGACGGTCAAAGATGGCGAGCATGCATCGCTGAAAAGTGGCAGGGGCATTACACAGCCCGAATGGGATCCTCCAGTAAGCAAATGTGCCGAAGGGGCAGGTGAAAGTGGTCTTCGCCTGTGCAATGGAAATCTGTAAATACCCGGACATCCCATCCAGGAAACAGTAGAACTCGTGCCCCGCCAGTCTCTCTAGCATCTGATCAATGAATGGCAGCGGGAAGTGGTCCTTCTGAGTGACATCGTTGCGATGCCGGTAATCAATGCAGACACGGTACCCAGTCACCGTGCGCATCGGGATGAGTTCGTTCTTCTCGTTAGGCACCACGGTCATCCCACCCTTTTTGGGTACCACCTGGGTGGGACTGACCCACTCGCTGTCGGAGATGGCGAAGATGATCCCTGCGTCCATCAGCTTCACGATCTCTGCCCGAACCACAGCCTCCAGGTTCGGTGTCAGTCTCCTCTGGGGCTGTCGCACTGGCCGCATCTCATCCTCGAGCAGTATCTGGTGGGAGTAGAAAGAGGGGCTGATCCCCCGGATATCGGTGATCTTCCATGCTAGAGCGCGCTCGTACTGCTTGAGCAAGGCCACCAGTCTGACCTTCTGCTCGGGTGTGAGAGTCGAGCTAATGATGACTGGGAGCTTATTACCCTCCCGGAGAAATGCATACTCCAAGTAAGGAGGGAGGAGCTTTAGCTCCAGCTCTAGTGGCTCCTCTAGAGAGGTAGTGATGCGAGGTGAGGATGAGATCGGTTTGAACAGCCTATCGCCCTCCAGAAATGCGCCACTCTCCAGCGCGGCCAACTGCTCCTCCAGCTGCGACTCCTGTGATGCCTGCTCACCTAGCAAAATACAACGCTCCAGAGCATCGTCAGTACTCGCACTCGTTATTGCGAGTGCGGTCTCAAAATCAGCAAGCATATCACAGTAATCTAAGTCATCATGCAAATGGGAGTGCTTCCCATTCTCAGACACAGAAAAAGTAGCTTGTTCATCCCTAGCACGCAAGATCAACTTACCACTATGCACATCAATAAGTGCCTTGGCGGTGGAGAGAAATGGTCTACCCAAAATCAAAGGCACATCCACATCCTCATTTATATCCAGAATAACAAAATCAACAGGATATGTGAATGCGCCTACGTTAACAAGCAGATCCTCTATGATACCCCTAGGATGCACAATAGAATGGTCATCTAACTGAATGCTCATCCTAGTAGTTCTGGGTTCACCTAGGCCTAGCTTCTTAAACAATTTATAAGGCATGACATTTATGCTAGCGCCTAAATCGGTCAAGGACTTCCCTACATGCATGCTGCCAATAACAAGAGGGATAGTAAAACTCCCTGGGTCTTTGCGCTTCTTGGGCAGCTTGTTCTGCAGGATAGCAGAACACTACTCGCTCAGCATCACTGTCGAGAGATCCCCAAGTTTCTTCTGGTTGGTGAGGAGATCCTTCATAAATTTAGCGTACTCGGGCATCTTCGAAAGTGCCTCCACGAACGGCATGTTGATGTTGACCTGCTTCAACATTGCCATGAACTTG
Organism: Linum tenue; assembly: GCA_946122785.1. Lineage (NCBI taxonomy): Eukaryota > Viridiplantae > Streptophyta > Magnoliopsida > Malpighiales > Linaceae > Linum > Linum tenue. The sequence goes on along the minus strand of CAMGYJ010000008.1, from coordinate 46,165,280 downwards.
GCAAACTCAGTCTCCAGCTTGTCTTTGTGTAGGCGAGTGGGGAAGAGAAGCTGGGGTACATGCTCCTTAACCACTGGTTGTGGCTTGGGAGCAGGTGCTTCTTTCTCCATCCCCACTTCTGCATCGTCAGCTGGAAGTGTTGAAGCAGGTAGTGGCTCTTCTTGCCTGGACTGGGCAGGAGCAGCAGATGTGGTCTTGCCACTCCTGGTAGTGATGGCATCCAGCTTCTGGTGAGGCTCGCGAGGATTTGGAATGGTGGTGGCAGGCAAAGTCCCAGGTGCTCTAGTGTTATTTTGGCGAGCAATGCCACCAATCTGGTTCTGGAGATCTTACAGTATAGCACCCTGGTTCCTTTGGCCTGCCTCCAGAGAAGTTATGTTCTGGTCCATCCTGGCGAAATTCGCCTGACTAGTAGTCATGAATGCCTGCAAAATATTTTTCAGCTCCGTCATCTGGGTATCTGGAGCTGGAACTACTGGCAACGGAGCATACTGGCACGGTGGCTGCTGGAATGGATGCCCCTGTCTGGGCTGGTACAGCTGCTGCTGTGGAGTTGGGCCCTGTCTGGCCTGGAAAGGCTGGGCGAAGGTGTAATTGCTGTAGAATTCTATGTACAACTCGGCGTAGACGTCATCCTCAATTTCTAAGAGCCGACACCATCGGGGGTGTACCACAACCTCTCGAATGACATCTTCACAGTTCAGAAAACTGAACTGTCGGAGATCGAGCTTCCAATGATCACCCAAAGGAGCCTTCATCCAGAATCGCAAAGTGCTCCGAAAATGGGGAAGTTGGGCCACCTTTTAAAAGAAGAGGTGGTTCTCGTCAAACATCCTGCAAAACTTCCAAGACATACATCATACGTGGAAACAGTCATTAATATCAAATCATCGGGGATAAAAGAATTCACCCACACTTATGATCCCACTGAGGCCCTATGCCTTTGAAGGCTTTGAAGAATTCCCCCACACTTATGATTTCCACATGCACATTATACATCATTCAAACTATCCTACTTGACCAACCCCTTGCCTAATTTTAACCAATCAGGCAAGATTAAATCGATTCTCCTCACCTAATAACTATAACCAGTTCTCCAAAAACGACAAAGGAAAGGCTTGAAACAGACCTAGAGACACAAGTCGGGTCGAAGAGGGAGGTGAGGAGAAGGCGAGGGTGTCAAAAATTGGCCGAAAAACTGTCTGGTGGAGCTTGCCGGAGTGTCACCGGAAATTGCACACCCCGAAATTTTTTTGAGCCAAATTAACTCAAAACTTTGGCGAAGGTGCGCCCGGGAGTGGGGATTTTGGGTTTGTTCTTGGATTTTAATTGGGGTGACCAGAAGTCGCCAAAATTGATGAAAAACAGCGAGATGTCGGGGTTTTCCGACAGATTTCAGAGGATTCCGGCGAGGGGGCGGCGTGAAGTGAAGAAGAAGGGTTCACGCCCTTATATAGCCCAATCCTGAGGTTTACAGACGGAGGCTTCTGTTCACGGTCGCTAAAACCGTGAACATAAATCTCATATCGTAAACTCAAGGCAAAATAGTGCATTTCAAAAAATGATGGAACTCCACCCGATTATCACGGTGGCTAAAACCGTGATAATGAGGCTAAAACCATGAACTGAGTGAAAATAGGCATTTCAAAAATTTCAAAACTCAACCTAATCAAATGTGTCACACCCCCTCTATCTTAAACAACTGAATTATACGTACATCGTAAGTAAAGATTTTAATAGGTGTTACTATTTATTAAACTGGTGCCCAATTATGGCGACTAACATCTTTGAGAATTTGAACTAGTTATTTATCTAGGATTACAAATGTTTGGATGGGGTGAACCGAATGGGTTCCACTAAAGCAAGGGTAATGGAGTTATCTTCTAGAACATTTTAATTGCTTCTGGTGACATAGTGGACTCCACTTCTGGAACCAAATTGAAAAGCAAACACGTAGGCATCCTTGGTACATACAATTAAATGCGTAAGGAAGTGACTAGATTACCTTAAAAGGAGAAAATGTGGTCGACCTCCCTTATCTCATCCATTACCTTTGAGTTCTAAGAGAGAGTGATAGAAACTTCCTTATCACCTCCTTCCACCATTGTTATCTCCCTTCATCGTCTTTGAGACCACATACAAGTATACTCAGGAGAATGCAAAGCTTTTGTGGTTATTGAAGTGGGTATTAACTGTATAAGGTAAGTTGTTTTCCCATTGGTACTGTGATTCGGGCCTAATGTACACTTTTCATCCCCAATTCTCTTTCATGTTTGTTGCATTTGAACTCCAATAAGGTTGGTTTTACACGAGGTTGCTTGTATTTCAGTGTGTTTCAGATCCTAACAGGTAAAACCAAACCTGAAGTTGAAAGTTGGAAGAAAAGGAGCAAAGGAGCAAAGATCGAGCAAAGTGGTGGAGATGGCCAATGTTCACGATCTGATGTTGGAGTTCACGATCTTACAGCGCCGTGAACTTGAGCCAAAACCCACGAACCAAGGAGCGTCTAGAGAGGTTTGCAGGTTACTGACCCCTAGGCTGTTCACGGTCCCTAAGACCGTGAGCAAAGGCCATTGATCGTGAACCCAAGACAATGAAGCGGTGCATTTAGTCTCAGCACAGATTTCATAGACGCGTTTCAATGTTCATGATCGTGAACTCAGACCGTGAACTGTGTGCGATCTCAACTTAAAAGGCCAGCTGAAAGGAAGAAGAGATGAGAGACCTAGTGTGAGAAACTTCTCCTTCTTCAGATTTTCGAGTGAGAAAGTGACAAAGCAATGAAGAGGAAAAGTTAGGGTTTAATCTCCAAGCAAGGTTTTGGGAATTCCTCCCCCAAAGGAGGATTTCTTCAACACAAGGAGCAAGGCTTGCATCTTCTTGATGGTTTCTTTTTCCCTCTCTTGTGTTTTCCCTTATCCTAGCATGGAGTAGTCCCTTCTTTCACTTGGGTGTTTGTAAACCCTAGCTACAATTATGTGAATGCTTGTATGAATTGAATGATTTGTGTGGGGTTGTGTTTTAATATGCATGTGGAGGTATTATTCAGAAATGATTGTGTTGTGTGAAATCCTATCAATCTAATTGTCATTCTAACCTTGCTTAGAGAGGAGACCTCCTGAGGTTAAGAGGTTCAATTTGAGATGGGGGTTCTTGGGAATTTCATGCCACCTAGGCTAGTTTAGAGAGGAAACCTCCTAAGGTTAAGAGACTCAATTTGAGATGGGTGTTCTTGGGCATTTCATGCCTCCTAGGCTAGTTTAGAGAGGAAACCTCCTTTATCTAAAGAGGCTCGATTTGAGTTGGGTTTCCTTGGGCATTCAATGCCTCCTAAACTAGTTTAGAAAGAACCCTCCTTAACCTAAGAGGCTCTATTAGAGGTGGGTTCCTTGGGCATTCAATGCCTCCTAATCTAGTTTAGAGATAACCCTGCTTAACCTAAGAGGCTCTATTAGAGATGGGTTTCCTAGGGCATTTGATGCCTCCTATTCTAGGTTAGTTAAAGGGAAATCCTCCTATTTCGCATTAGCACTTACGGTTTGGCTGTGGGTGGCCGTCCGGACTCCAATTCGAGGGTGAAGTCTAACCATTCCTTAGTTGATAGGTTGAGAGGGTCACATTAGTGGCTTGGATCATATCCCACTCATCAACCTAAAGGCTAAAAGGGTAGCTTTGCAAATCAATTTAGTTTTAGACCTTTTTTTTCACCAAATCTAATCCGCTAGATAATGTTTCAAACAGTCGAAGTAGCGGTACATGGACCGGCCCGGGTCGATATTTAAACATACTTGCCCTATATTGCACCCATCTAAGGTTTATACTTGGACCTTTGGAGGGAAAGGATAAGTCGTGCTAATGCCCAGTGGAAGAAAAAGGAAAAGCAAAAGTCATCGGCCAAGAAGGCCACCCCATGGAGAATAAGTTGGGAGGTGACATGCCTCGCCCCGAGATCGTGGCGGATCCTCTCTCGAAGGCATCACGTTCAAACGTGTGATAGATCCGCAACGTCAAGTTAGTGACGTTAACTTAGCGCTTGTTGGGAGGCAACCCAATGTAGGTTTGTTTTCTTTTCCTTATTTTTCATTTTTGTGTGTCGAGTGAATAGTTCAAGTGGCCGAGTGGTGTCCCCATGCCAAGTTTTTGTAATTGTTGTGTTTTGTGTCGTGATTGATAGTAGGAATGGTGGAATAGGTCGAGTAAATTTTTTTAGAAGTGCCCTGTTTTCACTGATGTTCACGACTGATTGCCCTGCTCACGGTCTTATAAGACCGTGAAAAGGCAAAAGCATCCATGAACCAGGGTGCTTCCACATGTGTCAAACCCAGTGTGATCAAACCCGGGCCGGACCGGACGGTCAGATCGGAGAAACCCGGACCCGTCTAGTAATCCGGTCCCGGAGGCTTCAAAACAGAAAGAAAGTTGTCCGTCTGGATCATGGATGGTTGCAACGATTAACCGCCCAACCCGCTCGACCCGAACCAGCGGTTTTGGTTGATGATGAACCAAAATAAAAAAAATCCATTTGAGAGCTCTGATATCTTATCGATCATTTGTTCAGCCGCCAGCAGATGTCTTCTTCCTCTACTATTCATCCCATCTATAAAACTACTTTCCATCATCTATTCTCAGAAGACGTTTGTAGATATTTTGAATGGAAAGAAGTAAGATCTATGATTATCTGGATTTTTTATAGAAATATTAGCGAATTTGATGTGGGAATAGCAAGAAAGGAGAACAAATTTGGACTTTGGGTTCTTTTGTGCACAGAGATTGTAGTGGAAAAAGGGAGGAATCTGAGAAAGAATAGAAGAAGAAACGTCACATGAGTTAGAGTGAGAAAAGTGGAAGATATAATATGAAGGTGAATGAGAATGAGAAAAGAACAAAATCGTGGAGAGAGTTGAGTGATAGGGTTTATCATTCCAACTAGAAAATAGAAAGAGAGGGAAATATGAGAGAGAATTGAGTTTTGTACTTATGTTACCGTGAACCTCTCAATGGTTTAATGAATTATAATCATTATTTTATTTGAAAAATATATATTTAATTAAGATCATATTACCGTGAACCTCTGAATAGTTTAATTATTATTATATTATCCTTATTTTAATTTTTATTATATGTCATCGATTTCTAAAGGGGTTATTTCCGGTCAATCTCCGGTTAGTCGATAAATCGTAAACCTCTCTCTTATCTGCATCGTCCTCCGGTCCGGTTCTGACAACATTGGTCAAACCCATCGACTGACCTGAGTTCACGGACGAATTGCAGTGTTCACGGTCTTAACGACCGTGAATTGGCAAACGCATCTGTGAACTGTAGGGTCTGTCTATAAAAAGGCTATGAACAGTCGTTTTCAAATCTTTCTACAAAACCGCGAAAATCGGACGGTTTTTGCTATTTTCCCCATTCCCGGCGAGCCAATCCCAAAACCAAGCACAAACCCATTCTTCCCTCATCAAAAGCGGCCTTCGCTGAGATTTTGGGAAAATTTTTGCCATCTTTTTCTCGGCGAAGTCGCCGCCGGCGAGAGTTCGGCGAGCTTCCGACGAAGGTCCTTAGACCCTTCTCTGGTCTGATTTTTGGCCAATTTTCACCTTCCTCGCCCTCACTTCACTTCCTCTAACATCCTACTTGAGTCTCCATGTTGGTTTTCAGCTCTACCTTATTTAATTTGCGAGAATCGGATTAGGTATTGAAGCGAAGGGAATTTTAGTGAGTTGAATGTTGAACTTAGGATTAGGGCGAGGAATTAGGTGAGTTAGGATGATTGAATGGTTGAACGATGTTGCTTGAGCTTAGTTGAGCCTTGGTGGGCATGTTTTAATTTGAATTGCTTTTATTTGTGAAATTTGCCCACCAAGTGCTAATTGTTGAATGATGAGAAATGTTTTGCATGAGTGGTGGTTGGTAGCCACCGTAGCATGGTTCGGGTTTGAATTTTTGTGTGAGATAATCCGTGACCACCTAACCATGCCTCGGTGTGCTTAAGCTTAATTGTTTTGATTAGCATGGATATGTACTGGAAATATAAGTGTGGGGGGAATTCTTTTTCCTTCCAATGAGCCGAGATTTACATTTATTTCCACGTATGGTGCATGTTTGTCGATTTTGCAGGATGTTGAACGTGTAGCACGAGTACATCAGCTACCTGGTTCACAGTTCGGAGACAAGTTCGCCTACCAGAGGGACAGCCCTATTGGGCAACATTGGCGGTTTTGGTTGATGATGAACCAAAATAAAAAAAATCCATTTGAGAGCTCTGATATCTTATCGATCATTTGTTCAGCCGCCAGCAGATGTCTTCTTCCTCTACTATTCATCCCATCTATAAAACTACTTTCCATCATCTATTCTCAGAAGACGTTTGTAGATATTTTGAATGGAAAGAAGTAAGATCTATGATTATCTGGATTTTTTATAGAAATATTAGCGAATTTGATGTGGGAATAGCAAGAAAGGAGAACAAATTTGGACTTTGGGTTCTTTTGTGCACAGAGATTGTAGTGGAAAAAGGGAGGAATCTGAGAAAGAATAGAAGAAGAAACGTCACATGAGTTAGAGTGAGAAAAGTGGAAGATATAATATGAAGGTGAATGAGAATGAGAAAAGAACAAAATCGTGGAGAGAGTTGAGTGATAGAGTTTATCATTCCAACTAGAAAATAGAAAGAGAGGGAAATATGAGAGAGAATTGAGTTTTGTACTTATGTTACCGTGAACCTCTCAATGGTTTAATGAATTATAATCATTATTTTATTTGAAAAATATATATTTAATTAAGATCATATTACCGTGAACCTCTGAATAGTTTAATTATTATTATATTATCCTTATTTTAATTTTTATTATATGTCATCGATTTCTAAAGGGGTTATTTCCGGTCAATCTCCGGTTAGTCGATAAATCGTAAACCTCTCTCTTATCTGCATCGTCCTCCGGTCCGGTTCTGACAACATTGGTCAAACCCATCGACTGACCTGAGTTCACGGACGAATTGCAGTGTTCACGGTCTTAACGACCGTGAATTGGCAAACGCATCTGTGAACTGTAGGGTCTGTCTATAAAAAGGCTATGAACAGTCGTTTTCAAATCTTTCTACAAAACCGCGAAAATCGGACGGTTTTTGCTATTTTCCCCATTTCCGGCGAGCCAATCCCAAAACCAAGCACAAACCCATTCTTCCCTCATCAAAAGCGGCCTTCGCTGAGATTTTGGGAAAATTTTTGCCATCTTTTTCTCGGCGAAGTCGCCGCCGGCGAGAGTTCGGCGAGCTTCCGACGAAGCTCCTTAGACCCTTCTCTGGTCTGATTTTTGGCCAATTTTCACCTTCCTCGCCCTCACTTCACTTCCTCTAACATCCTACTTGAGTCTCCATGTTGGTTTTCAGCTCTACCTTATTTAATTTGCTAGAATCGGATTAGGTATTGAAGCGAAGGGAATTTTAGTGAGTTGAATGTTGAACTTAGGATTAGGGCGAGGAATTAGGTGAGTTAGGATGATTGAATGGTTGAACGATGTTGCTTGAGCTTAGTTGAGCCTTGGTGGGCATGTTTTAATTTGAATTGCTTTTATTTGTGAAATTTGCCCACCAAGTGCTAATTGTTGAATGATGAGAAATGTTTTGCATGAGTGGTGGTTGGTAGCCACCGTAGCATGGTTCGGGTTTGAGTTTTTGTGTGAGATAATCCGTGACCACCTAACCATGCCTCGGTGTGCTTAAGCTTAATTGTTTTGATTAGCATGGATATGTACTGGAAATATAAGTGTGGGGGGAATTCTTTTTCCTTCCAATGAGCCGAGATTTACATTTATTTCCACGTATGGTGCATGTTTGTCGATTTTGCAGGATGTTGAACGTGTAGCACGAGTACATCAGCTACCTGGTTCACAGTTCGGAGACAAGTTCGCCTACCAGAGGGACAGCCCTATTGGGCAACATTGGCGGTTGGACCTGGACATGTTTAACATGTTCAAGTGCCGAGTTGCAATGTCAGGGGTTGTCTGTCACCCCTAGTGGCGCCTGTTGATCTCTATGGACAAGCTCATCTACCACGAGCTCTAGGTGGAGTTCTACTACACCTTCACCCACGTCGTCGCGACCAGCAAGAAGAGTCGGCCATACATGGAGTTTATGCGAGAAGGTCAGCCGCGAGTGCTGACCTATGATTCCTTCGCCCAAGCCATGGGGCTCGAGACAATGTACATGACAATGATGGAGTGGCAGCATACCGCCGACTTCCACTACCAGGCCGCATTCCAGGCCCTTAGTCGTCCCGAGCATGAGCACAAAGAGTACGACGCGAGCTACACCAATGGGGTGAAGCTGAGGACCCATTGGAGGATCCTACATAACCTGCTCACCGGCTCTGTCGTCCCCAGCCTGCAGTCGGGCCACCTGATCATGAACAGAGGGCTGCTTGCTCTTTTCTCCATGAGGCATCCAGCAGAGCCAATCCACCTAGGATTTTTTATTGCCACCTCTTTCGCCTGGTGTCTGGGCCAGAATAGGGTGGACACCATGCATATGAGGGGCATCATCACGAGGCTGGCCTGACACTTTCATGTAAATATGGAGTGGTGCTCCATCGTTGGACGAACAGATCCCTTTGCAGTGGTGGCTCTCTACAATGGGTAGAGTACCTTGAGGGGCTCCGACCCTCAGGAGTCATGAGGCCAGTAGTTAACCCCACTCCAGTGGAGCCACATGCAGAGGTTCCACCTCTAGAGAAGCCACTTGCTCGAGCTCCCAGCCGCCGTCGACGTCCCACACTCCAGCATCCGGTACCACCAGCAGCACCACCACCACCATCCGGGGCCGGTCCTTCCACAGCTGGTGATCCCCTCATCTAGAGGATGGATCGCCTTGAGACCCAAATCGTGGGAGTGACTTCCAGACTCGACTGGCAGACCAACCTACTTAAGCAGATGGCTCATCGCTAGTGCCTCCTCCCAGATGAGGATGAAGGACCTTCGACTCGAGAGAGGTAGCCGACAAGGGAGATATGTGGCAGAGCCGATTCCTTTCGGCACACTACTCCACTTGGAACTCTGAACTCTTGTTTTATTTTTCTTTCTTTCATTTTGTGTGTGTGATTATAAACTACTACTATCGTATTGTGATGTGTAATAACCTCGCTTCGAGCGAGTCCTGTTGTGTTTGTGTATGTGTGTTTTTTGTCTTCTCATTGAAGCTTCAATCTCCTACCCCGAAAATAATTCCAACTTTCGCTCACCAAGCAAATCGGTAACATCGTTCTACCCCTATCTCACGCCATTGAGGGCAATGTCGGACTTAAGTGTGTGGGGGGGGGGGGGGGTAGTTTATTCTGATTCTTGTGCGAGTGTGATTGATGGTGCTTGGAGCCTTGATGTATTGCCGAAATTTGAAAGTTTTAAGGGTTCCGAGCAATGTTTGCATGATCAAAGTGGTTGGTTTGTAGGAGAATCTCGTGTTTATTGGCATTGACCTTGAATTGTTGCATGTGATCGAGTGTGCCCTATGATGATGACTGAGTGGTGCATTAGGATAGTGCAAAAATGAATGGATGTCTTGACTTGATTACTTGTTGATTACAATTGTCATGCATTGTGTATTGTGAAAGTGGAATGAATGATTGGGTGACTAGGTAGCCATGTGAGTTTTGAGCCGATCGTTTTCTTCTTGAGTATAATGGAGGCATAGGATTATTCGACGCCCAAATTTTGATTGCCCCGAAATGTTTGTCCCCTAGTCAACCCCTTTGAGCCTCGTAACTTTGGGGGTCGTTCTCATGTTAGGAGCTTTTTTCTTGCGAGCTTAATGTTGTTTGATATAACGACCCTCATCCTTTCTTTGTGTCTATACGTGTGTCGTCCTTGTGTCTCGAAGCTCTCACTTTTGAGTTCCATTGAGGTTCTACAAAGGAGGATTGTGCGCAGTTCTTGCTAGGAATGAAAGAGAAAAGAGTAGTGTTGGACTGTTGGAGTGATTTCTTAAAGGAGAGCATTGATTGTTAAAAGTAGTGTGGCAAGTGTTTAACTCTCTAGTACCTCCCCCCCCCCCCCCCAAAAAAAAAAAGAAAAGAAAAAGAAAGAAAAGCTAAGTAGAAAGAAAAGGAAAAAGAAACGAAAAAGAGGTAATAAAACGGGGTCAATAAAGTAGAGAGTGCCACAAAAGATTCGAAGAGTATGATCTAAGTGGGGTTTCTTGGCACGCAAGTCATTGAAACCCCCACATTGTTTTAGAACTCCTTCACTACCAAGTCGAAATGTGATAGCAAGAGTAGACCGAGGAAGAGCACTTAAAGGTAGTTCATGATGGGTGATAGGTTGGAAGCAATGTTTTTGGTCGATGCTAGTGGCCATTGTTTGTAGGAAAGGTTCTTATTCGAAAACATAGAACCTCCGGGTTTAGGGTGAAGATGTAGGACCTCATGATGTGTTTGCCACCACCCAAAAAGCCTTTTCCCCATGTGCAAGACAATTGCCAGTCATTTGAACCCGTGTCTAAGACCTCCGCACAAGCTAGTGATGACAATCATCACGTGACCTCTAACATTTAGAGGTTGCCGTCGTGGTGAAGGGAAGATAGGGCCGAGTGTTGATGATTGTGCAAATTCTTTGCACCAAAAAGGTCCCGACCCCACTAGTCAAGTGAGTGAGTGATTCATTCTTACTCTGCATGTCATATCATACCCCGGTGAGGACCTTTGTTGCGTATTCGTTTGTTTCTTGGACTTGAATGTTATGCCTGGTTAGTTGTGGTTGATAAGTGATCTTGTAGAGGCTTGCATTGATTCATGAACAAGGTGAGAACTTTTCGTTTGCCCATTTTGGTGACCTCGAATGTCATTTGTGGTGGATATCAGTATTTCTTGCAACGGTCCATTTGTTAATTGACAATAGCCATTGAGATTCGCCACTTTGTGCCCTTTTATTTGTCCCCAAAGCATTTTGTTAGGTTGAGAGATTACCTTCTGTGAAATGGTTTGCTTGGGGACAAGCAAACGTCTAAGTGTGGGGGAGTGATTCGAGCATAATTGTACCCTTTTTATCCCCGATTCTCTTTGACATTTGTTGCATTTGAACTCCAAAAAGGTTGATTTTACACGAGGTTGCTTGTGTTTACGTGTATTTCAGATCCTAACATGTAAAACCAAACCCGAAGTCGAAAGTTGGAAGAAAAGGAGTAAAGACCGGACAAAGAGGTGGAGACAACCAATGTTTACGACCTGACGTTGGAGTTCAAGGTCCCACAGGGCCGTGAATTAGAGCCAAAACCCGTGAACAAAGGAGCGTCTAGAGAGGGTTTGCATGTTACTGACACCCAGACTATTCACGATCACTAAGACCGTGAACAAAAGCCATTGATCGTGTACTTGAGCCAATGAAGCGGTGTGTTTTGGTCTCACCACTGAGTTCGCAGACGATTTTCAATGTTCACTGTCATGAACTCAGGCCGTCAATTGGGCGCGATCTCAACTTAAAAGGCCAACTGAAAGGATGAAGAGAGGAGAGACCTAGTGTGAGAAACTTCTCCTTCATATTTTAGAGTGAGAAAGAGACAAACCAAAGAAGAGGAAAAGGTAGGTTTCATCTTCAAGCAAGGTTTTGGTAATTCCTCCCCCAAAGGAGGATTTCTTCAACACAAGGAGCAAGGCTTGCATCTTCTTGATGGTTTCCCTTTCCCTCTCTTGTGTTTTCCCTTCTCCTAGCATGGAGTAGTCCCTTCTTTCACTTGGGTGTTTGTAAACCCTAGCTACAATTGTGTGAATTCTTGTATGAATTGAATGATTTGTGTGTGATTGTGTTTTAATGTGAATGTGGAGGTATTATTCAGAAATGATTGTGTTGTGTGAAAGCCTATCAATCTAATTGCCATTCTAACCTAGCTTAGAGAGGAGACCTCCTTAGGTTAAGAGGATAAATTTGAGATGGGTGTTCTTGGACATTTCATGCCTCCTAGGCTAATTTAGTGAGGAAACCTCCTTAGGTTAAAAGGCACAATTTGAGATGGGTGTTTTTGGGCATTTCACATTAGCACTTAGGGTTTGGTTGTGGGTAGCCATCCAAAATCCAATTTGAGGATGAAGTCTAACCATTCCTTAGTTGATAAGTTGAGAGGGTTACATTAGTGGCTTGGATCATATCCGATTCCTCAACCTAGAGGCTAAGAGGGTTGCTTTGGCTGCTTGTTAGACTTCCTTGTGGTTTATGATCCCCTAACCACACACGGTCGTTTGATTCTTCAAGTTGTACTTGTTAGCTAGGGGGAGCAACACCCGGGTGAAGCTTTCTCAACTAGAGTTAAATCCATTTTACCTTTGCAAAGCAATTTAGTTTTAGACCTTTGTTTTTACCAAAACTAATCCGCTAGATAATGTTTCAAATAGTCGAAGTAGCGGTACATGGACTAGCCCGAGTTGATATTTAAACATACTTGCCCTATATTGCACCCATCCAAGGTTTATACTTGGAACTTAGTTGAGATTTTATTGTGATAGTCAGAGCGAGTCATACTGCTGAGGAGTATTGTTCTGGAAAGGGGTGTTTGTTTGGGTCTCTTAGGAGAGAAAGAGTGAATTAAACCTCTCTGTAGTGGAGGGAAGCTTTGGTTGAGTTATGATGTGTTGCTGCGTATTAAGAATATATACATGTATCTAATGATTTGACTCTCCTGTGAATGGGAGTTTCATAGAATGGATACTAAATCATCTGTATATGATTCATTAAAGGAAAGGAGCATGTCGGAGAATCATCAAAGCCAAAGGGTATAGCTGAGTAATCGAGTTGTGAGTAAATTCTAACCTAGTAACTTAATTAATACGAGCATGGTATTTGGGTCATGAAGCGGCCCAAATCCAATGTAGTGAATTTAATTATAGTAAAGTGTAGTTGTGTGTTCAAGTATGTGTTAATGATTATATGATATGATGATGATGTGGTGTGATTTCTATGTTAATGCATGTCTATAGAAGTGGCAGGGGGAACCACAATGAGGAGAGTGATAAGAATGTTGATGATATGACTATAAAGAAGCATGAAAGGCCTCCGTGATGATTATAATGATGATGATGAATTCGATGATGTTGTTATTAATAATGGTGATGTGGATGATGGTTACGGATTTGATAAGATGAGATATGAATGTGTGTTTCTTGGTATGTGTGTGTTAAACGGTTAGTCATGCACCCGGAGAATATGATGATGTGATAAGTCCTCAGTAAGGACTTTGTGTATATATATTCGGTTATGTGCCAATTTTCTGAGCTATGGGAGGAAGTCACCGATGCTTTAGGTCGGCGGAGGTGGGGGAGCCTAAGCATCAAGGAGGAGGTGGGAAAGAAGATGATGGTGCATGACTAAGATGGAATGGGCGATGGATGCTTGTTGTGAATCATTTTTATGTGTGTGCATGTTGTGATTGACAATGTTCAAATGGGTATGATGCTACTATCGTATTGGTACTGGTCCTATATGTGTCTATGTGTGAGTGGCGAATGTTTATAAAGGTACTGGTGTAAAAGAAGGTGTACAACACTAACCGTGATTGATCAATAGCTTGTTTATGTTAATTATGATACTAGATTAGTTTTTACTCATTGAGTGACGTCTCACCCCGTCAATATTTTTCCCAGATTAATAGCTAAATGGGTGAGCTTAACGATCTTGGTAAATAGCTAATGATGTGCATACATTTTTAATGGTTTTAAATGGAGAAATGTAGGTGGGTTTTACATTTTGGTATCAGAGCTGGGATATGATCCCATGGGATACTACCGGTTTTATAAAGGAGTCTTGCATAGTTTTAAAGAGATTTTTCATGGTTTTAAATCAAGTTTTGCATGATGAGTCAAAAATGGATCCGAATCCAAATTGAATTTGTTATTTTTTCCTTGTGGTGTTCAGTCAAGGAGAAGCAAGAGAATCTCCCCGCAACCTTAACCCGAAGAATCACAAAGATCTCGGGCAATATCAAGCTGCGTCACTGGCCTAAGTATGTGGGGTGATAGTATTAAGTATGAGGAGTGAATATAAGATTTTACTGGCATGCTTATATGTTTATATGGTATATATTCAAAATGAAGAATAGCAAATATTTGTATGGGTATATGAAATTATAGTAAGACAATCATGCTAGCTAGGACGAGGTGATGGCGTAATGAAATGCTTGATTGATCATATAGGGGTTAGTGATGCGACATGGTTGACTTGTGTCATTGATGTAGGAACAAAGGGATGGTGGCCGGGTGAAATAGGAACCATGATGAAGGTTACTATAGTGTGGTGATACATGAGGAAAAGAACTTGGTAATATGAATTAGTCTTGAGGCATATGAATGGATATATTTTCTTTGATTGGTTTAGATTTTGTTTGGATAAGAAAAAATTAAATTAGGATTAAATGGGTATGATACCTATGTTTATTCTCATATCATCATGGGGAAAGGTAACCAAATTAAAAGAATCATAAGAAATTTTTGGAATTATTAAATAATAGGTTTATTAGAACTAATGGTCAATTTGAGAGGGAAGTATCTTGAGTATTAGTGGAAAAAGGGAGGAATAGTTATTTGGAAAATTTCATGAATGTGGTGATAGGAAGGATTGTGATGAAAGGAACTCTGTGGGGAAAATCAACAACAAAAAGACCTATACCCATAGTTGTTTTAAGTTAAATTTTGGGGACGAAATTTATTATAGAGGGGAGGAATTGTCACACCCGCTCTGTCTTAAACTGCTTAAATTATACATACATCGTAAGTAAAGATTTAAATAGGGGTTACTATTTATTAAACTAGAGCCCAGTTATGGCGACTAACATATTTGAGAATTTGGACTAGTTATTTATCTAGGATTGCAAATGTTGGGGAACTCACCGTAATTCATTAAGACCCAATTAAGTGGAAATTGTAATTGCTATTTTACCATTCCCCCACCCTGTTTTAACTTGGTTGCTTAGGTAAAGTTAAGAATCTAGGGGTAGGAAAGAGTCAACTTTGTTTGGATGGGGTGAATCGAATGGGTTCCACTAAGCAAGGGTAATGGAGTTATCTTCTAGAATATTTTAATTGCTTCTGGTGACACAGAGGACTCGACTTCCCGAACCAAATTGAAAACAAGTAGGCAAACTCCACCGCGCGGTGGAGTTTGTCGTTAATGACTGAAGGCGAAGTAGAACCCAGTCATTAACGACAAACTCCACCGCGCGGCGCTGCTTATCCGCCAACTATTTGTTGTACTCGTTAGCCATCGCCAGGGTGGTCTTGAGTTGTTGTAGAATCGTGTCGCGCTCTTCCAAAAGCGGATCAACAGCCCCGACCCCACTGCTGCCACGCGCATAGGGAATAATACTCGGCGGGTCTCGACCGTATAAGGCTTTAAAGGGGGTCATCCCGATCGACCTGTGATAGGACGTATTATACCAGAGTTCCGCCCAGGGCAAGAACATACCCCAACGACGCGGCTGAGAATGGGCGAAACAGCGGAGATACTGCTCCACACAGCGATTGACCACCTTCGTTTGACCATCGGATTGAGGATGATAGGGCGAGCTCATATTAATGAGAGTACCTGTCCGAGAAAAGAATTCCTTCCAAAATTTGCTCACGAAAATGGCGTCCCGATCACAGACAATGGACGATGGGATGTCATGATGACGCACCACCCCATTAATGAATTCTTTTACCACACTGCGAGCCGAATAGGGGTGACTAAGGGTCATGAAATGCGCGTACTTGGTCAGCCTGTCCACCACCACGAAGAGCACGGATCGCCCGCCTGAAATGGGTAAGCCTTCAACAAAATCCATGGAAATATCTTCCCATACCTGGCATGGAATCGGTAACGGCTGGAGAAGCCCGACTGGAGATAGTGTTTCTATCTTTACACGCTGGCAAGTGTCACAGGAGGCGATATAATCCCACACGACCTTGCCCATCTGCGGCCAATAGAAATGGAGCGCAACACGCGCTAAAGTTCGTTGAGCTCCGGAGTGGCCTCCCATGGGCGAATCATGAAATTCTTGTAGCACGGTGGTGACAAGGCTCGAGAGCGGAGGTAGCACTACGCGATCGCGATAATACACCAGGCCACCGCGGAATGCGTAATGGCCAGGGGTCTCAGATAATGCTTTGGCTTTGACTGCTTGAAGGTAGGGGTTGGATTGGACCGCGGTGCGCAAGTCATCCCACACCGTCGCGACTGGACTAGTCATGGCGTGCAACTGTTCATCCTCGCCCGGTTACTCGCCCCCGTCCTGTAATGCAACTCATAATCAAAACCCATTAGTTTACTCACCCACTTATGCTGATCAGGGGTGGCGAATCGTTGATCCAGGAGGTATTTAAGACTTCGCTAATCAGTGTAGATATGGAACTTTTGTCCGAGAAGGTAGGGCCGACACTGCTGAACTGCTTGAGTAATGGCGAAAATTTCCTTCTGGTACGTCGACCAAGCTTCTTTCGCCGGCCCCAACATTTTGCTCATATAGGCGATAGGATGACACTACTGAGATAACACCGCGCCAACCCCCTTGCCCGATGCGTCAGCCTCAATTACGAAGGAAAGGTCCAAATTTGGCATAGCCAACGTCGGGGTGGAAACGAGGGCTTTCTTAAGGGCCGAGAAGGCCTGATCCGCCCCCGGGGTCCACTTGAAACTGCCTTTCCGTAAGAGATCGGTGAGTGGTCTCGCTATCTCCCCGTAGCTCTTTACGAACTTACGATAATAGCCTGTCAAGCCCAGGAACCCGCAAAGCGCAGTCACGGTCTTCGGCACTGGCCACTCCATCATTGCCTGAACCTTCTAAGGATCGACGCGGACCCTTTTGTCGGAGATGGGATGTCCCAAATACTCGAGTTCTTGCAACCCAAATGCACATTTAGAGAACTTGACATAATAATGATGCTGTTGTAGGAGTGCTAGAGTCGCCCTGACGTGCTCTAGATGCTCATTCCATGTTCTGCTATAGATCAGAATATCGTCAAAAAAACCAACACATATTTGCGCAAAACTGGCCGAAAAAGATCATTCATTACAGCTTGAAACGTGGAGGGCGCATTGTAGAGCCCAAAGGGCATCACCAGGTACTCGTAGTGCCCATTGTGTGTTCAAAATGTTGTCTTATACACATCTGCCTCGTCCATTCGAATTTGGTGGTACCCGGCGCGCAAATCCAGTCTAGTGAAGTATTTTGCTCCATAGAGCTCATCGAGCATATCATCTACTGTGGGTATCGGATAACGATCTCGAATGGTGACCGAGTTTAAAGCCCAGTAGTCAGTACAAAACCTCCATGTGTCGTCTTTTTTCTTTATGAGCAAAACCGGGGATGAAAAAGGGCTCGAACTCGGCCGAATAAGTCCTGCCTCCAGCATCTCCTGGACTTGCCTCTCGATTTCAGCCTTCTGTTGGTGCGCGTACCGATACGGCCGGACATTCATGGCTGCAGCTCCTCCTTTCAATGGAATGCGATAATCAACCTCTCGTTTGGGCGGCAATTCGTTGGGAGTATCAAAGATAGAGCCATACTCGGCAACAAGCTAGCGCATGCCGGGGGATAGCGGCGATAATTCGTCGGCCTGGAGAGGAAAGAGTAGTGCCCAGGTAGTCCCTTCTTCGGTGCGAATTTCGTCAAACGAGACTTGCTTGAGGCCCGCTGCGATGCCTTGGAGGCAATAATCATTGTCTCGCCACTTGAATTTCATGCACAAGGTCTTCCAGTCACAAGTCACGGGTCCCAATTCTTCCAACCACTGAACCCCCAACACCATTCCAATCCGCGGATTGGTAAGATGAACAGTGATACCGTAATCGTCGAACCTTGCATATGGAGGGTGACATTGTCGCACTTGTTGTGACAGATCAAGGGTTCGCCGTTGGCCACCTTCACAACGAACGGCGTGATCGGCTCAACGTGCAGCCGCATCTCTTCGGCTTTCTTCTCCGTCACGAAATTGTGGGTCGAGCCACTGTCAACCAACACAATTGCGTCTACTCCAGCGACGTGAGCCTGAAACCGCAGGGTTTTTGGTCCTGAGAGCCCAGTCACAGCGGTGAGAGATATCTCTGCCAAGTTGGTTGCCTGATGGTCATTGGCGTCGACGTTGGCGGCGGCGGCGTCGCTCCGCTGCTCACCGTCTCCGGCGTCGCGTTCGTTCGTGGGGATAAAACCCTGCTAGCAGTTGCTCCAAAGCGCCCATACGTTCACCCAACGCGTAACATGCCCTAGTGGTACGTTGCGCTACCGCGCAGCACGTGGTGAGATCGAAAGACATGCTCTAATACCAATTGATAGCAACTCGTAGCTCACGAGTTAGGAGGTTCCTCTGCTAGGCGCAGATCGGTCGTATTAGGGTTGTTTTTTGATAATTGATTGCCTTTCATTATCATAACCAGTGCTTAAATAGGAACTTACAATCCGAACGTAAACAGGAAAACCAAAGAACCTACTAACTATGAAAGGTAACGTGGGTTGGACTTAATGACCCATCTCGATACACTTGGCTGCATGGGTGGCCGGCCCACGTCCTTCGAGTTGCTACCAATCTCATCCATTTCCTTTGAGTTCTAAGAGAGTGACATGCTTCCTTATCACCTCCTTCCACCATTGTTATCTCCCTTCATCGTCCTTGAGGCCACATGCAAGTATAGTCGGGAGAGTGCAAAGCTTTTGTGGTTATTGAAGTGGGTATTAACTGTATAAGGTAAGTTGTTTTCCCTTTGGTACTGCTCACGATTATTGTTCTATAAAGGGGTGTTTGTTTGGGTCTCTTAGGAGAGAAAAAGTGAATTAAAGCCCTCTGTAGTGGAGGGAAACTTTGGTTGAGTTATGATGTGCTGCTGCGTATTAAGAATATATATATATGGCAAAGGCTAGCGTACGCCTGGACGTACCCTAGCCTACCGTACGCCCGTTGAGTATATATATATATATATATATATATATATATATATATATATATATATATATATATGGAACCGACTCGTGTGCTCCAGGCGCATAGCATGCTCCAGGTCCTGAGATCGTTGATCTAATCTAACGGCTAGTATTAATTATATTAAAATTATATATTTAATAATAATTATAATTACAAAATACACCCTTGAAATAATTATACGTGCTATGAAGTCCCCAAACAATAATTACCATCATGTTTGCTCGTATGATACCTTATTTTGTAGAGTTCCTTATTCAACCCCAAAATTTATACAATTGATAAAAACAAATTCTCCATTAAAATTTGGCTGGAATGGTTTATGAATCAAAACTTCATTGTCATCATCCACTCAAAGGTTATCGTAGCAGACCATCCCTAATTCCCTCTTCTTCTTCTTCTTCGTCCCGACTGTCCCTCCTCTCCTCGCTCTATCAATCCCATCTCGACCCTTCAAACTCCTTCTCTCCCACTCCCTATCTTTTATCCCCTTCGTAGCCCAGACTTTCGATTGGGCGCAGCAGGACGAGCAGAACACTACATCCACCATTGCTGACTCGGAATAGGAAGAAGAAGGTGAGGATTCGGCAGCCGAGGAGGGCCCGGTGGCTTCCTACGCCGCCGCCGAAGATGGGGATGATGCAATTGAGGCGCAGGAGCCGTCGGAGGACGCCAAAGTGTTCGTCGGTAACTTGCCGTACGATGTGGATGGTGAGAAATTGGCTATGCTCTTCGAGCAAGCTGGAACTGTAGAGATTGCTGAGGTTTGTTTCGATGGACAATCTTCGAGCAAGCTGGAACTACCAGCGAGCGCTCGACGACGAGCTCGATAATCTCCTCGCCCAGCGGAGCTATCTCGACAAGCAGCTCGTCCACCTCCAGAAATCGGCCGAGGTTCTCGAGATTGTCAAGGCCGATTCTGACTACATGCTCAGCAATGTTGGCTCCACCTGCGACCTCGCTGACCACGTCAGCGCCCAGGTTCGGGAGCTGGACCTGGCTCAGTCGCGAGTGAACACTACCGTGCTACGGATCGACGCCATTGTCGAGAGAGGGAATTGCATCGACGGAGTGAAGAACGCTCTGGAGTCGGAGGATTACGAGTCGGCCGCCAAGTATGTGCAGACGTTCCTTCAGATTGATGCCAAGTACAAAGACTCCGGATCCGAGCAGAGAGATCAGTTGCTGGCTTCCAAGAAGCAGCTTGAAGGGATTGTGAGGAAGCGGCTCGCTGCTGCAGTGGATCAGCGAGATCATCCCACGATTCTGAGGTTCATTCGGCTGTATTCGCCTCTGGGATTGGAGGAGGAAGGGTTGCAGGTTTACGTAGGGTATTTGAAGAAGGTAATTTCTATGAGATCGCGGCTTGAATTTGAGCATTTGGTGGAGTTGATGGAGCAGGGGCATGCTCAAAACCAGGTTGATTTTGTTGGTTGTTTGACTAACTTGTTTAAAGACATTGTGCTAGCCATAGAAGAGAACGATGAAATATTGAGGAGTCTCTGTGGAGAAGATGGGATTGTTTACGCGATTTGTGAATTGCAAGAAGAGTGTGATTCTAGGGGTTCCCTCATTTTGAATACCATATATCTGAATACCAAAACTAGATGCTTTTACTGTGAAAACTAGATTTGATGGTGATAACAACGGAAAAACAGACTTCTAGTGCACAAGTCAAACATTGGATCATCCACATGATCTTCCTAATTTGTATTGTATGGATTCTGCCAATCTGAATATTCTGAAATTATTTTCTTCTTGTGCTATTCTCCAGGTGGTTTGGAATACAGCTTAATCCTCAGTTTCTGAGTATTGATTTAAAGTATGTAAGCTTAATCCCTTTGGTTTAACTTGGTTCTTTCAGTAAAAGCATTGAGCTAATTGTAAATTAGTTTGCTTCTGCAGATTCTTCTTTGTTAGAGCTGGAATGATGGGATGGCTGTTTATAAACCTGTCGGTTTTAGCAAAGAGTATCCAAGATGGTACCCTGAACCAGTCAATGATCCTTTACCAAAGCTTCTGTACAGTAAGTTGCTATTTTATACTTGACAGTGTGATTTCTTTTGAAGAAACATAGGTTTGATATCCCTGATGAATCCTTTGCTCTCGGCATCCTTCTCCAGTTATACATCCTGGACTACTTTTTCTACGAAGAATACATGACATCTACGTAAGTACACCCAAAGAACATGTTTTTTGTCCCATTTCGTGAGCTGTAGTTGTTTTTCTGTGGTCGAACCTCCAGTATGATCATGGTCCATCTGAAACTTTCCGACTATTCTCATTTCCTTCTGACTATTCTCATTTCTAGATGGGACATAATTGCGGAGAGATTGGGCTTTATGCTGGTGTTTGGGGATCTCGTTTGGATTCCTTTTACCTTTAGCATTCAGGTATTCAACTTTGCACTCCCTAATCTTCTACCACTTCAGAGGAAAACTTGGCATAACTTATATCAGATGTTATGGTTCAAACTTTTAAACAGGGATGGTGGCTGCTAAGAAACAACGTGGAGCTAACAACAGCAGCCGTCATTGCTAATTGCTTTGTGTTCCTGATTGGGTAAACAGAGAATAATGCACTGCCATTCTATTTCACTTGTTTATACGTATTACCTAAACTCACACTGCTGGAGTGTATTAAATCATATTCAGATGTTGAAGCTTCTTCCTATTTGATACTGATGTTGAAGCTTCTTCCTTTTGCTTTTACTGTAACACCAATTTTTGGATATTTTTCAGGAGCTTTTCTGCTGTTGGTGTCGATCCTGCCATAATGGGTGTTGGTCCAGCTGTTGCAATTCCAGCAGATGTTAAAGCTGCTGGTCTAGAGCTTGAAGATATCGACCTTTTTGTGTCCATGTGCATAGGTCGGGGATATACCATATGGACTAGTCCCTTACTCTTCTAGATTGAATTGTGTTGTTCGATCAGCGATGTACCATGTGGCTAACTATGACAACTCTAATGTGCAGGAACCGGGATGGGAGAGGCAGCTGTGTTCGAAAGAGGGGATTGTGTAGATGGCCTTTGCAATGCGAAGAAAATAGACAGCCAGAACCTCTTATCCAAAGATGCCAAGTAAAACCGTTTCTCGCTGCTGGGAGGAATGATTGCCGGAACCCTCTCTCAATAGGACAGGACAACACAATAAAGTATTTGATCTTCTGTTTGATATACCTTCAACTGAGTTCAACTTGGTGATGTACACAGGACATGTGAGGGAGGTTCTTGACAGTTAACAAAGCTGCTCCTAGAGGATCAAGGCCGGAGCGGGCTCCCCCGTGTGTTCGAACCTCTATTTTTGGACTAGAATGCATTAATAGTATGTTTGTTGTGTAATTCTCACGTTGTTAACTCAATGCAAATACAAACGAATTTACTTCCACTGTTGACAAAAGCAATCAAGTCACATCTACTAATACTAATTTGTTCAAAGTACCATAACTAATTTAAATTCATATTTTACATCAAGCACCCCTCAAAAGGATAATAAACGTACAAAAGATATTAGCGTTCACATATCCATTACGCTTACAGAACACGAGAGATTACAGAGAGGTGGACCATTAATAACATTAATCCGATCATATTAATAATACCCAATTGCTACTTAGTTATCTAAAGGCAGGAACAACTTAACCAAGAATAAATCAAAATAATTCCCCACGTTGTTCCAAGGACCGATTGTGACCATGACTTCATATGACTTGTCACCAATCAAGTTGAGAAGTGTAAGATAGTCGGCATTGTCAATCTCAGAAGGACTGACTACAGAAGAAATGATTCTCCGTAAGTATGATGATGGGAACACGACCTCAACATCACAAATGTCATCTTCAATGGTCAAGTGGATCAAGTATACTCTCGATGCATCACACCAAGATCTCGTCAGCTCTGTTACAACGCCAGAGAAAATGTACGAAGTGCCCTGATATAATGCAGAAGATGATGATTTGCAAAAAAATAAACAAATCAGATGCAAATCAATCACAGAAGAGATAGAGAAGGATAGATAACAAGCGTCTTATCTTACTCACCTGATCATCACCATCCAATTGCTTTGGGATTAGATCTAAAGTTTCAACCCTCTCAGACATTGCCACGGCATTTTGATAATTTAGATTCGTAACAAAATCATCTCCAAGGGTAAAAAACCTATAATTTAGATTATTAGCAATTGTATTAAGTAGTTATGAGAACACAAGAATATGGTTTATTATGAGTTGGTTGGGAAACCATTACTTACGGGTTCCATTCAGGTATGTTGTCCATCTCAAATATATGTCACACTGATTTCCTTCTGCTCAACCTCTATTTTTGGAAGTATCTGCCATTATCAAAAGAGGATATTGTTCCGACACTAATCAAATAATCATGTACAAATGAAGAGAAGACACATCTTAGGCATCAGAAACAAAGACATGCAAGGCAAAATCAAAATAAAAGAATGTTCGAAAGTAGAAATACTAGCTGAACAGCGTATGAAAGAAAGAAGGCCTCAGTCCTTCACATTCAACTCATAGTCAGGGTTGCTGGTATTCTTCTCATTTCTAAACAAATTATAGCCAATGAAAAGAGCAAGCTGAATCCATTTAGCAGCTCATAATCTTCAATATCTGATACCTATTCAATATCATATTCACTTTAGAAAACATAGCTTACTGCAGGGCGCCACCATCAAGGAATGCAGACACAGTAGTAAACTAGAGGGGAAAGCGAGAAACCTGGTGAAGTTCAGCAGGATAAACTAATCCCGCAAGTTACTGGAATCGGGAGGTCGCCAGTGCTTCTTCTCAACTGCTGTTTTCCTTTGCTAACGGAAGCCGAAATCAATTCCTCTGTTCCATAAACACGTCGTCTACAAGTTAGCTCGGAACTTCAATAAAGCAAAGACGAAGCTCGAAGAAGAGAATAGTGTGCAAACTTCTAATGGCGGCGCGGAATCGCAAAGCGTTCCCCTTCACCAGGTCGTTGCCCAATCGACTAAGAATTATCTGAGAGCAGAAGGAGGCGTACCCAAAGGAGCGGAGGACGCGATTATCGCCAACCTGTTGATGAGTGGAAAGAAAATATAAATGTGAGATGCTGGCAAAATCTTGAGAATCAACTCTTAGGGATGAGAATAATGTGGGTCAGGCAGATAGGAGGACAGCCAAACCCGACCATGCAATGAACCAGTCCGATTGATGTCTTCGCCGGGAACGGAACAGAGGCGCCGAAGGGAAGAGGAAGAGGAAGCGGAAACGTTTTCGTGATCCTTTTTGGTTTTGGTTTTTTTTTTTATGCAAACGTTTTGGCCGGCCAAACCCAACTAATGGGCCTATATCAACAGCCCAAACTTACAACTAGCCGGCCAACGGGAGAACGCGCCTGCTGCACTGTTGGGCCTATTCGGTGGTAGTAATGTTGGTTGTTTCTGATCTCAAGCCCTCAACTGCAAAAAAAGTCTTCAATTCGTCTACTCGTCGGGCCCTAATTAGACAGAACTCTTGGCCGACTTCGATGGAATGGGGCACGAGAAAGTCCAGTTATGGTTTGGTGTTTCCTAATGGACACCGCTACTATTATTATATAGGTAAGTGAATGTGTGTTCTTATCCATTTGTCGATGTGGTAGAAACAGAGAATAATCATCTTCCATGTCCATCCAATTAGCTTCTTGTCTCCTTTTCCTTCGAATTGGTCCTTGCAGGTTGTGAAAGGGTTTCTCTTTCCTGCCAGTTTAGTGTACGGTATCATCCTTTTGGGGTTGGAATTAACGGAGAAGTACTCTTTAGCAAATCATCAATTATGTCGTCAATCTGGGTCTGACAAAAGAGTAATCACTTACCTTCGACCTTTTTTATAGTTTACTAAGTCATGGTCTCATGGAGAATGATTTTACATGGATTGGGTAAGTGATATTGGCGTTAGATTTTAACTAATAAGAAGGCCTTCACTATTCTTATCAGCTCAAGTGCCATTCTTATAGGTTGTGGTCTACGCCTTTATATATGGTGCCCAATTAGACATTTACAAATAAATTACAACCTCTAAGGCAATAAAATATGGACATAGAATTATATAATTGGTAATTGAACCCTAAACCCTAAACTCCAAACCCTAAACCCTATACCCTAAACCCTGAACCCTATACCCTGCACCCTGATCCCTATACCCTAAACCCTGAACCTTATCCCCTGAACCCTAAACCCTGAACCCTATATCTCCGCAAGATCAGTTCTCATAGTAGCATAACACATGCAAACGAGTCATATTCAATGGGTTGACTTTTGGTTGACTTCTGTCTATCGTTCTTTCTCAATAACGTAAAAATGGCTAATATTTTGATGCATCATGAAATATTTGGATAATTAATAGAATTTTAATAGGTTTGTAATTTTGTGCCCAGTTTGAACATTTTATGAGCTTAACTCGATTTTGGGTTTTGGGTACTTGTAATGAGCTTATCGGCCGACTTTGAGTAATCTTTGAGATCGAAATATGTGAAGACATATGTTCTCTTTGTTATACCCTCTTGTCATACACTGCACCCTATACACTGAACCCTAAACCCTAAACCCTAAACCCTATACCCTGAACCCTAAATCCTGAACCCTATACCCTGAACCATATACCATGAACCTTAAACCCTAAACCCTAAACCCTAAACCCTATACCCTGAACCATAAACCCTAAACCCTAAACCCTAAACCCTATACCAAGAACCCTAAACCCTAAACCCTAAACACTCGTTTATATGAGCGGTAACTTTAAACAATTTTATATATACTTAAATTGAGGACATAGGTTTAGAATTTGAAAAAAAATAAAGAAACAATGAATATAAATTTTCATTCCCCCAAACTATCCCGCCAGTTTTTTGTTTTGGATTTTCCCAAAATTTGAACCAAATAAAAAGATTTTCCCACCATATCATGAATCACTCGAAGATGCAGCTTTGAAATAGGAAAGGCTAATTAAAACACAAAGAAAAAAAAAAGGAAAGGCTTGACAGGCTGGAACACGATGTCGTACAGGACAATAGAATTAGGGTAACTCTACCTTCCTCATTCGCATCCTTCATTCTTCCTCAGATCCACCCATTTCCTCACCATCGTTCCAGTGATTAGGATAACGAAACAGCACGAAAATCACAAATCCTACCCTAAAAAAACGACAATCCAACGATGGAGCTCCAAACAGAACGGCGACGGAACCCTGTTTTTATCCGCCAAAACAAAATTTCATTTCTTTGCAACCCTTCCCATCCCACTGAAACAGAATAGCATAGTTTCATTCTCTCTTTCCATTAATCGTTTGATGTTCCTGGGAAATCTGGTCGATTTGGGGTCTTCGAAGCTGGCCCACTTTGCCGGCGGCCGAAGGTGTGGCCTTGTCGATGAGCACGCGGAGCTTCAGATATACGATTTCTGGGATATATGGCGCATGCATATCGCATAATGAATCACTCGAAGAAGGTAGGCTTCCGAATCTCTGCACTTCCCTCGCCCCGATTTGGCTTTGATTCACTGAAACGGCGATTGGTTCAGGTTCATGCTCTGGTAGCGAGCAACGAAACGGTGATTGAAGCTGGGATCGGAGATGAGGGAGCTCCACAGCTTGCAGATGGGTTTGTAGAGGAAGGCGGATCTGGGATTGGGGAGGGGAATCAGAATCTCGACGAGGAGGCCGTCTCCGAGTTTGCTGATGGCGGAAGGAGGGTGTAGTGAACTTCTGAGAAATGGGTTTCTGTTGCCGCCGCCGCTCCTATCGGTGACAACGGCTCCTCCTCCATCTCCACCGCTTCGCCGTTACAGCCAGGTAAAGTTTGGTTCTTGGTCTCTGCTTTAGCTTGTTTTTCTCTGATGGATTCTGAGAACTGGGTTTCTGTTGCAGTTGGGAGCCGGGTTGGAGAAGTGAGGAAACTCACCAAAGAGACCAATGTTTCTGTGAAAATTAACTTGGATCGGTCAGTACTTCCAGTTACCTTCCCCTTTTCATTTCTCAGTCTTCTGCCTTGATATAGCTCACCACTTGTAACTCGCCTCCATGGATTATTGATTGAGGATTTTGAGAGCTATCAGCAAAGAGAGCTAGGGAATTGGTCAGGCAAAAACAAGCAAAAGTGCTTTCTCTGAGGTATTATATGCTAGTGTATTTATATTTAGCAGAGTTTTGTGCCAAATAACTTGGTGTAGTTCCTTCGTTACTTATACTATGTTGCTTTCAATGATCTTCTTATTAACTCATCGACTGCTTTGGTACCATTAATGTGCATTCTTGACTCCTGTCTTGTTTCAGGTTGAACTTAAAGGGAAGCAAGGAGGTCTATTCTTCTGGATTTTGTTTGGATGATGAATGTTGGAGATTGTACGAGAAACAGGTGCATGATCTTCTAACTCGATGCGTATAACTTCGACCAGAGCTGGTTCTGATATTATCTTATTGCAGGGTTTTTCGACTCTCGACAGAGAACCATTGATTGTAGGAATTTCTATGAGCACTCCGGAGAAAGCTTTCAGAGTAGTTGATATTGGCCCTGACGCTGAAGACAAAGATGCGGTATTGAATTTATGTGTTTGTCAGTCTCAATGTTATTGCCCCCAAATTCACGCTAATTGCTTCTGTCTGTTCCTCTTGACTAGGTTCTTAAATTCCGTAAGTTTTGGGGTGAAAAGGCAGAGCTTCGGAGGTTCCAAGATGGCCGAATTGCTGAAAGTACAGGTGAGGGTCTGATTTGTTGAGGACTTGAGGTGCCATGAGATGCATATTGCAGTTAACTTGGTGAATAACTTTTGTCGTCTATACAGTCTGGGAAACAAAGGATTGGACAAATTTGCTTGGGACATTTGAGGTTCTAGAAAGGCGCCTGCGCTCTATTGAAGATGTTCCGTTGAAGATATCTCACGTACAACCTTTAGACCCAGGTACTGTCTGAATTGTCAGGTGGTTAGATGAGATTAGTACTCCTATTTTACAGGCTATTCTAATCCCTTTTTGTGCTTAGCGTTGAATTATTTCAATTTTCTGTCCTTGTACTCATTTTGAAGTTCTTGCAAAAACATGGACACAGGGAGAGGAGTTCAAAAAGGATGCTCTTCGTTATCATAAGATCATCATCTTAACCGATGCGGATGTGGATGGTGCTCACATTAGAACACTTCTATTGACTTTCTTCTTCAGATATCAGGTATATTTTGATATAATATACCGAATAGAAGACTAGAGAAGTACTTGTATTCGAAGCAGAAAGATCTTAAATCAAGTTTTAATTACTTAGAATTAAGATCATACCGTCGAGCACAGTTAACGGGATTTTTTGTAAACTTCTTGTACAGAGGGCATTATTTGATGAAGGTTGCATCAATGTTGGTGTGCCTCTGCTTTACAAGGTACACTCTCTTTGGAAATTCACAAAGTGAATTAATTTGTCTCGATTGAGGATTGACTGAGAAGTGAGAACCATGAACCTGTCGATGTATTTGGATGTTGCAGATTCTTCTACATTGCCCTATGGCTGGAGTCGCTATGCACAATTCAGCTTGGCTGTGGTGAATCAAATTCACAACAAGTACTCAATCAGAAAAGGTACGTTTCTGGTTCTGATAGACAGTGCCTTGGTTTTTTGCTTTATATGGTTTTTGCTTTAATAACCAACCATATGCATATCAATCTCAGGCACCTCGAAGAGAAGATGAAGAAGACAACAAAGTTAAAATCAAAGGGGTCTTGCAAAAAATGCACGAGGTATGTCCTTGAATAACTAAGAACTCATTTCCAACTCTCTATGTTCTTCAAACCACAAAAAAAAAACCGTCAAAGGCTGCAATTGTTGTAAATCAACGAAGCTAAAAGATTCTGTCCCATCAATTTAAATGAACAAATAACAAAAACTGAGTGCTTTTCAACTCCTTGCTCTGGATGTTGTTCAACTTCTTGCCCTGTCTGTGTTGTTCAACTTCTTGCCATGTCCCCTCTTCTGAAACATAAAAAACAAGATAAAAGAACATTGAAACTGTCAATTTTTTAGCAAAGGTTCTCACATAATATATATATTAGGATGCATTAGATTATTTTCACTAGAAAAACCTGTTGGGTCCTCTCAGATTGGCGTTCAGAACATTGAGCAGAAGGCTCCACACTAGGTTCTGTATGCTTATTGGATTTCCCTTGCTGCTGATGTGTCATAGTACTACTCCTAGTACGTGGCCCAGTCTGTTACAAGAGTAGGAATTAAACTCTTAAGTTGATAGCTACTTGTACCAAATAGAATAAAATTTAGAAAGAAAGTGTTGTATAACCTTATGTCGCTTCGGTATGTTTTCCGTAGGCTCTACATCAGCATCGTGGTTGCTCGTTCGTTCATTCTGATATAACCATTATGAAAACACTTAGTTCTTAAGAACTATTAATTCTGATAAAAACTCAAATATGTTTTAACAATTACCTTTTGGGGCCGACCACTTTGGTCATCGTCATCATCTCCATCATCACCTCCCTCATCACCTCCATCATTGTCCGCAAAATCCATATCATCGTCGTCATCCTCTTCATCAGACGAAGATTCTCTAGCTGGCGGCACGTAGCCTTCGGGTTCAGGACAAGTCTTAATATAATGACCGTCCCTTCTACCGCATCTCCCACACTTCCTCTTCTTTTTCTTCTGTTGTTTTTTTGCCTTTCCTTTTCTACATCCCTTGAACAACACTTTTTTGGGATTGAGGACTCTTTCGAACTCCTTAGGTATTACCATCGATTCCCTTTCAGCCGGAGTTGTTCTCATCATTTCCAACTTGTCCCTCACTGCTGTCAACCCCCCTCGAGCAACCTGGAAAGATAGAGGAGTCTCTGCCCCCAATAGGAAAATATGTGTAGCCAAGAACTGGAGTGACCCATATCTGGTGTTGAAAGAATGATCATCCCCCACCTTAGGTGGCGGTGGCATACTGTCTATTGACTTAGGGTTCTTTGAGCAACGTTTAAGTACCAGTTTCTCAGGAAGACTTTTCACCCGTTCTTCTTTCAACACACAGAGCATATGAGTGCAGGGAATTCCAACACTGTTAAATTTTTTACAGCTGCACTCCATATCCTTTGTTTCAAGGTTGTATTTTACCTCCACAACCTTCTGTTTGTTGAACATACTTAAACTGTAGGTGTGTATGTTTCCATCCTCAGATTGAGTGTTCTTTATGCACCCAATAACCTGCTCTAGTTCACTTCTGAATTTAAGAAATGCAGCTTTCGAGAACAACTTAACTGCACTTTCCTCAAGGGGTCTAAGCATGGTGCTCTTTAGCGGGGTTAAACCATAATTAGATTTAAAATCTAATTTGATCTCTGTTTCCCTCAAATCCCTACACCAACGATCATACTGAATGAAAAAGTCAAGCAAACAGTGTCTCTCCTCCAAATATCTTCCAACAAATGAATTTATACCTTCATTTCTTGATGTGGTTGTCAGCCCGGCAAAGTAGTGGGAGCGCAAGTATGTGTCCGCCCATTCTCCGCGTCTCCCAAATAAATTTGTAGTCACCCATTGGTTGTTCTGTAGACCACATTTTTCCACTAATTCCTTCCATTTCTCTTCAAATTCTTCTTCCTCATAATCAGCAGTTACAAATTTGCTCCATTGGGGTTCGAAGTCTGGGTTATTCTTCACCTTGCCCTTGATATTCTTTGAAAGATGCCACGCACAAAGCCGGTGTGTTGCATCTGGAAACACAGTAGCAATGGCATTCCTCATTGCTTTATCCCCATCTGTTACAACTGTATGCAAGTCCTTTCCACCCAACATTTCCTTCAATATCTCCAAAGCCCACTTGTAGCTCCCTTCAGTCTCATTAGCTAACAGTGCACTCCCAAATAAGCAACTCGTGAAATGATGGTTGATACCTGAAATAGCAAGTGCTTCTCAACTTGTTTACAGATTAGAAAATTGAATATACGAATCAAAATTAGCACTAAGGTGTGTACCTGTGAAAATAACAAGAGGCATATTGTAAATATTTTTTTTGTATGTCGTGTCAAATGCGAGCAACTCGCCAAAGCACGAGAGGTCAGCTATGCTCATACTGTCTGCCCAGAATAAACTGTGGAGCCTATTTTCCTCGTCAGTAGTGTACCGGAGGATGAAGTGCGTGTCCGTACTTTTCTTCGATTCTAGATAGGCCAGTGCGGCTGCCGCATCACTAGGACATAGCCTTTCATTGCGATCTCGAGTGCTGAAATTCATCCCATCTTTTACTGTGTACCCAACTTTGTCATGTCCTCCAGCATTATGCACAGCAAGCTTTATGATTTGAGAAGGTTTCATACCTGCATTCTTCTTAAATCTAAAGTCTGCCTTGTCAGCCTCTGTTAACCCTCGTTGTGATCTTAGGTGATGAGTACAATGCCGATTAATTGGCATATGATTGTGATCTTCTTTAAATATATCCACTATCCATTTTGAATCATTCTTGTTAAATGCCACACGCATTTTTGCTTGACAACCAAATCTGGTCTCCATGGGGGAGTCTCTCTTCTTCTCCCCTTTGTTGGGGGCTCTATGTCCCTCACAAGAACAAACGAAAGCTCCATTAGTAACCTCTCCCTTGCTGTTCCGAACTTTCTTTGAGCGCCTAACAGAGAATCCCCAAGCCCTTGCATAATCATTGTAGAAGTTGTAAGCTTCTTCAAAGTCATTAAATATCTGGCCGATTTTAGGAGGATCTAAAATCACATCTTCCATCCCAGTCGTTTCTCCATTCTGATCATCATCGTCATCTCCTGTTTCCTCTAAAATCTCAAGGTCATCTTCGATGGGACTGTTACGAGGATGTTCTTCTTCTTCCATCGATAACCTTCTTTGATTTAGGGTCTCGGCAGGGTGGGATAATGACTTTAGGTGGTTGTAGAGGGTTGGAGGCGCTGAACGTGTATGTACGTTCTCAGATTATGCCCAAATAGCTGCAGGAAACCTATTTTTACCCGTCTGTTGTTTTGACTATGTTAAGAATCATTATTTTAGTATTTTTGGTAGCGTAACCTTCCACTTCAATTAATTATCCAATGCTGCCATGTGTAAATTGATTCATTTATTTTTTTATTTATTTGTCTCTCTCCTTACCGATCTGCTTCCTCTCAAAACCGGAAAATCTTCATCCTTCTGTGTTCTGTACAGAGGAAAAAACGTGTAAATTGAATTCGATTAATAAACAAATAGATGATGATAAAAGAATTTTCTAAGTTTAATTAATGATAAAAGATTTTCCTGTATAGCTTAATAGGATTTTCTAAGTTGACTTAATAAGGTAGATAATTATAACACTTACCATAAAGAGAAAAACACTCTACATCCCCCTTTATTAAGACGTGTAAAACCCCTTTTTCAGGAATACCCAGTTCTGTTCTGTACCGTTTTGTGAAGCTGGAACAGAAGAGGACAAGGGAAAAGCAAGGGTAAGTAAATTATATACACAAGGAAGAAAGCCACCATCGTAATTTCTCTCTTTCTTCTAAATTCCTCTTTTGTTATGATTTCTTTTTTATCTCAGGGACAAGAACAAGATGAAGCATGTTGTGGACAGCGGGGTAATGACAAGATCAAAGGCGCGGTCGTCCGGTTTAATGGTATGTCAGTTTACATGTTTTCATATCTCCATCGTTTATGAGCTTATTTTTCGTTAAAAACTAAAGAACGACGATTGTTGTTGTACTATGAACGTAGGAGCTGGAGAAGGATGTATCTCCGGTAAAGAAAGCTAGAACTGAAGACGGTGCGATCGCTCCATCGACGCCGGGATCAAATATGATTGTTCTTGATGGTGAATCGAGGGGAGATGGCAATGCTTTAGTCTGGAAAAGTCGTACCAGATTATCAACCCTGCAATTCACCGATAAGGTATTTCTACCCTTCTCTCGTATTTTCTGCTTCGGTTCTCTTTTCCGGCACTTGTTTCTTTGTGTTTTGCTTCCCAATCGATAGTGGCGAAGTTATCTGTGTAAACTTTCTCTTATCTTTTATTTCCTTCACAGACTGATTGTAGTATCGCAAAGCTGCTGCATAATCGCCCTATAGTTCAGATGAATGAAATATACAAAATTAGTGTGTTTAGTAGTCAAACGTATATATTAGAACTTAAAAATTAACTACTGTGGTCAGATGGAACTAATAGAATGAAGTAGCCAGGTTCCTACAATTCTTAGCCATCACTGATACTTATGAAGGTGCCTAGACAAGAATGACTCAATTATATGGCTCTTGAACAAGCAGTCCAAGCATGGTTCAATAACAATAAGTAGATCAGGGTCTTCGATATTACTTTTTGAGCAACTTCTTATAATTATTATGAAATCATAATGGCAGAAGGGCTGTGTGAAGAGCAATCTTCTGCTACCAACAATTAATTAACTTTAACGCAACATGAGGAATGCACTTAACATATCAAAACCAGAGAACTACAAACCTTGCTATGGTACGAACGAGCTAAGTTATAGTATGAATGTGACTTTGTGGGCCCGTGATTGGTCACAGCTAGTGCGGTTTCTGTCAGTTGCTCAACAACATAATGCTGTCCGGTGAAGAAAAAGTGATTGGCTAAATAATTGAGTGCCATAGGGCAATAAGGGTAAATTTCGAAAGCTTGTCTCATCTTTTCCATCCCTTTCCTAGTACGAGAAGCTGTGGAGAT
Organism: Linum tenue; assembly: GCA_946122785.1. Classification (NCBI taxonomy): domain Eukaryota; kingdom Viridiplantae; phylum Streptophyta; class Magnoliopsida; order Malpighiales; family Linaceae; genus Linum; species Linum tenue. The sequence goes on along the minus strand of CAMGYJ010000008.1, from coordinate 46,131,703 downwards.
GAAAAATGACAAATTAGCAAGCCTTAAAGTAACAACTTCATGTGGAAAAAAAATAAGCAGACCAACCTTCATTTGTTTGTAAGTCTAGAACTGCCAGTGCAACTAGAGCCTCAACATTTTCCGGATCTAACTGCATATAAGAACATACAAATGAAGGCATCACTTATAACCAACTTGTATGATGCCCGCCAGGCGAGTGCAAATGCAATGCTTGTACTTACCTGTAAAACACGATCAAATGCCTTCCGGGCTCTTTCGAAGTGGCCCATCTTGTACTGACACTGACCAATACCAAGCCTGACAGGTCCAGGACAATCAGGAAATATTTGTAATACTCTCTGAACAGAAGCCAAAATAGCTAGCGTCATGGCCACTCTTAGTCCATACAAATAGATAAAAACAAGCAGCAATGAAATGAGGATAACAAACCCTAAGCTTAGCCTTGGAAGAATTGGGCCGAGACCCAAAGTTATTTTATATTTTTTTACGGGTCTGTTGGTTGAATTTGATTCACCATGTTTTGTGATATAGTTGCTTGAGAGAGATTCAGGGCCTCGTATTAGTGTGTTTCTTCACTACTGAAGTGATTTAAATGGCAGTATGTATCAGTAGCCAACCTTGAACAAGTTGCGCTCTTTATGTGAAGATTACGAATGACGATTACATTAAAATTAGGGCGATAATTAGCAATCCCCTCTAATCCACCCCACTAATATTTTTCTGCCTTAAAACGGAATCAGTGGTTATATTTTTATCGAACCCGCTAATATTCTTTCATCTTTCATTGCAGGCAGAAACTAAGTTTAGGCTGCCTCACGCTGTCAACTACAGTGAGGAGGAAATCAGACTTGCTCACTACATCTTTGCAGCTGACCTTCCGCTAAAAGAGGTCCTAGTCGATACCATGATGAAATCCTATACGCGAAAGGCGCTATGGTCCCTCTGCCCTAACTCCAATGTTGATGCTGATGTAAGTTTTAATCCTGGCCTACTGTTACTAATCAGGATGTTGAACTGGCATAATACCAATCTCCTAAAATTTGTATACCCTGGTTGGTTGGTGTGTTAGGTAATTACAGCAATGACTTGCCACTTGACCCTGGACGAAATTACGAGAGATGCTGGCCGTGGGAGAAGAGTATGTTTTCTGCCTTCTGAACTGCAGGTACATATTGATTTACCTTGTACATGTATTTTAGGTGAAATATACTGTTAGTCCTATGGTATATAATAAACGTGTAATTCTGCTAATTTAATCAAATCATGATTAGGAAATGGTACTTAACTATGGCATGACACCGAAAAAGGCTTTAGAGTGTTACGGTACAAAGTTTCTCACAACAGCTCACACCTGCAGAAAGGTTTTCTTCTCCAATCAAGCTATTTAACTTTTTCATATATGAAATGTCAAATATGGTTTACTGATGTTAGTATTTCTTGTCATAATGTAGTTGTGTCTGCCAATGAAGGATATCATGCATGGTGATGACATTCATTGGTATTTAGTAGTCATCTTGATGGATGACAAGCAAGTTCATATCTTGGATTCATATCCTTCTAATGAGCGCCAAACACCTCGCAAAGATGCAGTACAAACTATGGTATGGTCAGAATTTGTGTGTGGAATATGATTATATTTGTGAACTGGATTTTTGTTCTCTTCTATTTGTAATAAAGTTACTCCTTATGTAGATTGGATTTCTCGATGCCTTGTTCGAGGATCTTTATTTACAAGTGGAACAAATGTGCGATCCCCCAGTGATGAAGGAGTTCTCTTTGACAATTCCTAAAGTTCCGGAACAACGTCACGAGTAAGAATCATTCCTCATGCATAAATTCGAAAACATACTCACTACTGATCATATGCTTCATCTAAATTTATGTAGGTCTGACAGTGGCGTTTGGGTGTGCGTATGGATGATGGGTGCAACTTGGGATGAAGATTATTTTATATGGGTAAGCAACAATTCACTTGCTTGAACTTGTAGTTAAACAACCTAGTGAATTTGCTATTGAGATCCATTGTCTTGTGAAATATTTTCAGCCATGTGGAGATATGAGGAGAATGCAACTAGCTTTGTATCTAGTTAAACAACCTGCAAATTATATAAGGCATGTGGTCATCAAGGAAGCAAATAGGAATGCACAGAGGTTTGAACTCGAGACTCGTACGTACAAGGAAGAAAACCGAAAGAGGCTGAACAAGAACTAGAGCTATATGGAGATTGTGCTTCCATGATTTCGTAATTTAAGCTTGCTTTTTTTATTCAAGGACTTGTTCGTTATATGTTTCACTACATTTCATCAGATTAACGGTTGCATTTCTGTTGGGTATTTTGGGTGAACAAATTTCAGTTTACATTATCATGAGATTCGGTTCTTTTCGTTCAATGTTGAACTTGGTTGTTTGTTGAACTAGCTACTGCACGTTATTGTTTCCCAAGCAGACCAGTTCTAAGGAATGTTTTATTTTGAACACTAACTGTTCTATGGATTGGTTGTGGATTTCTTTCCAATGTAGCGGTTGTGCAGTCCACGGTCTCGCCTTCTTGCTCAGATATAGTGCCTGGGCCAGACTGCTGAATACACTGAAACTGAAATAATAATCCCAGTCCATCAAATTCACAAACAAACCATGTGGCGACTAACGATTATCAATCCACTCAAAAAGGTTTGAAAGAGAAAGGATATGAACCTGTTCCACGTTAACAGCTTAAAGATTGATGCATTACTTAAGTTTGTGATAATATGTTCAGAATCCTCTACTTAAACCGTATTACCCCCCAATTTCACTAGTTTTCATTATGAATTTGCCTCTTCCCCAACACCCTCCACGAGAACCCCAAAGGAAAAGAGGAAGAAAATAAATCTCCACCTTAATTGCAATTATACAGGTACGAAATAATCAACACCACTCCAAGCTTGGAAATTTTCTTATTACAACTAAGTGACAAAACAAATTGAGCGAGAGAGTGCTGCTCAATGGAATTATCACAAGCTCAAGGATTTACAGATTCAATGTTATAAATCCATACCAGACCATGTATGGACACCAGTCACATCCAAGCTCCCTAGGCCTCAGTCTTCCAGTCACATCCAAGCTCGATCAAATCTTTTCACCAGCCCTTCCACTTTTGCAGAACTCGTCAAAATTAGACAACAAGTTCAACTGATTCTCATAAGCATCAACTCAGATAGCCTTTCGGCGGCGGCCTGCAAGATGACAGTCACTCAGTGATTGCCAATTTAACTTTCCCATGAGCATTTTTTGATTACCCTTCCTCATGTCTGACCTCCGCACCGCCATCTCCATCGATTTCGTCTGCAGGTGTTTCCAGTATAGAGTTTTTCGTCGAACAGCCCTTACCCCCATCTCTCGAGTATGCGATTTTCACTATGCAATAGATAGCGATGGCGCCCGAAAAAATCCAGAGCTCGGCTATTGAAGTCGATCAGCCCTCATGTCTGACCTCCGCACCGCCATCTCCATCGATTTCGTCTGCAGGTGTTTCCAGTATAGAGTTTTTCGTCGATCAGCCCTTACCCCCATCTCTCGAGTATGCGATTTTCACTATGCAATAGATAGCGATGGCGCCCGAAAAAATCCAGAGCTCGGCTATTGAAGTCAATTTGGTAGGAGAATTGATTCGATGGTGAAAAGAGGATAGGGTTCGTCCGTGAGAAAGAACCTGGAGCTCGGCTATTGAAGTCAATTTGGTAGGAGAATTGATTCGATGGTGAAAAGAGGATAGGGTTCGTCCGTGAGAATGAAGGGGATATGGGAAAGGGGTTTTTTGGAGTTGTACGACATGGTGGTTCTGACTTATGTGTTTACATCTATCAACTAATGAATAGTTTGAATGTAACTTGATGGAAACACAATCACACAAAAATTGGGTGATCGGTTAATTAGATAGAAGAATATTAGGCATGATAATATGGAAAGATATGAAAATTTTGTATAGGGACTAAAGAGCACGTATTAAAAAGTAATAGAACCAATCAATTATTATAGAATCGTAATTAATAAATAATTTAATTAGAATTAATAACAGACGTTAGATTAAATCAACGGTGTAGAGAACCTGGAGCATGCTATGCGTCTGGAGCGTACGAGTCTGAACCATATATATATATATATATATATATATATATATATATATATATATATATGTATGTATCTAATGATTTCGCTTTCTTGTTAATGAGAGTTTTCTAGAATGAGTGGTGTAGAGAGATATATGTATATAATCTCTTGCATGTGCTATTGAGTACAGTAATAGGTGGGAACTAAGTAAACGTGGGTTGTTAGGATGTAATCCTGTGCACAATTATGTTTTTAAGATGACTAATGGCTAAGCTAAAGTTATAGGAATTTAAGCTGGGATGATGTGTCATGGATTAAAGGTATTATGAGTATAAATATATTAGTCGGGTGAAAGCTAATTATGTGAGGTGTGAGTCAAGACAAGAAAAATGGTTTATGGTTTTATTATTTGTGCTTGAATTCTTGCTATTTGATTATGTTAAAAATAGTAAATAGAAGTGGTACTAAATCATCCATATATGATTCATTAAAGGAAAGGAGAGGCAAAAGGGTATAGCAAAGTAATCGAGTTCTAACCTAGTAACTTAATTAATACGAGCATGTTATTTGGGTCATGAAGCAGCCCAAATCCAATGTAGCGAAATTAATTATAGTAAAGTGCAGTTGTGTGTTCAAGTATGTGTTAATGATTATATGATATGATGATGATGTGGTGTGATTTCTACGTTAATGCATGGATATAGAAGTGACAGGGGGAACCTCAATGGATAGAGTGATAAGAATGCTGATGAGATGAGTATAAAGAGGGCATTAAAGGCCTCCGTGATGACGATAATGATGACGATGAATTCGATGATGTTGTTATTAATAACGGTGATGCATGTGATGTGGATTATGGTTACGCATTTGATATGATGTAATATGAATGTGTGTTTCTTTGTATGTGTGTGTTAAACGGTTAGTCATGCACCCGGAGAATATGATGACGTGATAAGTCCTTGGTAAGGACTTTGTGTATATATATTCTGTTATGTGTTGATTGCCTGGGCTATGGGAGGAAGTTACTGACTATTTAGGTTGGCGGAGGTGAGGAAGCCTAAGCATCTACGAGGAAGTGGAGGAGGAGGAGGCGGAGGCGGGAAAGAAGATGATGGTGTATGACTAAGACGGAATGGGTGATGGATGCTTGTTGTGAATCATTTTTATGTGTGTGCATGTTGTGATTGACAATGTTCAAATGGGTATGGTGTTACTCTCGTATTGGTATTGGTCCTATATGTGCCTATGTATGAGTGGCGAATTTTTATAAAGGTACTGGTATAATGAGAACAAGGAGGTGTATGACACTAACCGTAATTGCTCAATACCTTGTTTATGTTAATTATGATACTAGATTAGTTCATTGAGTGACGTCTCACCCTGTCAATATCTTTCCCTTATCAATAGCTAAATGCGCCAAGTGACGAAGCATGCCTGAGTTTGATGGTGGCGAGGTGGGCGGGAGACTGAACTCTCCACATTGTTTTACATGAGACATTTGAAGATGGGTTTCCCCAAAGATTTTGTTTTGAATCAAGAGCTTAACGATCATAGTAAATAGCTAATGATGTGCATACATTTTTAATGGTTTTAAATGGAGAAAAGCAGGTGGGTGTTACAACTGTGCCCCTAATTATAACACACACAAAAACAAATAAATCAGACACAACATGTTGACACGCTAATAACCATTCATCCACTTGAACTCTTCACTCAATCACAAAAAAAGAAAATAAGGAAAAGAAAACAAATCGACGTTGGGTTGCCCTCCCAACAAGCGCTAAGTAAACGTCACTAACTTGACGTTGCGGATCTATCATACATGAGAGTACGAAGCCACCGAGAGTGGATCCGCCTCAGTCTCGGGGTGAGATTTTTCGCCTCCCAACTTAAGCTCCAAAGGATGGCCCTCTTGGCCAACTACCTTGGCTTTACCCTTGTCTTTCTTTTGGGTATAAACGCGATTCATCCTTTCTCTCCATGCTCCCTTTTTCCTTTCTTCGGGTTTGATACCCTCCTCTTTTTCCTGCTTCACATCACCACAAGGAACACAAGTAATAGTGGGTTTCTCCTAGAGGCTCGCCTCCACTTCCAATCAACCATTCGAGTCCATTTTCTTTACATCATCATTCTTAGTCTTAGGATCAATTAAGAGAGTAAGTTGCTCCTCTCCATCTCTCAAAATTAGTGTTCCCTCGGTAACATCGATTAAGGCCTTAGCGGTGGCAAGGAAGGGGCATCCTAGAATGAGTGTCATATTTGCATCTTCACTTATACCAAGGATAACAAAATCCGCCGAATAGTAAAATTTGCCAATTCTTACTAGGACATCCTCCACAATACCTCTAGGACTAATGACAGAGCGATCGACCAATGTGATACTAAGCCTAATAGTCTTTAGCTCACTTAGATGCAACTTCCTAAAAAGCTTGTAAGGCATCACATTAATGCTTGCACCTAAGTCCGCCAATGAATTTTCTATATGATGTGTTCCGATGCAAAGTGGTATAGTGAAACTACTTGGATCTTGTTGTTCCTTGGGAAACTTGTTGAGAATATAGGCGGAGGAAGCAATGAACATTTCTTATAAATAGATGATATGTTCTTCAACCCTTGCTCTCTCACCTGTTCCATTCTTATACATAGAGGATATATCATGACTTAATCCAAAGCAGGCAAAATTTGAGGCCTTCTCCAGAAGAATTAGTAAATGTTGAAATCTTATGTGTTGGATATTAAAAATCATCAATTATGGAGTCAATAAAAACTTGATTAAAAAGATAAATTCAAAAAAAGATTCATTGTGCTGTCCGCGTAGAAAATATAATATTGTATCAAATTAACCATGAATCATATTATATCACATATGTATGCAAAAAATAATAATAGACCTTTGCATTATTTGGAATAATAACATTATATATTCTTGATTTTTAGTGAATTCTCCCTAATATTTTTTAATGGAAATAACATGAATATTTATCCCTTATTCCAAAATGAATAAATCATCATGATAGTATGCATTATATTAGAAATATAAAGTTAAGATAAATAATCAAAATTACTAGCAAGAAGTGTATTGAGAAATCAAAACATTTATATTCTTTTATTTTTTAGCAGATTACTAAGACGAAAAATATTTAAATTTCTCAATATTAATACTATACAACAAGTAAAATTGTTAAATTTGCACTTTTATCTGGCCAACGGGCCGGACCCTAGTCTAGTTGACTGTCATATAGGATAGCTTTACGAGAATGAATATCGACTATCAGGTGATGACAAAGTATAAAAGTAATAAATAAGAAAATTGTTTTCCGTGCTAATGCTAAACATGAAACATAGTGATAAACTAGCTTATTACCCGGCCCGTTGGCCGGATTACTGTATGTTACCCACTTGTGGAATGGGAGAGAAAGCAAGTGAGAGTGAAGGGATTGGGATTCCACTTGATTAGGACCGACCCACTAATCCGATTCTTCCCGCCCCAACATAAAGGGTCAGAAAGAGTCAATAAGAAAATACGAACGGAGAGGATTAGTCATATATCTTGACTCTTCAAAAGTGGGTCAAACAGGATCAAGGTTGGGTGAAGGCAATTTTTAGCGCTAAACAGAGTTCTGGGTTGAATAACTTTACTTAGGCCTAGAAATTGGTGCTGATGGACTGCAGTTTTTATTATACCATCATCAATCATCATTGAATTAGTCCTGGGCATCCCTCCCCGTTGTCAGTCTGAATTCTAATGATGGCTTCATTCCTTGCACCAGCCATATCAGCGAGTTGTCATCTCGAGCATGATTTGCCTATGTACAAATGATACAATTAGAGTATGAAACTGAATTCAAAGAAAATGAAAAGAGAATTCTATCACATGCCAATAAATACACACATAATAGTTGAAGCTAAGTGAAAGTCATTACTCGCACATCAATTCTCAAAAATTACAGACTAAACAATGGCTAGAATGGCCCTGAAACTACCAAGAATCATGGACAAAACAACTTGTCAAATTAAATAATCCTTATACTGAAACTACCTTCTAACTTGAAATAAGACTTGATCACAGTTCATAGCACTCTTATCACTATGAATTGGTTGCAGCTCGTCCTTATCACTGCCTCCCAAGCTCAATTCAAACAGAATAGAGACCATTATGTAAGATAACCATATCCTTACTGATCATAATTCCTTTCTTCACTCCATTTTTTTCGGAGAAAAGAGTTATCCCCCTCTCCTGCATTTCCCTTTCCCCCTCTCTTCTCCCTCTTCTTCACAAACCGATCCCTAAACCAGCAACAACAACACAAAAATAGCCTTCTCCTCTGCCATCTCCATCTACTGAACGCGTTGGTGGCAAGACAGGACTGCAGAAGCAAAATTTTCTAAGATCAAACTAAATTTTTTGAAGGAGACTCAACCACGTAAAAAGAGTAAAGCAACAATGCTAATAGTTCAGATGGTTGGTTTTGATGTTATACGTTGCTTTTGTTATGGTCTCCAGCATATCAACTGCAACAGAGATGTTTCCTCCAATCATCTTTAGTGCACGATTTAGAAGTAAGTCCTCTTGTTTGTGTCAAACGGAAACATTCATGGGTTCTTAACTCCCCTGTTAGTGTAAATGCAGCAGCAGCAGCAAAGAAGTTTGACAACACCGCAAGCACCCAGGCAAAATGATACAATGCAGTGGTGATATGTGTCTCGAAGGTTTTGAGTTACTAAAGTTCATGTTAAAAATAAACATGAATTAAAATGGATTATTCTATTAAGCAAACATCCCCTATTATCATACAAAGATCAGATATCCAATTCACAAACAATTAAGCCATAAAAAATCATCACACATCCACCACCTTTGATTGCCTAAATTTGGTTTTTCGCAAAGTTATCGACTCTTAAGGGTAACGTTCATGGGTAGTCTGTTTCATAACTCTAGAGAGCCCAGTAAGCAGCCACCAGCCAGACACAGTGCGGTAGGCGAATATGATTCTCAATTCACAATTTCTCACCACAGGAAGTAAGAACAGACCATAATAAGCGTAGCGTTCATGGGTGGTCTGTTTCATAGCACTACTACACAATTTGTTAAAAAAAAGGTATTTAGCATCACGGTGGAACAACTTTTACAGGCCAACAACAACAACATGCTGCAACCACCAGAACTGGTATCACAACTCATAGGGAAAATCAAAATATTTACTCTCAAATTAAGTAGTCACAACATCGAGCAATCGTCAAGCACATACACCATCACAAAAGTCACGGAACCTGATTCACAAAGCATTCAAACATTTGAGGACATTTCTGCAAAGGTACAACTTATATGTCTTTTTTCCAAGCCATTTCCATCAACATGCTAATAAATTTGCAATGCATAAAACAAACGGGCCAAAAATTGAAATTCAGCCTGTTTGACCGACCCATGCCAAATTCTAATTATTCTTTACTTTTAAACTTTCTATTTGAAAAAAAAAATAGTGAAAGAAAAGAGATGACTACAATTCGCCATTTGCACATCACTTATTCGAGAATAAAACCAGAAATTCAAAAGTAACTGAAAATGTTTAGGATCGTTTTAATGTTTAAAATAACCAAATAGATCTTTATGTTTAGTTTTTTACTAACAAATACCAAACGATTTCCTATAAAATACACTATAATTTGATCATTATGATGTCAAATGATTATAAAATATATATTTGAGGTTGAACCACTGAATAACTTTAAAATACATTATATTTTAGCCACTAAGATATAAAATAATAGCATAATATATATTATGCCAGAGAAAATAGCTTGTTTTGGAATGACAAACCAATGATGTTCATTTGTTTTACTTGATGGTCAAATCCCATGTAGGTCAGGCCCATTCAACTCCTTTATTTTATGGTTAGCGATTAGCCCATTAGATACCATGCATTAATTTATTGTTAAATTTTGTATTTTTAACAATAAAAAGGAGTATTATTTTTTCCTTTTCATATATATTTTATCACCACGGAGAAATGAAAGGGTATAAAGAAAAAAATTGGCACTCTTGGACCCGTTTAAATCCGCATGTGTACAGTAAGTTGGCCCGTTCCACAGAGGAAAGAGAAAAAAAATTGACACTCCTTATTCTACCCTTCCTACAAACGCTTCTGGAGTAGGGAATTTGAAATGGGGGAAGAGTTTTTTCCACCCTGCTATTATATGTTTTTAATTTAAAAGGATACAACAAATGTATTTAGTGTGATTGGTTATGATCCTTGCCTTTCTTTAAAATGATCATGGTTTGAATCTCAGTACCTATGTTTTTAATGAATAAAAAAAAGGAATTGTGAAGACCAAAATGTCCTTCCTACTTTCACTCTCGTTGCAGGAAATTTGAAATGGGGCTCCCGTTTTTCCCTTCTACGTATTATATTATTAGTATTATATTATTATGTGTAGATGGAATCACACCAAACATGCAATTCACCGGAATAATGAAAAGGACTAAAACAGATGGCCACGGCCCTCGTTTGAGTTAGGCCCAATAATGGCGGCCTCTATAACGGAGAAAAAGGCCCAAGTCGCAAAAGCTCTATCTCGTGCAGCTGTAGGGTTTATGCTGTGGCTTTCACTCGTCAGTCCACCGCGAACACGAGGCGAGGGTTAGTTCTCTCTACGATCTGCGCTTTTCCATTGACGTCCCAATTTAAACCTCACAAAGTTTCCGACTTTAAGTAAGTGATCCGACGGACTCTAAAGCAATGGGAAATTTTCGATTAGCTTCACGGAAGTTGTGGCGGATCCGGAGAACCCTCGATCAAAGCCCTGCTTTCTCTTTGCAATATAATCTCCGCGTCGCAACAGTTGCTCGCCATTTCGGGTCAGCAGCAGAGCAATCAGCACCGGCGGCGCCGTCGGAAAGGGTATCGGGCATCGTGGACGAACTCTCGGGTTTAACTCTTCTGGAAATCTCGGACCTAACGGAGGTTTTGCGGAACAAGTTGGATATGAAAGAGATGCCGTTGATGGCCATGATGATGCCAGGGATGGGGTTCAGTGGCATGCCGGGAGCTGGAAGGGGAGCCGGCGGTGCTGCGGCTGCAGGAAAAGGGGAGGAGAAAGCGGAGAAGACGGTGTTTGATGTGAAGTTAGATGGCTACGAGGCGGCGGCCAAGATCAAGGTGATTAAGGAAGTGAGAGGGTTTACTAATCTGGGTCTGAAGGAAGCCAAGGACTTGGTGGAGAAATCTCCTACGTTGTTGAAGAAAGGGGTGACGAAAGAGGAAGCTGAGAAGATCATTGCCAAAATGAAGGAAGTTGGGGCTAAAGTTAGCATGGAGTGAGCAATGTGAGTTCTCTTCGTCTTTCCAGAACTTGATTACTTTGAACAAGATTCGCAGCGGAACTTGTACTTGAACACTTGCATGCATATCCGTTGTTAGTTCTTTTGATGAATGCCTGTCTGTCTATTATGCCTATTTAGCCCTCGCAGGCAGCTGTAGCTGTGTTCATGAGGGGGAATCTTATCTTATACATAGTCATAGATGAATGAATGCCTTTGCAAAACGTAAAGAAATAGTCTGGACCTGGACCAATGTGGTTGATTCCTACTCTTCTGTGTTTCGGATTTGAAGTCATATGTTGCTCAATCCTTTAGAAGTTGCTTTCTCTAAAATTGCAATAATTTGTTAAAGCAAACATGCAAGGTAGTGATAAGAATGAATTGCGAGCATAAAGAATGAGACTAGATATTAGAAAGACTAGTGAATTTTGCAACTGATGCTAGATTCTGTCATGGTATCGATGTATTTGTGTTTTCCCTTTTTCCATGTTTTGAGTTGCATATGAATGCCAGTCTGGTTGTTTAGTAATTGGCACGCTTGAGAAGAAGATAGGAGGGAAGGGCGGGATTTGTTTTGTTTTGTTTTGGTGAGCTTTGAGGAAGGTTGGTAAGCTATGGTGTGTGTACATTGTTTGGCTTGGTCAAGAATCCATGTAGTAGTATGTTTGTTGAGAAAGATTATTGTGTTGGGGGAAATGACAACCTCTTTACATTTTGTTTAAGCTTCTCATTTCTGAATGTAGGAACTGCTGTAGTAAGAACAACGACAACCCACTAATGCATTTTTTCATGTTCAGACATCCATTGAGGGCACAAGTTCAGCTAAAAAAACAGGGTACAGCAGTTGAATTGCAGGTCATGTGGGAAGAGACCGATGCATTGAGCTGTACTTTCTGGCTGGGACAATATCTGAAGTTTAGAATTTCCTCGATAATACCAGAAGAAACTTCTTCTATGACAAGGAACTTGCTCATATGCTCTTTGAGTTGGAAGAAGCAAGTCTTGGACAGACTACCTGTTTTCTGTTAACTTGTTTTGAAACTCGGGCGATGGATACCGAGTGATGCCCGCTGTTGCAGAATTTGGGTTTGGGTCAAGTAAAGCAAATTCGATTGTAACTCTCTCTGCAGTTTTGCGGTATCGAAATTGCACTCTCCTCTTTTGGATCGCTCTCTCACATGTACATGCTTTTGATTCTCCATCAATCCGAATGGTTTATTCATATAAGCCCACATACCGAAGACAAAAAATTCTGATCGATTGCCGCATACCTGACTAATTCTAATTCAGTGTCACTACTAAGTCTTTTGGTGTTTATTTATTCCGTGAAGTCTGATTCACTTTGAACTATGAGTGATTGATGAGGTAACAGAGATCTCCAATCTGTCATTGCCACAAATTGTCAACCATCTCGATGCCCATAGGCCATAACTGAGGTCCGAGAGTCGATGCTAAAGCTTGATTTTCAAGGAAAAAACTGTGTTTGTTAATAAAAAAACAATACTGTCAAAATTGAAAATTGCGTTTTAAAACTTAAATGTTTACACTTTTATATTTCTATGTTTTTTTTTTACAAAAGATAATCTTCATTGATTGAAACAAAAGATAGCTACATCCTGGAAAGCCGCCAGACCTGAAAATCAAAGAAACGACTCGCAGTCGGGTACAAAGAGAGGGCCTTACGAGCCACCAAGTGGGCTACCCTATTGCAACGCCGACCTACAAATCTAACACTAAACCCTGAGCGAACCGCCAAGTGATGAATAATTTCAGCAAGAATAGCACCAATCCGACTATCACTAGCATCCGCATGGTTGATTTTGTCAATAATGACCTTAGCATCCCCTCAAAACACACCTCCATGATACCCCGATTCAGGCACCACATGATAGCTTGCCGGAGCACCAGCACCTCTACTACCATGGGATCATCGATGCCCGGGAACTGAACCCCACCAGCCATTAGGACCCCTCTAGCCGGGGTCATAATAACAATCCCCCCAGCTGAGTGGGACCCCCTCCTCGTAGCCCCATCCCACATGCAAACCAGCCTATCAGCCTCCACCAGAACCGGTTGAGATGGGGGAAGGACAGAGGAGCGAGAGTTCCGATCCACAGGCAGCCCAACCCATTCCTCATAGTGCTGGTTATACTGACGCATCAGAGCAGGGATCCCAAACTGCTTGCCTTCGAAGACAACCCAGTTACGAGAACGCCATATTCGCCAAAGGACAACAACAACCGCCATGAGAATGGATGGCTGATTAATCAGAGACATTAACCGCTTGAGAAACAGGGGAAATGTGTGCTGAGGCAACCCTTTTCCCAAGGAAGCCAGCCCCGAATAGTCCCAGAGCGCCCGAGCCACCGGGCAATAGAGGAATAAATGTTCCAAGGTTTCTGACTCGGCCCAGCAAACCGGACACCTAGGTAAAACCGGAATATCTTTGGCAACGAGGGCTTCCGTCGTAGGAAGAATGCGATTCAGGATTTGCCAAACAAACACCTTCAATTTAGGAGGCAGATTAGCCTCCCACAGCCTGATCCAACTAGCCTTATCCATCCAGCTAACCTCTGACCTCCACCGGCCCTTCCTTCTATCAAGGGTGACAACTAAATGATAGGTCGACTTCACAGTGAATATGCCTTCCGGAGTATTATGCCAAATCAGCTTATCCTCCACCGGCAATCGCGGAAGGGGGATGGCTTTAATGGCCTCACAAGTAGGAGGATCGAACCACTGACTCAACTTCCGGTCACACCAGCGCCCCCCTTCCGGGCTGATTACCTCTGCCACCACCGAACCCCCCTCAACAGGCAGGACTTGGGGGTTATACCTAGGAGGATCAGGCTGTAATTGAGGAATCCAGCTAGAGTGGAGCAGGGGAGCAGACTGCCCATTTCCAATTTGCCAACGTAGCCCTGCCTCTAATAACTGATGGCCATACAGAATGCTCTGCCACCCCCACGAGGGACGAGATCGTGTCGTGGCCGAAAGGAAGGACCCATTCGGAAAGTACTTCCCTTTATAGACTTGAGCTAGGAGGGATTGGGGCTCCTGAAAGAGGCGCCAACCAATTTTAGCCAAAAGAGCTTGGTTAAAATGTTCAAAACGGCGAAACCCCATTCCTCCATCATACTTACTCCGACACATATTCCTACATGACATCCACCGAATTCTCGACTGGTCCTCCTTAACTCCCCACCAGAACCGTGCCACATGTTTATCCAGCAATCGGCACAATGAGAGAGGTAGTGTGAAACAGGACATCACATACAACGGTAGTGTCAAGGCAATGGACTTGATTAGGGTTTCCTTAGCCGCCCAGGATAGCGTTCTTCGTTTCCATCCTTGGAGGCGATCAAGCAACTTCTCCTCCAAGTACCGGAAGGTCTCCATCTTAGACCGAGCAATCAGCATAGGAAATCCCAGGTACTTATCATGAACCCCTACCGCCCTTACTCCCAAAACCGCAGCCAGGAATTCTTGGTCTGGCAAAACAATATTTCTACTAAAGCACACTGTCGATTTCTCCAAGTTCACTCTCTGGCCACTGAGCTCCTCATACTCATTCAAGAACTCGATTAAATTCTCGCAATCCTAGAGAGACCCACGCAGGAACAAATACGAATCATCTGCAAAGAACAGATGCGAGATCCGCGGGGCCCGGGGAGCAACCTTGATTCCTCCAAGCTTATCATCAGAAATAGCCTTCCGAAGAAGCGCAGCAAACCCCTCCGTACAAAGCACAACCAAAAGCGGGGATAGAGGATCCCCCTGGCGGAGGCCTCTGGAGGGGGTGAAGTAGCCCGAAGGGGTGCCATTCATTAAAACGGAGAAAGACGAGAACCGAAGGCATTTTTGTATCCATCCCCGCCAGGTAGAGTTAAACCCCATTTTTTCCAAGACAGCTAGGAGAAAGGGCCATTCAACTCTATCATAGGCCTTTTCCATGTCAACCTTCAGAGCCATGAACCCTTTCTTTCCACGGGTCTTAATTTTCAAATAGTGCATTAACTCATGCCCAAGCAGGATATTCTCGATGATTTGTCTGTCCCGTATAAAAGCATTTTGACCCTCTGAGACAATCTGCGGTAAAAAAACCCGCAAGTCTCTCAGCCATGATCTTAGTAATAGTCTTATACACGAACTGGCACAGGCTGATTGGCCGCAATTGTCGCATGTTCTCCACAGAGTCGACTTTGGGAATCAGAGTGAGCCAAGTATGGTTAAAAATACGGAGCATCCTGCTAGTCTCAAAGAAAGAACAGTCTGCCTCCACCACCGAGGCTCCCACAATACCCCAGAAAGATTTGAAGAATTTCCCCGTGAATCCGTCAGACCCAGGAGCCTGCTTCGATCCCATGGCAAAAACTGTTTTGCGAACTTCATCAGGGAGAACAGGAGCCGTTAGGCTGGCATTCATTTCTGGGGTAACAGTGTGATCGAAAGGCAAGCCTGCCACACGCTCAGACGTATTAAAGATTTGATTCTCCGATGTAAAGAGATGCTGATAGAAATCGGTCACAATACCAGATTTTCCAGGCTCATCCGTGATCCAATCGCCCTCCTCATTACGAAGCCCGGCCACAAAATTCTTCTTACGGCGCGTCCGAGTCACTGTATGAAAATAAGAGGTATTCTTGTCTCCTTTCTTTAACCAGTGAACCCTAGACTTTTGCTGCCAATAAAGCTCCTTCGCTTCCCATTGCCGATTTAACTCACTTTCCAGAATCCGGATTGTATCCCAGTAAATAGGATGGGAACTTGATAGTTTCAATTTCATTATGGAGAGTTTTTATATTGCGGAGGGAATTAGTGGTGCCCGCCCTACTCCAATCATACAATAAATGACGGAGCTTCTTAAGGCGTTCCCATAGACGAAACATTGGCGTCCCTTGGATATCCTCCTGCCAGACATAATGTACCATAGCCCTAACTTCGGAATTATCCGCCCAATGGGTATCAAATCGGAAGAGAGGGCGACAATTACAGGCATAGGGCTTATCAGAAAGGAGGAGCGCCCGATGATCAGACCCTTGATCTGTAAAATGTTTAACCAAAGTATCAGAATAATGATCAATCCAGGCTTGCGAACACAGCGCTCTATCTAGACGTTCACGAATGCAAGCTGCACCCATCCTCTTATTCGTCCACGTAAATTGATCGCCCTGAAAACCAGGGTCATGAAGACCCAGATTAAGAATAAAGTCACGCAAACTAGCAAACTGAGCAGCATTCCAGGGATTTCCTCCCTCTTTCTCACTTTCATGAAGAATAGTGTTAAGATCTCCAATGACAACATAAGGGCTCTAGATGGCCGCACAAACATCACTAAGATGGGCCAATTGGGAAGCCCTGGTG
Source organism: Linum tenue (assembly GCA_946122785.1). NCBI lineage: Eukaryota > Viridiplantae > Streptophyta > Magnoliopsida > Malpighiales > Linaceae > Linum > Linum tenue. The sequence continues at coordinate 46,114,934 of CAMGYJ010000008.1, read as the reverse complement.
GCAGCATTACAACTAATGTAAACACACACCACAACATAAAAAAATCACCTTCATTAACTTGAACACAAATACAAAAGTTGGAATGATAAAACACCGAAGCATCAACCTCGGGGGACCAAGCAACTAATAAACCTCCGGAAGCGTCAATCGCATCCACAAAGAAACAATTGGAAAGATCAAAACATAAACCCCGCATACGGCGAGAGACAACACGCCGACTCGATCGCGTTTCTGAGAAAAACACGAGATCCGGTTTATTCGAACGAACTAATCCTACAGTAGTTTGGAATGTGAGGGATGGCCCAATTCCTCTCACATTCCAGGCCAGTAGCCTCATTTATCTAGGTGGGGCCACTCGAGGCTGGCTTCCTCCACCTTCTCAAATCCATCATTATCCTCCACAAATTGTTTTTTCGGGGATGGGAACCCCACAAAATCACCCTCAAGAACCTCCAGCAGCCGCTTTAGACCCCCGACAGAGGGATCCAAAAAATTGGACCCATAGGTGTTAATCCCCGGCAGACCTTCCTCCCCTTCCTTCATTTTATTCGTTTCCAGAGAACGAGGCTTCCAGACCCATTTCCTAGGAGACTCATCATCCATCACCAGGCAGGCTTCCAACGCCTTAACCACTTGTCGAACACGGCCGGCCTGACTTCGCTTAATTTGGTCAGTCATCGCCTCACGCCGTTTCAGTTCAAAGGAGTAAGCATCGTCCCCGGAGATAGTATCCTCCGAGTCAATGGCCATGGATCGCTCCGCCGCCTGCACTTTGGCCGGCTGGGCCATCCCCGGTGAGGCAACAACCCTCGGTTCCTTTATCAAAACCTCCGCTGTCTCCTTATAATCAGCAGTTGCAGGAGCAGCACAAGGGGCATTGTTTTTAGCCAATTTGCGGCCCTTCCAACTCTTTAAACTTGTTTCCGGATGCGCCTTCCTCTGAGCCAAAGCCGAGGGATCAAGTGTCAATTTCTTCAAGGTCAAACACTTCGCATTCACCCGGGTGGAGGCATGCTCCCCATCCGGATATGTCGTTTGCATGGGCTGGATATCCGCAGGCACTTATCCTCCTCGCACGCAGCCAGCGGGACCTGCTGGACAGAGAAATCATCCTCGGATTCCTCCTCAAGCACCAGGCGATGTCGATGAGAAACTTCCCTCTCGGAGGGCTGGGCTGGGGGTTCCCGAAGCATAAGGGACGAGCGGGCCTTCCCATGCAGCCCAATCAGCTTCTTATCGCGATGCTCCACATGCAGCCCCTGGCGGGTCCGAAGTTGGGTGAGCCGGCCCCGGGTCTCCATCTTGGTTTCACGAGAATGAGACAGCTTGAGGGCTTGCGCATCAGACTTCTTCGGCGTGGCCCCCTTGCGCCCTTGTCTCCCAATAACAATCCTCAGCCCTTTAGAAACGGGGACCCGGAAAGAGTTACGACTCTGTTGCACTTGGGGTTCCGTTTCCATGAATGGCATGTCCGAAGTGCCCATCCATAATGAAGTGGAATCACAGACAGGCTGCTTTGTCGATGTCACATTTCCGCGAGCCTCCTCAGCACAATCTCGATCAGATGAATACTCCGAATCCTTATAACCCCGAGTCTCCTTGTTTATCCATACCGATCGCGGAGGGTAATGAGGAGCCACATCCTCGTCATCAAAGATCTTCCGTCCCATCTTCTTAGTAGTCATATGGGGGCCATATCACTCTTTTCCAGATGGCGAATCAAACAAACACGTCTGCCGAGAGTGCCCTACGCGGCCACAGTGGTATCAGAAGCTTGGCATGTGTTCATATTTCAGCCGAATCCAAAAACACCCAGTCTCTTCATTAGATGCCATAAGCTGGGACCGAAGGGGTTTGGAAAAATCAATCAGGGATTTCACCTTGATGAATTTCTGATTCGTGTCACTACACGAAAATAGACCAGCTTCAAGCACCCGCCCCAGCGCTGCGGTGGCCATTTTCCCTCCCAAACTGATGAGTACAGCACTCATCCCGAACATCCCACATCTGGATACGGAATGGGGCGATGGCTAACTCCTCAAAAGTATGCCGAGTAATTGATGGGGTCCATGACCGTAGGTGGAGGATCTGATCTCCAATATCCCACGGTGTTTTCTTTAGGATCCAAGCCTTGGAGGTCTTATTCGGCAAGACAAACTCAAAGAGCCCATGAGCTACCAGTCTCACTCTGATGCGGCCCTGACCTTGCCACGGATTTTTCACTGTCTCACGAAGCTCTCGCGGCATACTTTTTTTCCGGTGAAGAGGCGCCCCAGTAACGAGCAAGCCTGCTGCGCCTTGTCCGACTGGACCTCATCCAACGAGAACTCGACGATCTGGTCCTTGGAAATACGCAACATGGTGGAATGCTGCGAAGGCACAGTCGAGGCAAAGTCACCCCCGTTAGCCATGTACACGAAAGACCCAACAAGAATCGACCAAGGGAACCGGGAGAGAGAAACAAATAACTTGCAGTAGGGGGAATCATCCCACCATAGCATGCAAATTAAATCGGCACCGTGGTGCGTCCACTTACCAATGTGGATGAGGCGTTTGCAGGGGGCTATGCTCCGTCCAAAGTCTCCTCGCCGCTCTCGAAAGAATTTTGGCTGCTTGGAGAAAGTCTGGCAGGAGTGGGACTTTAAATATAAAGCCCCCACCTGGACCCCCTAACGCAAAGCGCTTCTCCAGATTGGGTAGGATACGAATCATAGATATCCTTTTTTGTTTTGTTTTTTTATTTGCCAAGCATTTCGACGGGTAGATTTACCCGTGAGATTTCTCTCAATCTCCAACCGGTTAGGGATATGGAGAGAGAATAAACCGTAGCAATGACGGAAGTCCATGCTACCATGGATTTTTTTGAAATTTTGTTGACCCGCCGAGACTCCCATCAACTTACGCAACGTTGATGAGAGTCTCGACGGGTCAACAAAATTAAAAAAAAAAAATAGCAAAACATTTCTATGCAGAATCACGTTTTTTAACTACAAGCAATTCAATCAAAGTCTAACTTCTAAATAAAAGCCAAATGATAGGTAAAAGCGAATGATAGGAATTTTCTAACCATAAATTAAAGGTTTTAAAATAGAAACAAATAAGTAAAATAAATCATATATTAATGATTACTCTCACACACAAACTAAATTACTAGAGTTTTAAACAAGCATTCATTGTCTTCCTCCTGCTTTTGGGGGATAATATAAGAAGATGAACAATTGACAAATGATAAAGCCATAAAAGTCGTAAACAAGCTTCCCTAATAAGTGAAAGTGGCGGCAAATGCAGCCTGAAGGAGATAAGCTTTAACAACGGCATAGTCAGAGGAGTGGAGGTAGCAGGGATTAGGGGTGTACAACGGGGAACGGGTATTTGGGTACACCCATATCCGTCCCGTATTTTTAGGGTTATGGGTACCCTGTAATTCTTTTACGGGACGAGACTTGAAATAAAAAACTGTTACAATGAGTACCCACGAATTACCCGTTTGGGTATGACGGGTACCCGTACTACCCGCTTAGATACCATAATTGATCCACCTCATGAGAAAGTTCTAGAGCTTAGTTTGTGCAATAGGTGGGTAAGTCCGTCATGTTCGACATAGACTCTTCCTCTTTTAACTGTGACATGCTTGCTTCACTCCACCATAATGAGCATAGCAGTTGCAATGAGCAATCAAAGGATGAAATTACCAAAGCACTTGAGGTATGTCTTCTACTCTTCTTTGCCTTATTCAACCAGCCTGAAAAGCAGTGATGTGTTTCCAAGCTCATCAGGTTATGCCCTTCAATATGAGTCGATTGTCAATGCTTATGTTCATTCGCAGTTAACAGATACTGCTATGTTCTATTTCCATCAAATCGTTGAGAGAGGCCTTCCTGGATCCATGACATTCAATAATCTGTTGGGTTGTCTTGTACGGGTAATGGGTACTCGTTAACCCGTGCGGGTTTGGAACACGGGATGAAGTTTTCTCTCCAAATTGAATTGGATTCCCGTTTCAAACAAGATGGATATCCAATCCCGTCCCGTCTCGTTGTCCACCCCTAGAAGGGATGAGAAAGGACGTTGAAGGCAGAAAAAGACGAGAATGAGGGAGAAGTGACAATGAATTAGGGATGAGGAATTCATTGAACGAAAGACTGAAATAATAAAGTGATTAAAAACAAATGAATATGCGTCATTTTTTCTCTTTTGGTGTGCAACACAGGAGCGGATTAGGGGAAAAACCTTGTGGTCAATAACCCCTCCATAACCTGCCACATCAGCGCCAGATCACCATATTGTTGGAAATAAAATTGATTTATTTCCTTAAACTTGGTGGGCACGGTTTGTGGGAAGGAATGTTTGGCAATCTTGGGCTTATTGGAAGAAATGGAATTGGATTAGTGGGCTTATATTAGTGGAGAGGAGCTCGTTTATGATTGAGAAGAATGAGAGAGGGTTTTATTATATTATTTTGGGAAAGGAATTGGCATAGAGGAATGAGACAAGTGACTTCTTCTTATTACTTTACTTTTTTCTTTTCCTTTTGCTCTACTCTTGGCTCTTACACAGCTACACACAAGCCTATTTATAGGCTCTTTCAACTAAAAAATATGCACCCAACCGACTTAGAGTTGTGGCTCTCCTTTTTCTTATTTTGTTTATGCCACAACTAACTTATTTCATGTTTGTTCTAAACAAATCCATACACACTCTAGCTGCTCTCGTCCCTTCCAGTTAGTTCTGATATTTTGATGGTTTATTTTAATTAAACTTTATTTTTAATTTCAACGCATATATGAAAGGCCCCTAACCATTTTCCCTATTAATTTTAATGGGTTATATATCTTACATTTTAAGTCGTAATTTATTTTATTTTTTGCACAAATAAATCAAATAAACTGTGCTATTTAAAATGATATCCACTTTGATATATTTTTGGAATAAAAAATTGAGACATTTAGTATCAGTCTATACCATGACAATACTGCTTGCTACTATATAAGATGATTAAGATCATACCGCGTTGTACGGAAGTGTACCATGGTCGTATAAAATAATATAGTGTAGATAGTTGAAATACATGATAGTAGGAATATATTAACTTTTATTTACCACATTCATCATCGTGTACCACTAGTTAGCACCCCTATACGAGGGTGCTACATAGTGGTACGTTATAATTTGTAACTTTTCCAAGAAATTTGTAAATCTAATAGATCAAGAAGATTTCGTTTCATCTGTGCAAAATGTTTCAGAATTAGAGTTAAAAACGAAGGTGGTAAAGAGTGTTTTGAAATTTTTTTTGTCGAAATATGTTGAAAATGAATATCATTTTGTACAACGAACACGTTTCATCTGTGTAAATAAAAAAAATTTAATGTTTGATACAACGAACACGAACACGGATTCATGTGCATAACTGCTTAAAATCGTCAATTGGAACCCTATTACATTCCTATTTGAATTTGATGTGGTTTTAGAGTGTATTAGACGATATATGCGAATTAGGTACAAAACAAGGGGACACCCACAAGTGTAACAAGGGGGCAGAACACTGAAGATAGTGGTCAAGAAGTGAAGATCCCGACCAAGATCCTGGACCACGAAGTCAAGATGAAGATCGCGGCCTGAAAGCCCAAATTGAGGTCGCGAATTGGAGGGCTCCAACGCGCGAACTTCGCGAAGAAGGAGGCGAGGTGAAACAGAGAGTTTCCCCAGTCGAATCACGACCATAGTGCATTTTGACCGCGAGGAAGATCTTGGCCGCAACTCACGGATCGCGACTGCGAAGTCAGCCCACGATCTCCTCAATTTCGAAGGCAAGTATGACTGCGTTTCAAGAGCGCGACCTCGCCTCTAAAGATCCCGCCCGCAATCTCTACCCTTGTGGCCGCGAACTTGTCCGTCCTCTGATTGTCTATAAATAGGAGATCCCTTTCTCTCTTATAGATGAGTTGATTTTGCGAGAAGAAATTCTGGTTTTAGAGAGAGAGAGAGAGAGAGAGAGAATGTGAAGGGAGGAGAAGAAGAGAAGGAGCTATAAGAGAGGAGGCCTCTTCCTCAACCTAAAGTCTTCTTTTATTTCTTCTATATATTCTTTTCACACCTTTATGGAGTAGTCTCTAAGGTACTAGGGGTTCTAAACCCCAAACCCTAGTTTTAGAGTTTACTATGTATGTATGAATATTTTAGGTTTGAATAAATGAATGTTTATATAGTTGATTCTATTGCTATTCTATCTTTGATTATGTTTAGGTAAGTCGCCCTAATCTTCTCTATTAGCCTACTTTATGCTTCTACGTTGGGTATGGAGTTCTAGGTTTAGACGAGTATGCACCATCAAACAAATCGAGGTAGATGTATGAATAGGGACCTAGGGTGGTCGAGGCGACCGAACCCCTGCTATAGGTAGCCTTCCTAGATAGACCCGAGATAAAACCTTGGTGTGGACGATGGTTAGTATCCATTGAAAGGAGCTACAAGCTTAGTGCCCCAGATACGATAGCCTAGATTGAGGTAACTTTCTATGGGTATAGGGGAGGCGTACTCGGAGGTATGTGGATAACCACGAAAGCCACAGAAACAAGCTCACTCACCACATTCGATAACCCTAAGTATCTAAACATACCTAGTAGCCATAGGCTAGGGTGAGTGATAGTTCCCCGAAGTACCTGCTTTTAACTCTATTAAATCTCTAAACGAGCAATTCCCTCAAATCTTCCACTCAAACCTCCAAAATTGATTACTAATTAACAACGAGGTGGGAAGTAGGCTAGGGTACAAGGACCCGAGTAAAACACGACCTTAATTACCGCTATACGACAATGCTATCTTAGGTTAAACTTGGCTTAGGATGTGGTAGTTCTTGACACATGCTAACCATTGACAATAATATGCATGGACTCAAGTGATCAAAATCTCACCCCTTAGATATGAATTTTATGGGCCCACTCAAATCCAAAGATCCAGATTTAGTTATGGAAGGGTGCATAACCACTGTGCAACACTAAGCCAAACCCGACTATGGTGGGCAACAATTTGCTCCAGACCAAAGAGGAACAAGCCGATCAAATATAATACGGTTCGGTCCATGGTTCTATGAATTTTATAAATACTAAAGTAAAATGAGCCTAATTAATATTTTGACCGAACCACACTGGACAGATTGCAATGTTGGTCTAATCTTTGGTTCTATTTTTTTACTTTTGTAACGCGGTTCTCAATGTTTGGTATGATATGGTTCGAACATAACCATTGCACACCCTGATAGATTCATTCCATGCAGGTCATTGTCAGTAGTTTGCACGTATCAATAACTATCCCATTATTGGTCAAGTTTAACCTATAATGGCGTTGTCATGTAGTGGCAATCAAGGTCTTCTTTACTCGGATCCCGGTACCCTAGCCTACTTCCCACGTTGTGAGCGGGCAAATCGGGTTGTGGGTTCATCAGGTTTCGGGGGGGGGGGGGGGGGCGGGTTGTGAGCGAATCGGGTTGCGGGTTGTTCGGGACAACGCATCGAGTTACTTACTCCTTACTCTCTAGCAACTTACACATTTTATTACACAAATTTAAAATATTTTTCTCAATTTTTAACAAACTTATTTTTACCTCATATACATACTTAATTTTATTAAAAAAACTAGTGAAAATTTTGAATTAATTTGTATGATTTGCAAACTTGTATGTAATTAATCATAATTGGTAAAGTGCACTAGATAATAGGTAATGACGATATCAATGTTTGCAACCAATAGACACGATTAGCAAACCAAACAAAACACCACTCTAAAAACAAAGAAGAAAAACACTTTTTCTTATCTCAACATTTTGGGCGACAATATAGATTAATCCAAATAAAAATTAGGCGGCAATATAGATCAATCCAAATGAAAATTGGGTGGCCTTTTGGAGCAGGAATGAAGAAGTTGCGCGACAATATATATCAATTACAAAGAAAAATGGGCGGCAATGCAACGAGAAGCAAAATTGAGTAACAAAAAAAGACATGAATTATATATATAATAAATTACAAGCATAATCTCATTGAAGTATAAATTTTTTTTTTAACAAAAAAATATATATGAATCAAGGTTCATGAATTTTTTTTGCAAATCGTTGTCAATAAATTATCATAATTTATATCCATATGCAAAATCTAGGCAAAACACTAATATTATAAACAACAGTTTATGGGAGATGGAAATCAGGTTTACTATTAAAGGAATTGAAATGTTGGTGGGTCCAATTGGGAGAAATTTTCCCTCATCAAATTTTTATTTTGGTAGGGACAAATTGTAGAAGGAAAACAAAATGAGAAGAACGAAATGTGGGGAGGAAAACATTGGAGAAGTGAAAAGTTGGGATGAAGATATCAAAATGATAGGAGAAAAGTTTCCCACCTAAATGAAAATGAGGTGTTAGAATTAGCGAGTAAGATTAAGTTTCCAACCTAAATGTAAAATAATATGCATTTGAGATAGGATAATTTTTTACATGTTCTCAAATCTACTATATCAAATTAGTCATGCCTATAAGCTATAGTAAGGTTTGTTATAGACTATAAACAATATTTTAGTAACTAAATACTATACTCCTAAATCATTATATGTAAACATTGTGATAATTAATTAAACTAGTAAACCATCATATGTAAACATTGTGATAAGTTTTCTCTCTTCTTTCTCTTAAAAAAATGAAAATACAAAATTTTTCCTTATTTTTCTTTCCATAAATAAAAAATATTAAAATTTCCCACCCTTATCTCTTCGTATAAATCAAAAGCACCAAAACTTGAATCACCAAATTTTCCTATTCTTTTTTCTTCAAAAGTTGAAAAAATTAAAATTTCTCACTTCTTTCTCTTCTTATAAACCAAGTATCAAAATTCTCACTTTTTCCCCCCAAAACTTGAATCACCAAATTTCCCTCTTTTTTTATCTCCAAAAAGTTGAAAACGCCAATATTTCTCACTTCTTTTTCTTCCTATAAACCAAAACACCAAAAATCTCTATTCTTTCTTTTACCAAAAATTTAAACACCAATTTTTCTTTTTCCCCCCCAAAAGATTGAAAACACCAAATTTCCCACATATTTCTCTTCCTATAAATCAAAGTATCAAAATTCCCCTTATTTCTTTTTCTTCATTCTTTTATTAAATAAATATATAATTTCAACTCAATATCATTTTTTGAACTTTCCTTTATAAAATGAAAAAATAGTTTTACTTAGTGTTACAACAAACAAACTTCTTTTGAAATTTTATATAATATATAATATATATAGTAATTAGTTGGGTCAATCGTGCGGGTTATAGGTTAGTCGGATTTGGGTCAATGAAGCAGGCCGCAACCCGCAAGTGACGCAGTCGATACGTTTATCATGTACTGGCGGGTGGCGGCGCCGTTTATAGCACTGCGTGAGAGCATGTGAAAGCGGCAAACGCAATCTCTCTGTCTGATACTTGTATAGTACCTTGGCGGCCACCTGGTTGCCACCCACTGCTGACTGGTGAACTTTGCATACACATTTTTCTTCTGTAAGAAAGCTCGGTCAAAGTGGTGCTGCCAGGGTTCGCCACCCATTTCTTCTGCAGTACAATCCCCTGAATTTTTTTATAATCAAGATAATGGGCGGAAGAATCACAGAAACATTGCAAGTCGGAGTCAAGTTCGCAATGGCAGAACGGCACTGCTGGGTTCGCCACCGTCGCTGCTATGCATCCCCTCGACGTTGTCCGGACCAGGTTTCAAGGTACCACTTTTTGGGTTAAGAAATAAGAACCTAGGCACGCTCCTCCATGTTGCCTCTTTCTTCATTGTAATTGATCTTTGCTGCTTGTGACCCCACCCGTGCATTTTGGATGCAGTAAACGACGGCCGAGTAACCGGCTCGCATGGAGGTTTGTCTTTCCACAAAAATTTCTTTTGCTATCACTTTGTTTGATGTTGTAGTAGTTGGTTTCGCTTCATGGCTGGTGTTCAATTTGTTGGAACCATTTCGTTTGGTCCTGAACCCAAAACATATGACTTCCTTTGTGCTGTGAGAAATAGGAGTTGATTGAATATTTATGCAACAAGTTCCACTGTTGCAGGGCATTAGAGGGCTTTATGCAGGATTCTCTCCAGCGGTTCTTGGTTCCACAGTCGCATGGCATGGGGTCTATATTTCTTCTTGTAAGTTTCTCTTAGATTGCTGTGTTCAATTAAGCGGGGTCAAAATGCTGAATGAATATGTCTTTCACTGCCTGCATAGATCTGTTAGCCCACCCGATACATCATGCTAGTTACATCTGATTAAGTAGGGCAGAAGTTATTATTATGCCTCCTCTGAAGTTGATGTAGCCTTAAGTGACTAGGAGATAGTCTTACTTGAATAAGGTCTTCATACATATATTTTGTTTTTAAGGCTTACTTGGCTGATAGACAATGATGAACATGGAGGGTTTTCTTTTTCCAAAATCTGTTGTAGTTACAGCAGAGCTAAACAAAGATATTCAAAGGACAAGAATCAAAGTCTGACCCCTCTTCTTCATCTTGCATCGACGGCAGAAGCTGGAGGTTTGGTGAGTGCAAATTGAGATCAGGAAACTGGTGCATACTGTGTATAAGTAGCAGAACATATGCCCTTATTCAAGTAATGCTAGGTCTTAAGACACGGAAGATAAAAGGGGGGAAAAAAGGGCTCATGCATTTTTGTTGAAAAGTAAGTGGCAGGATGCCTAGTGTCATCAGGCTGTTCTTTCATGTCTTCTAAATACATATAATCTGCATTTGGTCTACGGGGGTTGATTACTAGATAAAATATGCTGAAATTTTCTGTATACTTATTCTGTTGTGTCTATCACGCTTTCATATGAGTATCCTTAATGGAGTTGATAAGCTAATGCATTTGTAGCGAGCAATTATATTCCCTTGTGCATCATTAACTGCAAAGTGGGGATATTGATACTGTACGTTACTGCATCAGGTTTCCTTGTGCACAAATCCTATCTGGCTGGTAAAGACAAGGTTCCAGTTGCAAACCCATCATCAATCTTCTCGGCCATATTCTGGACTTTATGGTTTGTCTAGTTTCTTTGATTTTCACAAGCTATCCACATTGCCTCTTAGTTATATCTGATCACATAAATTCAGTGCCAAAGTTAGCAACTGTTGTTAACTTCCAAATATTTGTTGCCGAAATTGGGTTACTACTCATCTGATATGAACTCAAATGATTTGAGCTATGTAAACATCTGACTTCAAGTCGAGCTCGTTCTGTCATTTGCCCCAGCTGTTTTGTTTTCTAGCTTGGGTGAACAATGATAATGACCAATGACTTTGTTTAGGTTCCGATTGGAAGACTGAGACTTCAAGTTCATTTCTATGCTACTCGGTTTGCATTAATTATGGTTGTGAACAATGTAGTCAAAATCGCGCTTTAAAACTTAAAAACTTACGATTTTACGCTTTTAGGTCACCAAAACGCTTTCGTTTCCATATAAAAACTTAAGTGTATAAAATCGGACTAAATTGCGCTTTAAAGCTTAAAAGCTTACAGTTTTACGCTTCTAGTTCACCAAAACGCTTTACGTTTTTACGCTTTTAGTTCACTAAATGAGTATTCTTTTCATGAAATTAATTATAAAAAGTATATTTTAAAAGTAAATCACCAACAATATGATACATTTGAGATTAAAAGATACATATCAGGTACTTGGATACATTCTCAACTTCAATAGAGTAATCTAACTCACCAGCTAGGCTTTTCTCAAATTCATTAGCATAGAGGGAAAAGTGGTTTATTGTTAAAATTTATATTTACGAACTTATTATTAAGATGCTATAAGTTGTTCTACTTTAGGCATGAATCGCATGTATTTATTAACTTATCTGTGCATTCATATTTTGCATAGCATATGTCCTACTTAATAGTTTTTTAGTTATTTTTTAGTATGCGTAAAAAACTTACGTTTTTACGCTTTGATTATACGCTTTACGATTTTATCCCTTTTCTGCTTCTAGTTAGAATCGCGTTTTTGACTGCATTGGTTGTGAAAATTTCTAGCATTCTGATATAGTCAGATCTAGACTAGCAGTAATATTTTGTTTTGTCGTTTTACGTGCTTCATGTTAACAACCCTAACACTTAAGTTTTTTACGCTTTGATTATACGCTTTACGATTTTATCCCTTTTCTGCTTCTAGTTAGAATCGCGTTTTTGACTGCATTGGTTGTGAAAATTTCTAGCATTCTGATATAGTCAGATCTAGACTAGCAGTAATATTTTGTTTTGTCGTTTTACGTGCTTCATGTTAACAACCCTAACACTTGTCATGGATTTTTACTTGTGATCAATATCAGATGCTTTTAAGACAATCACGAGAGAAGAAGGATGGAAGGCACTATATAGAGGACTTGGTCCTGGGCTTATTTTGGTGAGGGCTTGCTGCGGACTTATATACTTTTCTGTATTTCATTCTATTGTATTTGCTTAAACATCATGTAATGGTCTCAACTATCAAGACTCAAGAGATTGTTTCATTGGTTTATGATCAAGCAAGTTGTCAGCTTTTTAATTTCTTATGTTGGTTTTGTAAGCTTAATGAATCCTTTGCAACATCAAACTTGTTATGATATATTCAAGCAAAATCTAGTCACTCATTTGTTTAATAATGTATCTTCATGTTTTTTTTTCATTGCAATATGGTGATCGATGAGTTTGTTTTAAATTAGTGTAGTAACTAATTATTAAAAAAACTCGATGGTTTGGACCGAACAACCCGCAACCCGACCTGTTGTAACCCACAATCCGATCAACCCGTAACCCGATCGACCCGCAACCCGATCAACCCGTAACCCGTTCGACCCGCAATCCGATCGACCCGAACCCGATCAACCCGCAACCCGCTTGACCCGCAACCCGATTAACCCGCAACCCGACTGAACCCAACCCGAACCCGCCCGATTGACACCTATACTCATGAGTCATGCCCGGTAGTTTTCTGTTTGGGATTAATTTCCTCAACCTATTTCTCGATTTCCATATCAAAAGATCACCCGTTCACCTAATCTGCAGTGAAATGTGGAACGGATTTGCTGATTCAAAATCGTAAGAGAAGTATCAGATCCGATTCAAATCTTGACCAATAGGGGTCATGTTGAAGAAAACAGAATTTTCCTCCACAAGGGTCGCTTCTTGGCGCCATAGTTGGACCCATCACCATCGTCTCTGCCTTTCTCGACCAACGGGGACCAGTCGCAATATTTCGCTGTCAATTAACCGGGTCGCGGTAGAAGAATTAGCATGCTAAGTGTCTGGGGAGGATTGATTCAGCAGGCGGCCGAACGGGTTTGGAAGTCGGAAAGTCAGATAGCATAGCAGAGACGCCGATTACTTAGATCTAGAAGAGGGAAGTTCTGTGGAGGACAACCAGTGGAGCTACTTTGTAAGTCTCTAGCTCCAATAGTTCTTTCAGATAACCTTTTTGCATGCTGATTTTGTTTGGACTTCTCTTTATTGGAGGACGCATAGCATGAATGTTGACTGCACAACTCACATTTAGTTATTGGGTGTTGAATCTAGCTAATGCTAGCCGCTAGGTAGATTAGCTTGTTAGAGTTAGTCAATAGAGTTGTAATACGACATTGATGGGAGAAGTAAATTATAAATTCAACACTTATATACATCCAATACATTCTGATCCATAATAGCTATGTCAGGAACTGGTAGGTAAGAATCAAAATGTATTGGATGTATATAAGTGTTGAATTAATGATTGGATTGAAAATAATCGAATAAGTTACTAATCGATGCTTAAATCCTAAATGGAAATAATCAAACAAGTTAATCATGATTAGGCATATGGACAAAATCCCATAAGATCAACCTTGCTTCTTCTATATCAATACATTCTTCTTTATGTGCGATAATGCTGAGGATTCATATCCTTATATATTCACATAAAAAAAGATTACAGCTCCATAGTTCCCACCATTTATTTGGTATTCACCCCCTTGTCTCCTTTGAGATTAAATGGGATAGACATGGTGGATAAGGTAGATAGCTATGGTTATGTGCTTTTGGAATCTTTAGATTATTTGTTTAGCGTGATTATATATGATCGATCACCAAGTTTGCTGAAAGGAGCTGTTGTTGCTGCATCACTTTCATCAGTGAGGGAAATTGGTTAGAATAGATAAGACCTGATGGTTGTGCCTAGTATGCTACTCTAAATTGTTCAGTAAAAACTTAATTGGAATGGAACAATAAGGACATGTTGCTCTGGTGCTGCATTTGCTGTATCCCAACTTGGTAGATGAGTTGAATGATGATAGGATTATTTTGTATGCTGTAAATGTAACTCCGATGACCTGAATCTCAGCATCTATAATGATTCTTCTCCCCTAATACGCTGGTTTGCAAGGTAAGCGCAGCTATAAGGACACACGTATCCAAGATGTAATGTTGACAATACTCCTGTTAAAGAGGAAAATAGTATGCGAGTATGTGATCCTTTAATTCTGCTTATAGTGATGAATGAATGTGAAATGGGAGGCACTAAGGTCGATTATGACATCATTTACTCTCAGTAGAGGCCTCTAAAGTAAAAGGATAGTGGTCATCCATAACACAGTATTTTGTAGATGGCTACCAATTGAGTTGTTCATGAATCCATTAAGGTCATGTGTCATTTTTTGTACTGCTCTCGACTACATCGGCTGAAAAACTTATCCATGAGGATGATCAGACGACAGATCCCTTGAGTAAAAGCTGAAACAATGGAGGAAAATAGAGAAAAAGTAGCACAAAAAAGGAACAGAGAAGAACCGGAGCCAGATTTAAGTAGTAGGAGAAGAAAACACAGAATTGATATTTCCTTTCCAGTCAAGTTGGTGGCCGATGCAAACAAAGCCTCTAGAAATTTGAAACGCCGCAGCGAAGCGCGGCACACAACACCCCCTAGTTACTTGTTAAACATGCAATGATATTCCACTCATGCCCATTTCCTTTGTGAGTTAGCCTATCGTAAAAAAATAAAGAAAGAAGAGGTGATTACCTTGGCTAACTAGCTAGTCGGCTCCCTGGTCAATGCAGAATCTATCTAATTCCTTTGTAATCCAAACCAATGGTCGATGGTATAGGGCGGTGGTGGTGGTAGGATGATGAAGAGGAACACAACTAATCTCTCTTCTCTCTCGGTCCCCAAGGAAAGGATTGAAAGAAAACAAAATACATTCCTCCCTCTTCTCTAGTCCCATAAGCACTACTTTGGAGACAAATTAAGCCTCCGTGTTGCCCTTTAGTAAAAGAGAGGCGTGAGAGCTTACAAGTGTGTGTGTGCATGGAGATAAGTGGATAAGAGGTGGCATTACTCATTTATTGTCTCTCTATGTTTTCCCCACCCACTCCATAACCATCCATCAGCCTACTCTCTTTATTCATTAGTTCATCACCCAATAATTATTATGTCTATTACATGTGTTGTTTGTTTGAGAAAAAGTGACAATTCATCACACGTAAGGAACATAGAGATAGTTAAAAGAGGACAAATAAATGGCTGACCCTTCATTTGGTCTAGTATTTCAGTGGAGAGGGTTACAACTCCAAATGGGTTTTTTTTTTTTTTCCCCATTCCCTTTCCTTACATGAGCCTCTTTTGTTTAAGGTACACGTGAGTCGTCGGAATCAAATCATACCCAAATATTAAATGAGTATCAACTTACCATGACCATATCTTCTTTCTGTAAAGTTAGTAATTTAACTAGTTTGTGAAACTCTATAACCCCTCTTTGAAGACCGGTTAGTTAGCACCCCAAACTTAGTCAATGTACCCATACATGTTCTACATGTCAATAAAATTACCGTCTAATCGAGTTGTAATGGCTAATTTAACACCCTCTGGAATATCTCCGTGAGCTAACTATTTATATAGCATAATCATTGTTAAATTTCTTGAACAAAACATGCGTGTTAAGTAACTTGAGAGGGAGAGGGTGTGACAATATAAATTGAAGCACAAAAGTTTAAGCCCTCTTTTAAGTAGGAGCACCACCATCGAGTCTGTTGTTTTCAACATGTGTGGCTAGGGCTGGAAATCCTGTCAAACCAGAAACCGGCCAGTTTAAACCGTGTCGGTTTCAACTGAAAACCGGGTCCCAACAAATCCAATCCAATTTGCGGTTATAATGGCCACGGGCCCGGTCTGATTCGGTTAAAACCGAAAAATTGGACAACAACAAATAAACAAATACCAGCCCAGCCTAGCCCTAAGCCCACAGCCCAGCCTAACCCCCCACCCCACCACCTCGAACCCTAATCGACCTCCTCTGTTCTCTCCCCCTCTAACGGTCTGACCCTCAACCTTCTCTTGTTCCCAATCACTGACCCATTGGCCACCACACAAGAGGCATAGGAGAAGAAGAAAATTCGACCATTGGCTCCCTCCATCCCGTCGCCGACCATCGCCACTCCGCTACCAGAACTCGCCAGACGCCAATCGCCTCCCTCCATCGCCCGCCGTCCATCATGTATGATCTCACTTCTGCTAGGTCTTCTGCTCTCCAAATTCCAAGCGCGCGATGGCGATGGTGACGAAGGTGGCAAGGTGATTAGATCGATCGAGACGCGACAACTGACAACATGCATCCCGTTCCCGGCTCACGTGACACCAATCGCTTCTCCAGCTCCAACTCTTCCCGCCTCTCTAACTTCAATCGCTCAAAGGTAGAGCGAGCCAGAGCAGTGCTTGAGGGAGAAGAAGGAGATGCTTGTGTGTATTTGGTTTGATCTAGAAGAGGGAGAGGGAGAAGAAGAATCGCGAAGGTAGATGGGAAGGAAGAATAGCGAGAGGAGCAGCGGAGATGGAAGTTGGGAAAGTAGGGAATATGGTTTGTGCGGTTGGTAGGAGAAGGAGAGGGCAATTTTTTGGTATTCAAACGTCTGCGTTTTGGGCTGGAAGAAGGTGATCCAGTTTTGGGTTGAAATCGGAATCAATCTAGTCCGATCACAGTTTAACCGGGTAACAATCCAATCCCGATTTCGGTCGTGGAGTTGTGCAATACGGTTTTAAAAAATAGGGTCAATCCAGTCCAATTTAAATCGAACCGGACCATTTCCCAGCGCTATGTGTGGCAATGGTTGGAGGATATCAAGAAATTGAGAAATTTTTGGGGGAGTGGAAGGGAAAACATAAAAGAGAAGCTAGAGAATGAAATCCCCTTATATATCACCTTCACTTTATGGGAAATTGTCGTAACATTATCAGGGAAATTGGATATTCGAAAATGAAAATCAAATTTTGAATTTCAATTCGATCAGTCAAGTAACAACGCCATAGATAAAACCACGCTTGCTTGAGTGAGAGAAACATATCATGCCAAAGTCAGACTCTAGGGTGGTCTTCCAAGGGGTAGGCAACTAGAACGAAGACCCTTAGAATAGCCAAATATATTGAAAATAGTGAGAGGTCTTTGCACATCACATGAATGAAAGCGCCAGAGATCAACGCAGCGAAAATTTATGTGTGCTACCAACTTGAAATTGTTATTGTAAGTCGACACCATTAGCTTAGGACAATTGACTGTCACAAGCACACCATCAAGCCGTCCCCTATGGGATTGTGGGCATATCGTTCATCAATGACTAAATCAAAGTAGTTACAATGTGGATGTTTTATATTATTTGTTAGGTAACCAGAGCGTGAAGCGAGAGCGGGAACGAGAGTGCCATCGCGTCGATTGTCAACAATTCAATAATAAGAGCGTGAACAGAGCGCCAATATTATATTATTATTAATTATTTTCTAAATATATTTTAAATAAAAATTATAATAAAGGATCAAAAATATGGCCTACCTCATTATAATCTAGTAGTTGTAGTTTCAAATTATATGAAAATTATACAATGTTGGGGTTTGGGTTTTGTAATATTGGGCCGGTAAAATTATAAAAGCCTACCAAATAATTAAACCCTCTTCGTTATCGTCTTCCTCATCAATTCAATTCACTCCTGTTTGCGTAATCAAATCCCATATCACTCCTATTTCAGTTCTATCTGTCTCCCTTCTTCTAAGTTTGGAATTGGATATCAATATTTACAATCGCTCTCGGCAATCAACGACAAGAATCTTCTCTTCTTAGCATCTTTGATCCCCATTAGCAAAGCTCTTGCTTCTGCTTCCTCACGTTTGTATACCCCCAATTCCTTTCTCATCATCTCGAAACAAAATCATCCGTTCCAATCCCTTATAACCACTTCAAGGCTGATTCCCCCATTACCCAGAACGCTTGCATTCGTATTCCAAATTTTTTTTTTTTTTACCTTGCATGCGTATATATACTAAAATCAGATTTATCATCGTCATAATACGCTCCCTACATGTCCGCTCACCGCCTCCATCTTACCAAGCTTCCTCGGGCAACCGCTGCATGTCCGCTCGCTGCCTCAATCTTTCAAGTCACTCATAACTCGTAACCCCCTATTTTCAAGTATACCAAAACAGAGCAACAACAGGGAAAATCAACACAGCCAGGAATGTGTTTCGTCGAAAGCGGCGTTTTTAACTCAAGCTGTTGCCGACGAAGGATTGTTCGCCTTTTGCCCACCTTCGTTGCTCCTGGATGGTTCCGAGTTATGCAAAGACCAATCGGGCTGAGGGAGTAGTAAAGCCAGGGTATGAGATTTGGAGGAAGACAATTATGAATGACTCTTTGTTTCCATAAGTTTCCCAGAAAGGCAAAACACAGATGCCATGCCAGGGCACCGGCTCTTCATTATTGATGACTCTATCTGGGAAAAGCAGGAAGAATGAATGATATACCAGTACTCAAAGGAATCACGCTCTCCCAAATCCAATTCGCACTCCAAAAATAAAGAATCCGCAGCGAATTATTAGAAAAACGCGTTGCCGCTTTAGAGCGGGATTGTGGGACCTAAACCCACGAATTGGGTGACCTAAATGATTTGCCTAGTTACGCTTGTTTAGAACTCATTACAAAGTCATACTACAATTAGAACTCATTACAGAGTCATACTACAATTACAATAGACAGAACATCACTCGCCAACACGTATGTTTTGATAGATCGATTTGGATTTGGTTTTTGTGTTTTGGATTTCAAATTGTCAAATCATTTGTTTGAATATTAATTACATTTGGTATTTGGATTTGTGCCAAATTCATGGGGTGATTTTCAAATACAAGTCTAGTGTATTACTTACCAACTTTAAATACATTCCAACAACGAGGAATTTTACAAAGCTTTAAAGCATTGGTACTTTAGTTTTTACCATTATGGTACAACTTCAAGTTGTACATTTAACATTATAGTACAACTTGAAGTTTGGTACAACTAAAAAAAAAATTAGTTCAGTACAACTAGTGATTTGAAATTCCTCCTAACAAAAGATTGGATCAATTTGTCAAATTTTAGATACTATAGTGTGCGCCATAATATAAAAAGGTACCAAAAAGTAATTTTACAACCAACCAAATTTTTAACCTTTTGTAAAATTTTAGAAATTTAGGTACTAAATTGCTAGAAAAAATAATTTTGGGTATCAAATTATCATTTACTAAAATTTGTAGTAACTGACAAAAAAATTAAAATTAAAATTAAAAATCTGAAATACAAACAAATTAGAAATGAGTATCCAACCTTGAAATGATAGTGTTGTTCTGGAACGTGAGGGGGTTCAACAAGACCCCCAAGCAGAGGGACTTTTTACAAGTCCTTCGTAGGAATAAAGTTGATATGGTGGCAGTTTTGGAAACAAGAATAAAGGCAGAGAAGGCAGAAGAAGCAGTAGCAGAGGTTTTTGAGGGTTGGGAGAAATGTTTAAATTGTGTTGAGTCAAAGTTAGGAAGGGTCTGGTTATTCTGGGATCCGGCTATTAAAGTCAGCATCCTGAAGCCTGGTAAAAACTATATTCACTGCTTGATTGAAGATGTGAATAGGGATAGCTTTTTTATGACAGCTGTCTATGCTTCGAACGATGATGCTGAGAGACAGGATACATATGCTGAGATTGCCAAGCTTCGAGTAATAGGGAGACCATGGCTTGTGGGGGGGGACTTCAATACAGTCCGCTCTCCTGAGGAGACATCAAATCAAAGATCTGTGACCTCTAGTATGGAAGCATTCAATAGGTGGATTGGGAATATGGAGCTGCTTGACTATCGTACCACAGGGCCGCAGTATACGTGGACTAACAGGCAGTCTGGTAACCCCATAGCAAGGAAATTGGATAGGGCATTGGTGAATCTTGAATGGATTGAAAAATTCAAGGATTGTGGGATTGAGGTGTTCCCAGCGCACTTTTCAGACCATTGTGGAGTGCAGGTGAGTACAACTATGCCTGTCAAATCGCTCCCTAAACCCTTCAAGTATTTTGAATTCTGGGCAGAACATCCAAGGTTCCTAGAAGTTGTTGAGGAGGCATGGAATGTGGAGGTTGGTGGATCGCCATTGCAGATTGTGCAGCGTAAACTTAGAGAGGTGAAAAGAGCTTTGAAGAAATTTAATAAAGAGGTCTTTGGTAGTCTTCAGCACCAAGTGTTAACAGCTGAAAAAGAGTTGCAGAGAGTGCAGATTTTGGCTTTTTCAGAGCCTACCTCAGGCCATTTTGCGGCTGTTTCTCAGGCCAAAAATCAGTTTGATCAACCGGTGCTTGCTTATGAAAGCTTCTGCTGGCAAAAATCGAGGGTCTCATGGTTATCAGTGGGAGATAAGAGCTCGAATTTTTTCCATCAGGCTGTTAAGATAAGAAATTCCAAGAAGGCTATTAGGAAGTTGGTTACTGATGGGGGAGTGGAGATAGTTCAGTCAGAGCAAATTGTTGAGGAAGTGGTAGGGTTCTATAAAAAATTGCTGGGTGAAGCAAATATGGAAATTCAGCCGAGAATGGAAGAGATACAGAACCTAGTTCAGAAGCAGATACCAGCAGAAGAATGTGCAGTATTGATCCAGGACATCACAGTGGAGGAGGTTAGACAAGCAGTTTTCAGCATGAATTCCCAAAAGGCTCCTGGGCCAGATGGGTTTTCTGCTGGTTTTTACAAGCGTGCTTGGTCAATCATAGGCGCTGATGTCACCAGAGGGGTATTGTTTTTCTTCCAAACAGGTAAATTGCCCAGTGGAGTTAACTCTACTGCTGTCTCTTTGATCCCTAAAGTCCCTGGTGCGGATACTCTTAAAAATTTTCGCCCTATCTCTTGTGTAAACCTCCTATACAAAATCATTGCAAAAATTCTGGCTAAACGTATTAGGGAAGTGATGCCTCTAGTTATCAGTAATACGCAGTCAGCTTTTATCAAGGGTAGAAGCATAATGGACAATATTTTGTTGGCCCAGGAATTGGTTAGTGGATATAATAGGGTTGGTTTATCATCACGGTGTGCAATTAAGATAGATATCATGAAGGCATTCGACTCAGTTAATTGGCATTATCTTTTTCAAATGATGAGTGCTATGGGTTTTCCTCCAAAGTTTTTGGGATGGATTAGAAGTTGTGTGCAAACAGCTCATTATAGTATAAATGTTAATGGAAGTTTGTGTGGGTTTTTTCGGGCTCAGAAGGGGGTAAGACAGGGTGACCCCCTGTCGCCCTATCTCTTCACCATTGCGATGGAGGGCTTGTCTGTTATGTTGCATTCTGCAGGGCAGGCAGGAAGCATTCCCTTTCATCCTCAATGCCGTCGGATTGCTTTGAATCACATGTGTTTTGCCGATGACATATTGGTTTTTACAAAGGGATCTGCGCAGGCCATATTACAAGTCAAGCATGTTCTTGAGTCATTTTATCAGCTCTCTGGTTTACGGAGTAATGCAGCCAAGTGTGAAGTGTATTTCGGAGGAGAATCTGTGCTGTATAAGCACAATGCGTTGCTCCTATCTGGGTTTAAGGAGGGCAGCTTGCCGGTTCGTTACTTGGGACTACCGCTGATGACTGGTAAGTTATCCTCAACAGAAGTTGATATTTTGGTGGACAAAATCACAAGGCGAATCCAAACCTGGAGAGCTCGCAAACTCACATATGCAGGGCGGTTGCAGCTGGTAAACTCGGTTCTGCTAGGGGTTATACAATACTGGATGCAGCTGTTTGTCCTGCCTAAGAAAGTACTAAAATGCATCCAGAAGATCTGCTCAAGTTTTCTTTGGCATGGAGTTGAGGAGGGTAAAGCAAAGGTGGCATGGGATGAGATAGCTTTACCTAAGCAGGAGGGTGGTCTGGGTGTGAGAGACATGCTAGCTTGGAATCAGGCTAGTACAATCCGAATGCTGTGGCTGTTTCTTGTGAAATCTGGGGCGCTCTGGGTCGCTTGGATGTCTGAATACAAGTGTAAACAGGGGGATTTATGGTCTATGAAGGTTCAGTATAGTAGTTCCTGGGCATGGCGGCGAATTTTGAAATTGAGATCTATCATTATGCCTTGGATTCATATGCAGAATGGAGTTGTGTTCTGGGATATGCAGGAAATGCGGATTTATTCAGTGAGGCGAGTTTGGGAAACGTTGAGGAAGAAGGCGCCTAAAGTCCCTTGGTACAAACTTGTATGGAATGGGGTGACTCCTCCACGATACAGTTTCCTTGCTTGGCTTGTAATTAGGAATGCTATAACCACTAAAGATAAACTGAAGAGATGGGGGAAGCTAGCTGATGCCTCCTGCCCTTTTTGTGGATTGGATGCAGAGACGAGAGCTCACCTTTTTCTCCAGTGTGCATACTCGCAGCAGATTGCTGCCTTGCTACACTGTCAGCTTTTGCGATTTAATGATTGGGATGCTATGTTGAGAATTGTTGGTAGTAAAGTTAGTAGTAATTTTCAGGTGGGAAAATGACATGCACTTCTCTGGTGCTTGCTGGTTGCCTTAATCTGGAAAGAGCGCTGTGGGATTACACATGGAAATGCACTCCGTCCTCCACAAACAGTAGCAGAGAAGGTCAAGGATGAGTTGCTTTTTCTCACGTGTGGCAACAGGGGAGTAGGAGATGAGATGAAAAAGTTAGGATACTTGTGAGATTTTCTTTTCCTTTTATACTGTAGGAAGGATAGAGTGAAAAGAATTGGTAGATAGGAATGCAGTAGTGATGTAGTGATGTTGATACAAGACCAGAGGGTCTTGCTTTGTTGTTTTGGAGTTTTTTCTATTAATAAAAGGCTGCTGATTCAACGGAAAAAAAAAAAAAAAAAATGAGTATCCAATTTGAATTACAATATTACATGTATTTGAAATACATTCATTTTAAATACATGTATATCAAACCCTATCCACCCTAAAGTAGCCATACTAGACAGACGGCAACATGAGAGTGGAAAACTGCTATACTGATGCTTAACAAAATTGATGGCGATTGGGGAGTGAAAGGCTTTTGGGAAAAAGCATGGAGACAAGTTTGGTACAAAGAGAATGGTTCATAAATTGTGCGTCGTGTCTTGCTCACAACACCAATCATCAGACAGCTAGAAGAAGCAAAGAAGTCGAGTAAGAACAGACAAGAAGAGTTTCTTCCCAAGATGTTCCCAGAAAGACAACAGTGTTCCTCTTCATTTACTTTACACAAACAGGCATTGCCAATTTACACAGGAGATGCATCGACCATTCAGAGAAAGGCTTAGGGTTCTGAATGCTCCTCACACTCCATTTTTCTCCTCCTCTAGCAAACGGTGGCCACCACAAAACTGCAATTATTTCAAACTAGCGGTAGATGGTGACAAATTTTTCAGCTTGTTTGTTACACTTTATCGTCATGGAACCACCACCTGGTCTCCTTTGGAGATCGGCCATTCCTACAGTTCTTTACATAGCGATCGTTGTCTTCAGGGCGTTGCTGCAGCCACCAGAGAAAGCAATGTCATATCAGCTCACAGTACCATAAACCACAGAAAGGAAGTAGAGATACTTGTGAGCTACAGATCAAACCTTAACAGTTGAGCTTGACAGCATTGAGAGGATACTGATACAAACAGAACTAACAGTCATGGCAGGTGACCAAGAATCATATAATATATCTGCAAATGAAAATAACTGATTGATGTGAGTCTCTACGTGACAAAACTACCCACTTCATTTGCATTAAAAGGGGAGGGAATAAAAGGAAGAACTTGATAAAACAGGCAAAGCAAGTGAATATATATGGTCAAGCCCTTTGGATATCTTTTCACAAAAATCCATGGATGCATATTGCATAAGTAGCAGCTGAACCAATCATCTTTAGTTTGATAAATGTAGACAAAAACGTGCATTAATCACATTAATTATCCACATGCAGAAGCACACCAAAATCACATTCTGAGGGAATCCATCCAGCTTATGCAGCCATTCAAAAGCAGGATGAGATAAATGAACCATTGAGACCCCAAAATATGAAGTGCCAGGTCCCTGACATCAGCACAAAGCTTCACTGAATCATTATCAAGATATTCATTTCATAAGATGCATCTCAAGACAGCGGTGAACTGCAAGACATTTCGCCTTGTATTGCATGCAAAGCCAAAGAGAAGGCAAACCAACTCTCCGCATATTAAAGTGATTAGCTAAGATCTACAAGCTAAGTTGAACTTGATTTTGATCTTGCAGGTCTCAGTAATTTAAGAGGATAATAGTCACAGTTACTCCAGAAAAAAAAAAATGTAGATAACTAAAATATCTACAAAGGGGAACAGAAACCGTGCACACCAAATCCAGTTGATACTCAAAGCAGAGATAGTATCAAAGCAATACCCAGGGGCAAACCTATCACTTTCGACATAATGGGAGGACAAATTTAACTTGGTCATTAAGGTAAAAATTTATTATTGATGTAAACCCAAGGCCAAGAAGGATAGAACATCTATTTTGAAGACATTGAAAGAGAAAGTGGTCCAGGAAACTGAAGTTGGAATCAAAGTGAAGAAAACATTTATAGATGCTTACTGGTACAACACAAACACATTCGATGATTATGATGAGCAAGTAGGAATCTTTTGGTCGTTGGTTTTACCTAAACAGATATGGCCGTTACTGTAAATGTGAGGGTGCAATGGAGCTGGATGGAGGAATATAACCTGCTCACAGTCCGTCCAAAAGTCCAAGCAAAACGAACATCACAAACACAGCATAAACAACAGCTACAGAGAAGAAAGAAATGATGATGCAGAATCAAACCTGGGGAGCTTCCATTGGGTAATGCTCTGGGAAATCAACTTGAAGTTGGTAGGTGTCATTAGCATAGAGGGTTCCAGGAGCTCCAATTACTTCAATCACCCACCTTCCATTTCCAAAACCACCAATAGACTTATAATAATCTAACGAAGGAGAGCAAATTACTAATACTCATTCAACGGAAAATAAAATTACTACTACCCACAACTAGAATTGTCGGAATTTGAAACAAACACAGAAACTTAAAGAAGCAGTCTTTCTTAAGCAAAACTATAAAAGCAGGCAACTTAGAGCTGAAATTTCAATGTTTTTCATCAAATGGAAGGATGGGGAAAAGAAAAAGACGAAACCTTTGGAGATTATCGGTGACTTTGTGTTTGAAGCCAGCGGGAGGATTGACCTGCCACTCCACCAACTCCTTCTGAAGCCGATTGCAGGCAATTTTACTCAGTGCCTGAAAGTAACCGTCCATTATCATCCAAGAGAGAAACCCGCAGACACCGAGATCAATTTCCGAAATGAAGAAGAAGAAGATTGACAATTCATCGAGTTAGGGGATGGAAACAGTAGGAGTTACAAGATAGGGAAAGACCTTGCGAGCGGTGGCGGAGGAGCTGGTCATGGCGGAGAGCGCTGCCGGGAGGAGAGAGAGAGAGAGAGAGAGAGAGGATTTCAATGCTGCAGAGTTTGGAAGGGGAAGAGACAAATAGAACTATAGAACCTAAGGTTTTGAGGGTACGATCCAGACCCACCTTTTTTTATGTTACTTTCGCCCGACCTCTCTGTTTTATTCTTCAGTTTTATTGTCCTTTTATCTCTGTTAATTAAAGGTTCATTGATGGAGGGTTATTATTTCCGGTATGTGTCTTTACTTAATAACTAGTCACGGGCCCGGCCAGTTGGCCGGTTTCATTTCGCAAATTTTCTAAACAATAGTATCAATTAGTATATATACATGTTTATATGATAATATAATAAAAATTCAAATTCAAATATTCAAATATTGAAACATTCAAACAGATCGGTAGTATAAGAGAATCTAAATTATTAAAATACTTGAAATGTTCAAAAGGATTAATATCATAATTTTTCCTGCCATTCTAATTGATGCATCAACTAAAGGACAAACTTCATGCAAGAGAAAAGAGTCCTAAGAATTTTTTTAAATTGCCCTTCTATTA
Source organism: Linum tenue (assembly GCA_946122785.1). Taxonomy (NCBI): domain Eukaryota; kingdom Viridiplantae; phylum Streptophyta; class Magnoliopsida; order Malpighiales; family Linaceae; genus Linum; species Linum tenue. Next base: position 46,088,637 of record CAMGYJ010000008.1, on the reverse strand, counting down.
TCTTGTAATCGTCAGAGATTATTGCACGTTTTCTTTTGGACTTGTTTGTGTTCCCTCCGCTATGAGTGGCATCATCATCTCCCTTAATAATTACATCTTCGACTCCATTAGTGACAAATTTATTTTCATTCTAAATTGTCTTTTTCTATTGCATTTCAATAGTCTCTCCTTTTTTTCCCTACATTTCATTGACAACCAAAAATTAATGGTAAAATATTTACCAGTACAAATCATCTTTTTCATTTTGAGTAGAATTTACCTCGTCTAAAATATGAATAAGAGCCATGATTTGTGCCTTGCTCCCCATTATCGGTACTTTAATCTACCCCAAGACTCCTTCTATTATCACTCTAGCATTGGATCCATTACGTCCACTTTTAGCAATCTCGGTATCCTAGCATAAGTGATTAATAATTTAATATACATTGGAATTGTATCCTGATACAGTTGCATGCATGTTACCGGGAAATAAAGGAAAGTTCCATTAGAGTTTGAAGATATAAATAACATTTGTTTCTCTGGAAATTAGAGTACAACTAAGTATCATTTACGTACGGTATAAGAGATGATAGATTCAAAAATGCTAGACGTATACAGTTGATAGCCGGACAATTAGTAGGAAATTAAATGCATTACAAAATCAACATGTGATAAGTTGACATGGTAGGTAGGTTAATTATATAATAATCCGCGGGTGCACATATCAAATATGCTCCAAATCCAATAAAGAATATTGTAGCCTTCTAATTAATATGGATCCACAATTTCATGCAAGTAAAATTTACCTCTATCAAGTGCAAGAGATCGTTTGTGTTCTGTCTTCATTTACCTTCCCAATCATGTAAGTACTCAATTGTTGGGTTATAGATGTTGTAATTTGCGAGTTTGAAGTCAAACTTTGACACTATTCTCTCAATTTGTAGGAGATGGACACGTGTAATTTATCTTTATTTGGAAATAACCTTTCAGCCGGTATTTCAAAAATTTAAGCACTCACACAATCCATAACAACAAAGTCAACCTCGACTGTTTTTTTTTACAACCCAAAGGTAGATCTTGAATATGTATAATGATGCATACCGTTTATAAAATTATTTTATGAAATTTTTGCTTCAAGTTAAACTATGGAATATAAGTTACATGCACATATTTTTCCAAAAAATAATTTCCCAAAATCTCGTTCAGCAATTGATTTAGTTTCAGCTTAAAATCTATTGCGAAGACATCAACTCTATTAGGATCATTTCTAATATATAGTAGTTCTTATCAAATCAAACATGTATTGAACCTCATACCAATTAGGATTACATGTAAATGTAATGAAAAGATCTAGATATCCTTCCCATCTACAAATTGTCATAGCATTCTGCAAACTTTCACATTATATCAATGATTAGATGTATCTGAATCACCTTTCAATTCAAGAATGCAAACGAACTTGGTAGTAATGTTGTCAGAATTTTGTTTGGTTGTTTTAATCAAATTCAAAGCTTAACTTCTGCATATGCATTAAGAACATAAGGTTGGAACAACTTTCCACCCAATAGCAATAAGTTAGATTCTTCCAGTCTTATTTGGAGCCTATAACTATAAAAATCACATCATGCCACATTTTTCTCATTCATTCCATATGCATCCTCACTGGCATAAAATGGAATATTTGTGTGTCATCCATCTCAACATGTGAGAATAATATGAGATATTGCAAAGCTATTAAATTTGGATGATATATACTAATTTGTTCTAGTTGATGACTTTGATATTGGACAAAAATATCATGAGAAAATGTTTGACCTCAAAAATTAAAGGAATGATGTCATTTGTAGATGGTAAATCATATTCACTACAGTCCGCTTCTCTTTTAGCAAGCAACTTAATTTCAACTTGCTGAACTGTGGTGCCATTCAATATATCCCTCGCATATTGAGATTTCAATACTAAGATATTACTTCAATCTACCATCTTCTACAATTGTTGAATAATTGAATTGTGCAAAGGAATTGAAACTGGATCATGGAGAAAATATCTAACCATTTTTGGAGTTCATTGCCAGTGTCATATTTGTAGAGTTGAACAAATTCTGGTATGTTCCTTTCAGTTGGCATTAGGCTACGGATTTCATGATATATTTGACATCCAGTTGAATAAACATATACTTTGTATCCATCATATATAGATCAGTGCAGTTTACCTCTAATAGAAATCAATGTGAATACCCCATTATAACCTTAGATATGTTCCAAAAAGTGACGTCTAGTTGAAGTATTTGCATCCAATAGCATATTCAAAACCTCTGAAGACTGCTATCGAGGAGGGAAGTTCATTTTGCGTTATCTACAACACAATGAAAATTTTGGTTGATTGGAATTCCTTGTGGGTTTGGTACTTTCACCCTTCCACATCTTTGCTAATATCCACATTTATGCGATGAGTGTCCTATACCAACTCTTTAACAACTACAATATAATTAAAACTCCAATATAAGAAATACATTGATAAAAATTTAAAATTAAAATAAATGAGGAAAACTCAGATGCTATAAATATCAATAAACCTTAAATTTATTCATAACGCATCACTCGAAGACGATTATAACGATTTTTGGCAAGTTTGATGGAGCTTACAATCTATTTCTCTTGGTTTGTAAGTTATTCATCTCATTTTGAAATCTTGTATAGAAATCAGTAAAATAAGCAATCTTTTTTATGAAAAAGTAAAATAACCAATCTTAGCAGGCAATACAAAATTTGATAACATATAAATAAAAAATTAAACATGTATTCAATGGATTACCAGTGGATTACCAGTAGGAATGTTGACAATTTTTTCATATATACGCATTTTCCTTATATAAAGAGCATATATTCTTTTTGCTAATTTTGCCAATGGTTGACCAATTCTATTCAACTCTACATCAATTTATGAAAATGTAAAGTTGAGGGTAATAATTTTGTAAGTTCAAGCAGTGTCAAATAATTAGAGATTATAAATAATTGATATTTCATCAATGTTCATACTATTTTGTGTTTTCGATAACAAACATTAAATTGTAAGATGTACATAGTTATGCTAATAATATTATTTGTATTTATATTAACTTTTAATGATAGAATTGAAATCTTTTTTGGTTGTTTGGATAATTCTCATGCATAATATTTCTTTGATGCATGCAGAGAACTACTAATAAAATAAGCAAAATAGTTCTGCCATAGGACGGGTTCTAGCATGAACATGAAAACCTTAATAAATAACTTAAATATGGTTTATAGTTTCTAATATAAATACAATAGTAGTATAAATTGTCACTCTACTATTACATTTTCTCAAACCTGCCACAATACTATTTTTCACGTCAAATTTATCCTTCTATTATGAATTTTTTTTTCAAACATGCCCTTCCGTTAGATTTTCCATCCAAAAAATCGTTAAATCTGGTCAAACATGATTTGACTGAAAATTACTAATGACCCTAACTAATTAAAAAATAAGAACAAAACGAACTTAAAACACACCACCACCAACCCAAATCCTTGCAAAGAAATCCTAATCCCTAAAATTTCTAATCACTTGTCTACTTTTTCCTGGGAACCTTGAATAGTTAACACAGAGAGGGAATTGGGAATTACTTGTGCTTATCATAAGTATAATAATAATAATAATCAATAAGCCACAAATGATGGGTTGTAAATATAAGCGAGTATAATTAAGGGATGTTTCTGGTAGAGGCCTCAAACGATCCTCTCGTACTCTAGCCCATATTAAATAAAAATAAAATTGACCAAAGGACCCTCCCGTGCACTGCGCTGGAGCCAGGAATAGTGAAAGTAAGGGGGTTCTAGTGTGGAACCTCTATATTGTTATTGGTTGATTAATGAGTAGAGCTATTCGTGAGCTGCTCGGTTTCGAATTCGATAAAAGCTGGTTTGATTAAAATAAAGCTCGACTCGTTAATAAACGAGCCAAGCTTGAGCTCTACCTTGTTCGGCTCGTGAAGCTCGTGAACTAGCTCGATTAGGTGGCTCGTTTAATACACCTCATGAACTGTCTCGTTTTGAGCTTATTAGATGTCCCAACATTGTGACTAGAGAGCTAACTCGACTACAGTTTATGAGAAAATCAATCTATATTTTATGAGTTGGTTTGTTAATGATGCATATAATTATTAAATTGTATATGTAACCTCATATGGTGTTTAATACATTGAGTATATGTAAGCAAATACGTCTCATATATATGCATAACATTAGGTAATAACTTGTATCCAGGGGCGGAGCTACAGCAGGGCTCGGGGGGCCTCGGCCCCCACGAGAATCTTGAAAGTTACGTATAAAATACTCAGGCAATTTACATATAAATAAAACGAAATGGTTAAAAGGGTACAAAACAGACTCCTAGCGTAGAGGAAGGTTTGCTATTTTGCTCTCACTAGGTCCTTGGTTCGATTCTCATGCAAAGCAAGTATTTTTTGCCAGCTATTCCTTATCGATTTCTTTTAACTACTCCAGGGATGCAATACTTTTAGCAGCTTTAAGCATATGTATATACAACAACAATTTCTTTTAAATACTCGTGTAAGACCTATCTCTTAATTATGAAAACATATGTGCAATACAATAACGAAATGTATTGTTAATTATTATTTTTAATTTATATTGAACTCAATGCTTAAAAAGTTAGTTTACAAAGTAATGTTAATCGTTTCAATGAATAATTTGTGACGTTATAATAATATAAAATTATTATTTTAATTTTTTAAGTCATTTTGCGATAACATACAAAAATATTTCCGGCCCCCCGATCGTCGATTCCTGGCTCCGCCCCTGCTTGTATCACATATGACATATAAATATAGGATATTTATATTATAAATTATCTAAGAGTTGAGCTCGAGCCGAACTTTCGATCTTAACGATGTGTCAAGATGTAATAAATGAGTTGGCTAGTGTTCGACTTGACTCAGCTCTTTAATAAACGAGTCGGGCTCGAGCTCGGCTCTTTTATAAACGAGTCGAACATGAACAAGGCAAAGCTCGGCTCGACTCGGCTCATTAAAAGCCTACTTACTAGCACCGGGCTCGGCCTGTTAGACGGGGTAGTTTGATTATTATGTATTTGGTAGGCTCAAGATAGGGTGCATAACCTATCAATAATTAAATTTGAACCCTTTATTTAGAAATTCATATCTAAGGATGGAGAATTAAAGACCATTTTTATTTTCTCTAACTTTCTTAATCGGCTCATATCTTCTTCATTTTAACTTGGATTTTAATTTTTTTTTGCACTGATGGAACGAGTTCGTTGTGCTCTACAAAATGAGATACATTTTCAATATTTTTTTAGAAAAAAAATTTCTTGCCTCTCAGTACCAACTGCATACCATATGTTATCTTCTTCGTTTTTGAAAACGTTTGCACAGAAGGACGAGTTCATCATGATCTATTGGATCTACAAATTTCTGGGTAAACAATTACAGGACCAAAAATTACCACACAATACCATACAATACCACCCAGGTACGGGGTGGTATCTTGTGGTACACAATGTTAAAAGTCGTAAATGACAGTTAATATACTTCTACTATCATGTATTCAACCATCCTACAGTCTTGGTTTGTTCATACCACCATGGTACGCTTTTCAAACCATATGTACGCTCTTATTTCAATACCAGTCAATACCATATGGTATAGACTGGTAAAATATGTCTAAATTTTTTTTGTTCGGAAACTATATCAAAGTGAATATCATTTTGAAGAGCACAATTAATCTGATCTAACTGTGCAAAAAAAAAATTTAATTTCGACTTAAAACGAGTGGGAAATCATTCATCAAAGATTAAGGAGTGGAAAATTAAAGGCTTTGCAGGAGAGAGAGATTCTGATGTCATGCTGATGTGGACAGGTTACTCATGGTTCCTCACCATAAGGTTACTGACGTAATCCGTTCCCTATTTGGTATGTATTGCTATCACTTATAGTGCATGTAAATAGCAAATATGATTACGTATTTTGTCTGTATTGTTGTCACGTATTATGTGCGTCAATAGCAAAGATATGCAACTGATAGCAATATACATGTTTACAAAGAAAGCTTTTATTTTTGATCATTGATAGAAATATTTTCCAGTATTTATCATCTTTGTTGATCACGACACATGTTATAGATATAAAATTGTATGATTTGAAATGGCACGTTGCTGATTGTTAGTCACCACCATAAATGAATGGGCTAAAAAAAATTAGAAGCATAAAAGTATTTCAATAAATTAAAAGCTAAATATCACCGAGATCTTATGATTCCTCAATAACCGAAAGAGACAGATTTTTAAAATTCCGGACCAAGAGAAAAGCTTGATAACAATACAACAAAAACTGTTGCAATCCTTCCCACAACAGGTAAAGGAATCAGACTCCTCCCAGTACCAAAGATTCATCTCCGAATTTAATTATTACGTGTCTAACCCCCAAAATTCAATTTAAACTATGATATAATTAGCTTATAGAGCTACAAAGAAAATACGCATGCTCTTGAGATTAATCTCGCCTAAAAAGCAAAATGAATCTAGGAGTGGGAAAGGCGATTTTGACCGTACGACAAAAGGAAGTACATTCCACAAAGACTCTTGTATATTATGAAGAAGGGAAAGATGTCACTGGGACACTCAAATTTAGTGGAAGGAGAAGGGAAGACGAAAGGAATTTATTTATGGGTCAAGAGAAATGAGATGGCAAAACTCAATAACAGGGAAATGAGCCTCGTTTAGTAACCATTATGTTTTTCTCTCTCAACAATGTAAAACAAAACATGAACGAAAGGAAACTACCATTTCATGGAAAAAATGTTGTTTGGCTTTGAATTTTTTTGACTTATGAAAATGAAACCTGAAAACAAAAAACATGTTTAGCAAAAAAAAAAAAAAAAGCAGAGCATAAGTCTATAAACAATTTTAATAGTATGAAAAGGTTGAACCACAATTTTAACACAAAATATCATATCACTGACTTTTTCGGTTCAAACTCAAGTAATGTTTTGCAATTGAATCAATTTAAATCAGCAACAATTCTCAAAATAGGTGACACCAAATTTGTGTGGGAGGTTAAACCTACTTTTCTGTTAACAGAGTACATAATTTTTAAAAATAAAAAAATATTAATTTTCTCTTTGGCATGTGACCTTTAGACAGTTACATAATTTAAAATGAATTGAATATCATCCGTAGAGGATCTGCCTCGTTTCTCCACAATCATTTCCCATCTCTCTACACTACCTAATATATATGAATAAAATTAATTTAATCTTCTCATTTATCTCTTCTCCGTGACAATCTTCAATATTTCAAAAATACATCAAAGTCACGTTTTGGCGTAAAAATATTCATGACTATGGATGCTTGCGGGAATCCAATCTAACCAGGTAGGGTAAAACTCGAACCCGAAGGATAATCAGTGGGTATTGATAAAATTCAAATTTGAATATAGTGGGTAATGAGTGGGCATGATTTTGTCTCTAACCAACCCAAACCCTCCCAATTATACACATACATATGTATTTTTTCTAAAAAGTAAAATTATTTTTCTTTATGTATTTGATATTATTGTACACATGTAATTATTTTCTTAATATTTTCAAGGAATTATACTTGCAGCTTATTTACTTAATTTAGTTTATAATCATAAGATTAATGGAAAGATGATCCGTACGAAACTACACCACAATTAAACCCCAATTAGAGCCCAAGTTTTTAAACTCTAATCGGGGGCAGTATAGGGCAAGTATTTATATATCGACCCGGGGCCGGTGGGTCTACCCCTACTTCGGTTGTTGAAATCACTATCTAGCAGTAAAACTTTGTTTTAAAGGTTTGTCAATATAAATGAAAGAAAGCTAAAGTAATTTGGTTTGAAAACTCTTTTGTGGGAAAGTCACTTGGGTTTCGCTTCCCCCTAACCGCTACCATGCTACGTGGGTTGGAACGATTGCCTTGGGCACGTTAATCGTGAACAACAGAGGAAAGCGTATGTGGTCGGAGACCATAGTCTCGATTACTAAACCGAGGTGAAGATGAAAGGTCGTGTCACTCGATCCTCTCGGTTTAGACAATCGGTAATCGACTTACTTCCTCACTCAACTCTAAGGTTGGACGGTTTGACCACGATTAATCGACTTGTTCAATTCAATATTCAGGGTTGCCCTAACTCAACCTAGTTAAGGTGGCTTGGAAAGCGGAAGGAAAACTAACTCGATTGAGTCTCCCTTAAAAAGGAGGATTTTCCTCTATAAACTAGGCTAAGTTGGCAAATTAGATTACTAGCACCTAAATGCACAAACTTAGGCGTGCTAAGCACAAGCATGCAAAATCATGGTGAATAATGCCTCAAACAATAAATTGAACAATACCCAATATCAATCATCCAAACCACATACAAGAAAACTACATGGTAGAGTTAGGGTTTCACTACACCCAAGTGAAAGGAGGACTACTCCATGGAAGAAGTGGGAAGAACGAAAGGGGAAAAGGTGAAAACCATCTTTTGGGGATACCTCCTCTCTTCTTCAACCTTGAGTAGTGATTTCCTTGGGGAAATCTTCCCAAAATCTACTTTGAAGCCAAACACTAACCTCTTGTTCTCTTTTGGTTATGTTTCTCTCACTAGAATGCTGAAGAAGTGTTTCTCTCACAAAAGTGGCTATCCCTTCTCTCCTCCCTGCAGCTAAGCTTTTAAACCCGAGACGAGTTAAGTTCACGGCTGTGAACCATCAAACACGTCCGTGAACTCAAGCCTTGCGCCAAAACTCTCTACATCGCTCATGTCAGTTCACTGGCTACGGCTTGTGTTCACGGTCTTAGTGACCGTGAACTTGCCTTGAGTCAGTAACCTTCAACTTGGCTCTGGACGCCTAGCTCTTCACGGTCTAGCAAGGTTATCTATGCTCTTTTCACAATCATCACAACCACCAATCCTCCTCTTTAATCAAGTTAACACTAGAACCAGTGTTATACTTGTTCTTACACTTCCGTGTCATATGATCTAATTTCTCGCAATTATAGCAGAGAAATAAAACGTCATTCTTAGAGGATTGACCAAATATCTTTTGGTTACCACGAAGGGCACCATTCTAATTGGTATGGATCTGGTTCACTTAGTACTCAGAGATAGTACTTCTTCAAAATAAATATGGGCATACAACCCATTCCCATAGCATCTGAATATATAATACACATTCATATATACTGCAGAGTATGCATTTATGTAATCAAAATTACTCTCTTTCACAACATGTACATAAAATTGTACTCAAATCATCAAGAAACTACATCTCAATGTCAACATAATCATGCATCGATTCTATCTTTTCTGTTTAGCATTCAAAAGGATTCTCGATTCCATGCATAAAGCTAGATAGCATAGATTCTAATGTTATCATTCATTAATAACTCACGGAAAAGGTTTCAGTTCTTACCTCTTTTCGAGAAGTCATTTTTTTGATTTCGCACCGAATAGCTGACTCGCAGGTTGGCTTCGAATCAATAATTTGTTGTCCGAATACCGCTTCTTACTGTCGTCCTCCATATTAGCTTATGCTCTTTTCCGTCTTCTCCGAACTGTGGAGGGACTTGAGGATGGAGATCTAGACTTGAATCTGGTCCACTGGGCCAGTAAAATTCCACAGATGGTGGCGTTCCACTTTGCTTTTGCTGGCGGAGCTTGGACAAGTGATTGCACCTGGTCATTCTTTGATTTACTTGGCCCCAGAAGAAATTGAAAGGCCTAATAAAGAGCTAGCTTGTGGGCCCAAACTCTTCGAAGTTCGAACCAGTGAAAGTAACGAGTTATATTCCCCCAATTTTTTCCCAATTTTTTTTGGAATTGATAAATGTCGTCCTTAAAATTACTATTGATCGTCCTAAAAAATAACAAAGTTACATTTTTAACCTTTTGGCATTTTTAGCAAACAAACATCACTTTAACTAAAAAAAATGAAAAACACTCAATTTCCCACACTCTCGAATTCATCGTTGACATTCTCGAGTCGTAATCGTTGAGAATACGTCTGAATCATGAGTAGCGACTCCGACGAGGTAAAAATCTGATTTTTTTTCAAAAAAATATCCAAAACCCCTCAACCGAAGCCAATTTTCGGTTGTACCATGGCTCAACCTAAGGCAATTTTCGGTTGTACCATGGACCAACCGAAGCCAATTTTCGGTTGGTCCATGGTACGACCGAAAATTGCCTTAGGTTGAGCCATGGTACAACCAAAAATTGGCTTCGGTTGAGGGGTTTTGGGTTTTTTTTTGGATTTTTTTGGTTTATATCAATAATTTTCTATTCTTTTACTACGATTTATGATTCGGTCCATAAGATAATTTGTTGAATTTTGGTTTATATATTTTTTTAGATTTATGGAAGGGGGAGGAGTTGTTTGTTTTGTGTTTGATTTTGAAATTCAAAATGGGCAATTTGGTAAATTACATATTAAGTTAGGACGATGGTTAGTAATTTTTAGGACGACCTTTAACCATTCAGTTTTTTTTTGTCAAAGTATATTTGTCACACCATAACCCGGCTGGGTACTACTATTACCAAAATTCCCTTAATAAACCGTTAACAAAAATAAGAACCAAAGAGGTTGGGGAAAACTAGCGGGAAACTTCATTTAACATACATAATAAAATACATTGGACTTTAAATAAAAATTTATTAAAACTTGCAAAAGAGGGAATCATAAACAACTTTAATAAATACGCATCAAGTCTCGAGTCCTACTAATACATGAGATTGGAAACTTCGTACTGGAGTCCTCTAGGGCCATTGATCCTGGTCACGAACTGTTGAACTTCTAGCCTGCTATGGAGCTTTTATCCTTCCTGAATGAGGGCGATGGGATCAGTCCTAATCCTATTTTCGTTATCATACAGAAACAGACAGCCATGCACATGCAATACTTTAGGGACATTATTAGGAAGAGTAGATTACTACTTTTATCTTGAAAGGGCCCCACCCTCCACTTAGCTAGCTCAATCGTCCGACCTCCTGAACATGATAATCGTGATAAACTTGATAACGTGATAAGTACTTCCTCATAATGGGAAGGGAGCCTGATAAACTAGATAAATACTTCCTCACAGTGGGAAGAGAGCCTGATAAACTTGATAAATACTTCCTCACAGTGGGAAGAGTGGTGGTCGCGTACGTAGCTAGCTAAGTGAGGATTAAACGTGTTCTTACTTATTTGTACTTATTAACTTGATATTTCTTACGCTTGATTGCATGCCTGAAAAGCTTGGTGATCTCCCCACACAATGGGAAGATCTAAACTTGTTAACTTGCACTTAATTAGCTTGTAGTTGAGCTTGTAGTAGGTTGACTCATAACACAGTTAACGTATGCTCCGTGATGCTATGCACACGCAAGGTAAATGTTGAACATAAAAAGCTTAACATAACAAAGAAATATGTAACGAATAACTGAACAAAAAGCAAGAACTGAAATGCATACATAAACTTAAATGCATGATAACGGAAACTACTCTAACCCCCTTTAACCACGCACCTTTATAAGTCAACCATTTGGCTGGAAACTTATCCAACAAATCACTTCCCCTGGCACGTTCTCTTGCATGAAGCTACTAAAACTATGCCCTGTGGTAAAGCATAGCTAATTGCCACCTATCCTGGTCATGTTAAGTGTCCAGTTGAGCGACTGGACATTCCAAACTACACCACCTGCACGGCTGTACCTAGCATAAAAATTAACTCACAATGAACCCATATTTCATAATACCCTCCCCATTCAGCTCGTAATCGATTTCCCCAAAAGTTCTCTCGGCTCCATCTATATTTTGACGTACATCAACTAGCTTAGTCCATCATGGTCATCATCATCATCGAACTCAATGGAACAGATCCTCACCTCATTGCGATGTCGGATGTGTTACGGCGATCGATCGCCAATCCCCAGGTCGTCGCAAAGGACGTTGACAATCCTGCATTGCTTCTGTCCATCTTTCTTTCTCGTCCTTAACGTAGCAAGTGTAGTTGCGGAGCAACTCGTTTGTCATCATTCTCAAGACCTTGTGCCCTCGCGATCCTTTTCGCCATTGGAGACCGATCGTGTCACCACGAAACGTCCCATATACTGTCATTTATCGTTTCAGACACCGTCAACGTCCCGCTCGGTAGTTTCCATATAAACACTATACCCACGTCCTGCTTTTCACCGTTACGGTCCGCCTGTCCCGCTGGCCTTCAGTTGGACGTTGCTCTCGACGAGCTAGGCGCCGCCGCTGATTGACAACTCAGGCGACTCTCTCTCTCTCACTGGTTGTTCTGATCCCGATCGGTATGGCGGGTGGAGTTTATGGTGGAGAGGGATTCAAGGTTCGGTGATCGAGCTGTTGCTCTCGACCGCTGCGCTCCAGCACAAGGAAAAGGAGGAGATATATTGCGGTTGCTCCCACTAGTTATTTCCGTTGCTATGTGGCGGCGTAGGGTTGCACGTAGGGAAAAGAATGCATGTGGTCTATGGGTTTCTTTCGGGTTCCACTTATATCTTAGGGTTTCTTTGACAACCCTATCATTATACATATAGGGAGTTGATAAAGGTCGTCCTAATAATTACTAATGATCGTCCTAAAAAACAACAAAGTTACACTTTTAACCTTTTAACATCTTTACCTTTCCTTTAGCAAACAAACACCACTTTCACTTAGAAAGCAAAAAACACTCATTCTCCCACACTCTCCAATTCATTATCGACATTTGGAAGCCGAAATCGTCGAGCATACGTCCGAACAATGAGTAGCGACTCCGACGAGGTAAAAATCTCGTTTTTTTTTAAAAAAAACCAAAAAATTCTCAACCGAATGTGATTTTCGGTTGGTCCATGGATGAACCGAAAATCTGTTTCATTCGGTCCATGGGGGAACCGAAATTTGGATTCGGTCAGGCCGTGGGGGAACCAAAAATTGGATTCGGTCAGGCCGTGGGGGAACCGAAAATTTGTTTCGGTTAGGCCATGGTGAAACCGAAAATTGGCTTCGGTTTAGCCATGGTGGAACCGAAAATTAGCTTTTTTTGGTGGCTTTTGGGTTTTTTTAAGTTTATATCAAATATTTTTATTTTTTTGTTATGATTTATAGTTTGGTCTATATGATTGTTTGTTGAATTTTAGTTTATATTATTTTTAAAATTTATGAGCCTAATTATTTGTGAAATTGAATGTTTTTGTATACAAAATTAAGATTAGATGTATAATACGCAATAAAAAAATTCTAGAATGTGATTAATATGATTCTTATGTAAATAATAGAGAATGCTAAATTTTGTCATGTTAAATGTTGGATTTTGCTTAGGAGAATATTCAGAATGCTAAATTATTTGTGATAATTGTTAAATTAAATGTAGTCGTTAGATTTTCTATTATTGTGGAGTCCTACTTATATCATGCGATCTAACATTGTAGGATATTGATGATTACGGAGGGGATGGCAAAGATTACACGTCAAAATTCGTCAATGGAGTAAAATACGATACGGATTTGATTGCATATGCAGCAGCTACTGAGATTGCCAAGGGTTTTGGGTTTTATTTGGTGAAGGCATCAAATAAAAAAAATCCAAATGAAGATAGTAGGCGACGATACTTGAAGTGCACTCATGGTAGGAAGAAAAAATCGAAGGCTCCTGATTCTGATCCGGCTAAGGAAAGGAGGCCTCTTACTTCTTCTGGAAAGTTGGGGTGTGAATTTCAGATCAAGATTGAGCGGTCAGAGGATGGATATTGGTTGATACTAGCAGTGGCTAATACAAAGAATCCTGGTGCTAATTTGGGTTTTCACAATCATCCGCTGGAGCTATTTCCGAATGGATCAAGTAAGAGGAATGTTTTGACCGAAGATGATAAGCAATACATCAGACAACTGAGATTAGCCGGTGTCGCCCGAAGGAATATCCACAAGGCAGTGAACGAGAGAAAAGAGGAGCATGGAAAGGTGAACAAAAGACAGATTTCTAATTTTCTGTATAAGATAAGAAAAGAAGAGCTTGGTCAGAGGACGGCATTACAGTACACTTTTCAAGATGCTCGGGAGAAGGGTTACTATGTGCAGTATGTGGATGACCGTAACGTGCTTACACACTTGTTCCTAGCCCACCCAGAGTCAATATTGATGTTGCGAGCTTGGCACCATGTCATTGTGATAGATGCAACATACAAGACCAACAAGTATGAGTTTCCATGGGTTGAGATTGTTGGCATGACACCGGTGGGATTGAACTTTGTCATTGCATCTGCGCTAGTGTATGACGAGACAAAAGAGTCGTACCAGTGGCTTCTCACGCATCTGCAACATTTGCTTGGATCTATCACTCCAGATGTATTTGTTAGTGACAAAGTAGGAGGATTGGTTGAGACCGTGGGGGTAATGTTTCCATCATCGACTCATATACTATGCCTTTGGCATGTAGACAGGAATGTGAGAGCACGGTGTCTAACGGAGGTGACAGGATCATAACCCTCAGCAACATCAGCAAAGCGAATGACACCAGTATACAAAGAGCGTAGTACCTCCGTGCCAGCATCTCGCCCGTAAGGAGTCCAAGACACATCCTCCCCTGACATCTCATCCAACATCTGTCGATACCGTACCAAGCGCTGTCTAGCATCATCACCACCTGCAAAGCGGTGACACACCCACGAGGAAGCACGAGGAGCATCTGGAGCCTGGAGAATCTGGCTCAGACGGAAGAGTGGAAAGTACTCATATATCCACGCCTGAAGCAGAGTCAAACAACCACAAATACTCTTACTCCCCACTCGTGTGGCCATCCCTAGCTGTCTGTAGAGATAGGCGAGTGCAGCAGCTCCCCAGGCGTAACCGGCCACTCGTCGCTGGTCCTTCAAAAATACATTGATCGCAGGACGGAGGCGATCACGACTCTTATCCACAAAAAGTGTGGATCCCAACAACACAAACAAGTAAGTCTGCACCTCCAGGTCCCTAATCTTCATTTCTCGTCCACGCACCAACAATCCCTCTGCGTGTATGCCACCATTAAGGAACCACTTCGACTTCCACTTACCACCAACAGGACCATCCACCGGGACCCGAACTAGATCATGCATGTCTAACTTAAGAACATCTGGATGCGGATCATCTCTCATCAGCTCCCCCTCAACTGGAATACGAAGAATGTGATGCACGTCGTGGAGAAGAATCGACATCTCTCCAAATGGCATATGGAAGGTGTTCGTGTCCGGCTGCCATCTCTCCACAAATGCCGTTATCAAAGCTGTATCTAAATGCTGCATCATACACCCTGCCAAGTGGGACAATCCTGTGCCCTCAACCACCTTCTGAGAACCCTCTGAACTCCACTCATATCTCCTCAAAGACTCCACACTACCAGATCTATGACAACAATCCAACAACCCACGATCCTGCGCTGGGGAAGTCCACAATGCAAAGGCTATGTGACCTCCAAAGCTAGGGATCACATCGGGAATCACAGGTCCACCTGAACACATCTGAGACTCTGATGTCAGGCGCCACGACATGTCCCTCCTCACTCCCTTCTTCCTCTTCTTACCATCACCGTCTTCCTCACTACTACGTCTTGCAACGTAGCGTCCATCTAGCCCACGCTGTGGAAAGTGCGAAGAAGCTGTAGAAGATGTCCCAACTCGTCTCTTCTTACTGATGCCTACATCAGATTCAGGTGGGACATCCCCAACCTCGTCACCAGCCACATCATCATCATCATCATCATCACCATCGCCGTGGTCCATAGAAACCGAATCACTCCAATTAGCCTCCCACGGCGTCGCATCCTCGGGAGTAGGGGTGGAGGTAGTACCTCGACTAAGAGACAACTGTCCCATAGTAGGGCGACCGTCGGGACGCTCTATTTCCGCCTTCTTCTTCTTCCCCTTAACCTTACGTGGATTTTTTTCTTCATTTTCTTTTCTACCGGTCGCTGTAAGTCTACAAGCACGACCTTCCATTCTTCCTTCCGTTTTTTCTTCCATTCTTTTCTTATTCATGTACGGTTTGCCTATTCCATGTCCAGACATCTTCAAAAAAAAAAAAAAAAAACAATTAATGATAATCAAATGCATTAACATTTTCTAATAATTTTCCCTAATTTTTTTGTAATTTTTTGACAATTTATTAACATTAATTACAACTTTCTTAGTCTTTTTGTCTAATTTCGACTACTTTTTAATTTTTCCATTATTCTAATATTTTTTTAACATTAATTACAAATTTACAGATTATATTTCTAAATTTTGATACTTTTTACAAATTTCAGATTATTTTTAATAATTTTTATTTAATTAACTACAATTATTTCTAATTATTACTTAATTTACAATATTTAATAACAATTTTTATTAATTAATTACATTAAAATTATTTAAAAATAAAACCAACCGAAAATTACTTAATTTACAATATTTAATAACAATTTTTATTAATTAATTACATTAAAATTATTTAAAATAAAAACCAACCGAAATTTGACTTCGGTTTGACCATGGTCAAACCGAGGTCAACATTCGGTTTGACCATGGCTCAACCGAATGTTGACTTCGGTTTGACCATGGCCTAACCGAGTGTTGACTTCGGTTTGACCGAAGGCCAACCGAACGTTGACCTCGGTTTGACCGATGGCCAACCGAAAGTCGGCTTCGGTCGTTGAGGGCGAGGCAGACAGACAGACGACTTACCTTCTTCTCCGGCAGCAGGCGACTGGAATGGAGGACGGCGGACGACGAGGACAGACGGCGACGGCGAGTGGAGGCGCGGCGGACGACGAGGACTGACGGCGAGTGGAGCGCGGCGGACGACGAGACAGACGGCGACTTGGGGCTGACGGCGACGGGACGGCGTGTCGCCGGCGTGGGCCGTGGGGCGGCGGCCCCTCTGCTGCTGGAAGTCGCCGGCGGCGGCTTCTTTGCTGGGCTGGGGTCGGGAAGCTGGAGGAAGGGAGGAAGTGTTTGGGCGGCGGGAAGGTAGAGGAAGGGGAGTGTTTGGGTAGGGTTAGGTTTTTAATTTTAAAAAGGGTAGTTAAGTAATTTACGTATTAAGTTAGGACGATGATTAGTAATTTTTAGGACGACCTTTAACCCTTTAGATACATATATATCATGCTACCTGCTCAGGCCGCCTATGAGGAACCGATGGGGTTCTTCGGCAGGGGAATAAGGCAGACGATAGGTATTTTTAGTTTTGATTGCGTTGTGATAAAAAGAATATAAAAAGACACAAAATTAAATCAGGGCATTTGGTCACCTCATTTAACAGTCGTTTAATTGCTAATTCAACAGAAGAGTATATTTGCTATGTTTTAATACTAGGAGGTATATTTGTGCAAAAATTTAGTAGAAGGGTACTTTTGTTAATTTGCAATAATAAAAGTGTATAAAATGCTATTAACTCTTTGTAAAGAGGTATTGTGTTGATTAGGGTCGACCCACTGACCCGACCCGTCCATACCATTTCCAACCCTTGAGGGTCAAACAGGGTCAAGAAGGAGACAGGGACGGGACAGGTCGGTTATACATCTAGAAACTTGAGAAACGGGGTATATGGATAGGTTTGCAGAGATTCTTGGCTTTGATTGGAAGTTCCTTCCTACGGTTTACCTTGGCTTACCGCTCGACGCTTCTCCGAACTAGTCGTCCGTTTGGAGTAATGTTTTGGGTAGAGTGGGTAGGAGGTTGGAGGTGTGTGGATGGCATCCTATCTCTTGCTGGCTGGATGCATTACCTTGTGCAATGCGGTCCTGGCAAGTCAACCCTTGTGGTTCTATTATTTGGGCTCATATTCTGAAGCTGGTGCAGGTTCGGGGGTTTCTCTTTGGTATGATGTGTGGATCAAAGGTAGGCTGCTTGGGAAGGAGTTTCCGCGTGTCGTTGCTGCTGCGGAGTTGCCCAACTGCCTGGTTTCCGATGCTGTCAGTACTTCTAAGGGGAGTGTTGTGTGGGATATTCCTCATAAATTTTCCTTGAGGGGGGAAGCTGAGCGTGAGAGAGTGTCTCTTCTCAATTTGCTTAACGGATTACATGCTGATTCTTTCTTTTCAGGTCTTTCCAGATTGGGTTGGGGTCCTTCTCCAACCTCTAGGTTCACTGCCCACTCGTTCTATTGTGAAGTTCTCAAGGAGCAGTTCCCTGGGTCTGCTTCCTTCCCTTTTCATGTCGTTTGGATGGCGATGGCACCTCCGAAGGTCTGCGTGTTTATGTGGATCGTGTATCAGAAAAAAATTCTTACTCAAGATGCTCTCAAGAGGCGGGGTTGGGTCCTCATGAGCCGATGTGCACTGTGTAGTGAGCAAGAGGAAACCATCGATCATATTGTCCTCACCTGCAGGTTCTTCAGGGATCTTTGGAGGATCCTCTCGGCTTTTGTTGACATGCAGACCTCTACCACGGACATCTCTGACTTGATCTCCAAGTGGCCTTGCACGCATCCGGGTAATGCTAAGGAGTGGTGCTCTGTTGTTTTCCTCCACGCTTTCTGTTGGCGTATTTGACTTGAGTGCAATTCCAAGATCTTCAGGGAGACGCACGAGATCGTTCTTGCATCGCAGCTTGGTTGAGGGTTACACACAAGGTTGATCGGGAGCAAGCTAACGGTTGGTTGAGTGTGGTTAAGTCCTGCTTGTTGCCCAAAAACGTTGACCCCTCTACCTTTCCACTTGCTGCGCTCGTACCTGTTCCTCCTGAGGATGATAATGGCGATACTGTTTCTCCCGGATGATTCCCTATGTCTTATTTGTGTTGTCTCTGGGTGCTTGGCTGCATGATTAATTACTCTCATAAATTTGTAAAAGTGAGTAAAGTCGAACTATCACCTGATAGATCGAAGAAACCAATTTCGCTTCCTTCAATTACTTTAGTACCATATGAGTACCTGCAAAATGACCAACCAAAAAAGCACGACTATGGTGCTAGAAATCTTTATCACAAGAGATTAATTTTTGCCCTTAAGGCAAAGTCGATCTTATCAAAAATACACTAGGAAATGTATTATTCACCACTTGTAAGTGGAGTACACTCACAATTAGGAAAATTAGGAAAATTAAAACCTACTTTAATTAAAAAATCTTAATAAATTAGTGATACTAAGGGCTACTTCAAACCCCAAATCAGTGTTATAATATAAACCATATACGTTGAACAATAGTTACAACATTACCATTTCCATTAATAAAACTAGCGATAGGTACCTAAAGCTAATTTTTCCTGCCATGTTAGCAGTAGACGTCGCCTTCTGAAGGTGAGTCATATCTAACCCACTTTATAGAATGGGCTTCTAAGAGGGTAATCTAATGGCAAAACAACCATGATATTCCCGACACCTTTTTAGCTTTCTCCCTACGCCAAATCTGGAACTGAAGAGCCCTAAACGTGTCCTCCAAAGAACGACCTAAATTGCAGTCTTGTTTCCGGTTGCCATTCCTGACGATCACGACGATCACGGGGCTGTCGCCCCAGGTTAGGGTCAAGTACAGTCAATCTTTACTCCAATTCTTGGATTCACACCATTAACGCCTGATTGGTGGCATTTGTTTTGCCCTAGCAACGTTCTTCATCCAAATTGCGACGATTACCCTACGTAGATGTCGGAGACAGGGCATCAAGCCTCTGTCCTTGTTGTTTCGGCTGTCGTTCAATTTTGTTAACCTGGGCCAGAAACATTGCACCCAACTGTGCAGTTATGGATTGTAGGAACTCAGTCATGTTGAATTGACCCGCCATTGGAGCTTCGTCGTTCTGAATCTCCTAGTGAGAGTCGGACTCTTCCTCTAACTTCCGACGGTCAATTGGATCTTTTAATCTTGTCCACGGGCAAGTGGACCACGACCTTTAAATTTCTCCACTGTGTTTGAACCGGACTACTAATACTTGATGAGGCGCTAGATGGGTCTTTTAGCTCAGAATCACGCAACAATCAAATTCCCAGGGGCGGCCAAGAAGTATGTGGGCAACCTGCATTGGATTAACATTGAAGTCCAGTTCATCCTTGTATTCCCCAATTGCAAAAGGAACTCGGGCTCTCTTGGTCACTTTAATCGCCCCATAGTCATTGAGCCAATACAAATAGTAGGCCTCTATGTGTTTCGTCGTACGTAGACTAAGCTTCTTAACAACGTCTCCACTAATGACGTTCGTACAACTTCCTCCGTCGATGATCAGGGAGAAAATCTTTTCGTTGACAACACATCGAGAGTGGAAGAGGTTGTCTTGATGTTCCATAGGGTCGTGAGCTTCATTAATCAACGCTCTTCGATTCATTGTTAAGAGTTTGCCACTAACTGGAGTCGCAACGGTGAGCTCCTCTTCGAAATCCTCTTCAGATGATTCAACATCATCCTTCTCCTTTTCTTCTTCATCACTGACATACTCTCCCTCGTGCATGATCAGGGTCTTCAAATTCAGACACTTGTTTGCTTTACGCCCTCGGCCATGGCATTTAAAACACTGAATTCCTTCGTTGGATCCTCATGCCCGTTCCTGAGTAGCCGTTGGCAGATTCTTGGTCGTAGGTGTGGCGGCGTCTGGCTTGAATGGAGGGGTGTTGGCCTCGACGGACAGCTCTGTGTTAAACTTGGGTCCAGGAGGAAATCGTCTCATAGGGGCTTCCTTCAATTTTTGTTCTACCTTGATTTCAAGGTGAACTACTTCTTCAAGCTCGACGAAGGATCAAAGATCAACTTCATGGAGGATTTCGCGATTCAATTCATGAAGGAACCTAGAAATTTTGGATTCCTCATCTTCCCTGACATCTTCTCGCGTCATGAGTAGTCCCAAATCCTTGGAGTAATCGTCAACAAATCGATTACCTTAACAAATTCCTTTAAGTGCTTCATGCAATTCTCGCTGGTAGTAGCTGTTGGAAATGTATGAATAGCTTTGAAAGCTATAGAGTCTCAAGTGGAAAAACTACCACATTGGTAGTTTTACTTGGTGAAATGTGTATAAAGATAGGAGCCTATGCCCCTTGGGGTGACCCACTTTTGTGGGAGAGGGAGGACCTAACGGACCACCAAACACACACGCGCGCGCCGTCCGTCTGTCCGACCGGCCGGTCGGTCGGTTGGTTGGTTCACTTGAGACTATATATATTTTTTGGAGAAATTCCGAACGAAATTAATTATCTAATAATTAATTAGTAATCGATTATGCTGAGGAATATTCTAAGGATAATGGACTAAAAAGGTATATTCGAAGGATAATCCCGCATGATTTATCTTAACAGACGGTTTTAATTAAGGAAGTTATATCTTCCTTAATTAAACCGACTTATTCCCCAAGCAAGAGGGTATATTCCTAGGGGTTTGTCTCCTATAAATAGCTGCCTCCCCAGCCCCTCTAAACACACCACAATGAGCATAAACACAATAGAGATGAGTGTTCAGAGAACTCGGGTTTTCGCACAAAACCGCGAGTATTTAGAGGAGCTGTTTTATCCTGGAGACGACCGATTGATAGTCTGCCGTGCGCATCGAGGGCAGTGCCGCGAACGTCTTAAAGAGAGCGACCTAGTCCGCAACTCAGCTCCAGATTCGGTAACCTCGTTCTTGTTGTTGTTCTGTTCCTAACAATTTTACGACGTTCGGCTGCTGCTATGTCGACTGAACAGAACAACATGGCCGGATCTGGTGCTGTCGATATCAATCGACCCTTTCGCTTCGTTGGGGTCAACTTTCGTCGCTGGAGACAAAAGATGGAGTTTTACCTGACGACCAAGAAGTTGGCACACTGCCTCACCAGCATGCTCGTCGAGCTGCCGGAAGAAGCAACCGATGAGGAGAGGGCTGCATCTGCTAAGGAAAGGGAGCATGACTTCCTGTGCAAGAACTACATCCTCAACGGCCTGGCAGACGATCTCTACGACTACTATGCGGACAGCAAGAACACCGTGATGATGATCTGGGATGCGCTCCAAAAGAAGTACGACACGTAGGAGGCTGGAGCTAAGAAGTATGCTGTCAGCCGCTACCTACGCTACCAGATGGTGGATGACAAGTCTGTCAAAGTTCAGTCCCACGAACTTCAGAAAATATCTCATGAGATCGTCTCTGAAGGTATGCCTCTAGACGATCAATTTCAAGTTGCTTGCATTATTGATAAGCTTCCTCCTTCGTGGAAAGATTTTAAGAATATGCTTAGACATAAAACCAAATAATTTTCACTGGAAGGCTTGATTACTCACCTAAGGATTGAGGAAGAGTCCTGCAACCAGGATATGAAAGAAGAGGTGATGGTCGTCACTGCTAAATGACCCACCCCTATAGCTCTTAAACCTAACCAGAAAGGGTTTAAGGGTAAGAACCAGCAAGTCCGCCCCCACGCGAATGGTGCCTCTCGAGGTAACCAAAGGGTCATGGCCCAAACCTCTAATAATGACCCACCATTTATCTGCTATAACTTCGGAAAACCGGGTCATATGGCAAAAAAGTGCAGGAACAAGCAAAACCCTGCCGCTGCGACTAGGGTTAACTTGAAAGAAGAGGATTTGATAGCCATGATCATGGATATGATCGCTGAAGTTAACCTCACCGGTGACTCAGAAGGATGGTGGCTGGATACAGGTGCATCGAAGCATGTATGCAACAATCGTGCTATGTTTAAAACATACATAGAAGCACATGGTGACAAGAAAGTGTTGTTGGGGACTACTCACACCACTATGGTTGCTGGTTCTGGTGAAGTGGAGCTGAACTTCACCTCTGGGAAGAAGATGGTGCTCAAGGATGTGTTGCACACTCCAGAGATAAGGAAGAATCTTGTTTCGGGATATCTTCTTAATAAGGCCGGGTTTAATCAATCTATTGGGGCAAACTTGTATACCCTTACTAAGAATGGGAGTTTTGTGGGAAAGGGATGTGCATGTAATGGGATGTTCAAGTTGAATGTCGAAATTAATAAGATGAATTCTTCAGTTTACATGGTGTGTGATTTGAATGTTTTGCATGCTCGTCTCTGTCATGTGAACACACGAATTGTGAAGAATTTAAGCAAGCTAGGACATATCCCTAAACTCTCAATGAATGAATTTGATAAATGTGATTTCTGTAGCCAAGCTAAGATAACGAAAACGCTCCATAAATCTGTGAGTAGAGAATTAGAACCCTTAGATCTGATTCATTCTGATATTTGTGAATTAGATGGGACGTTAACTAGGTCTGGCAAGAGATACTTTATCACTTTCATAGATGATTGCTCTGATTATTGCTTTGCTTATTAAAGAACTCCCCGAAAGCATTCATCACATCAGCCTTAATCCAACCCCAACACTTTTTATAGAAATCCCAAGTAAACCCATCAGGTCCAGGAGCTTTGCCACCATCACACTCTGCAATACTTTCCCAAATCTCCACCTCCGAGAAAGGCCTACTAAGCAAAAGGATATCAGCCTCGTTGAGCTTGTTGCAGTCGTAAGCACTGGGGAAAGGACGAGATTTAATATCCTCTCGAAACAGTCCAACATAGAAATTCACAATCCCATTGGCAATTTCGTCCCTTCCTTCAATGAGAACCCCATTGATTCTAATACAACCAATGCGATTCACCTTTCTCTTGAAGTTCGCCATTCGATGAAAAAACCCCGAGTTCCTATCTCCTTTCTGCAGCCACAGTTCCTTGGACTTCTGCCGCCATGAAATCTCCAGAAGATCAATAACCTTCCCAATCTCAACGAGCAAGCACTCCCTCTTATTAGACTCCTCAATCATCAGGCGCCGCGACTCTTCCAGCTGGTTAATGTCATGCACTGCCATAGTAAGCTCCTCATGCTTCTTGTTCATATCCCCGAAAACCTCCCTGTTCCAGACCTTAATCTTGCTTTTAAGAACCTGTAGTCTCCTAGACCACCGAAAAACCAAACCATGACCCTGAATCTGCTCCGCAAGCCAAGAATTTAGATCAGTGAATCCTCCAACCACATATTCTCGAACCTCCAAGGCCTGTGAACTCTGACACTCTCACCCCATCTTAACAGCAGCGGATTGTGATCCGAAATAATACGCTCAAGAGCAGAGAGAGAGCAATCCGGGAATAACTCGTCGAAACTAACAGAAACAAAAGTGCGATCAATCCGAGAGAGGCAGTTGTTACCGACTCTGTTTTTGGTTGCCGTTCCCGGCGATCACGACGATCATGGGGCTGTCGTCCCAGGTTACGGTCAGTTCCGGTCAATCTTTGCTCCAATTCTTGGATTCGCACCATTAATGCCTGATTGGTGGCGTTTGTTTCTCCCTGGTCACGTTCTTCATCCAGATTGCGGCGATTACCCTGCGTAGCTGCTGGAGACAAGGCATCAAGCCTCTGTCCTTGTTGTTGCAGCTGTCGTTCGATTTTGTCGAGCTGGGCCAGAAACATTGCACACATCTGTGCAGTTATAGATTGTAGGAACTCAGTCGTGTTGAATTGACCCGCCATTGGAGCTTCGTGGTTGTGAATCTCCCCGTCAGAGTCGGACTCTTCCTTTGGCTTCCGACGATCAATTGGATCTTTTGATCTTGTCCTTGAGGTACTGGACCTCGAGCTTTAGCTCGTTCCACTGTGTTTTAACCGGTCTACTGATACCACTTGATGAGGCCCTAGATGGAAATTCCGGCTTAGAATCATGCAACAATGAATTGAGTTGATCTAAATTCTCAATCTCGAATAGAAATGGGGGAAATTTGGGTGAATATGGATGGTCAATTTCATGCAAAACCACACAAGGGAGAAAGCTCAAAATAGATAGGTCGCTGCTTGGCCACGATCAAGGTGATGATTGATCGATACAACCTCTTCAAATAACCTAGAACTCTTTCTAAGTTGTTCTTTCAACTCACGTAGCAAAGCTAGATCAATCAAACTACGGTTTGTATTCAATTGAACGAAAAACTAACTATTACACTCCAATTGAAAGACTTAAATAGACCTACGCTAGCTAAACAAACTAATAAGAAAGTCCAAAACACAAACAAACTCGGAATTCAAAGTGCAAATAGAAAAGGTAAGGTAATCCTAATCCGAGAAAGATTCACAGTTCCTGGTAAACAAGACAGTTTTGGGTAGACTTCAGGCGATCTTGTTTGCTTTCGTTTGAAGGCTTCAAGGTACATCTCCTTTCATCAAACGCCTTTTGATTGTAGTAGAAACCATCTACTTTCATGTGGAAAAACCCTCTTGACTCGACTCTCAACCATGCTTCTCGAATTGAGCACCAAAGTTGGCCAAATTCTGGCAGTTTTCCTGTTTTGGTTTGAAATTTTGAGAGGCTTGAAAAATGCCCCCTCCTGGCTTTTCCTCGAGCACCCAAGCACTCCATCTTATAGAGAATCTTTCCATATGCAAAATAAACCTCTAATCTTCCATTTCCATCAAGCCAAACGTGAGAAACATGCTTTAAAAGTAAGCTTCCTGAAATAGAATAAACACTTAACCAAATTTTAGGGTTCTTGTTAGTTGGTGAGATTGCTTCTTGATCAAGCAATAAAAACTGGTAGAATGAAGCAATTGGGATCATATCAACCGGGGGATTCTCAAACAACAAA
The DNA here is from genome assembly GCA_946122785.1 of Linum tenue. NCBI lineage: Eukaryota > Viridiplantae > Streptophyta > Magnoliopsida > Malpighiales > Linaceae > Linum > Linum tenue. Next base: position 46,063,078 of record CAMGYJ010000008.1, on the reverse strand, counting down.
TAAGAAGAACTCTCGAAGGTGCTCTTTTCTTCTCTCTTTAGACTTATGAGTTGTCGTTTATTGGTCTCTTTTTTCGACGTTGACGCACATTGCACCAAGCTTTTGTAACTCTTTTGCAAACAAAGAATCTCTCTCTCATGACCAAGGGCAGATGAATCATAGCCTTCCCTTTCAAGATCACATGTGGGGAAGCTGATGGGAGGATTCGTATTAGCCCGAGCACCACTTCCGAGCAAGCACTCCACATTGGGTTGCCACACACATTGGGTACAAATGAGAGTTATGAGGTCTTATGAATCGCTAAAAGGTACTTTTGACTCTTAGCGCACGATTCCGTGAGGAGTAAAGATGTGTGGGGGATGGTAAGTAGTGAAAGATGTCCAGGACGCGGTAAAGCTATCCGATCCCCAAGCATATCATCAAAGGGCACTGTGAATTCGTGAGGATTGGTTGCCTCGCACGTGCGAACCTCATTTTCAAAAGATTATTCTCTCTTTTATTTCTTTTCTAATATGCACAAACTTGTAAAAGCTTTATCTCACACGCATATTCTTCCTAAAATAGCAAACAATATCAACTCACACAAGAGGAAGAAAATAGTAAAACCCCTCATACACCGGTACTCTAATCATGCAACTATCACCTAGCGAGCACAACACATCAGTTATCTATCAAATCAAAGCATATCAAGTAGGAGGTTTTAAGGAACAAGGTGAATTCGAACCCTCAAATTTGAAATTTTTCTGGGTAATGCATTTAAGGTTCAAAAACACTATCATTTGACCATTTATCAGCACAACACAAATGCAATTGCTAGCATACACTCCCATAAGCATTCATCAACGTCTCCCATTCATAAACAAGGGAGGATACTAGAAATTCATGGCTCAACCAATCGTGATAATCATTCAAATATTCACACACATCCCCCTCCCAACACTTGAGCAACACATTGTCCTCAATGTGGGAGTTTCATAAGAGAAGATCGTGAAGTTTACCATATGTTGGGTTGTGAGTTGGTAAAGGTACACAAGTGTAGGTCTTTGTCTTTTTGGTGGTTTTCACAACGATAAAGCTCATAAGAAAGAGAGGAAGACACATAAGAGTTATAGGTACGATAGATATATAATATAAGTACAATTACTACCAGTGCTAGAATATTTAAAGTACGAAAAGTAAAACGAAACAGTAGCAAAAAGGAGATCACTATTCGAAATAAGAAAATCAAAGTGCAGAAACTGAAATCGTCTTAAGTTCAAACTAGTAATATAATAGATAGATAATGGCTCTTCGATGCCATCAATCACTCAATGTCTAGTCATCATCCTCCTTGCCTCAACCTCTTCCTCCTCGCCAACGTAACTAAAACACGATGGGTAAGGAGTGTGCAAATTGGTGTGGGCGACTGCAGCTGGGTCGAGATCGTGAGACCTCATAAGAAACTTCATAAGCTCATGAGTGCAGTCTAGCATGTGCCTCCTCCACTCGGCAACTCTCTGATGGTTCTGTCACGACCATAAATGTCGTGACCGTGTTGATAGTCTGAAGAACGTTGCCATCCGGTTGTCTTGCCACGAGAGGGGTAAAGGGGGCGACATTAGCGATAAGGCGTTTTCTGCCTGTCATCATTTCTAGCCGAGTCAGGATGTGGCTATGAAGGTGATCGTTGCAAGAGAAGACACAACTGGTCGGAGACTATTGTCATCTCCCTTATGAGCCCAAGGCAGGACAAAACCAGTTGGCATGCCTATGCAGAGAGGCTGGTCTTAAGGAATGAGCGCACCTCAAGATGCCGCACGAACTTCAGAAGTCTATGTCCATGACAGTTCATTAGGATAGTCTCTAAGTGTGTAAGGGAGGCTGGATCATGAGAAACATGAGCAGACTGTGGGTGGCTAGACTGGCCTGCATGGAAGCTATGATGGCCTATTGCTGATGATGAAGAACTCTGTACCCTCATCTTTTGCAGGCGTAGGATAAAATGAGTGATCCCATCACGACCACTGTATTGGTCGCTAGGAAGTCCAATCCTTGAATTCCCTAGACTCCCTCCTTGTTCTGCTCTAGGGTCTTCAGATAAGTCTTTAGATGATCAAACGAAACAGGTACTATGTAGGAGTCTAGCTGACTCTCTGCTGCGACTAGATCCACTCCCAGGTATCTAGTGATCCTAGTAATTTAAGCTCCTCCGTACAGAGCCATCAACCTTCTATTTGAACCATGGCAGCAAAGAGTCTGCAGGATGGAACGACCGAGATAGAGTCGGCTGCCACTCTATATGCTCCAGATGAGCAAGACATCTTTGGCCGTGAGGTTGCACTTGATCCCCTATTTATCGCCAACTGAGCGAGAAATGACATGATGAATTAGCTTGTACTCAGGTCTCACCTTGCTTCCCTTTGACAGCTTAACATCCAAGGTCTGCAGTAAGGGATCTTCATGACATCCTCATATAAGGCATGAGGAAAAGAGAAGTCACTCTCTTCCTTTAGTGAGGAGTAGGAGTGATGATCGGTGATGAACTCTTGCGGATAGATGTAGAGGGAAAATGTGAACTCCCTCATCGTCATCTCCCGCTCAACTTCTCCTAGTCTGAAGCTTATCATAGGGTTTTCTTCAGCAACAAAACCCTTGATGTTCCGAGTCCGCCGGGTACTGAGGAACTCAAGGGTAAGAACTATGTAAATTCGCTCGCTGATGTCCAGCACTTTGAGCCAGACTGGGTCCTAAATCCTAGATCTGTTAAGCTCTGTCATGCCTAACTGGTTAAATAAACCCAGTTGAGGCACTTGCTCTCCCCTGTCGCCATTCCATGGAATCGTTGCAGATGCTGATTGGCGAGAAATGGGATCGCCTGGAGAAAACATTGATCAATAGGGGCATCACCATCCTACGCACTCTCCTCTGGGGTTGCTCAACCAACGATGTGGTACTTCAATCCAGTTCTAGCTCCACCCCTAAATAAAATACATTTCTAGCTCCTTTAGTTTCACTCTCTCCCATGGAAACCTTCTGCTAAGTATATGTCTCATAGTTCTATATAATCATCATTTTTTCCTATTTGGTACCCTGCTATTTCATTTATGCCTATACTGCCTAGTGTGAACTGTTCACTATATCAGTTCATGCTTCAGTCCGATTCTGACAACATTGGTTCCTTCTTACCTGACTTGAATTGTTACACCCTGTCCTTTCCTTAAGTCAAAATGACCATTATGCCCTTGCTAAAAAATTTCCAAATTCCACCATAATATCGATGTGGATTAAAGATGTGAACTCTCGATTCAAACCATGTCCAAATTTGACATAAAATGAGAAAGTTATGGACATGAACTGAGTTTTGGATAAATTCACCTATAATTGTGAAATTCCCAAAATACCCTTGAACTATTTAAGCTCTAAACCTAACCCACAAGGTGTCCTTACACGTTCACCCCATGTAGATAGTTTTCCCCCACGCACGTTCAGCATCTTCCTCAACGAACAAAGACTCGCCGCTATTTATCAAGCATGATAGGGAGAGGTAGTTTTATGGCCGGAACAGGGACGGCGAGAGCCTCTAGGAGATGGCGGCGATGCAAATCAATTCGTAGCCACTACTAAGAGCCACGAAGATTATCGATTGGCTACGGGGATTGAACACGCGGTAATGATTTATGTTGTCCATTTACAATGTGATGATGGGTCAAAGTGGGGAGAGTAAAGGTGTAGGTTTTATTAAGTGCTTTGCATTGTAATAATAACCATGATGCTCCTGGATGTGACCGAGGGTAAAACCAGGGGGCCAATATCAATGAGTTCTTCACGTGGGGAGTTGATTATTTTGAGGATGGGATGTGTCTATGAATTAGAATGCGAATTAGTGGTTGTTTGAAGGACTTGTGAATAAACAATTGTTAGGTATGATTTTCCACTGTTAAGGAATTGACTATTAAGGAGTTAACAAGTATGCGCTCTGTTATAGTTACAAATAGGAAAAGAAGAGGATGGGACGAGAAGACTCTCGAGTGGAGTTTATCAAGGTGACTTCAACGATCAACTAAGGTGAGTGTAAACGGGGTAATATCTCTGTTGTAGGTTTTTTAGCTTATGCTTTTCATTCAAGTTATTATTTAGTTAATTTTTTAGTAATGCACGATATGTGTGTGAGGCATCCCACCGCCTACTTAAGGTGGAGACATGCGTTGTACTATGTATGAATCTATAATAGTAATAGTTGTTTGTATGTAAGATGAACCCCCGGGGGGTTGGGCCACTACTGGACGCGGTAGATGGTCGGATCACTGCTGGACGGCAAGACGTAACGCAGCAGTTGTTCGAGTATGTTGGGGTCACTACTGGACGGTGAGACGTAACTCAATAGTTGACTAGGCATGGACTGGACGACGAGACGTAACGTAGTGCCATTGCCGAGTTTGGGTAAGCAACCGGGCGGCGAGACGTAACGCGATTGGCATACTAGGGTAGGGACACCAGACGACGATACGCAACGCGATGGTGTTTGGTGTCTATGGATTAAGGACATAAGTAAAGAAATTTGATAAGATAATATAGGAGTAAAGATCTCTTATAGACTGGTTTGAGAATAAAGTATAAAGGAGGAAAGCGAGAACGACTTTCGTCTAAGCCAGGAACCCTAATAACGTGTTTAGCAGGGAGTTTTCCTTGGGCAAAGACCTTAGGAAGTAACGACGAGACTGACCCCTTCTCACTCACCAAGTTGAGGAAGGTTATGGGGTGGTAGATTTCGAGAAGAGTCAGCGCAAGGCGAGTAGTCGCACCAACATTTGAAGGGGTTCCCAGAAGCTCAGGGAGGAGTTAGAGTTAGAACTAGTTTCATTATTTTTGTTCATGATTATGAGTATATAAACTGGAGATTCAAAGTTTTGAGTTTGAGTGGTCTTATTGACCATGGATTTAGGTCTCCCAACTGTTTAGGGCATTTCATTTGAATTTCTTTTGAAAAAGATTCGATTGCATTTGTTTTTATTGAAGTTCTTTAACATTATTGGGTTGGCTCCAGAGCCATGGGTATTTTGGTTTAATCAAAAGGATGGATCCTTTCATTTTGGTATTAGAGCCGGCACTCCTCTGTTCCTTGGTCTCCAAGGAATGCCGGAGTGTCGATCTACTTTTTTCACGGGCTCACTTTTTAAAGGAAATGAAAAAGGGAGTGTCAATTGAAAGTTTGGCCAAACGAGTCAAAGTCTTTTGAGGATTTTTAGAATCTCCAGTATACTCTAATCATGATAAGGAAATAACTTTAGGATGCCCCACGAGGTTATGATACGTCTTGGGAAGGAGAGGAGTCCTATGCGGACTACCTAATAAGCTCTTTTTGTGAGCGAGAAGGGTCGTCCAAGGCAGCTCATACCCTGTGGGGATGCGAGTTGATCGGTATAAGGTTCAGAAAGATGCTAAGTATCTAAGACGTCGACATACAGTAAGCAACAAGTTACGACAAGTGGCGGCCATCATCAAGAGGAAAGGATGCAAGGGTGGTTCATTAAGTTCACGAGAATCGAACCTAGGGCTACGACCCAAGGAGTATTAGAGGTTAGACTTTAAGTAACACCAGGGGCATATAAGCAAAGCAAAGGAGTAATTAACTAGGTCATAGGGAGCCTGACAAGATTTCAAGGGATCAATGAGTCAAGGATAGGAGGAGGTACATTCGTATACTTAAACTGACTGGGTAATCCCTTAGGGATACAGTACGTCCCTAAGAAGAGGAATCGTGGATTTGGGAAACTAGATCGGCAAAACGTACTCGAAAGGAAGGAGCCAACCATCAAGCTTGGCGAGGTAAAGAATGAGGAAGGAGCAAGCGCACTATGTAGTTAATGAGTGCTAACTAGAGGATAAGGTATGCGAGGGATTCCTACCGGATGGAAATACATTCCGTGGTAGCGAAATAGGCATGGAGCCGGATGGTGACGAGTTCCATGGTCTCTATCATCCAAGTTTAGATAAGGGACCGAACGGTGACATGTCCAGTAGTAGTCAAACACCCAAGTTGAGGGGCACCCTTTGCGAGGGTAGCCAGGTTTAAGCAAGCAAGACTAGGGTTGGTGCCAACTAAACCGAGGTATGAGGAAGAATTACAAAGGACACAACAAGGAGGACCTAAGTGGCATACCGTGAGAGAGTGGGAAGGTAAGAGGAAGTTTAATGTGATTTTAGGGAGTCTAGTGCACAAGTCTAGGGAAGCCATTTCAAGGCCGTAACGAGGGAGGAGACATTAGTAACCTTGGGAAATGCATGAAGGGCAGAAGGACATGTAAATCCCTAGACAAGGAGTAGAGTGAAGGTAAGTAAATCAAACTCAATAAAATGAACAAAAGAATATGATGAGGAAAGCATTCCAGAGCAAAGGAGCGCGGTAAGTTACTTTACTCAATGTGCTCCACTTTAAGCGGATACAACATGGTGGGACGTCATCAGGAGGAGACAACTAGTTAGTGATAAATAAAGGTCATCAAGAGGAGGCGACTAGTTAAGGATAAATCTGATACAAGGGATGAGCCACCGTGAATCTGAACTAAGTGATTAAGGTCATGACCAAGCATCAACATGAGTAAAAGATTGTAGAGACGCAGGTTGGAGTCTACCAAAAAATCAATACAGAGATACTCAAGTGAATCTAATGATTTGTGCTAGTAAATAGCCGCGACAACAGATAGTGACAGTAAGGAAGGGAAACACCATGGAATGATGATACACTGCAAGCAGGTGGCCAAGCCATTACCAATCAGCTACCAGAAGTTGTAGCGATGGGGAAGGAGTGGGAGCGTCATGAGAGGATAATAAATGTTGTATTCAAAGTCATAAAAAGGGGCGAGTTATAGGTGGAGGACAACCCAGGTCTAATAGTTTAAAGTTTCGACGTTAAGCTCTCTGTGACAAGGCGGTTACCATGAGGTTGGTGGTTAGGGGTCTAAGATGGAGTATCGGAGAAAGAAGGTAGGAGAAGCGAAGGAGAAATTTGGCAGTATAGACCCACGGAGCAAAAAGGAGTATCACAAGGAACAAATTTTGAGGTTGAAATTTTTCTTAAAGAGGGAGGAAATGTGATATTTCGATTTTGGATTTAGATTCAACAACAACTACTTGGTGAATTGGATCAACATATCAAGCCAAATTGGCATTTTGTTTCATCACTTTTGGGACAAGTTGTGAGACAAAAAGGGCAGTGAGTCACTCAAGGTTGCACGAGTTCTACAAGCTAGGTGAGGATACCTATGATGGTCAAACGGAAATATAAGAGGTATGGTGAACTACAAGAGATGAGCAAAGGCTCGTAACGCAGTTTTTATGGCAAGAATAAATAATCGTGGGACGGAAGAATAAGAAGGGTGTTGATGGAAAGAGGAATTCCGAGCAAATTTCGGGGACGGTATTTTTATAAGGGGGAGAAAATGTTACACCCCGTCCTTTCCTTAAGCCAAAATGACCATTACGCCCTTGATAAAAAAAATTCCAAATTCCACCGGAAATATCGTTGACGACTAAAAATGTAAACTCTTAGTTCAAACCATGTCGAAATTCGACATAAAATGAGGAAGTTATGGACATTAACTGAGTTTTGGATAAATTCACCTGTAATTGTGAAATTCCCAAAATACCAATTTAAGCCCTAAACCTAACCCACCAGGTTTCCTTACACGTTCGCCCCATGTAGATAGTCTTTAAACCCTACATCAAGTGAGCGGTCATAATTAATTTCCCCCCACCCACGTTTAGCATCTTCCTCAAGGAACAAAGACCCGCCGCTTTTTAACAAGCATGATAGAGAGAGGTAGTTTTATGGCCGGAGCGGGAGCCTCTAGGAGATGGCGGTGATGCAAATCAATTGGTAGTCAGTACTAAGAGCCACGAAGATTATCGATTGGCTACGGGGATTGAACACACGGTAAGGATTTCTGTTGTCCATTTACAATGTGATGATGGGTCAAAGTGGGGACGGTGAAGGTGTAGGTTTTATTAAGTGCTTTGCTTTGTAATAATAACAATGATGCTTCTGGATGTGACCGAGGGTAAAACCTGGGGGCCAATATCAATGAGTTCTTCACGTGGGGAGTTAATTATTTTGAGGATGGGATGTATCCATGAATTAGAATGAGAATTAGTGGTTGTTTGAAGGACTTGTGAATAATCAATTGTTAGGTATGATTTTTCACTGTTAAGAATCGACTATTAATGAGTTAACAAGTACGTGCTCCGTTATCCTCCCAATCCTTTATAGATTTTCCCCGTGAGAACATGCACAATTGAAAAAAGCTAGATCTCTGCGCAATCCTAGGAAGGCCTCTTTGGTCATTTTGGACCAATAATTTTTCTACCCTACAATTGCAATCTCTCTTCCGGTGCTTGAGTTTGATTCCTCTTCTATTTGAGTTCCGCTAGAATGTATTATGGGCTTGGGCGCCTTGCCTTAATTTTATACTTGGACCACTTATCATACAAGTATATGTAAAAGAAATCTATAGATTAAAATCATACACAAGTCGATTAACTCTTTATCACCTCACTAAAATTCACCAAACTCATCAATTTAGCTACCACGTCACAACTAACGGGATGTCGGATGCAAAGTTAACGAACGGGATGGCAGATGAAAATTTAACGATTCAGTTATTATATTGTATTTCAAAAGTTCTAACTATTATTTTGCCAAATTATAAAGGTTTGGCTACTTAATAATTTTAGTCCAAATAATTTTAAAAAAATTCATTCATTCTTTGTTCGTTGTATTATGATTAAAGATTTTGAATTGCCTAATCAAAATGATTGTTCAATATAAGGTGGGTGCAAAAACACCATCTAAATCTTGAATAGTAAATTTTGGAGAGTTGTACTATCATCTAAACCCTAATGAGTAAAAACTATGTGCTACTTTTCTAAATCCTAGGTTTTTTGGTAGTAAATTCAAACGGTAGTTTATTTGGGTAATTTGCAAACTACGAATTTGATTTATGGTTGCGATGGAATTTGGGTAATCTATCTTAAAAAAATTCACACAAGTCATTACTGCCACAAAACTTGAATGAAATTGTAAGTGACTAATTCGAGTGATCGTTATTGAATGAAAACATACTTGAATTACTCTTTTGAAAACTAAGTGGAAATCATTTACTTACTAATATATTGATGGGACTCCATTAACTTAGTACAACTGAACCAAAATTTTGGATCTCCTTGGTATAAATGCTAACAATTTGCTTTCTAACCGGTTGTGATGGTCAATAAATGATGATTTAATTTGTTGAATAGTCTCAATTATCTATCAGTCAATCCACCAATATTATTGGTTTAAACTCCTAACTTCCAAGATTACATGACTTCGCTCAATGAAACAGTTACATGGTTGCTTGACGTATTTAAGATATGATAGTAGTTTGAGTACATTGCTCAACTAACTATTGACAACCAATTTGCAAATTGTTCTACCTCATTCATCTGATGTGTGCAGCGTGTAATTCCGAATTTATACTCCGTGCACTGATCAATAACAAAGATGACTATTGAGGAAAATATTTCATGGATACTCTAAACTTCATCAAAGGAAAAACTATTTTTTTATTGCGAAGATCTCATGGAAAACAACTGTTATGTTGTTCTTTACCACTTTTTATAGGGATAATATTTTTTTCACAAATATATAGTTGAATTAGAGTGTGAATATAATGTATATATAAGGTATAAGTATTCTATTTGACATGTTTTTATGCATTTTTTGGTATTTAATTTTATAACCTTATTTTTCTAAATTATTCATTGACAACCTCCCGAAGAAAACAGTCAACCGAGCATTTACAATATATAGATAAAAATGAGCTACTTGCTTATCACACTAATACCTCTAAGTTGAGTACACCTCAATTTCATTATCAAACTCTTCGAGCCCAATGAATCATACTCTCCCGCCAACGGACGGGGCCCTGTGCTAGTAGTTAGAAATGGGAAAAGAAAAAGATGGGACGAGAAGACTCTCGAGCAGAGTTTATCAAGGTGACTTCAACGATCAACTAAGCTGAGTGTAAAGGTGGTAATATCTCTGTCGTTGGTCTTTTAGTTTATGTCATTCAAGTTATTATTTAGTTAATTTTTAAGTAATGCGCGATATGTGTGTGAGGCATCCCACCGCCTACTTAAGATGGAGGCACGCGTTGTGCTATGTATGAATGTATGATTGTAATAGTTGTTTGTGTGTAAGATGAACCCCCTGGCAGTTAGGCCATTACTGGACGCGGTAGATGGTCAGATCACTGTGGGACGGCGAGACGTAACGCAGCAGTTGATCGAGTATGTTGGGGTCACTACTAGATGGCGAGATATAACACAGTAGTTGATCGGACATGGACTGGACGGCGAGACATAACGCAGTGCCATTGTCGAGTTTGGGTATGCAACCGGACGGTGATACGTAACGAGGGATGCATACTAAGGTAGGGACACCAGACGACGATACATAACGCGGTGGTCCCTAGTGTTTGGTGTCTATGGATTAAGGACATAAGTAAAGAAATTCGATAAGATAAGATAGGAGTAAAGATCTCTTATAGACTAGTTTGAGAATAAAGTATAAAGGATGAAAGCGAGAACGACTTTCGTCTAAGCCAGGAACCCTAATAACGCGTTTAGCAGGGAGTTTTCCTAGAGCAAAGACCTTAGGAAGTAACGACGAGATTGACCCCTTCTCAGTCACCAGGTTGAGGAAGGTTATGCGGTGGCAAATTCCGAGAAGAGTCATTGCGAGGCGAGTAGCCGCACCAGCATTTGAAGGGGTTCCCAGAAGCTCGACGAGGAGTTAGAGTTAGAACTAGTTTCATTATTTTTGTTCATGATTATGAGTATATAAACTGGAGATTCGAAGTTTTGAGTTTGAGTGATCTTGTTGACCATGGATTGAGGTCGCCCTACTGTTTAGGGCATTTCTTTTGAATTTCTTTTGAAAAAGATTCGGCTGCATTTGTTTTATTGAAGTTTTTTAACATTATTTTGGTCGGCTCCGGAGCAATGGGTATTTCGTTTTAATTAAAAGGATCAGATCGTTTCATGAATAAAGTCTCCCTTCATAGTAGCAGTAACAACGTGTGTATTTCCTCTCTCTTTTTTCTTCCTTTTCACAACAGTAAACGACGTCGCTTTGTTTGAGTTTGGACCTTTTTAAACGATTGACAAAAGCTTATAAAAATGTCTCAAAATTGCGGTTTTATCGATTTTACTGATTTTACCTAACTTTGTATATTGAATGTTTTTAGGTAAAAACTAGTGCATTATTGCGGTCTAGATACCTAAAAACATATGTTTTTACGTTTTAATCCGTGATTTTAACTACACTGATGGTGATAGGAATATATTAACCATCATTTATCACTTATCATCATTGTCTACCAGCAGTCACTACCCATAATAGGGTGGTATATTTGGTCCTGAAAGTTTTATCCAGAAATTCGTAGATCCAATCGAGCATGATGAACTCATTACTTCTCGATAAGATTATTCAAAATTCGAGTTAAAAACGAAGGTGGTAATAGGTGGTAACAAGGGGTATGAGTTTTTATTGATCAAAATATATTGAAAATGAATCTCATTTGTAGATCACAACGAAGTTCCATTTATAAAATAAAATTAAAATGAAAATTATAACAAATAAGATAAAAACCAACTAAAAAATAAAAGAATTATTTATTTTCAACTATAAGATTTGATGCCACTTAAAATCAAAAGCACAAATCTAATTACACAATATTTATGCAACCTAAAGTTATTCCTTTTCCCAATGCCCAAGCCCAAGCCCTACCATACTTGTTAAGGTTGTAATCTCAAATGGGCTCGTCCCGGCCATGGAAAAAGTGAAACGGCAAACAAATAAAATAGACAGCGGAAAGCATCAACGTGACAAACTGGCTTCCAGGGGCCTTCTTGTAAGTAGGCACAAAACTGTGCAACGAAACCAAAGAGAAGGAAGAAGAAGAAGAGATGATTTGGAGTCGTCAATTCCTTTGTTGGGTACCACTGCTTCTTCTTTTGGTCGAAGATGCCAAAGCATCCAATTCAGCCTCTGGTTTCGTACAGAATGTTATCTACTCCAACAGGATCGTCATCTTCTCCAAATCCTACTTCCCGTATGTATGCGCTTTCTTCCCTTGCCGTCCCTTCCACCTCATGTATCTCTCTTGTATCTTGGCTTCTTCCATTTCCTTCCAACTGATTTTGATCATCCTCTTGTCTGGGTGAACAAATCGTCGAAATTCAGGGTTTTGTGACTTAAATTTTGAGGTTTTGAATTTGGAATTCATGATTTTCTTTCTGCAACGATTGAGAGCAATTTATTCTGCCCTGCTGTACATCTTGACCAGGTTTTCAGTAAGAGCTAAACGAATCTTGAAGGAATTAAATGAGAAACCGTTTATCGTGGAACTTGATCTTCGAGGTAATATTGGTTTTTGCTACCGTCAATCGGTTTAGGCACAGGAAGCACGAATTCTGACCCAGTAATGGTGCTTTGTTTCTATCAGATGATGGCTCCCAAATTCAGGACGTTCTACTGGAAGAAGTAGGTCGTCGAACTGTCCCTCAAGTGTTTGTGAACGGGAAGCATATCGGTGGCTCTGATGGTTTGTGCACTTGAACCTCTTGAATTACCATTAAACAATAACTTGTTATTCTTATGCACAATTTACTTACTTACTTACTTACTTACTTACTTACTATGTCACTTTGGTATTCAGATCTTAGCTCGTCTCTCAGTCTCAGGAGTGGTCAATTACAGAAGCTTCTTGCCAACGACTGATGGAATACCCAGTAGGAGGCCAGACTATGGTTGTATAGTAACTTGATATGGGTCTTTTCGTTACTTCTTAGTTTATCACAAGAGGTCAGGACAGGGTGAATTAAGTTGTCTTTTCTCTACCAGCTTCTGGTTTAGTCTTGGTAAAACTTGGTATTCCCTGGATTGTTCTTCTTGGAATGTGTTCGTTAATGGAAATGGGGAAGTTTGAATCCGCCAGTTTAGTTGTCCGTTTATGCAATCCAATGACCAAGTTGATTTCTGGATGAGATGCTCCAAAGTAAATGGTGACCACATTGCCACAGAGCTATGAGGAACTGGTTTCTCTGTTTTGCTTTTATTTGTTCCTAAAACTTTCTGGTGGACATATCTACGTACAATTAAATGATCTTGTTGAATGAGCTGGACCTGGTAACTTGTATCTATGATTTCTGTAGAGCATGCTCCGGAACAAGTTGTGGTTGTTGAAATTTTGTACTAGTGTAAACTACCCCTAAATTTTACCTATAGCCGCGCGTTCTAGTATGACCATTTCGTGTTCCAGTGCCAAAAACTTGCAGGCAGGCTGGCTTTTATCTTTGTCTACCATCCAAATTGTGCTGGTTATGACGAAAGTGAAAAGTTCTCTGGCCGCCAGTTGCCTTTCTGTGCACTGAGGACTTGTTTGTCATTGGTGTTGGTAAGATGAAGTTCCCAATGCAGAGACTTGAGTATGTTCTCCACTTCCCCTATTGTGCTCGATTCATCCCTAACGATGAAAACACCTCCTGGTCTCAACACTCTGTCAACTTCTGCTAGTACAGGTACCAGTTTGCACCTGGCAGCAAAAAAAAATTGTATTCAGTCAGTCATGTATCAAGTTTCAGGATTCTTCTTATTCTGTCCGTTAATTGTTTGAGAGAGAAAAAAAAATGCAAAAACTGTTGTTTAACCTGGTTTTCAACTTTGACAGGAGATGATCAGCATGGATGAGATCGTAGGTCCTAGGGTAAGTGCTGAAGGATTCACACCAGTCATGGTAGATTCCGAACAGCCCTCTCTCAAATATGATTGGAAGTGTGTCTGGAGAATCCACATTAACCACGTTCACCACCCAAACTTTGATATCCTTGAGAGCTGCTGCGAAGCTACACAAGCCAACCGAGAGATGGATCCCATTCAAAGAGCTCAGTATCATTTGCGGATGTTAATAACGACATACACTTTCTTATCTGATTTTTAATTAATCGTTTACCTACTTACCCACCATACACAGCTCTCATATCCATTACATTTCTCACGCCATTCCAATTGATCCCTAGTCCTTTCATGTACGAAACAGTGACCACGGTTTTCCAGTGCTGATAATCTGCTGTGAAGTCCTGAGGTGCTGGTTTGCCGTAGATCCCCATTTGGCTACTGTTCAGCCAGTAAGGTGGTTTCTGCAACCTGTGTGGCCAGTCATCTGGCCATCGAGTGCCTCGAATGCTTGTCTCTGAAGGCACTCTATGCATGCATGCCTGCAATGGTACGGACCTGGAGTAGCCATTGAAACCTGAAACACTTTAGTTATACATTCATTTTTGCATTCCCACCGTTTGTACGGAAAATCTTTCTTTACCATGCAGCGTTTGGATCATCGTCATTTGTACACATTGGAGGAACATTCTTTTTCCTCTGGTCATAGCAATCGTTGGTGGTGGGCTTGCGATATATTGCAGCTCCGATCTTGTTGAGTTTGTCTCTCTTGATTGTCACAAGATCCCAGCACATGGAGACTGTTAACGCCGACATTGCTGGGGCGGGGGACAATCCCAGTTCAAAACCTTGATTGTTGTAAGAATTATTAAGATTAACTGTGTTGTTTTTCTAGGTTTACCTTGCCATATCTCGACATCCTCCTTCAGCTTTTGGTATACAGGAGTTGCTGACCAGACAAAGTAGCCTCCAGGGCGCAGAAGGCGGTTTAATTCGAGAAGCAACAACCCACCTAAAAGCAAAGCAAAGCAAGTCACTTGAGCATGGCAAGGTGGTTGCCGAAATGCAAAAAATCAAGTTGAACAAGGGAATTAGCTAGAGCGATGATGGATTGATTACCTTCATTATGCCAAGGTACCCTGCATCTTGCGCAGTGAATGAGATCGAAAACGGCACTTGGGAAGGGTAGACGTTTAGATCCCATCACGGCAGATATTGCTGGAATGCCTCTCTCCAATGCGAACTGAACCTGAGCTTCGTGTTCATCCTTGGGCGCAAACGACATTGTAAGAACATCTCTCTCGAAGATGTACCCACCGAAGCTGGCAACTCCGCAACCAACATCCAAAATCACCCTCGTGCGTTTCCCCCACCCTATCTTTGGCACTGCCTAAGAAACCAGCAAAAAAAAACCCCACAAATCGCTTCTAGTTGAGGAAAAGAAGAATATATATAAAGTTGACTTCAATTCAATCTATTTATTTTTTATACATAATTACCCGTTGCAGGAAATCTATGTAATGCAGGGCACCATGGATGAATTGAGTTCCACCGCCGGGGAATGTTAAGAACTCGCCCGTGACCTTAACCCAGTTTTGATGTCCCTTAACTTGCGCCAATTTCGTGTGAGGCACATTGTGGTACCATATCTACCAAAAACCACAATTACAACAACTATAGGTACAATAAAATGTCATAGTTTATATTTTAATTTGAGGGGTAATAAAATATATAATAATAATAGATTAAAAAAAATAAAGTGAGTTAGCAGGAGTTGCTGCACAAGGTACCTTGTCTCTGCTACTTGGCCAAGGGATGGGCTTCTTATACCCATCCGGAAGAGCAACCAAGCAAGTTGGGGGTTCCTTGGGGCAGTGCCTCTCTCGATGCTCAAAATGACCTGTAGTTCTTAGTTTTTTCAATGCCTTGTCGTTATCCAAGCAAGGAATATAGTCAGGCCCAGCGGTCACATTACAGAGCTGCCAATTGTCGCTGTCTTGACCTTTAGTCTCATCTTTCTGCCTCTCCTTCTGGTTTTCCGACTCGCTCGCCTGCGTTGACCATGACTTCTTTGACTCTTTCGACTCCTTGGGTATTCCCGACGACACCTCCTTGGACTTTTCAGGATTCTCTAACTTGTTGTTCTCCACCTCTAGCACTTTATTATTATTGGTCACCTCGTGCAATTGGCCCTCGTTGGGCATTGCAATCATCTCCGGCTTATTTCCAACCTCCTCATGTTGTTGTTGTTGTTGTTGGTGTGGCGTCGTTTCTACCTTCTGAGCATCTTGCATTTGTTGTTGTTGTTGTTGCATCCTTTGCGCTTGATCCTCCTCCGTCACCTTATTCTCCTCCGCGGGAACCACATGATTCTGAATTCCAGCATCCTCCCTGCTTTGCTGCTGCTCCTCAAGCACTTTCGCTTCTGCTGCTGGATTGCCTTGTGCACTCCCCTGATTTTTATGATCTGGAATAACAGCAGCAACAACTTCTTCTGCTGACGATGTGATCTGAGGCTCCTCCGAATTCGCCACCTTCTCAGCCTCGACTGCCTTCTCCTCGGCCATATGTGCTTCCACTACAGCTTCTTTATTATTGTTATTCTGTGTCGTTTCTTGGGAAATGACTTGTTGATTGACACTTTGTGCGGTCGTCATCGTGCTCTCCTCCGAAATCTGAGTGTGTTTATCCCTCTCCTCGCTGCTAGATCCCTTTCCGCTCTCACCTTGGTGGTTCTCATCATTTTTTATGGCATCGGCGGGGAGGTCTCCCGGGTTGTCCTCAAATACCGACTGCTTCTTGCCATTAGTGACGACACTACGCTCGACATTTTGGGGTTGCTGATCGGCAACTTCTGTTGCCACAGTATCGGATTCGACGACGGTGGCTCCCTTGCTTGCGAGGTTGGTGGTCTGTGGAGGCCCCACGGAGGTGGAAGTGAGCATCCATGCGCCAAGGACGCATAATGCGATGAAGGTGATGGTCGTGACGGTGGAGGTGTAGGAAGAGGGAGAGGATGAGCTCCGCTTGCCGGGCCGTGAAGACCGTCCTCCGATTGCCATTTTCTAGGCTTAGCTTTGTTTTTTAGTGCATGGGTTAAATGGTGGGGTGAAGAAGGGGTATGTTAAAAAGAGTAGCGGGGAATGGGAACACATTGAGTGGAAGGAGAAGTTTCAGCAGAGTTTGTGGAGGGTGAGAAGAGAGAGACCTTTGGGAAAACTTGGAAAAGTAGCTACTTCTTTTCTCTATTGTGGGAGATCCGAAAGAGTCGGAAGACAAGGGGTGGGTGGTGTTTTTTTCTTCATTTTCCTATGGTTTTCTTGGTACAGTTCTGATGAGAAGATTACTATGGAATGTGGTGTAGAAATTGTATACATACCATTACACCTGTCAATCCGTCATGAATTTTTGTTTATCCATTTCGGTTAGGTTGGGTACAAAACCACACTCTAATATAAATGGGTCAAGTTTTAATGGATTGATTCATATTAAACTCTTAAAAGAACAAGTATAAAAGCTACTGTTTCATATAGTCACATCCACTGGGTGGCTCTTTTGTAATGAACCATTAACCAAGGCTTTACTGAGGACCAAAAACATAATTAAGTTCTCTTTCTTTGTTCCTTCTCATTCTCTCTCCTGCCTTTATTCCCATGCATTCATTTTCATTATTCTCGTAACTCCTCCCACCCACCATCAATCTTCATCTGTCCCTCTCTCTCTCTCTGTCATTGGAAGAAGACGCAGGAAGAGGAAGAATCAGGAGAAGAAGAAAAATAAGGAAAAACCTGCTCACCTCCATCTTTGTGTGCCTGTGAATGATGACGATGGTGCGATGACAAGGTTGGCAAAGGGCGCCAGTGATGGTTCTCGCGACAGGTGAAAGCGGTTTCCGTTTTGCATACTGTGTTTTTGGCTTTTGGGATTTTTTTGCCTTGAGTTCTCATTGCTGCTTATCTTTTATTATGGGACTTTTCCGATCGGAAAGAATGAAGTGTTTCGCCGGCCGACGTCGGCGATTGCTATGCTAGTGGAAACAGGGCTTGCCTTCAAAGTCGGAAAGCTATCAACAAAGATTGGCATAATATAGTAAACATGTCCCGCCTCCAAAGTCCGACAAGTATCAACGGCGACCAAGGTAAGTTGTTTTTGAATTTGTTTGGGTTTTTTTGAAATTGTTGGTTCCTGCTATGTGATCAGAATTTTTCTTTTGTGTTTTTTGATTTGGACAATAGGCAGATAATGGAGGAGCTGTCATTATTCTTGATTCCCTGAAGAAGCAGAGGAGACGAGGGCTAGCCACGACTCTCTACCACTCTCAAGGCAAGCTTTTCCTTTTTCTTTTTGGGGTTATGTTATGTTTTAAATCGTGTACGTACTCTTCTTTTTTTATTTTCTGGATTTTCAGCTCTAGGTTTTTGGGTCCTTGCTTCCTTTCTAAATTTGGTTCATGATTTTCTTGGCAGAGGGAAGAATATGGGAGGGATGGTTTAGCAGAAGAGGCAAAGCCATGTAATTTAAATTTTGCAAGTCTTCTTTTAATTTGACTGTGTGATGGGTCCATGTTTGGTTGAACCATGGTTATGGGTGTTCTACCTTAACAAAATATCATATTTGGGGTCTTGGTTTGATCCGTGTGCAGGTCGTTCTTGCTGTTAATGTTTTCGAAGCTCCAGGATAAACAGGTCTACTGGTCTTCTCTCCTCACGCCATCACGCGACGCAAGGAGAAGTTCTCAACGTCGAGATCGTCGTGGCAAGATCATACCATGGTTACTGTATTATGCCCCCTAATTGGTTTGAATGGTTAGTTTCTCTTCTATATGTTGATATTCTTCCATTAATTTTAGTATCTGCGTCTTTGCTCTTTTTATTTAGTGATTTTGTCTCTTTTTCATGTTTGTTTCCTTTGTTATTTTTGACCTCAAAGCAGAGCTTGCCTCTTGAATTCGATCTCGATAATGGTGATGGAATCCATGCTAACTTGCACATATTGACTAATACACCCTATAATCACATTAAAATCAAATAGGAACGAAATAGGAATGTATATGACAGTTTTTAAATGCTTAAGCATATGAATTGGCACAAAACATACCCTAAGATGGAGGGTAAATAAAACCATTTTTGGTGTTACCAGCCGCTAATTCAAACACACTAAAAAACCAATCAAACAGAGACAACATGCAGGGACAGTGATATCCAATCAACCACTTGAACTCTTTACTGAATCACAAAAAGTGAAAATAAGGAAAAGACAACAAACCGATGTTGGATTGCCTCCCAACAAGTGCTAGTTTAATGTCACTAGCTCGACGTTGCAGATCTATCATGCTTGAGAGCACGAAGCAAACGAAAGTGGATCCGCCATGGTCTTAGGGCGAGGATTGTCACCTCCCAACTTAAGCTCTATAGGATGGCCCTCCTGGCCAATTACCTTCACTTTTCCCTTATCCTTCTTGCGGACATAAGCGCGACTCATCTTTCCTCTAAATGATCCTTTTTTTTTTCTTCCTCCGGGGTTGATAACCTCAATTTCTTGTTTCATGTCACCACAAGGAACAAGGGTAATGGTGAGGTTCGCCTTGAGAGGCTCACCTCCACTTCCAATCATACCACTCGAGTCCATTTCCTTCACATCATCATTCTTAGCCTTATGTCAATTGAAAGACTGAGTTGCTCTTCTCCATCTCTCAAAATAAATGTTCCCTCATTAATATCGATTAAGGCCTTGGCGGTGGCAAGGAAGGGGCACCGTAGTACGAGTGGCAAATCCAAATCTTCACTGATATCAAGGATAACAAAATCCGTCGGATAATAGAATTTGCCCACTCTCACTAGGAAGTCCTCCACAACACCACTAGGACTAATGACAGAGGGATCGCCAATGTGACACTAAACCTAGTAGTCTCTAATTCACCCAAATGCAACTTTCTAAAAAGCTTGTTAGGCATCACATTAACGCTTGCTCCTAAGTCCTCCAAGGAGTTTTCTATATGATGATTTCCGATGCAAAGAGGTATAGTAAAACTACCTGGATCCAGTTGCTTATTTTGGCTTCTTGGCGAGAAGCCGCTTGAGGTATTTGGCATACCATGCACCATGGCTTCCAAGAACGGAATGGTGATGTGGAGTGATTCATGCCTAATTGTACACTTTTTATCCCCGATTCTCTTTGATGTTTGTTGCAATTGAACTAAAAAAAGGTTGGTTTTACTCGAGGTTGCTTGTGTTTCACTGTGTTTCATATCCTAATAGGTAAAAACAAACCCGGAGTCGAAAGCTGGAAGAAAAGAAGCGAAGATCGGGCAAAGAGGTGGTGACAGCCGCTGTTCACTGCCAGACGTTGGAGTTCACGGACCGTGAACTGGAGCCATGACACGTGAAGCGATGAGAAAACAGAGAGGGTTTTCAGGTTACTGGCGCCCAATCAGTTCACGGTCGTTAAGACCGTGACCCGAGCAAATGAAGCGGTGAGTTTTGGTCACACTACTGAGTTCACGGACGCGTTTCAATTTTCACGACCGTGAACTGGGCACGATCTCCATTTAAAAGACTTGCTGAAAGGAATAAGAAAGGGGGATAAAGATCTAGAATGAGAAACTTCTCCTTCTTTAGATTTTAGAGTGAGAAAGTGACGAACCAAAGAAGTGGAAAAGCTAGGGTTTCTTATCCAAGCAAGGTTTCGGGAATCTCTTCCCCAAAGGAGGATTTCTTCAGCACATGGAGCAAGGATTGCATCTTCTTGATGGTTTCCCTTTCCCTCTCTTGTGTTTTCCCTTCTCCTAGCATGGAGTAGTCCCATCTTTCACTTGGGTGTTTGTAAACCCTAGCTACAATTGTGTGAAAGCCTATCAATCTAATTGTCATTCTAACCTAGCTTAGAGAGGAGACTTCTTTAGGTTAGGAGGTTCATTGGGTGTTCTTGGGCATTTCATGTCTCCTAGGCTAGTTTAGAGAGGAAACCTCCTTTACCCAAGAGCAATTTCACACTTCTGGCGAGCAAAACCCAAAACCAAGCACATATCCATTCTCCCCTCTTCAAAGGCGGCATTCACCGAGATTTTGTGGAGATTTGGAGCACATTTTTTCCCGGTGAAGTTGCCGCCGGCGAACCTCCGATGAGAGTCTGGCGAGCTTCCGACGAAGCTCCGCCGACCTTCTACAGTCTTTTTTTAGGCCAATTTTCACCGTCCTGGCCCTCACCTCACTTCATCCTACTTTAGTCACCAGGTTGGTTTTCAGCTCTACCTTATTTATTTTGAGAGAATCAGATTTGGTAGTGAAGTGAGGAGAATTTTAGTAAATTGATTGTTGAACTTAGCAAAGGGCGAGGAATTAGGTGAATTAGGATGATTGAATGATGTTGCTTGAGCTTATTTGAGCCTTGGTGGGCATATTTTAATTCGAATTGCTTTTATGTGTGAAATTTGCCAACCAACTGCTAATTGTTGAATGATGAGAAATATTTTGATTGAGTGGTGATTGATAGCAACCATGGCATGGTTCGGGTTTGAATTTTTGTGTAAGATAATCCGTGACCACCTAGAATCATGCCGCGGTGCGCTTAGGCTTAATTGTCTTGATTAGCATGGATCCGTACTAGGAATTTAAGTGTTGGGGGAATTCTTTTTCCTCCCAATGAGTTGTGATTGACGTTTATTTCCATGTATGGTGCTTGTTTGTCGATTTTGTAGGAAAGTCAGCATGAACCACCCATATCTTGTGGCACTGAGAGGGAACCCCAAAGCGGAGAGGGAGATGCGATGCGATGCGATTTTTCCTTAAATTAACCTAGTTAGGTGGCTTAAAAGGTGAAGGAAAACCAACTCGATTGAGTCTCCCTTGGAAGGGGGATTTTCCTCTCTAAGCGAGGTTGAGGTGGCTAATTAGATTGCTAGCACCAACATGCACAAACCTAAGGGTGCTAAGCACAATTATGCACAATCCTTAGGTTTCTAAGCACCATAATGCACAAACCTAAGGATGCTAAGCACAAAACATGCACAACCCTTAGGTTTCCAAGCACAAGCATGCACAATCAATCATGAAAAATACCTCAATCATTGAATTAAACAATACCAAATGACAATCATTCAATTCACATAAAAGAAAATACATGGTAGAGTTAGGGTTTCACAACACCTAAGTGAAAGGATATCTACTCCATGCTAGAAATGGGGAAAACACAAAGAGAAGAAGAGGAAACCATCTTGGAGGATGCTCCCAATCTCCTTGGCCCTTGTGTTGAGCTTTCCTTGGAGGAAATCTTCCCAAAATCCACCTTGAAGCAAAACCCTAGCCTAGCCTTTTTTTTCCTTGGTTCGATTAACCTTGCGTCAGTAACCTCTGTTTTGGATATGGATGCCTCACGATTCACAGTCAAGGACTCTTCTTCACGGTCATGCAAGACCGTGAACTTCCTTAGATAGCCGTGAACTGGACCTTTTCACCTCTACTCCCGGTTTTTTATGCTTTTTGCCCAACTTTCGACTCCGAGGCTGGTTTCACCTGTTAAATTCTGAAACACGCTAAAAACGAGGAACCTAGCGTAAAACCGTTTTAGTAGTGAATTTGCCACAAACACCTAATTAAAACAGGGACAAAACATGTACAATTAGGACCGAATCACTCCCCCACACTTAGACGTTTGCTTGTCCCCAAGCAAACAATTTCACACAAGGTAATATTTCAACCTACACAAATACTTTGGGGATAACTCAAAGGGCACAAATTGGGAATTCTCAATGGCTATTGGCAATCAATACATGGACCATTGCAAGCAATACCGACATCCACCACAAACGACATTCGAAGCAATACTGACATCCACCAAAATCGGGCAAACGAAAAGTTCTCACCATGTTCATGGATCAATGCAAGTCGCAACAAGACCACTTATCAACCACAACCGAGCATGCATGGAATTCAAGTCAGAGGAACAAATGGAAAGGCAACAAAGGTCCTCACCGGGGTATGATATGACATGCAAAGCAAGAATGAATCACTCACTCTCAAGACTAGTGGGGTCGGGACCTTTTTGGTGCAAAAGATGTGCACACTCATAAACTCTCGGCCCTATCGTCTCAATACCACGGTAGTAACCTCTAGATGCTAGAGTTCACGGGATGGCTGTCACCACTAGGTCATCCGGAGGTCTTAGACACGGGTTCAGATGACTGGCAATTGTCTTGGACATGGGAAAAAGGCTTTTTGGGTGGTGGCAATCATTACGTGAGGTCCTACATCTTCAACCTAAACCCGAAGGTTCTATGGTTTCGACTAAAACCCCTCTTTTCGATGACTTGGGTGCCAAGAAACCCCTCATAGAGCATGTACTTTGGGTTTTCGTGGCACTCTCTAATTTATTTATCCCATTTTATTACCTCTTTTTCGTTTCTCTTTTCTTTTCTTTTCTTTTCTTTTCTTTTCGAGGGGGTACTAGAGAGTAAAAACACTTGCCACCTATACCTTTAAAGACCAATGCTCTCTTTTTGAGGAACTCACTCCAACATTACACTTCATTTTTCTCATCCCTAGCAAGGACAGCACACAAACCTCTTATGTAGAACCTCTATGGAAACTCAAAGGCGAGAGCTGATGCGATATCGACTACCACAATATTTAACTCCCGTGGTCCAAAGATGAAGATTCGAGTTCGACGATTTAAGGATCAATTAGGGACGTTCTTGATGGATAAATGGACTCACTAGCTTCTTCTGCTGTGTGCAACGTGTGTGCATATGGTCTCCTTTGCATTATTAATTGTCAAGCAGGTAGCTCAATTAGCTGCAAGCTCACGTGAGAAATACATGGGAGATAATGGCATGGAAATTGGTTGGTTTGGTATTTAATTAAATAATTAGCTGGGTTGTTTAAATCACGTGAATCATTGTGAGATGGTTGCTAGAAGAGTCCTTGGCTGCTACGGAAACTTGGCGGACTTGAGTTCATTCTCCGCAAAGGAAAAGGGAAAGAGGACGCGCTGCGGAGCGGTGCAGGAGTTTAATTATTTAATTATCTAGGAGTTAATTAGTAGTTTATTCATGTGTTAAATAATTATTATGTTTTCTAGTTAGTTCGGGATTTGTTTTCCTATTCCTTTTAGGTTAGTTTTATGTTTTTGATAACCTCTATAAATAGAGGATGTAAGAGCTACGAATTTTGTACACAATACCCAACATTTAAGTTATCAATTAAAGAGTTTTTACTCGTGTTCCTTTGTGAAAGTTTGTGCAAGCTTCTGTCGAGAGTGCTCCAGAGGTTTCACGTGTCTCTTATCAACTAGAGAACGCGTCTAGTTGTGGCGAGTTTCTACCCTATATCAATTGCCCCTTTCCACGAGTTGGTGCTGTCCGGTTGGTTTCATTTACCAATTGCCCTTCATCACGGTTGGGATTGTCCGATTGATTCGGCATTATCTTTTATTTTTTGAGTTCAAGAAAGGCGACATCAGAAAATCATAAAAAGATCGTTGAAGCTGCATACTTTGGTCATATAATCCGAGTTCGAGGGTTCTCTTCGGATTTGGATCATATCAAGAGCTCTGAGATACAAGGACGACTCATGTTTAGACACGAAGAAAGGATTGGGGTCGTTCTTTTAACACCATTAATCTCACACACACGAAGCTCCTAAATGGAGAACGACCCTCGAAGTCACACGGCTCAAAGGGGTTGACTAAAGGATGACACATTTCAGGATAATCAACATTTGGGTGTGTACTAATCCTATGCCTCCATCATCCTTACTAGTGACAACTTGTGATGCTACACATAGTGGTAAGTGAGAACTACCACACCGGAAGCAAACGATCGGCTCAAAGCTCACAAGCTACCTAGTTACCCAACCATCTATTCCAATTCACAAACACGATGCATGACAATTGTAAGCAACAAGTGATCAAGTCAAGACATCCATTCATTTATACACACCTGAGAACTAAACTTTTGCCATATCCTAATGAACTTCACAGTCATCATCATAGGACATACTCGATCACATGCAACAAGTCAAGATCAATGCCAATAAACACGAGAATTTCCCACTCACGCAAGCGTACTAGTAAACTACCCCCCCCCCCCCACACACACGCGCGCTTAAACTCGACATTGCCCTCAATGGCGTAAAAAAAGGGTAGAATGATGTTACCACTTGGACTTGGTGAGTGAAAGTTGGAATCGAACCGGGGTAGGATAATTGAGCTTCAAGGAAAGACGAAAAACACACACACAAACACAATACAACTCACTTGAGGCAAGGTTATTACAAGCACAATACATAGTAGTAGTTTATGTCACACACACACAAAATGAAGAAAAATAACAAAAACAAAAACAAAAAGAAAACAAGTTCAGGGTTACAAGTAGAGTAGTGGGGCGAAATGACTCCGCTCTGCACCATGTCTCACTCGTCGGCTACCTCTCTTCGGTGGAAGGACCCTCTCTAGCATCGGGTAGGATACCCTGGCGTCAAGCCATAAGCTTGAGGATGTCGATCTGCTGGTCGAGGCGGGATGAGAATCCCATGAAGTTCGTCTCTAAGCGATCCACCCTCTGGATGAGGGGATCGCCTGCTGGTGGTGGTGGCTATTGTGCAAGGCACTGGAGCCGTGGACGGCGGCGGCGGCCGGGTGCATGAGCAGGCGGCTGCTCGGCTACTAGCGGGACCTCGGGGTCAGGACTCAATCCCTCGATGTACCGCATTGGGCCAAAGGTGCGCATGGAGTGCAGAGTGCCCTCGTGAAATCTCTGGGTGATGTACGGACCCATTGATGTGACATAACAAAGGTTTCCACCATTGGCCCTGGCAAAAGAAGTGGCCATGACTGAACCCAGGTGCAGAGTGCTAGACCGGTCAGCCATGCAAGAACAAGCCAATAAGATTCTCTCGGTTATCTTGTTCGGGTTGTGGTAAGCCAAGTAGAGGGAACGAGCCAGAAGTGCAACCATGACACACCACTGGGGCTGGAGTGTGGATGCCGTTGTGAGGGCCGACTTGAACTTTGTCCTTCGATACTTTGGAAGAAAAAACTTCAGAAACGCGGCATTCACGTCAAAACTTTGGATAGCATCTTTCTCCCACTCGTCCTCATGTTTGACTTCCACTCTGAGGGCTCTGGCTAACTCATCATAGCTCAAATTGCGAAGTTCCCCTCCCAATCGGAACTCGACATGGCGTACTGGATGGCCGAGTAGGCACAGGCTCTTGCGTGTGGTGAAGGTGCTGAAAAATTCGACGCATAACTCCAAGTAACTGTCATCTTTAAGATCAAGGGCTTGGTGCCATTGTGGGTGCACCACTGCCTCCCTCATAATGTCACCACAATGAAGCCTGTCGAACTGCTCGAAGTTGAGTTTCCAATGGTTATCGACTCTCGAAGATGCCCAAAAGTACGCCTCTCACTCCATTTTAGGGCTGTTCCTTAGCGCCACAAGGTATGGGTGATCCATGTTAACCATCCTGCCCAACTGAGAAACACACACCATACGTGGAAACATTCGTCAAATAATGCTCATTGGGCGGAAAAGAACCCCCCCCCCCCCCCCCCCCCAACACTTGTTTTTCCACCATGGTTATCAAACATTTAAGCCCAAACCATCATGGCATGGTTGTGGGTAATTCACAGTTCAAGCACACAAAAAGTTGGACCACAACCCTTACAACGGTGGCTACCATTCACCAAACAAGAGTAAATTCCACTTGCATTCATAACATAGCACTTGGTGGGAAAATTCTAAAAATAAACACAATTCGATTCAAACACGCCTACTAAGGCTCACTAAGCTCATGCAAAAATCAATCCATCATTCAACCAACCTAATTCCTCGCCCTAAATCTAGATTCAATCATGCCAAGCACAAAAATTCAACCTCACTTCACAACCTAATCCTCCACAATTCACAAAGGTAAAGTCAAAAAACAAACCTGGAGACTCAAGTAGGATGAAGGAGGAAGTGAGGTGCGGGCGAGGACGGTGAAAAACGGTCGGAAAACTTGAGGACCAAGGCCGATGCCAAGCCTCAACTCATCCGTTGGATCCTGCTGCTGCAAGAGTTTGATATAGAGATTCGGGATAAGAAAGGAGCAGAGGACATGGTTGAGGATCATCTTTCACGATTGTAAGCCTCTCCGGTGGAAAATTTCATGGAAGAGATCAACGACTCCTTCCCGAATGAGCGACTTCTGGCGTTGTGCTTGGTGGAGAGTGTCACTTCTTGGTATTATGATTTTGTCAATTATCTTATGGGCAAGTAGTTACCTAAGGGAATGGCCACTCACACTAAGCGCAAAATTTTCTCCGACCAGAATTACTATTTATGGGAGGATCCATTCCTCTTCAGGATTGGAGCCGATGGCGTGATTAGGAGGTGCGTGATAGAGCACGAGATGGGAGATATCTTGTCTCACTTTCATGAGGGACCCAGTGGCGATCATCATGAAGGAAATCGCACAGCCCAGAATGTGCAACACTCGGGCTTCTACTGGCCTACGCTCTTCAAGGACGCAAAGGCCTTCGCACACCAATGCGACCGTTGTCAGAGGTCAGGTAACATCTCTGTATGTGATGGGATGTTCCAGAAGTCGTTAGTGAATTATGAGATATTTGATATCTGGGGCATCGACATTATGGGTCATCCCTTTCCTCCTTTATTTGGTAATCTGTACATTTTGGTTGTTGTGGACTACGTCTCAAGGTGGGCAGAAGCTCAGGCCATGCCCACCAATGATGCAAGACTTGTGTGCTCATTTCTAAGAAGCTCTTTCCCCTATTCGGGACACCTCAAGCCATCATTAGTGATAGACTAACCCATTTTCAAGGGCAATTCAATAAGCTCCTCTCTCGCTATGATGTTATGCATGAGGTGTCCATGGCTTACCATCCCCAAACGAATGGTCAAGCCGAGCTAAAGAATTGGGAATTGAAAATAATCATTGAAAAGACGGTGGATCAACCGCGTAAAGACTAGTCTACCAAGCTCAATGATGCTCTGTGGGCGTATAGGACAACCTACAAGACGCCGATTGGTACTTCTCCATATCGGCTGGTGTATGGAAAGGCTTATCATTTACCCGCCGAGCTATGGCACAAGGCCTTCTGGGCCCTTAAGGTGCTAAACCTTGATCTAAGTCTTGCAGGTACCGAAAGGAAACTACAGCTGGTGGAGTTGGAAGATTGGCGTTATCACTCCTATTGGAACACCTAGCTATATATAGAGAGGATCAAACATATTCATGACGCTCGTCTAAAAGGGCCCACAGTTTTAAATAGGTGGTCGATCGAGTTCTCCTACACAACTCTCGCCTGAAACTCTTACCGGGCAAGCTATGCTCCAACTGATCCAAACCTTCACGGTCACCTAGGTGTTTCCATATGGCACCATCCAGATCGCCAATCCACAGACCGAGCCTTTCAAGGTGAACGAGAATCGCCTTGACTTGTACTCGGGAGGCAATGTCAAACGAACGGAGTTGATGCTCATCTTGGACACCCTTAGTTCTGCCATCTGTGTCCGGCTAAAAAACGCTAAAGAAGCACTTGTGGTGCGACAACCCCACCACGATTCGCTTTCCTTTTCCCGTTTCTCTGTCATTTTTGGGTCAGGTTAGTGGTTTATGTTGAGTTGGTGTTGGTGTCGAGTCGATTTGTGGTTGATCTCGGATTACCCAGCCGGGTCTTGTTTGCTTTGCCAGAATCCTATAGATCTAACCGGAGGCTCGTAAATTCATCATTTTTTTGCCCATATCTTCATGTTCCCTCCACCAATCGCCAAACCGCCACCACCAACCTCCTCCCTTTCCTCCGACGACCCCCTGCCTCCATTACCCAGTCAATTTTCAACTGATTACCCTCGTTGGCGGCGGCCTCCGGCAGACCTCCTACGGAACTCTGGTGTCGTTTTCTGGTCGTTCTGTGTTCGTGAGTCACTCTTCACACCCCGTCCTCCCAATTCCACTTCTCCTACTTGAGGTTAGTTTTGTGCCTTTTCCTTGTCATTCTGGAAAATCAGATTATAGGACTTTGGGTAGTGCATTTGAACTCTTTGACTGAATTGCTTAGTTAGGGGCGTGAATTGAGATAGCCTTGAAATTATTAAATTGTGTGGATGTCGTGGTTATGGCTTCATGTGCTTGTGAGTTATGGTTATTGCACAGTTTACTTACTGCAAATGATAGAAAAGTTCTTGTTTCTTCATAAAGCCGTACCATCGTTGTCCCTAAGTGTGGGGGAAGGTTTTCTTCTCCCTATTTACTGTGCTAACAAGTCTCGAGTGGTGGTTTCGTGTGTTTCTTTGTGTAGGACAATGGTTTGCTGCCACCAATTCTTGGAAAATCTGCATCAAACAGAGTACAAAGCGTAGTTTCATTTGGTCCACGAAGGGGCGATTCAGCAGTACTATTACCAGAACATTAATGCCCTCCGCCCAGTCAACTGCCATGCTTCCATCCTCACCACTATTCCTAATCGACTTTGGAGGAAGCTGCTTTGCCTCCATGCACCCACCTACAAGAAGCTGGTGATTGAGTTCTACTCTACGTTCCGGCTGCATGCTACCTCCCATGTCACCACCTCCGATGCTGTCACCTTCTAGCTTGAGGGTGTTGATCATTCCATCAGCCTCCAGCTCTTGGTGGCCGGACTTGGGGTGCATCCGCGCAATACTGACTCACTCTTACTGTCACTCTAGAAAATGGCCAAGTGTAATCACTTCCTAAAGCGTAGTATAGCGGGTTTCGGTTTTAATGTCAACCCGGGTCCTAGATATGATGACTACTCAGTGAATTCTTATTATCTAGCAGTGAAACTTTAGTGCAGGTCCAAACAAGTAAACAAGCAAGCAATTAAACGGTTGTTTTCAAGTCGAGAGAGGTCACCCGGATATGGTTCCCCCTAGACTGCAGTTAAGCCGGATTGCAATTTACCAAGTTCACTTTCTATGATAGTTATACTACGGGAGGTTCTTAAACAGCCTGAAGTCTCGACTAAAGGTCTCCAGATTGAGTCTCCAGCGGGCGACTAACCTCCACCGGAGTAAACAGATTAAGGCCCTAATGAACAAAACCTCCACTACCGAAGTGAATTCGGTACAGAATAGTGAGTTGGCTCCTCGACTAAAGTCACCAACTCCCTACCTTCAATCAAGGGTGCTCTATCAACCTAGGCAGATATTCTCGAAACAACAGGAATTTGATCAGGATTCATGCCATTCAACAGTTCAAACCTCAATTGAATATAATCAAATCACAGAATCTGTACTTGGGTTCATACAATCAGACCTAACATGCAAATCTAGGGTTCTCCATACCCAGATTAATGAGGAAGTTACTCCATGGAGAGAGAAGCAAAAGCAAGCTCAGATGCAGAAATCATTCTGTGAAGGATGAGAATCTGCTCCTCGTAGTCAATCGACACTTCTCCAAGTGTGAGCCGAGCTCCAATGGTGATGAAGATCAAGCTAGGGCACTTCGGAACTCTGGTTCGTCGCTCTCTCTCTCTAGGAATCGCTTTCTTTCTCTAAAACTCGAAACCCCTCATTGTGGCTGGAAATTGGCTTAAAAACCAGAAAATCCCGACTCACACGGCTAGGCCACACGGCCGTGTGACATCCCCAGCTGCCCGTGTGAGTTGTGCAAACCGCGGCGTTTTGATAAGTGACTCAGGCTTCCTACACGGCCACGACCCACACGGCCGTGTGAGTGTCCAGGCTGCCCGTATGGGATTTGCCGAGCCTTCACATGGCCACAATGTGTCTCCTACACGGCCGTGTGGCTTTAAGGCATACCCGTGTGGCTTCTCAGCTTCTCGCCAAATGTCCAAACTTCGTCCAATCGACCCCGAACTCATTCCTAAACCTTCATTCACGTACTAGGACCTGAAATATCACAAACAAGAACAACCTAGCGTGAAATCGGCCTAAAAGCGAGAATCGACATCTCAAACGGCTCAAAGATAGGGGTAAAAACATGTGCAATCAATGGTCTATCAAACTCCCCCACACTTAACCGTTTGCTTGTCCCCAAGCAAACCTAACTCAAACCAATGCAGCTCTCCAGACCTCTATAGCAACAAACAACCCCGATCGTCGGTAGAGGATTTTCTAGATCATAAAGAAGCTTACGAGGTCAACTGGTCTTCTAAGACGTCCCCTATCTCTCTCAATGCGAGTACTAGACTCAATCCATGATCATGAGAAGAAGTAGAAGTAAGACAGTCAGTTCATGGACAAAGGGACTCACAACATTCACAACCAAGGACTCCTTGTACCGGGGTGCTCTTTCACTTCATTTCATCGTTGGAACCCCTTTTTCGCCTTCATTTTACTTTATTTTTCTTTTTTCATTCACTTGGCGGGGGGTTCCAACTGTAGTCTTTTGCACGGTCGGCCCTTATTAGTCAAGCAAGAGCAATTTCTGTACACGTGGCGCTCGCCAGAGTACTTCTTTTAACTCCTTTTCCTCAACTCGTGAGGAGGGTCAATGAAATTAAGGGGGGTCGGAAGCTCTATCCGTGCCCTTAAAAACACATCCTCGAGTAGGCAAACCGTTCAACGGGTGGAAGTTTTACTTGTACTGGAGACAGCTTAGCTTCACCTTGTAGGAGTACCCCACTAAGGATCACTAAAATCTCCTCCAAAACCCGATTTTGTGCAATGAACGGTGCCACACACGTTGGGCTTACCCCATGTTTAAGATTTTTGATGATTTCGACATGGAGGACCAACTTCTTTTTATTTCTCACATGAGCACCCTGTTCGATTGACAAGTCCACAACATAATCCAAACAGAGTCCACATTACCACATGAATTTAACGGTCTTAGCTCCACTAATTCACAAAATCAACTGGCACAGCAGAGAGCTAGATAGGAAAAATCTTATACTTCAACATCCTCCACAGTGCTACACTACCTCCCTAGG
Organism: Linum tenue; assembly: GCA_946122785.1. Lineage (NCBI taxonomy): Eukaryota > Viridiplantae > Streptophyta > Magnoliopsida > Malpighiales > Linaceae > Linum > Linum tenue. Next base: position 46,031,409 of record CAMGYJ010000008.1, on the reverse strand, counting down.
TTGCACATTACTATAGAGACTGTCAATTCAAAGCATACTGAGTAGGCAATTTGCATGGAAGCACGTACTTGGAGCCCTCAAATTTGAAAATTCGGATAGTGGACTAGGCTCCAAGCACACAAACAGATCTAATGCAGTCAAATGAAAACACCCCCCACACTTAAGTTCGACATTGCCCGCTATGGAGAAGAGGGAAAGATAAGGGGAACGATGGTACCGGTGTGCACAGACTGCATGAGACTGGAGGCGGACCAGTCTGAGTGAAGCGGACTGGAGAAGGGACCAGTCAAGGAAAAAGCACAGCTAAAGGGAATAGAAGAACTCAAACATAGTACGTTAGGTCCAATGGTCAACCCTATATTACATCATCCAAAAGAAAAAGAAAACAAACCAACACCAAACCAGTTTGCAATCCGACCCAAAACAAAAGAAATAAATGAAAACCGTGGGGGGGTTGCCTCCCCACAAGCGCTTCTTTACTGTCTTTTAGCTGGACGCCCATGGTGGATACTCAGCGGGGTGCAGGAACAGGTGCCTCCAAGAGCGGATCCACATCGCTCTTGAGATACAGCTTCAGGTGGTGGCCATGCACCCGACGGGTGCAACCACCAGAATTTGCCAGCTCGACCTGGCCATCCAGCAAGATGCAGGCGAGTGAGTACTCGGATGGCCAGGGTGGCCGTGGTGCAAGAGGTGGGACCGGCTCATAGTGGTCGCCACCTTTCTTCCGAGCAGGCTTAGCCACCTGCTGCTTCGGCCGCCACTCCTCTTTGATTATTTTGTTTGGCGGTGAGGTTGAAGGGAGTGGCGGCAAAGGTGTAAGAGGGGGATCCTGCAAAACGAGATGCATAGAGGGCTACACGACAGGCTCGTGTACCTGGTGAGAAATAGCATGCATAGGTGTGACAGCATGCACATCACAATGATCAAGTTCAGCCACAGAAAAAAGTAGCCTGTTCATTCCCAGCATGCACATCACAATGATCAAGTTCAGCCACAGAAAAAGTAGCATGTTCATTCCCAGCATGCAAGATCAGTTTACCATCATGCACATCAATAAGTGCCTTGGCGGTGGCAAGAAATGGTCTACCCAAAATCAAAGGCACATCCACATCCTCATTTATATCCAGAATAACAAAATCAACAGGATATGTGAATGCGCCTACTTTAACAAGCAGATCCTCGATGATACCCCTAGGATGCACAATGGAACGGTCAGCGAGCTGAATGCTCATCCTAGTAGGGCTAAGTTCACCTAAGTCTAGCTTTTTGAACAACTTATACGGCATGACATTTATGCTAGCGCCTAGGTCCGCCATGGACTTGCCTACATGCATGCTTCCAATAGTAAGAGGGATAGTAAAACTCCCTGGGTCCTTGCGTTTTTCGGGCAGCTTGTTCTGCAGGATAGCAGAACACTCCTCGCTCAGCAGCACTGTCGAAAGATCCCCAAGTGTCTTCTTTCTGGTGAGGATATCCTTCATGAACTTGGCGTACTTGGGCATCTTCGATAGTGCCTCCACGAACGGCATGCTGATGTTGAGCTGCTTCAACATTGCCATAAACTTGGCAAACTCAGTCTCCAACTTGTCCTTGTTTAGTCGAGTGGGGAAGGGAAGCTGGGGCACATGTTCCTTAACCACTGGCTGTGGCTTGGGAGCAGGGGCTTCCTTCTCCACCCTCACTTCTGCATCGTCGGCTGGAAGTGCTGAAGCAGGTAATGGTTCCTCATGCCTGGCTGGGGCAGGGGCAGCAGATATGGACTTACCACTCCGGGTAAAAATGGCATCCAGCTGTTGGTGAGGCTCGCGAGGATTAGGAATGGTGGTGGCAGGCAGAGTTCCCGGTGCCCTGGTATTGTTCTGGCGGGCTATTCCTCCAATCTGATGTTGGAGGTCCTGCTATATGGCACCTTGGTTCCTCTAACCCGCCTCCAACGAGGTGATGCTTTGGTCTATCCTGGCAAAATTGGCCTGCCTGGTAGTCATGAATGTCGCTAAAATGTTTTTCAGCTCCGTCATTTGATTATCTGGAGCTGGAGCTGCTGCTGGCTCGACATACTGACGCTGAGGCTGCTGAAATGGTTTCCCCTGCCTAGGCTGGTAAGGCTGCTGCTGTGGGACTGGCCCCTATTTGGCCTAGAAGGGTTGCCTCTGCCGAAAACCACCCGCTGGTGCTGGGAAACCAGGTGTTTAGTGGTGTTGCTGCTCCAAGCGAAGTTGGGATGCTGGCGCCACCCCTCATTGTATGTACTGCTGTATGGGTCAAGGCGCCGAGCATTGGCGTTGAAGGCCAATTGTTCTTGGGGAGTGGTAGACTCTCGCATAGCCTGGCAGTCTTCCACCAGATGGTTTGGGCTCTCACACCACTGACATTGATCTACTAGAGGTACAGCCGTACCTCTATCCAGAAAAAGAATGTTAGGCTGCATCAATGTCTGTACTAATTCAGCCACCTGCTGCTCGAGCCCGCACATGGCCTCCATGGCCTGCACACCACGATCCCTGGAATTCCTGCCTCTGCTGCTCTGCCCCCAAGAATGATCTCTGGCAGCCAAGGTACTGATCATCTGATTCAGTTCAGGTGGAGTCTTTGTCAGAATATCCCCTCCTGGGCATAGAGACTCAATAACCCTCTGGCTTTCTGGAGAGAGAGCACTGTAAAAGTTCCCCACGGTGAATGCATCACTGAAACCATGATGGGGACACTGCCAGAAAAATCCCATGTACCGCTCCCATGCATCACGAAGTGAGTCATCTAGCTCCTGGCGGAAGTGAGTGATCTCCCGCTGGATTTCTGTGGTCTTCGATGCCGGATAGTACCTGTGCACGAACTTATCAGCCAGATCGTCCCAAGAAGTGATGGACAATGGGGGCTGGGTCTCCAGCCACCTCTTAGCATGCCCCACCAGAGAATGGGGGAAGAGGTGAAGGCGGATTGCATCATCAGGGACACCGTTCAGCTTGAACCCGTTCGTTAGCTGCAGAAAACGGGAAAGGTGCACCCTTGCCTCCTCATCCTTCAAACCATGAAACTGGACAGAGGATGTAATGAGTTGAATCTAGCATGGCTTGATCTCGAAGTTGTTCGCTGGAATGGGCGGGTAGAGGATGACAGGGCGGATGTCAGCAACCCGTGGAGTGTAGTAGTACTCCAAGGTGGGACCCGACGGCGGTGGATGATGATTGACCCCATCTTCCTGGGGTATGGGGTTGTTCCCCAAGATCTGATTTACCGGGGGGTTGTGTTCGCCTTCCATCTCGTACTCTTCCTCAGAATCGCTGCTCAAGTGGCCGTCTATGGGCTCCTCCGTAGACAGTCTAGCTCGCCATTGTTTCCTAAGTTGGGGACAGGTGCGTTCAAGCTCCGGATCCAACGGCAGTAAACCTTCTGACTGGCTACGGGTCATGCACTATCTACACACAGTCAAGCAATGCAAACCCGTGAAGGCACAAGTGTGACAAAGCAAACAATGCGAAAAGGAAAAGGTAAATTAACAGAATTCACGTTTCTTCAACAACCTAGCCGTCCCCGGCAACGGCGCCAAAAACTTGACTCACTCCTATTGTCACTCTAGAAAATGGCCAAGTGTAATCACTTCCTAAAGCGTAGTATAGCGGGTTTGGGTTTTAATGTCAACCCAGGTCCTAGATGTGATGACTACTCAGTGAATTCTTATTATCCAGCAGTGAAACTTTAGTGCAGGTCCAAACAAGTAAACAAGCAAGCAATTAAACGGTTGTTTTCAAGTCGAGAGAGGTCACCAGGATATGGTTCCCCCTAGACTGCAGTTAAGCTGGATTGCAATTTACCAACTTCAATTTCTATGATAGTTATACTGCGGGAGGTTCTTAAAAAGCCTGAAGTCTCGACTAAAGGTCTCCAGACCCTCTCAATCTGAGTCTCCAGCGGGCGACTAACCTCCACCGGAGTAAACAGATTGAGGCCCTAATGAAGAAAACCTCCACTACCGAAGTGAATTCGGTACAGAATAGTGAGTTGGCTCCTCGACTAAAGTCACCAATTCCCTACCTTCAATCAAGGGTGCTCTATCAACCTAGGCATATATTCTCTTTCTAGGTTAAAGGAGAAACAACAGGAATTTGATCAGGATTCATGCCATTCTACAGTTCAAACCTCAATTGAATATAATCAAATCACAGAACTGTACTTGGGTTCATACAATCAGACCTAACATGCAAATCTAGGGTTCTCCATACCCAGATGAATGAGGAAGTTACTCCATGGAGAGAGAAGCAAAAGCAAGCTCAGATGCAGAAATCGTGCTGTGAAGGATGAGAATCTGCTCCTGGTAGTCAATCGGCACTTCTCCAAGTGTGAGCCGAGCTCCAATGGTGATGAAGATCAAGCTAGGGCACTTGGGAAATCTGGTTCGTCGCTCTCTCTCTCTCTAGGAATCGCTTTCTTTCTCTAAAACTCGGAACCCCTCATTGTGGCTGGAAATTGGGTTAAAAACCAGAAAATCCCGACTCACACGGCCAGGCCACACAGCCGTGTGACATCCCCAGCTGCCCGTGTGAGTTGTGCAAACCGCGGCGTTTTGATAAGTCACTCAAGCTTCCCACACGGCCACGACCCACACGGCCGTGTGAGTATCCAAGCTGCCCGTGTGGGATTTGCCGAGCCTTCACGCGGCCACAATGGGTCTCCTACACGGCCGTGTGGCTTTTAGGCATGCCCGTGTGGCTTCTCAGCTTCTCGCCAAACGTCCAAACTTCGTCCAATCGACCCCAAACTCGTTCCTAAACCTTCATTCACGTACTAGGACCTGAAATATCACAAACAAGAACAACCTAGCGTGAAATCGGCCTAAAACGCGAGAATCGACATCTCAAACGGCACAAGGATAGGGGTAAAAACCATGTGCAATCAATGGTCTATCAAATACCTCATATCATTAGACCGAGGAGGCAAATCCGAGCGGCGTGGATCTCTACGCCTTCTACCAGCAGGTCTATTTACCAGATAGCCAAGGAATCCCATTCGTGGCTGGGCAGGCTAGTGGCACATCATTCATCTCCTCTTGTGTCGGTTTCTCATTCCCAGCAGCACTGCATCGCAGATGATTATGAAGCGAGGCCTTTACTTCATGTATACGATGCAGTTCGAGGATTACGCACATCATCTCGGGCCGGTCACTGACTCGCTACGACACAACACCAAACTGCGATCAAGTATAATCGCATAATGGAAATGCATAATAGTGGTTTAGTTTATATTATCGACCCAACCTCTAGACTACTCCGTACTCTATGAACTTCAATTATCTAGCGAGACTAATGCCCTGTTCACTTGCCATTTCGTTTTCTAATTTTCGTTGTCACCACAGAAATTAGGAAATATAAATGGAAAAATGCGTTCACTAATCATTTTGTTTTTATTTGGGAAAATGGTTGGGCAACAGATTTGTAGTTGGGAGAAAATGAGAAATACTTGTTTTCTGAAAATGTTGACACGGATTTCTCCCTGTTTCCCAGCGGAAAACGTGCCCTTCCTTTTAATGAGGTCTTCGTGTCGAATCCCCTCACCAGCAATAATATGTCTATTTTTTTCTTACTTCCTGCCCCCTGCTATCCACCACCGTTTCACTCACTCCAACTCCATATCCTTCTTCTTTCCCAACCAAATCAATCCAGATGTAGGAGTCCTAAGCTATTAACCTGATCGAATTTTCCCTCACTTAATTAATGAAAAGTAACATTTTTTTGGTTGAACGTAACCTTTTTTTGTCCCAGTAACCACCATATATACATCCAATCCAATCCAATCCAATCATCAATTTTAACTATGAATTGAAAAAGATTACAATTGAAAAAGAGTACAAGAAATTTAGATCCAATGCATTAGTCTCATCTAATCCATATTCTTTATAAATTCACTAATCATCTATGTTTAATGTACTCAATGACGTTAATAGGAAAATTTAATGATTTATGGTTTAACGGTTAACTGCTACAACTTAAAAGACATATATAATCAAGTATCAGAAAACAGTATGAAGTAACGAAACAGGTTTTCATTTTCAGAATTCAGTTTCAGTAGTCTCCAAAATTCTCAGCTAAACAAGTTTCTTCAAAATTGTTTTTCCAGAAAATGACAGCTTGGTTTTCATTTTAATTTTGTTTTCTGTTGTGGCACCTATAGAAAACGGAATGGCAAGTGAACGACGCATAAGTGAGTGAAGTGATTTCAAAACAAAAGAAATGAAAAGCAAGTAATGGTCTTTTTCTTTTCAGGTGCTAAAGGTCATCCAGGTATGGTTCCCCCTAGTGTGCAGCTAGTTCAGGTTATACGTTCCCAATTTACTCAGATTTATAGATAAACCGCGGAAAGTTCTTTACTGGTATGGAATCTCGACTAAAGTTATCCAGACCCTCTGGGTTCAAATAACCAGCGTGTGAACTAACCTCCATGGGCATATACTACCCAAGGTTAATCACGCGAAACTTCCTCTACTGGCTTTTTGTTCTAGGACGGAGCATTGAATCGACTTCTCGACTAAAGCATTCGATTTACCACTTTCAATTCATTGTTGCTCTTTTAACATATGTAGAGACTATAGTTCTAAGTTAAAGCCGGAATTACATAGGTTTGATCAGCACTTATGCAATTCTGATTAATTCATCAATTGAATTTATCAAATCAATAATTCACAAATGGGGTTCATATAATCATTCCTAACATACATAGGTAGGGTTATTCATACCAGATGATGCGATATCGACTAGCACGATATTTAATTCCCGTGGTCCAAAAATGAAGATTCAGATTATACGATATAAGGATCAAGTGGGATCGTTCTTGATGGATAAAATGGAGAATGCATTAAGGATCCGACTTACAACATTTCTTGGAGCCCAAAATGTACATCCTTGCTGCCCAAGTCGTCCAGGTATGAAAAGGACAAGGAAAGAGATTGCTTAACCACTAAGGAGCTTCCTTAAGCATTAAAAACGTGTTTGGAGATTACTTAGCTGCTAAGGAGCTTCCTTTGGTTATAAAAACGAGTTATAGTCCTAATTTAAGTAGTACTATGTTTCCTAGTTAGTTTGGGATTTATTTTCCTATTCCTTTTAAGTTAGTTTTATGTTTTTGAGACCTCTATAAATAGAGGATGTAAGAGCTACGAATTTTGTACCCAATATTCAAGTTATCAATCAAAGTTGAGTTCAAGTTCATTACGAACGAGTTCTTTTGTGCAAGACTTCTGTCGAGGATTCCAGGAGATTGTACGTGTCTCTTATCAACTAGAGAACGCGCCTAGTTGTGGCGAGCATGTACCCTATATCAATTGCCCCTTTCCACGAGTTGATTCTGTCCGATTGGTTTAATATACCAATTGCCCTTTGTCAAGAGTTGGGATTGTCCGATTGATTCCGCATCTATCTTTTATTTCTAGTTGTTCAAGTTGGAAAAAAGCTTCGAAAATTCTTAAAAAGAAGGAAGGCTGCGTACTTTGGTCATATCATCCGAGTTCGAGGGTTCTCTTCGGATTTGGATCGCATCAAGTGGTATCAAGAGCCCGGTTCAAACTCAGCGGCGATTTGAAGATTACTGGTTCTTTTTCAGCCTTTAGAACTCAGAAAATCCGGATCCTTTGCCTTTTTTCCGAGCACCCCTTAAATAGGCTGATATTCTGGGAGTTATGGTCGTAACTTGGCTTGCCCGCCCATAACTCTCCATAAAACGAAGTCGTTATTTCATTCCGTAAACCAAGAGTTACGGCTTCTTTGTAGGAGTTACGGCCTCAACTGTAACTTGAGAGGGGAGTCCGTAACTCCAAGAACGTTCCTGGAACCTGGTGTCGTCGCTTCCCAAGAGTTACGAGTTCAAGGGATGGTCATAACTCTGAAGAGTCATTTAGAAGTCTAACATTTCTCCTTCAAGAAGTTACAAGCTCTTGGGACAAGTTACGGTTGCAACCTTAACTCCTCCATGCTTTCTGCATGTTCACTCCAAATCATCCCAAGACTCATTCTTTTGCCCCCGTTCACGTTCTAGGACCTGAAACATCATAAACCAACACAACCTAGCGTAAAACGGGCTACGATAACGAGAATACAAGCTCAAAGGATCAAGAAATGATGGCAAAAACATGTTAGAATATAGTGTATTCAAATCCCCCCACACTTAACCGTTTGCTTGTCCCCAAGCAAACCTGACTCAAACCAATGCAACTCTCTAGACCATTTAGCAACTTACGAGGTCAACTGATCTTCTAAGACGTCCACTATCTCTCTAAATGCGAGTACTAGACTCAAGCTAGGATCATGAGAAGCAATGGAACTAGGACAGTCAATTGATTGATAAAGAGACTCACATAATTTAACAACCAATGACTCTTCGTATTAGGTTCTCCTCCATTCCATTTCATTCGTTGGAACCCCTTTTCGTACTTTTTTTTCTTTTTATTTTGTTTTTCTCATCCACACTTTGCTGGGGTTCCATACTGCAGTTTTATGCGTGGTCGATCCTTATTGATCGAGCAACAACAATTTATGTACATCTGTCATTCGCCAAAGTACTTCTTTTAACTCATTTTCCTCGACTCGTGTGGAGAGTCAATGAAATTAAGGGGGGGGGGGGGGGTCGGAAGCTCTATCTGTGCCCTTAAAAACACATCATCGAGTAGGCAAACCATTCAGCGAGTGGAATTTTTACTTGTACTAGAAACAACATAGATTCACCTTGTAGGTCTACCCCACTAAGGATCACTAAAATCTCTTCCAAAACCCGATTTTGTGCAATAACACACGTTGGGCTTACCCCATGTTTAAAATTTCAAATTTTTCGACATGGAGGATCAACTACTTTTTTCATTCAATTGAGGGTCATCAATACCACATAAATCAAGGGTCATAAATCCACTTGTTCACAAAATAAACCGGCACAACAAGGAAACAAATAGGAAAAATCTTATACTTCAACATCCTCCATAGTGCTACAACTACCTCCCTAGGTTGCATATAACCATAAAGACTATAAATTCAAATTATACTGAGTAGGTTATTGCTAGGAACAGTACTTGAAGGCCGAAAATCAAAATTTGGACAGTGGACTAGGCTCCAAGCACACAAAGATAAACACCCCCCCCCCCCACACACACACACACTTAAGCACGACATTGCCCTCAATGGAGAAGAGGGAAATATAAGGGGAACGATGTTACCGGGAAAATGGACTGCAGTGGGACTGGAAATTGGACCAGTCGGCATGAGTAGACAGGAAAAAGGACCAGTTTCTAAGAAGCCAGGCAAAACAAAAGTCAACCACTCACACTAGGTAAGAGTTAGGATAACAGTTGTCATCACCATGTCTTCAAGAAGAAGAAAATAAAAACAAAACACAAAAATTATCTAGTTCAACACACTGAAACAAAACACAAAACACATAACACAAGACACATAGAGTGTAGGGCCAAAGGCCAACTCAATCATCCTTATCATCATCTCGGGCGGGAGAAGGATGCCAGAAGGTCTAAGCAACATTCACGTTGGCCTCCTGGCACAGGCTGTCCAGCAGGAAGTGAGAGTAACACCTGGCATCGCGCTCACGATCCAAGTGAGCCTCGATCCGATCGAAGCGAGCCTCCATGGTGGGCTAGTAGCTGCTGGCCAGTGCAGCTGAAGAAGATCCGGCACCAAGGTCACCGAGGACGAACTGTAGCAGGTTCTGGATGGGTGGAGGCTTGGTCGTCACCACCTCATCGAATTTCGCCAGTTGCAGGCCCTTGATTGATCGGATTTGTGGGTCTGTCCCTGCGACCCGAATCATCCCCATGGAGCTTAGGGTCTCGTCGGGGAAGTATCTAGTGCGCCCGACTAAAGTGCAGTTGTGTAGCGGCACACCGAAGTATCCGGCAAGGCGAGTGATGTAGGGCCCTCCGTGCAGTGTGGCGACCATCGAGTGGTTCCGCACCCGGGAAAAGGAGATCGGTAGAACAGAGCTCAAGTTGAGGTCATCAAGGACAGTGCTCATGGAGAAGAGGGCATACTTGTGTTGCTTTGTCATCTGCCCAGAAGGAAACGCCATAGGGCCTGCAGCTGGCTAGCCCTGGTTCCGCTGTGAGCATAGGAGACTGCAGCATGCAGTGAGCGTCATGGAGACGCTTGGTTCGCTCCTTATATAGTCTGGTGCTCTCATAGACGTGGTAAAGGTTTAGCTTCTAAAAGCCCATAAGGCCTTGTGTTCGGTACCTGCAAGACTCACATCAAGTTTAGCCTCTTAAAGGCCCAGAGGCCTTGTGCTCTAGCTCAACATGCAGATGGCAGGCCTTTCCATAGACAAGCCGATAGGGAGAGGTCCCAATCGGCGTCTTGTAGGGCGTCCGGTATGCCCACATAACATCATCGAGCTTGATGGACCAATCTTTACGGGATTGATCCACCGTCTTTTCAATAATCCGTTTTGGCTCCGGTTCGTCAGCTCGGCTTAACCATTTGTTTGGGGATGGTAAGCCATCAACACCTTGTGCGTCACATCATAGCGAGAGAGGAGCTTAGTGAATTGCCTCTGAAAATGGGTTCCTCTATCGCTAATGATGGCTCGAAGTGTCCCGAACTGGGATAAAACCTGCTTCAGGAATGAGCAGACGCGTATTGCAACAATGGTGTGCATGGCTTGAGCTTTTTGCCCACCTCGATACATAGTCCACAACTATCAAGATATAAAGATTACCGAACGAAGGAGGAAAGGAACCCATGAAGTCGATGCCCCAGACATCGAATATCTCACAAATGACTTTTGGGGCATCTCATCATGGGCAGATATGTTACCTAACCGCTGACATCGATCGCACTAGCGTGCGAATGCATCAATATCCTTGAATAAGCCTGATTGGAGAACCTTCCGTACCGTGTTGTTCCCTCGTGATGACCGGTAGCTGGTCCTTTTGTGACAGTGAGATAGAAAGGCTCCCATCTCGTGTTCCATCATGCACCGCCGAATCACGCCATCTGCTTCGATCCTGAAGAGGTATGGATCCTCCCAGAAATAGTACTTCAGGTCGGAGAAGAAGTTACGCTTATCATGAGTAGCCATCCCCTTGGGTAACTGCTTGTCCATCAGATAATTGGCAAGATCAGAATACCAAGAAGTGACACTCTCCACCAAGCATAGTGCCAAAAGTCGCTCCTCCGGGAAGGAGTCCTTTATCTCCTCCACGAAGTTGTCCACCGGAGAGGCTTCGAACCGTGAAAGGTGATCTGCTGTGACATTTTGTGCTCCCTTCTTGTCTAGGATATCTATATCGAACTCCTGCAGAAGCAAGATCCAGTGGATGAGCCTCGGCTTGGCGTCAGCCTTGGTCATCAAATAGCGGATGGTGGAGTGGTCGGTATAGAGCACGACATGAGAAAGCACCAAATACGGCCGGAACTTGTCGAAGGCATACCCCACGGCGAGCAGCTCCTTTTCGATGGTGGTGTAGTTCTCCTGAGCATCATTCAAGGTCTTTGACGCGTAGTAGATAGACTGGAAATGCGTATCGCGTCACTGACCAAGATTAGCTCCAACCGCATAATCACTTGCATCGCACATTAGCTCGAAATGTAAAGACCAATATGGAGTCACCATGATGGGTGCATGGGTAAGGTTCTCCTTCAAAGTCTCGAATGCAGCTGTGCATTCTGGAGTGAAAATGGAATTGTACGTCTTTCTCAAGCAGCTTGGTCAATGACAGGGCAAACTTCGAGAAATATTTGATGAAGCGTCGGTAGAAGCCTGCATGACCCAGAAAGTTGCGGATCCCCTCCCTAGAAATAGGGGGAGGTAGTTTGCTGATTGTCTCTATCTTTGTGAAATATACCTCTATCCCATGTTGGAGATCTTGTACCCGAGCACGATACCTGCATGAACTATGAAGTGGCACTTCTTCCAGCTGAGCGCCAAGTTTGTCTCCTCACACCTCTTCAAGACAAGGTCTAGGTTATGGAGACTGTGTGAGAAGGAGTCTCCATTAACCAAGAAGTCATCCATGAAGACTTCCATAATTTCTCCAACCAGTCGGTCGAAGATCGCCAACATACACCGCTCGAAGGTCGTCGGTGCATTACAGAGTCCAAAAGGAATCCTTCAATATGCTAAGGTTCCAAATGGACAGGTGAAGGTAGTCTTAGCCTGATCCTCCGGTGCAATCGAGATCTGGAAATACCCAGACATAGAACTCATACCCTGCCAGCCTCTCCAGCATCTAGTCTATGAAAGACAGCGGGAAATGGTCGCTCCTGGTGGTGTTGTTCAGGGAGGGGTTTAAGCTCAACCTCTAGTGGCTCCTCCAGTGAGGTAGTGATCCGGGGTGAGACATGGATCCACTAGTACGGTTTCTCTTGCCCCTCTACCTCGGTTCTCTCCAGATCCACGAGCCGCTCTTCCAGCTGCAACTCTTGTGATGACTGTTCCCCTAACATAAGACAATGCTCAAGGAAATCGTTAGTACCCGCACTCGTGATAGCGAGTGCGGTCTCATAATAAGCAATCACATCATAGTAGTCTAAATCATCATGGAACTAGGTGTGTTTCATATTATCAGAAACAGAAAAGGTGATTTATTCATCCCCAGCCCGCATAATCAGCTTGCCATCATTCACATCAATAAGTGCCTTGGTGGTGGCAAGAAATGGTCAGCCCAGAATCAAAGGCACTTCCACATTCTCATTTATATCCAGAATCACGAATTTAGCAGGATATGCAAATGACCCTATGGTCACGACAAGATCCTTTGCAATGCCCCTAGGATGTACAATACATCAGTCAGCTAACTGAATGCTCATCCTAGTATATCTGGGTTCACCTATGCCTAGCTTCTGAAATAATTTATATGGAATGACGTTTATGCTAGCGCCTAAATCCGCCAAGGACTTTCCTACATGCAAGCTACCTATGATGCAAGGGATAGTAAAATCCCTTGGTCTTTGCGCTTTTCCGGTAGCTTGTTCTGAAGGATGGCAGAACACTCCTCATTCAGCATTACCGTGGAGAGCTCCCCGAGCTTCTTTTTGTTTGTGAGGAGGTCCTTCATGAAATTCGCGTCCTTCATGAAGGGCATGCTGATGTTGACTTACTTCAGCATTGCTATGAATTTGGAAAACTCAGTCTCCAGGCGGTATTTGTGGAACCGGGTAGGAAATGGGAGTTGAGGAACATACTCCTTCACCATTGGTTGCAGTGTGGGAGCAGGCACCTCAACTTCCTTCACCATTTATTTCTCGTCGGCTAGAAGTGCTGAAGCAGCTGGCTGTTTCCCCTATTTGGCCGAGACGGGGATCTCCCCTGTGACCTTGCCACTCCTGGTGGTAATGGCGCTGAGCTGGGCATCCAGGTTGTGTGGATTTAGGTCCTTCTTTCCAGGTAAAGTACCCAAAGGCCACTGCGCCACGGCTCTGTGAAGGCTACCAAGCTGGAGCTGCATTTTCTGCAAGACAGCCTGTGTATTTCTCTGGTTTGCTTTGAGTTGCAAAAATTGCCTGGAAGCATTCTCCATGAACCGATCCACGTTGTCGAATTTAGTAGCACTGTTGTTGGCAAGGCCTGCCACAACGTCGTGCAGCTCGGCCATAAGGTCAGTCTGTACTGGAGCTGCGGGCGCGCATCCTAGCTTGCCCCTACATGGCCGGATACAGTAGTTGTTGCTGCTGGAACTGACCTTGACGACCCTGGTATGGTGGCCTCTGAAAATCTGGAGGTCCCTGGGAGACTAGTGGCTTAGGATTGTTATTACTACCCAAGGAGAAGTTGGGATACGGGTGCTACCATCTCTTTGAAGATCTGGTTCAATTGCGGTGGCATCTTGTCCATCATATTCTCGCCACAGATCGAGTCAATCAGTTGCTCGTCTTCAGGGAAAAGGGCATGGTAGAATGTGCCCACCTTAAAGGCATCATTGAAACCATGGTTGGGACACTTCAGGAAGAGGCTGGTATACCTCTCCCAAGCATACTGAATGGTTTCATCCTCCTCATGGACAAAGTGTGTAATCTCCTTCTGCATGTTAGCTGGCTTGGACGGGGGATGATAGCGGGTGAAGAATTTGTTGTCCAAGTCAGTAAAGGTCGTGATGGACCACGGAGGTCTATTGACAAGCCAGGCCTTGGCTTGTCACTCTATAGTGAAAGGGAAATACCGCAGCTGAATGGCATCTTGCGAGACTCTGTTAATCTTAATTCCATCGATCAGCTCGGACAATCGCCACAAGTGGGCTCTGGGGCACTCACATGATTTCCCATAGAAGACCACCGAGCCGCGCAACATGGTGATGACAGAGGTGCAGGTGCTCACCTCAAAGTTGTTAGCACCAACTTGAGGGTTTTGAATAGGAGACCTCATGTCTACGGCTCGGGCGGTCCAGTAATAGCCCATGGTTTGCTCCTCGGGGATGACTGCCCCATTTGGATTTGGGTCACCCATCTCTTCTTGCTCGGTGATGTGCAGATGCTCCAAAGCTTCCTCCGAAACCAGTCGCGCCTTCAAAGCTCGCTTGAAGTTACGACTGACTACATGTCATGCACTACCCGCACACAGACTGCAAGCACAACCCGTGAAGGCACACAGGGGAAAGAAGAAAAATGCAGAAAAGTAAATGCTAAAGTAACAGATGTTCACGTTTCTCCAATAATCTAGAGAGTTCCTCGGCAACAGTGCCAAAAACTTGACTCGCTATGACACAACACCAAACTGCAACCAAGTATAATCATAGAATGGAAATGCAGAATATTGGTTTACTTTAGATTATCGACCATGGCTCTAGATCTACTGGCTACTCCGTAAACTTCTGTTATCTAGCGGGACTAAGTGAGTGAAGTGATTTCAAAACAAAAGAAATGAAAAGCAAGTAAGGGTGATCACCTCGTAACTAACACAGGAAAAATAGGCAAGAGTACCTATCGTTCTAAGGTAGTATAGCAGGAAGCAAGGTCATATCCATAGAGACTTCATGTACTAGTACTCATCTTTTACCTATTATCTAGTCAATTGTTTTTAGTTTGTTTTCATTTAGAACTAAAAACACACGCAATAATAAAAACACAATAAAGTATTTTTCAAAGTAAAATCAAGTGGAGAAGGCGTTTTATAGACAAGTCGAATTTAACATAGACGAGTGTTCATATCTTAGACCGTGGGAATTCCCAATTTAGTATTAACCCGTTCGCACATGTATTAACACCCTTTCGACTTAAGAATTAAGTGAAACCGTAGCTTACAAGACTCTTAAACCAAAGCATTAACCAGATTTGTGAATTTCCGTATTAGGTTTTTAAGCTAATCTAGAGGAACTACGTGACCCCATCGCTGGTGGCTCCGATCAATTCCTTCTTTTCACGAGAGATCTCACATGCAAAATTACCTCGCAGTCTCATTTACATGTATGAGAAAAAAATATACAGTAGGCGCGTACTATTGATACTTGCACATGATAAGTCGATAAAAGATCGTAAGAAAGAGAACAACACGTCTATATCAAATATACCACTCAATCCATGTAAAACATTGATTCGGGCCTAATTGTACATATTTGACCCCTGTTTTCCTTAGGCGTTTGTGGCAATTGTGCTCCTAAAAGGGTGGTTTTACGCGAGGTTTCTTGTTTTTTTAGCTTGTTTCAGGATTTAACCGGTGAAACCAGCACCAGAGTCGAAAGTTGGACAAAAAAGAGCGAAAACCGGGAGAAGAGGTGAAAAATCGGCAGTTCACGGTTCGCTTGGATGTTCACGGTCTGCTAAGACCGTGAAGAGGAGCTGTTGCCCGTGAACACCTATGCGTCCAGGGACAAATCATAAGTTACTGACGCGAGGTGAGTTCACGGTCACTAAGACCGTGACATAGAGTTGTTGTTTGTGAACCCGTGCAAGCGAAGCGGTTCGTTTCGACGCCAATCTTGAATTTACAAACGCGTTCAAGAGTTCACGACCGTGAACTAAGGCCGTGAACTTAGCTCGATCCCTGTTTAAAAGGAGAGCTGAAAGGAAGAGAGAGGGGAGAGCCCAAGAGTGAGAAAGTGCCTTCTTCTGGTTTTAGAGAGAGAAAGAACGAACCAAGGAAGGAAGAAGGCTAGGGTTTGCTCCAAGTGGTGAATTGGGAAGATTCTCCCTAAGAGAAGTTCAACACAAGCTCAAGGAAGATTGGAAGCATCTCCATGATGGTTTCTACCTCTTCCTCTTTTGTTTCTCCCCTTTCTACCATTGAGTAGTTTCCTTTTTCACTTGAGTGTTGTGAAACCCTAACTATTTACCATGTAGTTTTTGTTATGTGAATTGAATGATTGTTTATGGGTGTTGTTTAATTCAATGATTGAGGTATTTTTCAGGTTGATTGTGCATGTTTGTACTTAGCAATCTAATCAGCCATTTTAACCTAAAATTGCCTTGCTTTATTTTAATTAGCAAACTTTTCAACCAAAACCGATTCACTAAATAATGATGCAAATGACTGAAGTAGGGGTACACAGACCGGCCCGAGTCGATATTTAAACATACTTTTCCTACATTGCACCCGAGTAAGGTTTATACTTGGACCTTAGGCGGGAATTAATTGTGATATTCGAGATGAGTCAAGTTTTTGGCGCCGTTGCCGGGGATAGCGGTATGTTATCTTGAAAAAGTTGCTTGGTGTTAATCTAGCTTTTAATTTCTAGTTTTGAAAGTGTGTGTTCTTTGCTTGTGGTAGACTTGGTGTTGTTTTCTGATTGTGTGTAGGAGGTGCATGGCCCGGAGTAATCCGACACATTTGCTACCCCGTGATGAGGACATAAACTGAACTCTCCGACTCCTAGCACGGGAGAGGGAGATAGCGGAGTCAAGGAGAAGAAGGGAAGAAAGCGGACAACAATTTGGTCCCGGTGTTAGTGGAGTATAAGTTGAAGAAGTGGAAGGTGAACCCGACATTGGAGTAGAAATGGCGGGGAACCAAAGAGAAGCAGGAGTCGGCCAAGCTCGTAATCTAAACGATGCGGCAGTGGAAGAGGAAGCCCCAAGGACAATGGGATACTATATGGCCCCACGACCGGCGGACATTCAATCGCCAATCCTACACCCTCCCGTGGCGGCCAACAATTTCGAGATCAAGCCGGCTCGAGTGACCATGATACAGAACAATGCTTTGTTCCATGGTCATGCGACCAAGTCACCAAGAGAGCATGTGCAAAGATTCCTAGAGCTCGCGGGGAGCTTAAAGATCAATGGCATGCCAGCTGAAGCTTTGCAGTTGAGGCTTTTTCCCTATTCACTTTCGGGGAAAGCACTCCGGTGGCTAAACAACCACCCGCCTCGTTCAATCACCTAATGAGACGATCTTCTAAACAAATTAATGTCCCGCTACTTCCCGCCTTCGAAGACGCCCGAGTGGAGAAAGATGATTGACTCGTCCCGAATACCACAATAATTTCCCGCCTAAGGTCCAAGTATAAACCTTAGTTTAAATATCAACCCGGGCCGGTCCGTCTACCCCTACTTCAGTCATTTAAATCATTATCTATCAATAAATTTTTGGTTGAAAAGTTTGCTAATTAAAGTAAAACAAGACAAAGGTGAATGGTTTTGAAAGCTCTTTTGTGGAAGTATCGTTCGGGTGTCGCTTCCCCATAACTACTACCATGGTATGTGAACCGAAATGATTGCTAAGGGCAAGGTGATCGCTAACCCCTAGGGGACACAAATATGGTCGTAGACCACGCTCATGATTGCTAAACCGAGGCATGCATTATAGGCTATCACTAGGGGCTCTCGGTTTAGGCAATCAATGGTTGACTTACTCCCTCACTCAACCCAAGGGTTGGACGGCTAAATCACGCTTAACCAAATTGTTTAATCCAATATTGAGGTTTGCCTTAAATTAACCTAGTTAGAAGACTTAAAAGCCCTAGGCATACCAAATCAATTGAGACTCCCTTGGAAGGGGGGTTTCCCTCTCTAGACTAGGTTAAGTGGCTAATTAGATTGCTAAGCATATACATGCACAATCCTTAGGTTGCTAAGCATAGACATGCACAAACCTAAGGATGCTAAACACAAACATGCACAATCAAGATAAATAATACCTCAAACATTTGAATTAAACAATACCCAATGACAATCATTCAATTCACATAAAAGAAAACTACATGGTAGAGTTAGGGTTTCACAACACCCAAGTGAAAAGAATTCTACACCATGCTAGAAATGGGAGAAACACAAGGAGAAGGGGTAGAAACCATCTTGGAGGAGGCTTCAATCTTCTTGGCCCTTGTGTTGAACTTTCCTTGGAGAAAATCTTCCCAAAATTCACCTTGGAGAAAAACCCTAGCCACCTTCTTCTTTGGTTCGTGTTTCTCTCTCTAGAAATTAGAAGAAGGCTTTCTATCTCAAACGGACTCTTTCCCTCTCTCTTCCTTTCAACTCAGGTTTTAAACAGGGAACGAGCTTTGTTCACGGCTCCAGTTCACGGCCGTGAACATTGAAATGTGTCCGTGAACTCCAATTGGGCGATGAAACGCACTGCTTTGCTTCCTATTGTTCACGGTCTACAACCCCTGTTCACGGTTTTAGTGACCGTGAACACGACTTGCGTCAGTAACTTGAATTTTGGCTCTAGACGCCTCCAAGTTCATGGCCAATGGCTCTTCTTCACGGTCATACAAGACCGTGAACAGCCAAGGAAAACCGTGAACTCTCCATTTTTCACCTCTTCTCCCGGGTTTCTATCCTTTTTGTCCAACTTTCGACTCTGAGGCTGGTTTCACCTGTTAAATCCCGAAACACACTAAAACACGAGAAACCTAGCGTAAAACCAACCTTTTAGGAGCGAATCCATTGGCGGTTATGCAGAGTTGGGGGATGCTGATTCCTAGATTGCGGCTCGGGCGGCAAAAATCACGGTATGTTAATAATCATTATTATGCTTAGAATGTTTCGAGTCTTTTGAGTTTTGACACCTCATGTTCTTCTAATTGTTGCGTTAATAAGGGCGAAGAAGTTTAAAGCCAATCTTTTGGTACCTATTTAATTTCATAATCGTCTATTAGGGAATTTAGTTAGAGTTCTATACTTGAGTTCAAAAAGATTGTCTCTAATCACTTTTGATTTTACTCTGCTTCTATGTGTTCAGGTTCCTCAGCTCCTGGTCCTGGGAAGATGAAGGAGCTAGTCGAGGGTCCATTATAACCGTCCCCTCATATGGCTAGTTGAACTCGAAGATGCAGATTGTACTTTTGGCGAACTGAACGAAGTGAGGAAGAATGTGCAGAGCAACATTGTAATTTTGGTTACTTTGATTAAATCTGATATCTCATTCCAAATGAATAATGTACTTACTTTAGGTATTTGATTAATATAAATAAAATATTCTTAATAATTATAAATTGTTATCAATACCAATGGTGATTTAGTGATAATTGTGATTGGAAATTATTTGAATCTAAAAGAAGAAACGAAGATAAAATTATTTGCCTCTAAATATATCTATTGGAGATAAATATTTATGTCTTTTTAGAATGCTTTAGAAGCAAATATAGATGACTCGAAAACAAAAACATTTGTATCCAATTCAATTATTAGAGATAGATACTATTTGCATATATATATATATATCTATATATATATATATATATATATATATATGGATACGACTCGTATGCTCCAGACGCATAGCATGCTCCAGGTATCCCAATAACGTTGATCTAATCTAACGGTTATTATTAAGACTAATAAAAATAATTAATTATTAATAATTATAATTACTAACTACATCTTTTAAATAATTATACGTGTACTAAAGTCCCTCAACTATTTTAACCATCAATTTCTACAATATAGTCACTGGCTTTTTCAATCATTATTAAGAAGACCCAAACTCTGAACTATGTCTATATTTTTATCTATTAAGAATTGCTCGATCGCTTCCACCATGTCAAAGGCTATGGTTTTAAGTTTAATTGGGGAACTTTAAATATCTCATGTGGTTCATTATCATCATCATTCGACGTGTGTTTCATAATAATAAAATTGTCCCCATGGTTACGATTCCTCCCGGCGTTTAGTTACACTTCTTCTGTGTTTCCGACCTGCATCAACTTCCTCCGGCCTGTAATGAAAAACGAAACAGAGAATTGGATAATTTCAGTTTGGAGATCGGATAATTGCAGTTGTCCCCCCTTCTCTCAGCGGAATTTTCCTGGACGCCGGCCTGTAATGAAAAACGAAACAGAGAAACGTATGCAACGTTGGAGATAGGGTAATTGCAGTTGCCCCCCCTTCTCTCAGCAGAATTGTCGTGGTCGCCGGCCGGAGCTGAAAAACGAAACCGAGAAACGTATGCAACGTTGGAGATTGGGTAATTGCAGTTGCCCCCCTTCTCGCAGCGGAATTGTCGTGGCCGCCGGGCGGGAGCTGAAAAACGAAACAGAGAAACGGCAGAGGGAGATGTGGGGAAGAAGAAGAAGGGTCACGCCTCCCTAAACGGCGTCGTTCGTATATAATGTCATTGTCAGAAAAAAAAATTACCATCTATAATACAAAGCTTGTTTGATTTAGTTGACGTAAACCCTTAATAATACCATAAAAGATTATTCTTCCAGCAAATTAAGCTTCGCCTCACCATTCAGCTCCATCGTCGTTGTCGCCAGTTCCCAGCTCCAGCTGCGTCTCTCACCATTTTGCTCTGTTTCCCTGTCTATTTGATATCTCCCGAATTATACTAGATGCCTTCGCTCATGTTCATAAGCTTTTACGTATCATAGATACACCTATGTAACGTGAAAAAATTATAGAGTGTAATTGAAAAATAAAAAAAATCTTCTTTAATTGTGATTTTGTGTATATACTATTAGGGATGGCAATTTACCCACCCATGGGTAATTTTTCCCAAACCCAAGTAGACCCATCTATTATTGGTAGGGTTTGGGTGATGTGTGTATGGGTTTGGGGTTTGTATATGGGTTTGGGTTGATATGGATATTATTATCTAAATGGGTATGGGTTGGATATGGATATCCATTTACTTGAGGGTGTCTTAACTACCCATGCAAAAATTGGACTAATTTGTAAAACTTGAAAAATATAGGTACCAAAATGTAAGACCAAAAAAATTTAGCTACCAAAACGTAATTTTCCATCGATATTTTGAGGACTTATATGCAAAAAAATTAAATTTAGGTACTAAATATGCATATCTATTAAGTTTAGGTACCAAACTGTAATTTGTATTTGGGCATGGGTACAAACCCAAATCCATTTGTTATAAACCCAACCCAACCCAAAGTAAATGGGTGTGGGTACAAACCCATCAAACTTTACCCATATCCATATATTTGGATTTCATACCCAACCCAATTGGGTTGGATAGTAAAATACCCATGGGTATGGGCATAATTGCCATCCCTATGTACTATATACAAATGAATTCACCATGATTCAGTGCTCGAACCAGGAACCACTAACCTACTTTTGCAAAAGGCACCACGTTCACCATGCTGGTTAGAGTCTTTTATTTGACACACCAACACCTTTAATTATAAAGGATTAATGGTTTATCCTAAAATTAAAAGCTAAAACTAAAACCGTATCTTTGTCACCGTCAGCATCCCCATTATGTACCCTATCATTTGGAGAGATCATTTTCATCCATGAAACATATAAAGAACGATCGTCGAAACCGAATAAACGAGAATGGTTAAATAACGGGTTGGTGACATATATGATATATTTAACAAGATATGTGCACTAGTTTGGACATGGAATGTATTTTAAAATGCTGTCAGAATATGAAATCTTGTGACGGTTTGTTTTAAGTTGTGTATGTCAAACTATTAGTCTGTAATTGTTTCATGTTGACTTTTAATTTAATTTGGAGTATATTCAATACTTTGACTAATCGGGACCATCAATTATTATCTATTTAACTTTTGATTATATGAATATTATGGTTCGGGTTTACAGAATTAGGGATTCAGGTGAAACTATTAAAAATTACGGTAAAGTATTGCGCTTCAAATCTGGTTGATTCGTGATCTAAATAGCAAAACACGCTGGACATGTTCATAAGCTTTTACGTACCTAAAATACACCTATGTAATATGAAACAATTATAGAGTGTAATTGAAAAATAAAAAAAATCTTCTTTAATTGTAATTTTGTTGTATGTACTATATACAAACGAATCTCACCATGGACAAATAAGGGTTAATTGCATGGTTGGTCACTGAGATTACAAAAAAAGTTCAAATTTGGTCACTCGAAATATTTAAATCCATTGGTGGTACTTCAGTTTACTGAAACCGTTCATGTTTGGTCACTCTCCGTCCAACTCCGTTAACTTTTGCTGATGTGGCAGTCAACTCTAAAAGTTGACCGTTAACTTAGTGACGTGGCAACTAAAAAATTATTAAAAATAAAAAAAAATTTATATTTTCCACCTCATTATCACATTCATTAAAAAATAAAAAACCTAATTTCTTTATTTTAGAAAATGAGACTTGCTTCCCTGCTCTTCTTCATCGGCTGCGCCCCGCCACCTCCACCACCGCCGCTGCCGATTCCGATTGGCAGAACTTCAAGGACAGGCGCCGGCCAAAACCCTGATCAAACACCACAAACCCTTTCCAGATTTAGCACCGACGGCGGTGGATTTATCATCCGGCAGCATCGAAGACGACGTCGATGATGTCGAAACATCAAAATCAAGGCTGATGGAGCTCCGGCGGCTCTGCCGTCGCTTTTTGATCCTGCCTCTTCTCCTGCCTTTAGATCCTTCACTTTTTGCACAACCCAAAAGCAAAGTTCAAATCTTTATCCCTCCCTTTCCCTTACTGTGTCATGATGATGATGAAAGCCTTTATGTTTCAGCAGCAGCAGCAACAAGATCAAGAAAACATGTCCAACCTCACAACTTCAGCTTCAGGAGAAGCCAGTCTCTCCTCCGGAGGAAGAGTGGATCAACAATTACCACCCACCTCCAGAAATCCCACCATCCAATCAGCCACCTCCCAAGAAGAAGAGAAACATGCCAGGCAACCCAGGTAACAAAATAAAAAAAATTACCAATAATTAATTTCCACTTTTGTTTTTGCTTATGGGGTCAAATCTTGAGGTCAAGCTTTGTTTTTTGGGGTTTTGTGACCAGACCCAGATTCCGAAGTGATATCTCTGTCCCCAAGACCTTGATGGCAACGAACCGGTTCCTATGCGAGATCTGCAACAAAGGGTTTCAGAGGGACCAGAATTTGCAGCTCCTCAGGCGAGGCCAAGTTCCCGGTGAGGAGTATGGATCTCAAAGATATAAAGCGACGGCAGAGCCGCCGAAGCTCCATCAGCCTTGATTTTGATGTTTCGACATCATCGACGTCGTCTCGATGCTGCCGGATGATAAATCCACCGCCGTCGATGCTAAATCTAGAAAGGGTTTGTGGTGTTTGATCAGGGTTTTGGCCGACGCCTGTCCTTGAAGTTATGCCAATCGGAATCGGCAGCGGCGGTGATGGAGGTGGCGGGGCGCAACCGATGAAGAAGAGCAGGGAAGCAAGTCTCATTTTCTAAAATAAAGAAATTAGGTTTTTATTTTTTAATGAATGTAATAATGAGGTGGAAAATATAAAATTTTATTTTTTTATTTTTAATAATTTTTTAGTTGCCATATCACTAAGTTAACGGTCAACTTTTAGAGTTGACTGCCACATCAGCAAAAGTTAACGGAGTTGGACGGAGAGTGACCAAACATGAACGGTTTCAGTAAACTGAAGTACCACCAATGGATTTAAATATTTCGAGTGACCAAACTTGAACGTTTTTTGTAATCTCAGTGACCAATCATGCAATTAACCCGACAAATAATTGACAACCAAAAGTCACATGTCTGAGCCCATTTAAATTGCACTGAACCTTGTGAAGCCAAGCACGGGCCTCAACTAGAGCAAACAACTAGAGCCCATATTACCCGGAGGAATTTCCACCACCAAATTTTTTATAGTAAGTGGAGTAGTGGAGTTTTCGGAAACCACTGATGTGGTACTTTATAGCACCATCTCCTCTTTCTCCATCTCTCTTGTTTTCTTGGTTGACCTGGCTAATGGCTATAACCTTCATCCAACTTAGGTTGATATTCCTTCTCCATTTGAAAGTCATGTAAGGCAATGGTCAGAATTCCAACCACAACGACAAGAAAGTAGGATACCATGAAAACATAGGATTGAGTTGGATTCTTGTTGTTCCAACCAGGGAATGGCATCTCAATTTCTGTATCTTCATCCATTTTTAACCCATTAGATATTCTAAGTACTTTAAATACTCATGTGTTAAATTAGTTTAAGAATAACGAACTCATAGTTTAGTGTGCTTAAGAAGTGTGTGGTACTTAAATATTTTTATTTATTAGGCATGACTCGAGCTTGTTCGCGAGCCATCGAGCTGAGCATGGTATGGCTCGAGTTCGGCTCGTTTAGGTAACGAGCTTGTTCGCAAGCCGGCTCAGTTAAGACGAGTCTATTATCAAACGAGTTTTTCTCGAGTCAAACGTCGAGCCGTTCATGAACGGCTTGGTTCATTAACAACCCTAAGTATATCTAGAAATATCAAATTTCTCATGATCAAAGAATTTTATATTTTCATTTGGGTCATCTATAAATAAGAATAGTGGATCAACTAAGAAACAACGAATCAAACAGAATCAAGTTAAATATGTTTGATATTATCAATTATTTCTCATTTGTTATAATTTTATACCCAAGTGAACCATTAATATCCTCACAATCATTAAATATCCAAACTAGGAATATTTCTTATATCGTAATTAGGTTGTAAACAAGTCAAGCTAACTCGAGTTTTCACCTAGCTCATACTCAAGAGCTCGGCCTCGAATCATTTACTAAAATTCAACACAAACTCGAATATTATGAGCTCACTAGCTCTACTTGAATCTATTTTAATAATTTAAAATGTAGTGCTTAAGATACCCTACCGGCCGTTCAGACAGAAAAATACATAGATCGACAATTATCTTTTGCGTTATATTTGGTCGTCATAAAACCAATTTGCCTAAACCTAATTCATGGTGAACCTCCACCGCCATCATCCAAAATCGCCAACGCACATGGAAGTTGAAGTTCAAACTTGACAACGAACGACCAACAAACCCATATGAAATTAGTCGTTTACGCCATTTACTATAGTTTTTTGGGATGTCATTTATCGTTAAATAACATAAGCTAATTATAATTTATGAAATAATTATGATACCAAAATAGAAAGGAAATTGAAGCAGAGTAATTGCTTATAATTTCCCGCTAATTTGAAATTAGAATAAAAGATACGGGAGTCAGAAAATCAAAACATTAAAATTCTCCCTCTTGTTTTTTCAGAAACCTTGTTTTCATCCGCCAAAATAAAATTTCATTTCTTCGCAACCCTTCCCATCCCACTGAAGCAGAAGAGCACAGTTTCATTCTCTCTTTCCATTAATCGTTTGATGTTTCTGGAAAATCCGGTCGATTTGGGGTCTTCGAAGCTGGTCAACTTTGTCGGCGGCCAAAGGTGTGGCCTTGTCGATGAGCACGCGGAGCTTCAGATCTACGGTTTCTGGGATCTATGGCGGAAGGAGGGTTTCCTTCTGAACTGATTCGTCGCCGTTTTTTGGGGGCGGGACGGTGGAAGAGCTCGCTTAACGGCATATCTCATTCCACGTTGCAGTTGTCGGAGACCATGGCGATAGACAAACAGACAGATTGAGGAAAGATAACTCCGATGCCGGCGCCGGGGGAGAAAAGATGCGGTAGTATACGAGCTCGTGTGACGACGGAGAAGGCTTTGATTCACTGAAAGAACCCATTACACGCAAGAAAGAGTCCTTCCAGAAACATAGAGAGGAAGAGGAGGCAAAGAAAAAAAGTATGTGTTCGTTGTTTTGTCTAATTTTGGGCAGGTTTGCTTTTATGTTCATAGAGAAATTCAAGCTACATGTTTCATATATGTGACAGAGGGAGGAGGATGAACATGAATTGAGGTGGTTTACAATACTGTCAATCTTGGCTTTTGGGACACTGCTGGTAAGTGAATCAGTTAACAATTTTGCTGCCATGAGCAATTTCCAGAGGGTGCTTAATGATTTGTGGGTTTAATTAAACTAATTTCAGGGCAGGAGGATTACAACAGGTTGAGGCCACTGAGCTACAGAGGAGCTGATGTGTTCCTACTGGCTTTCTCCCTCACCAGCAGAGCTAGCTACGAGAACATTCACAAGAAGGTACCCTGATTTCTCACGCTCTCAATCCACTTTTTTGGTTCTTTTTCATATTGGAATACGGTTTCTGTTCTTGAGATGATGATGAGCTGCTACTATAGTGGATTCCCGAACTGAGGCATTATGCACCAAATGTGCCCATTTTTCTAGTGGGAACCAAACTAGGTAAAGGCAATTACATTGTTGGCTCACCTGTATCAGTTTATCATAAGTTTACTATAGTTGAATCAAGTAAAATACTTGATTTGGGTTCATGTGTTGCAGATCAAAGAGAAGACAAACAGTACTTAATTGATCACCCTGGAGCAGCTCCCATCACTACAACACAGGGAGAAGAACTGAAGAAAATGGCTCTTATCCTGATCCTTCAACAAAGTGTTCTTTTGAAGTACAAGTGAGTTACTTTGCTGTCTTTTTGGTTAGATGCCTCAAATGAATACTTAATGGGGTATGATTGATTATATTCTATCATTTTGATTTGTAAAGTGTCGGTACTTGTGGTAGAAGTCAGCTGCTACAACAAACTATTTATGTCAATTGATCTCTACCCGCCAATGGTATATCATTGTCTTATAAGTAGTTGCCTCAAATTGTAGGTACGCCATTTCCTTTTTAAAAGATCATGGCAAAGAGGTGTATATTGAAGTTCACAGTGCATACATCTACACAATGAACAAGGTGAACTATTTTGTCTTGTATATTTTGGAGGGTCATGGTACCTGTTCCTGTATAGTTGCAATGGGGCAAGCAGGTTCTTTAGTTTTGATTCCCTAGCTCTGAGTTCTGCAGGTTCTAATTGCACATTTCTGTGCATACATTCACGCGTTGGAGAACTTGCAGTTATATTTAGCGACTTCTAGTGATTTGATTGGTGTGGAGACCAGAAGTGCTGGTTTGTTTTCGAGAGCCAGAGAGCCGCTGCAGACAAAGGACATGCACCACCCTTCAGTAATCAGCAAGATCTAGTTGTCGAGGTATCGCCAGAGTCAAACTGGTTCTAAGGAATACAAGGCACGTGCTGCAGTTGGTGTAAGTTTATCTCAACCTCTATTACATATCAATCTGGTCCCTATGTTGGATCAGTCTACTTATGTTAGATAAATTATGGTATAAATTTAATAACCAATCATATGCATATCAATCTCAGGCACCTCAAAGAGAAGATGAAGAAGACAACGTCATTAAAATCAAAGCAGCCTTGCAAAAAATGCACGAGGTATGTCCTTGAATAACTAAGAACTCATTTCCAACTCTCTATGTTCGTTAAACCAAAAAATAAACCGTCAAAGGCTGCACTTGTTGTAAATCAACCAAGCTAAAAGATTTTGTCCCATCAATTTCAATGAACAAATAACAAAAACTGAGTGCTTTTCAACTCCTTGCTCTGGATGTTGTTCAACTTCTTGCCCTGTCTGTGTTGTTCAACTTCTTGCCATGTCCCCTCTTCTGAAACATAAAAAACAAGATAGAAGAATATTGAAACTGTAAGTTTTAGCAAAGGTTCTCATACAATATATACATTAGGCAAGAAACGAACACCGAAAATGTAAAATCCATAAAGGCTTTCATTTAATTCCAATACGATGCAATATATTAAATTAACAAAAAACAAACCTGTTGAGCTTTTTGAGTTTGACTTTCTGAATACTTAGTGGAAGGTTCAGCACTATGTCTCGTATGCTGCTTAGCTCCCTTCTCTTATCGACTAGGCATAGTATTACTCCTAGTACGTGCCCCGAGCTGTCACAGGAGGACAACTTAACTCTTAAGCTAATAGCTGCTTCAAACAAATTGACAATTTGGTGAATAAACCAATGCTACTTAACCTTCTATGGTGGCTGACTTTTTCCTACGGATTCTACAGTTGTATTATGCCTACTGGTTCGCTGGTTCTGTAAAACCAAAATAACGACTTTAATTTATTGACTCTAATAATTATATCAAGAACACATAATCAGAGATGCTAATTAGCTTTGGGGGTTGACCACCTTGGTCATCATCTTCTTCATCATCGTCTCCATCTTCTCCGTCATCTCTATCATCGTCCCCATCATTGTCCATGTCATCATCTTCATCCTCATCCTCCTCATCTGACTGAGATTCTATCACGTCGGCTGGGGGGTTAGTACAAGTGCTCCTATAATGCCCATCCCTTAGCCCGCAGTTTCCACACTTTCTTCTTTTTTTCTTAAGCTATTTTTTCCCTTTTCCTTTCCTACAGCCCTTAAACCTCACTTGTTTAGGATTCAATACACCTTTGAACTTGTCGGGTATGACAATCCTTTCTCTCTCGGCGGGGGTTTTCTTTTGCATCTCCAACTTGTTGCATGCTGCTGTCAACTCCCCTTGAGCCAGACGATAAGAGTCAGGAGACTCTGCCCCCAATAAGCAGAATCGCATAGTGGAGAACTGTAGTGACCCGTACCTAATACTGAAACTGCTGTCATCCCCCAATGAAACACGTTTTGGAAGAGTGGTTAATGACTTAGGGTTCTTTGAGCAACGTCGTAGTACAAGTTTTTCAGGAAAACTCTTCACCCTTTCTTCTTTCAGAACAAAGATCATATGAGCGCACGGTATTCCAATACTCTTAAACATTTCACAACTGCACTCCAAATCTTTCGTTTCAATGTTGTACTTCACCTCCACGGCCTTATCTTTGTTGAACATGGTTACAGTGTAGGTGTGTAAATTCCCCTCTTCACTTTGCTTATCCTTTATGACTCCAATAACCTTCTCCAGCTCAGCTTTGAATTTTATAAATGCAGCTTTTGAAAAAAGCTTCGCTGCACTTTGTTCGAGGGGCAATAGGATTGTGTTCTTTACCGGAACTAAATCATAATTAGACTCAAAGTCTAATCTAACCTCTGTCTCCCTCATGTCTCTGATCCATCGGCCGTATTGAATAAAAAAGTCGAGCAAACTGATCCTCTCATGTCCATACCTAGCAACAACTGCATTCGTGCTTTCACATCTTGATGTGGTTTTCAACCCAGCAAAAAAGTGGGAGCGCAAGTATGTGTCCGCCCATTCATTACATCTCCCATATAGGTTTTTCGACACCCATTGGTTGTTCTGGAGTTCACATTCCTCTACCAATGCATTCCACTTCTCCTTCACTATATTCAACACCCAAGTATAGGTTTCTTCAGTCTCGTTAGGCAACCAGGCACTCCCAAATAAGCAAGTTTGAAATGATGATTGATACCTGCATGGTCAACCAGAAACTCGAAAAAATCAGAAACTTTTGTTACTTAAGTGATATTAAACACGAGTCTGAAGCCTACAATAAATTTTCAGTTTGTGTACATTAAACCTGCTGATCTCTCCTGATTCTTTGTTGCATTTTCAGTATGTTCTAATGAAGTTCATAGTCCCAACAAAGAGGAGATATGAAGAAGTACACATTATTGACGTTTCTCACTTAATATATCCGTCACTAATTAATGGCTAGCTATTGCTCAAAGCATTTACCTAATTACTCTCTTGTTAAACCTCTTCCAAATTTTGTTGCTTCCACTGGCCTCACTTCCCCAAATTTAAAAAGCTTATTAACATGGAAGGACCTACTCAACTGCACCAGCTCTATAATAACACCCTGACCATTCACCATAACACATGAGAAAATCCAATTCCATTCAAAAATTTCCAATCATTTGAAGGAGGAAACAGAACATCAAAACCAACCGATCATTTCAACAATTTGTATCTTAGTTAGCAGTTTATGCTACTGTTTTTTGGATGACATTATGTGTCTTCAAAACATAAAGAAAAGGGTAATGTTAAGAGGGCATATTAGAATGGCGTACCTGTGAAAATAACCAACGACATATTGTAAATGTTTTTTTTTGTACGTTGTGTCAAATGCGAGCAACTCTCCAAAACATGAAATGTCTGCTAGGCTAATGCTGTCAGCCCAAAATAAACTATGGAGCGCGTTTTCCTCAGTAGTGTATCGGAGGAGGAAGTTTGGGTCTGTGCTTTTCTTTGATTCTAGATAGGCGATTGTCGTTGCTGCATCGCCCTCGCTGATCCTTTATGCACGATCTCTGGCGCAGAAGTTTAACCCATCTCTGACTGTATAGCCAAGTTTGTCATGCCCTCCAGCACTATGCATAGCTAGCTTAATCGCTTGGGATGGTTTCATCCCAGCATCCTTTTTAAATCGAAGGTCTGCCTTGTTTGCTTCTGTTAACCCTCGATACGACCGCAAGTGGTGTGTCCATTTCTGCGGTAGTGGTTCATGAGTGTGCTGTTGGATAAATATATCCACAATCCACTTCGAATCTTCATTGTTTAACTTCACACGAAACTTAGCTTTGCATTCAAATCTAGTTAGCATGGGCGACTCTCTCTTTTGTTCGCCTTTGTGTGGGTTTCTATGTCCCTCACAGGAACAGAGAAAGGTTGTGCTTGTAATCTCACGCTTACTGTTCCGAAATGTCTTCGACCGCCTAACAGAAAAACCCCATTCCTTTGCATAGTTGTTGTAGAACGTATATGCTTCCTCTATATTATTGAATACCTGACCGATAAAAGGTGGATTTTGAATAACAACTTCTGGTACAGTCTCTTCTGCAGTAGGACCAGTAGCGTTTGTGGTCCCTGTTTCTTGTAAGATTTCAACGTCACTGTCCTCCATGTTGTTGTTATGATCTCCATCTTCCTCCATTGTTTTGTACCTTTAAGTTTCTTCTAGTTTGGGGGATCGGCAGGAATGAAGAGAAGCGATTGTCTGATCGTTAGTCCTTCTAGGTTTATTTATATGAGGTGTATGTGTGCTATTTTAAATACATGAAGGGCTAGGTTATTTTCTCAAGGGCTCGGTTATAAGGGCCTTAATGGGCTTAAAATTCTGTCCATCTTTAAGAGTTCTTTCATGTTAGGCTTCGCTTTGCTATTTACATCAGTATTTATGGGAAAAAGGATTTTATTAACCGATCTGCTTTTGGTGGTGTTATTGCGTTTATATTTAGCCGTTGTGGCTGAATAGTTTCTCTCTGTGCTTTGCGTTCAATTATTTGTAATGGTTGTAACCTTATGATAGAACTAATTAGGACTCTGAAACTTACTCTTATTTCGTAGAATCAAAAGATTGTTACTCATCCAAATTTCTGCTGCGTTTATATTAGAAGAAACTGGACGGGATGAGGAGGAAGAGAATGATGGCGGTGGAGGTATGGATGCAGATCGGGTTGATGCTTCCACTGATTCTCTAAACAATGACCGAAAGCAGTTGTTAATGGGTGATAAAAAGGAGAGAATGAAAAGAGAGAAGAAGAAGCAGCGTTTGTTAGAGGAAACAACAAAGGTTGATAGGCGTGGCGTTTGTTATTTGAGCCGAATTCCTCCTCATTTGGATCCTGCAAAGCTCCGTCATGCTCTATCACAGTATGGTGAAATCAACAGGATCTATCTTGTACCAAGTGATTGAACTTTTTTGCACTTTGATCGTCTTTTCATTTTTTGCTTGTGTTCATTATCTTGTACCAGCTGGCCTGGCCGTTCATTTTTTGCTTGTGTTCATTATGGCCTTCCCTTTCCACTTTTCTTTCTAAAAGGAAGAAAAAAAGCTTGTCATTCCACTGAAACAGAATCCTTTCATTCTCACTTTCCATTCTCCTTCTCCGTTTGATGTTTCGAGATAATCTGGTCGATTTGGGGTTAGCGAATCTGGTTCACTTTGCCGGAGGCCGAAGCTTGCGCTCGATCTGCATGACGATGAGGACGCGGAGCGCCAGATCGCGATTTCTGGGATCTATGACCTATGCATCTTGCATAATGAATCAGTCGAAGAACGCAAGCTTCTGAATCACTACACTTCATTGCCTGTTTTTAGGGTGTTTCCGTGTGTGTCTGTCATAACCGTTGTCACTGAACGGCCAGGCCAGCTGCGATTGGGATTTTAATAGTATCCCTCTGCTTCTTTCTGCTTCCAATAGCTAGTCTCATCCCGTTTTGTAATCTGATTTCTGGGGATTTCTTTTTGCAGCTAAGGGACGTTCCCGGCATATTGCGGTACAGACTAGAAGGCTTGATGTCGTTCTAGAATGAGGCTCTTGGTAAGAGAAAAGTTCAAGTTGAACTTTGAAGGCACTTGTTTGTAGAATAGTGTAGCTTTGTTTCATGAAATATGATCCAACAGACAAGGTAGAATCTTTCTTCCAAAAGGTTTCTGGTGTTATTTTTTCATTATGATTATGGAGATAGAGCTCGATCTAATAGGTTAACAACTTAACATGCATGTTGTTTCTCCCAAACAGGCAAAAATTGCTTAAGTGGCTGATCAAGCGGCTTCATGAGTCTCCAATGCTTGCAGTTTGAATTGACAGGTTAAATTGCAGTGCCCATTGAACACCCTTCAATCGCATCAGCATGAGATTTGCTGTAACCTTTTCTTTACTCCACGCCAAACTTGACATTGTATTTACTCTCCAAGATTGCCAAATTAATTATATGATTGGTCTGTTGAGGGAAATTCGGATGGATATCCTTGTGTAGCTTCATCACTTGCACTACTGTAGCAAGCATCCTTATGGTAATTATAGATGATTCACTCAACTATTTTTGTTTTTCTTTTGTTTGTTGAGTGCAGCAGTTTGGGGTTGTCTTGGTTCAGCTTTGGCGGACATTCTTTTTCTTTTCGCTTGGATGATTCCTCGTAATCCTGTTGTTTCTTACTTTGGCTAATATTAGTTTTCCATCCTTAGAAAATAAATACATAAAAAACACTGATATACTTGTTCTTCGAAATGTTCATGTACTACGCTGTGCAGAATGTATCGGCTCTATGGAGATTGGCTATCCGCAGTGTAAGCATTTCATAAAGATGGCGATGTGGTACCCAGAAGCCATCCATCAAATATCGAAATGAGTTACTGTCACTATGATGCATCGGTCATTTGGAGTTCTTTTTTACCAGGAATCATTTGTTCTTCCTCTGTCCTAGCTCGACTGAAGTTCTCAAGTAAAGCCTAGGGCTGATTAACAGAGTTTGCCATCCATGCTGTGATTTCCAGGAATTCTGTAATTGGGTAGTGAGAACATTCAAGGGTAAACAAGCTTCTGTAAAAATTGTGAGATTGATTTGGAATCTAACTGTAAGTATTCTGTGGAAGGAAAGGTGCAAGAGGTTATACAATGGATATTGGAGGTGTTTGTGATCGAATTAAGTACATGGTTTCTGAAAATGGATTCTAACTTTAATGGGTATTTCTTTGCTTTACTTATTCTTGTGTCACTATGCTACCATTACCACGTACATATATAAGTACATGGTTTCGGTTCGCAATGTTGGTCGAGTAGTTTGATAAGGTTTGGGGGTGTCGTTC
Organism: Linum tenue; assembly: GCA_946122785.1. NCBI lineage: Eukaryota > Viridiplantae > Streptophyta > Magnoliopsida > Malpighiales > Linaceae > Linum > Linum tenue. The sequence goes on along the minus strand of CAMGYJ010000008.1, from coordinate 45,997,864 downwards.
ATCCACCAAGATCACTCATCATTCATGTATCCAGAGAACTCGTCCGGCAGCAACATGTGTTGGCATGCACCTAAGCTTCCCACTTGTCTATGTTTTACAAAGCAAATAGGTTTGAGCTTAACCAACACCAAACACAAATCATGCAGAAACTTAAATGACAGAATGCAACAAACTAAATGAAAAGAAACATGAAATGGAATTCAATAACAAACTTTGCCTAAAGTACTTGTTGTGTAGTATAAATAGAAATAGTTTGTTCTCAAACTGAACAATGGGCAATGTACCAAAATAAGTGAAAATCCAAAAAAAATTAAACATAAGCATCACCACCAAAATGCTCAAGAACTCCGAAAACGCATACTTAACTAGTTCATCAAAATCCAAAAAAACTTAAAAATATGCATCTCCACGCATGACTGCCATGTCCTTGAGTATTTTTCCATGTCGTCGAGTGTTCATGAGCATGTCGATTCACTTTCTCCAACTTAGCATTTTTAGGCCCACCAACCAAGTCAAGAGTTAGCCTCATTCGATCCACATCGCCACATGGCTGTGTACAGAAGATGAAACCAAGTAAACATTTAAAAACAAAACTTGCCATTCAATTGTGAAACTAATATCATTACAGAACAAGATCCCTTACCCCAACATCATAGCGTGCCAGATTATCTGAGAACCTCATCCATAAGCAAACCCACATGCCAACATCAAATCTAATACAAATAGCTACTTCATAAGTTTATGTTAAAAAAAAAAATTCATAGTGATATCCAAGAATTGCGTTATCCCTTACTTGTTTTCTTGTGTAGGAACCCCATCTGGACTAATCACTTGAAAGCCACGGATGTTTGGCAGATCCTTTGTTGTACCCAATTCAAAGTACAACCTCCGAAATAAATCATATAAAAAATTCATCTGCAAAATCATCTAAAGATTACTCAATCGAAGAAGAAGGAATATAAAATATATGAATTATAAAACTACACTAGTTTGCTAACCATATGGCGTACGGTCTTTGCACGAAACTCATTGTTGTTTGCCCTAGGAGCAGAGTCAACCAAATGAACTTCTTCTAATTCCATCATCACCACAGCCAGGTACCAATGCTTACCATCCTTCAATGGTAGATAGATCTGCCAAGTATTGACATAACGATTATTACCATTTAGCAAAAAAATGGGAAAACATCTACACATTACTGATTGAATTGTTAATGAGTTACCTTATTGCATCCATAGGCATTGCGTAAGTAGCTGAATCGATAATCATTGAATACACTGTCAGCAGTATAGACATAATTCTCTAATCCTGCCTACAAGTTCAAATTTGGAATTTAATAAGTGAAAATCATTATGTATAAAGGACCAATCTAAAAAATTATTACTAGTGATCCATATTTGATTACCTGTATATCAGTAGGGAGAAAGCACGATTTGCTTTCAATTCTACGTTGCTTATCATACATGACAGAGAGGTTGAGATACCATGCATACATTGAAATGACCTTAAAAAACAGACAACATAATTATTTTTAATGGATATTTAAAACATATACAAAAAGTTAAAGACAGAATTTACCTCATCTTCTAGGTACTCGTTAGGCAGCAAGCTCAATAGTGAGCTACGAGTACAGGACTGGGAACCATTTTTTACTAGTATCTTTTCGGTAGCAAGATCTTCCACGAACATGTAATAGGCCAGTCCAACCTCTTCTGAAGTCAAATGCATGTTACTGGTGATAGGAAACTTCATTACAACCTGACACAAAAAGTCAAATACTATAAAATCTGATATGCTGCCTAATACTAAGCATTTATGTAACAGTACCACGACTACCTCAGATATGGTTGTCACATCAGGCTCGTCATCATCAATGATAATGACTTCAGAAATTGGTGTCGCATTGACGTCTCTGAACTCAAGCCTCCTCTTTGTAAGGTTGCGGGAACCACTCTGTCAATTTTTAGCAAAGGATAATAAAAAAAACTTGGTATAAAGTCTAATTAGTTATTTTTAATGTGGGTCACTACCACTGTATTATCATTACAGGATAAAAGAGATATACAAATCAAGGATCACTGTATTTGAACGAAACCTAAACAACATTAGAAAGTTAGCAAGAAAGCTAATGAGCGACAACCTAAGAAAACAAGACAATGACCCACCAAACTAGATGACAAAGCAATGAACAAAAAAAAACGGACGATGATAAGCCAAAAGCAATCAAACCATGAACATAAAAACAGAAAAACTAGATGACAAAACAATGAACAAACAAACCGACAATACTAATAGTTAGCAAAAACTAGGCAACCAGAAACAACCAAACCATGTTAAAAAAGCAGGAAACAGTATGATTAAAGGTGTGTAGAGCATAAAGGAAGAAAGAAAAAAAAAACTCTTCAACTTCTCAAACCTTGCGTTGTGAAGAATATTTCGTCATTTTTGCTCTACTTTCACCATCAATACCTTTAGCCAGCCTCTTGTCCCTAATTTCAATTGTCATACAAACAATTATCAGCAATAATAAACACAAATAAATCTGGGAAACGATGGATTAGAACTAACACAACAGGAGCAGAAGAGAATCGTGAAGGAGGTAAAATAGCAATGGCCATTACCCAATTTTTGGATCCATGGTTCGGTAGAACTTTCACTAAGAGGAGAACACGGTGGAAAAACTGCAAAACAAAATTTTATATAGGTTTGTGTAAAAGCCAGCAGCTAATCTAACCTCACAAAGACGAAACATGGAAAAAATTGAGAAATTGGATGATAACTATCTAACAACAGCAGAGGGAACCTTAGTCGCCTAACACAGATGGAAAGCAAGGTTGAGAATATCGCAGAAAAAAGAAGGCAAAAACACTTATAAAGAAGGCAAAATAATGGGGTATTCATCCAAATAAAGGAACTTCCTCTTTCTCTAACTAAACAGGCTTACTAATTAAATGATCTTTCCTTTTATTTTGCAACCATGCACCAGTTACCTTATACGCACCAATTACCTTATCAACATCATCATCATCGCACTTCTTCTGACCTTCATGCTAGCTCATGGCGCTGATCTCCACCCCACCACTCTGGTTGGTACCTTGCTAACAGAAACGTCTTCTGCTATGGCTCTGTATTAATTCGATTCTGACTGCAGGGAGATGGTGACGAGAGCTTGGGAGAGAGATGCGCAGAGAGCGTTGGAGAAGAAGGTGAAGAGTGCTTGACCAGAAGAACCCTCCAGGCCCATCTTGATTACATCTACACACAACCTCATCCACCCCACCTCCCCTTCCCCTAGCCAGCCCCGATATTCCAATTATCTGTGCTTTTCTTTCTTTCTTTCTCCCCTTTCAAGCAAAAGGAAGAGCATGATTGATTGCACCCAAGTTATATAGTTAACAATAAGAGGAGAAAGTATTTTCAATTAGCACATGGCAAGACATGGATGTTCATGATTAGCTCGAGGTCTGCAACAAAAGTGCCTCTGCTAATGATGAATTCCCACAGACTTGAGGGAGAAAGCTGAAAAAATTCTTCTTACACAAATCCTCTGCTAACTTTGTGTGGCTTCCATCAATTTTACAACTGCACGCCTAGTCTCCTAACAAACTAGCTCGTAGCTAGCTAGCTAACGGCAGCTGTGTCATCCTGATCTTTCTATTCTGATCCAAGCAAAGCAATCTCCACAAACTGCGGTATGATACACAATCCTACATGCCACACCAGTCGTCTAGATGAAGAAACGGGGAATGCAGCATTCACATGTTCGAAACCATAAAAATGAAATGGCATAGAAATGAAACCTTGAGCTTGGATCATGGACTAAAAATCAAGGAATGTAGACGAGAGAAAGAGAGAGAGAGGTACATACAAATGCTACTTGGTTTTATCTTCATTAGCAATAACGTGGTTTCATATCAATAGATGAGTTCCCAATCACAACTTTTTCAAGCAGGCAACATCACCCTGGCGCCGCCCACAACATGTAAATACAATGTCAGGCAAATGGTAACAATAACAGAAGACTTAGCACCTACATATCGAACAACCTGAAACCCTCTTTCTACTACCCCATCATGAACCACATCACCACCTCTCTTCAAACCATCCCACAACTTCCACAACTAGATACGAGAAATTTCTTCTGGGATTCAAAAGAGAGAGGGAAAAGATTGGGAAAAATCAAACCTTTCGGGGCAGGTGGCGGCGGCGGAGCTTAGCAATCGACTCCATTGTCGCCAAATACACCTCCGATTGCAATCCCGACCACTGTTCCGGTCGATATCGACGAGTTGGAGGGAGGAGAGGTTCGACGATGGTGAACATGAGAGGAGAGGGTTGGACGATGGGTGCTGAATTTGTTTTTTTATGGGTATGGCGTATGGGTGGGGAAGTTCATGTTGAAATGCTAGAGATGTTTTTATTTTCTTATTTGAGCCTGTTATAGATGTTGAAGTGACGATATCAAGTTTTGGGATGGTTTTTGTTTTTGATTGAAATGTTTTGAATGTGTAAGTTATGATTAAAAGAAATTAGGTATTGTACCATGAAAATAAATGAAATAATTTGTTGGGGGATTAAAGTAAACGTATGAAAATGTAAAAGAATCAACTAAACAATTTTAATTTGTAAATTATAAATAAATTTATTATATTCAATACAGGCCATCAGATTAAATCAACGGTGCAAAGATCTGGAGCATGCTATGCGTCTGGACCATACGAGTCTGGACCATGCGTCTGGACCATACGAGTGTGACCCATATATATATATTTATATATACATATATATCTCTATCTAGACCATGAATTAAATCGAGATTGGGGTATAACACTATTCCCTAACCTCTAATGGATAAACCCCAGGCACCGATTTTCTAAACCCCAACCCGAAGTATGATTTAATGAAAAACAAAAATTGACCGTTGAGATCGGTCGGAGCTCATCTAACTACATCTAACGGCTAGATCACCTGACGTATACTATACACCTGGCGTACACCAGTCATCACCATATATATATATATTGGAGACAAATATTTATGTCTCTTTAGAGTTCTTTAGAAGCAAATATAGATGACTCGATAACATAAATATTTGTCTATAATTCCATTATTAGAGCTAGATATTATTTGCATCTATATTTGTCTCCAAAAGGAATCCGAGACGGAGGCAAATGATGCAAATATCATATTTGCATCCAAATACATATAGAAGCAAATAAGTAACATTCAGACACAAATAACCTCTGTCTCCAAAATCAAGTTTTCTTGCAGTGAATTAATTGTTTTCTAGTTCTATTAGTTTTTTATTGTCTTTAAATAGCTCTCAATTTCACGTTGTAAAGAATCAAGTAGAGTTGAATGAATTGAATACAAACCGTGTGTTTGAGTTCTTGAGTTGTGTCTCTAGAGTTTACCTATTGTTTTAGCTACGCGAGGATTCCATAGCTAATTCAAGACCCTTGTTCAAGCTATTCTGTGGAGGATTCCAAAATCATTTAGCAAGTGCTCTTATCAATCGATTAACCACTTCGATTGTGGTGAGAAATTTACCTTTCCATCAATTATCGTTTGATTGTTTGTGTGAGCTGCGTATTCTGATCAAAAGCACCCCTTGGTGCTTTATTTGTTTTAGCGAGTCAGCGGCACCCGAAGAAGCTTTTTTTTTTGGACCCTTGATTACTCTTCTGGCCTAGGATTACGATGTTGACTTCGAGGGTATCACTGACTAGACTGCAAAGTGTGGTGCCACACCCTTGGGCATCACTTCATTGCGTGGCCAGGGCTTGGTTGTGAAGGTGGACGATTACTAGTGGATCGAGGGCCTTAGCCTACCTCCCGGCACTCCTTCTGATAGCGATGACTCTGATGATAGTGATGAGGTGGCTGCTGTCGAGCCTGAGTAGCCCTTTTCCTTGTTGGAGGAACGACCTCCACGACGGAGACCGGGGCGAGGCGAGTCCTCCTCCGGTCCTTCTATTCCATTGATTGAGTTCTTCACCTCCCATTTCCAGCAGCTGACCCTCCAGAACCAGTAGATCCATACTCAGCAGCTCCAGTTCCAGGAGCAGTTTTGGTCTCATCAAGCACAGTTCTCCATTTTTCTCGACCAGTTTGATGCCCGCATGAATCGCCTTGAGTTTGAGCAGGGCGTGCTTTGCACCCATATCGAGCGTGAGCATGACTGCAGTTGCCGAATGCAGGAGATTCAACACTACTTGGTTCAGCAGGTGTCGGCAGAGCCTCCAGCTTAGCGAACCCCGTGGGTTGATTCCCCACCACCACCTCCCCCACCGGGCGATGATGACTTCATGGCGGACATCGACTTCAACATCGAAGCTGACGAGTAGGATGTACTCGCAAACTACTTCCATGTGTTTTTGTTTTTATCTTTGTGTTTCGCTCCATTTGTGTGGGAGCGTGAACTGAGTCGTTGTGTCTTTTTAGTTTTCTTTTATTTTAAGACCATTTGGGTGGTAACTGTTTCTAACACTCACATGATCTATTGGTTGTTTTTGTCAGCCCTTCTTGCAGCGACTAGTCCCCTTTCCAGTTTGCCCCGATGACTAGTCCGCGTTCCAGTCCCCATGCAGTCCATTTTTCCGGTAACATCGTTCCCCTTATCCTTCCCTCTTCTCCATTGAGGGCAATGTTGATCTTAAGTGTGTGAGGGATGTTTCTCTTTGACTGCTTAGATGAGTTGTGTGCTTGGAGCCTAGTCCACTGTCCAAATTTTACGATTGGAGGGCTCCAAATACGTGTTCTTTGCAATTGCCTGCTTAGTATGCTTTGAATTGAAAGTCTTTATAGTGTTATGAAACCTAGGGAGGTAGTTGTAGCTAGAGGATTCTTAAGTATAAGAAAATGAACGAGCACCTGATACGAAGAGTCTTTGGTTGTTGTGTTGTATTAGTCTCTTCGGCCATGAATTTTGTATCCTAGGTCTACTACTTGGCATGATCCTGGCTTGAGTCTAGTACTCGCATTGAGAAAAATAGGGGATGTCTTAGAAAACTGGTTGACCTCGTAAGCTGCTAAATGACCTAGGAAGTCCTCTACCGACGATAAGGGTTGCATGTTGTTGTAAAGGTCAAGAGAGTTGCATGGGTTTGAATTAGGTTTGCTTGGGGAAAAGCAAACGGTTTAGTGTAGGAGAATTTGATAACACCATATTTGCACATGTTTTCCCCCGAAATTACTAATCATTTTAGTTGGGTTTGTTGTGCTCCTTGGCCTATTTTACGCTAGCTTGTGTTTATGTGTGTGTTCAGGTCCTAGTACGTAAAAAGGAGGCTTAGAAGTGGATTTCAGGGCAAATTGGAGACTTTGGGCGAAAGCACCATCACTAGGCAGATTACCCGGCCTGGGGTCTTGGTTACCCGTCTGGGTATTTCGAAAGCGAACCCGCGAATACAAACAGGAGCTAATCCTCGGGGTGTTGATCATAATCCACGGTCGGTTATTTATCTAGCCGAACCGGGTAAATCGAGCAAGAAGACAAAAGTGATGCACTGCGTTTTGGAGATCCCTGGGGTCTGAGGAGAAATACTCGCCCGGGGAATAGACCCGGGGAGCCTAAGCTGCAGGGGTTTTAAAGGAATTGCTGGGTTCCTGGCTATCTATCTGGTTTTTGAAGTTCAGAAACAGATAGAGAGGCCCTAGAGAGAGAAAGTGATGAAGAACAACCTTGGGAATAGATTGGAGCGATTTGAAGACATTGGAGCTCCATCTTTCACCCTTGAAGTGTCGATTTCCAGCCTAGAGCATATTTTCATTTGTCACATCATAATTTCTCTTCCAAGCTTGGTGTTTTCTCCTCTCCATGGAGTAAACTCCCATTTCATATGGGTATGGAGAAGCCTAGTTTTGTATGTTAGGAATGGTTGTATGAACCCTGTTTACGAATGATTGATTCAATATATTCAATTGAGACATTAACTAATAGGGTTAATATATTTGTATGGCCTGAACTTTGACCAAAATAAACATCATGGCCAATCTTTTCAATCTATAACATCCTGGCCCAAACTATACATCAAAATAACTAAATTGGCCAAACCTGACGATTGACCGTTAACTTGGACGGTCAAACGTGTTGACTAACAGTCAACGTGCTACATGGCAGAGCAGGCCAATGTTGTGGAGTTACATCGAACGATCCTGGAACAACAGAATGCCACGATCCAAGCCCAGTTCGACAATTTGAATCAGCAGCTGGCCGAATTGCGATCCACGGTGAACGTCCCTGTTATCCAGAGGAACGTTGTAGGGTGATAGACCGTCATTTACACATGTTTTTACCCTCATACTTACACCGTTTGAGGTGTTGATTCTCGTGTTTTAGGCCGATTTCACGCTAGGTTGTGCTTGTTTGTGTTATTTCAGGTCCTAGTACGTGAATGAAGGCTTAGGAGCGAGTCTGGGGTCGATTGGACGAAGAACGGACGAATGGCGAGCTGTTTGGGGAGTGCACGGGTAGACCAGGAATGCTGCACGGCCGTGCACGGTTGCAAGTTGGCCGTGCACCTCATGCCGAGGCCATGCACGGCCAGACCCTGAAGATTGCACGGCCATGCACCTGGCCGTGCAAGATGGACGAAGGCAGAATTAAGTGAAATGGCGCGTTTCAGGGTGCACGGCCAGAATGGTGATGTGCACGGCCGTGCACCTGGCCGTGCAACTCGGGAAAGCCGGTTTTAAAGCCTAATCCGAGCCAAAAGTGAAAGAATCGTGTTTTCAGAGCAAAAACAAAGCCCTAGAGAGAGAAAGTGCGAAGAACACATCCTAGAAGCTGTCCTAGAGCTGGATTTCATCGAATCGAGCCTGGAGATCGTCATAGGAGTGAAAATCATCGTCCCGGAGCAGATTATCCTCATCGTTATGAGTATGACTAATCCGATTCTTGTTTTCTCTTCTCTCTCTATGGAGTAGAACCCTTCTCTCACTTGGGTATGAAGAACCCTAGTTCCTTGTGTTAGGGATTTGATTGTAATGACTTGGGATGATATTACTGTTTGATTTTAATCGAATGATGCATGTTTATTGAATTGATTTGAGTCTGATCAGCTTGTCTCAATTTCTGCTGCAACCTGAGATAGATAGAATCTGATCAGGTTGTTAGAGCCTCTTCATTCAATAGTAGGAGATTGGCTATACGAGAGTTAGCCAGTTTACTGCTTTGTACTGGTGTTCTTGGCGCCAGTAGTGGAGTTCTGTGTTCATAGCCTCAGCTTTCTATCCCGGTGAAGACTAGTCGTCTGCCGGGTAGTTAGACTGAGAGGACTTGGTCAACTTAAGAGATTCCAAGCTACTGTCGGATCTTCCGCAGTCTAATCAATAGTAAATCAACCCAGGGAATTACAATTGAACCTAACTAAGGGGCTAGGGGGACTCAATCCCGAGTGACTCTTACCTGCTTTAGAAACCCGAACAAATTACTGCTTTCTTTTTGCTTTTACTTTTCACAACAATCACTCGACTTAGTTTGCTAGATAATAGAGAATCACGGAGTAAGCAGTAGATCTAGACCCCGGGTTGATAATTAAACTTGCCTATACTGCAGTCCCTTTCATTGGTTACACTTGGCCATTGTTAGGTGTTGTGTTTTAGCGTGTCAAGTTTTTGGCGCCGTTGCCGGGGATCCTCTAAGTTATTGGGGAAACGTGAGAATTTGTTACTCTAGCTTTTATTTACTGCATTTTATCTCTTCCACCTGTGTGCCTTCACGGGTTGCTTCTGCTGATTGTGTGCAGGTAGTGCATGACCCGTAGCCAGTCGGGAGATCTACTACCATTAGACCAGGAGCTTGAACGAATTTGTAGGAACTTCAAGCGGGCTCTAAAGGCGCGACTGGCTGCGGAGGAAGCACTAACACAGCTGCAGTTAGGAGAAGAAGAAGAAGAAGGCGAGATGGGTGATCCGCAGAACAACGATTTGATCCCCGGGGAGCAGACCATGGGATCCTACTGGACCGCTAGGGCTGCGGACTTGAGGTCCCCCATTCAACAACCTCAGGTCCCAGCCAACAACTTTGAGGTGAGCACCTCAGTGATCACCATGCTGCGCGGTTCAGTAGTGTTCCGTGGTAAGGAGGGAGAGTGCCCTCGATCACATCTCAAGCGATTCCACGAGCTCATCGATGGAATCAAGATCAATGGGGTCCCAGCAGATGCCATCCAGCTGAGGTACTTCCCATTCACTTTGGAGGGGCAGGCCAAGGAGTGGCTAGACACTCGACCTCCGGGCTCCATCACCACGTTCGCCAACCTGGCGGACAAGTTCCTCACCCGCTACCATCCTCCATCCAAGACAGCTGATCTCCAGAAGCAGATTACACATTTTTCTCAGGATGAGGATGAGACCATTAGGGATGCTTGGGAGAGGTACACCAGCCTCTTTCTCAGGTGTCCCAATCATGGTTTCAATGATGCGTTCAAGGTGGGCACCTTCTATCACGCCCTCTTCCCGGAGGACAAGCAGCTGATCGATTCGGTTTGTGGCGGGAACATGCTGACCAAAACCCCGCCACAGCTGAATCAACTCTTTGAGGAGATGGCGGAGAACGGTTATGACTGGGGCACTGCCAGGAGATCGAGACGAGCACCTGGAAGGGGTGTGCATGCTGTGGGCACCCAGTCATCTGATTTGGTGCAGGTGGTATCGAAGCTGGTTTCAGCTATCGATCGTTCTGGTTTGATTGCAGGTACCGGACAGCCGCAGGCGATGCACTGTCAATGGTGTGAGAGCTCTCATCACACCGTGGAGGACTGTCAGGCGTTGAGGGAGTCGTCCACTCCCCAGGAGCAGGTGGATTTCATCGGGAATGCCAGGCGCTTTGACCTCTACAGCAACACCTATAATGAGGGGTGGCGCCAGCATCCTAACTTTTCTTGGGCTGGGCCAAATCCCAGACCACCAGCTCCCCAGGGACCTCCCGGTTTCCAGAGGCCTCCATACCAGCCCAGACAGGGGCAATTTCAGCAGCAACAGCAGCCACTCTACCAGCCCAGACAGGGGCCAGTTCCACCTCAGTCGCAGGCACGACCATTTCCACAGGCAGGGGCAGCCCCAGTACAGGTTGACCCGATGGCGGAACTGAGAGATCTGGTGGGTTCTCTGGCCACCTCCAGTGCAAGTAAGTTCACTAACATTGAGCAGTTCATGGAGAAAGCTTCTGGCAAGTTCTTGGAGCTAGAAGCTGGTCAGAGAAACACACAGGCTGTGTTGCGAGATATACAGACCCAGCTTGGTGGTGTTGCCCAGGCTGTTGCTCGGAGGACTCCAGGTACCTTGCCTGGTCAGACCATCCCTCACCCGCAGAACTAGGATGAAAACTGCAGTGCCATCACAACCAGGAGTGGCAAGGTGACTGCCGATTCACCTGTTCGGGCAGCGGAGAAAGAGACCCCTGCTTCAGCACTTCCAGCTAATCAGGAAGAAATGGAGAAGGAGGTTGAGGTGCCTGCTCCTACACCGCAACCAGTGGTGAAGGAGTATGTACCACAGCTTCCCTTTCCTACTCGGTTGCACAAGGACCGACTGGAGACTGAGTTTGCCAAATTCATGGCAATGCTGAAGCAGGTGAATATTAGCATGCCCTTCGTGGAGGCATTATCGAAGATGCCCAAGTATGCCAAGTTCATGAAGGATCTCCTCACCAACAAGAGGAAGCTTGGGGAGCTGTCTACGGTGATGCTAAACGAGGAGTGTTCTGCCATCCTGCAGAACAAACTACCAGAGAAGCGAAAAGATCCAGGGAGTTTCACTATCCCTTGCATGATTGGTAGTTTGCATGTAGGGAAGTCCTTGGCGGATTTATCCGCTAGCATTAATGTCATGCCATATTCACTGTTTAAGAAGCTAGGCCTAGGTGAACCCAGTAATACTAGGATGAGCATCCAGCTTGCTGATAGATCTATTGTGCATCCTAGGGGTATAGCAGAGGACTTGATAGTCGCAGTAGGGCCATTTTCATATCCTGTTGATTTTGTGATTTTGGACATAAATGAGGATGTTGATGTGCCATTGATACTGGGTAGACCTTTTCTCGCCACCGCCAAGGCGCTGATTGATGTTAATGATGGAAAGCTGATTTTGAGAGCTGGGGGTGAACAAATCACCTTCTCTGTTTCTGATAATATGAAACACCCCCAGCTCCATGATGATCTTGATTACTGTGATGTTGTTGCTGATTTTGAAACCGCACTCGCCATCACGAGTGCGGGTACTGATGATTTCCTTGAGCGTTGTCTTTTGCTAGGGGAACAGGCATCACAGGACGTGCAGCTGGCGGAGCAGCTTGCGGCGCTGGACGAGGCTGCGAGCGAGGGGCGAGAGACGCCATTCAAGCCGATTCCCATCTCGCCCCGGCCCGCTACATCATTGGAGGAGCCACCAGAGTTGGAGCTTAAACCCCTCCCATCTCATCTGGAGTATGCGTTTCTCCGGGAAGGGAATAAGCTCCCGGTTATCATTAGCTCGGATCTGACCCCCGAGCAGAAGAGCAGGCTGGTGGCTCTGTTGCAGAAGTATGCCCGGGCCATGGCATGGAAGATCACTGACATTAGAGGCATTAGCCCATCCTTCTGCTCTCACAGAATCTTGATGGAGGATGAGGTTAAGCCAGTCAGGCAGCCGCAGAGGAGATTGTCTCCTAACTTGGAGGCAGTGGTCTGGGCAGAGATCGTGAAGCTCATGGATGCAGGGATCATCTTTGCTATATCTGATAGCAAGTGGGTCAGCCCCACTCAGGTGGTCCCGAAGAAAGGCGGGATGACTGTGGTCGCGAACGAGAAGAAGGAGTTGATCCCGATGCGGACCGTGACCGGCTGGAGTGTCTGCATCGATTACCGGCGCCTGAACGACGCCACCAGGAAAGATCATTTTCCCCTACCTTTCATTGACCAGATGCTGGAGAGGTTGGCGGGCCATGAGTTCTATTGCTTCCTGGATGGCATGTCTGGGTACTTCCAGATTCCTATTGCACCGGAGGATCAGGAGAAGACCACATTCACTTGCCCCTTCGGCACTTTTGCTTATCGGAGGATTCCATTTGGGCTGTGTAACGCACCGGCGACCTTCCAGAGATGCATGCTGGCTATCTTTGACCGACTGGTTGGAGAGATCATGGAAGTCTTCATGGATGATTTCTCGGTATATGGAGATTCCTTCACTCACTGTCTCCATAACCTGGAACTCGTTCTGAAGAGGTGCGAGGAGACGAATCTGGCACTCAGCTGGGAGAAGTGCCATTTCATGGTTCGTGAGGGTATCGTGCTTGGGCACAAGATCTCCAAGAAGGGGATTGAGGTAGATCGCGCGAAGATTGAGACGATCAGTCAGCTACCTCCTCCCGTTTCTGTGAAGGGGATTCGCAGCTTTCTGGGTCATGCAGGCTTTTACCGGCGCTTCATCAAAGACTTCTCGAAGATTGCCCTGCCGTTGACCAAGCTGTTGGAGAAGGATGCGCCATTCCAGTTCACTCCAGAGTGCACAACTGCATTTGAGACTCTGAAGGAGAAGCTTACCCATGCCCCTATCATGGTGACTCCTGACTGGTCTCTCCCTTTTGAGCTGATGTGCGATGCGAGTGACTATGCAGTCGGAGCAGTTCTGTGTCAGAGACGCGAGAAACACTTCCAGCCCATCTACTACGCGTCGAAGACCTTGAACGATGCACAGGAGAACTACACCACCACAGAGAAGGAGCTCCTCGCTGTGGTGTATGCGTTTGACAAGTTCCGACCCTATCTGGTGCTCTCTCATGTGGTGGTTTACACTGACCACTCGGCGATTCGTTATCTGATGAGCAAGGCTGATGCTAAGCCTCGGCTCATCCGCTGGATCCTGCTACTGCAGGAGTTTGATATCGAGATCCGGGACAAGAAAGGAGCCGAGAATGTTGCTGCAGATCATCTTTCACGGTTGGAAGCCCCTCCGGTGGACAACTTCGAGGAAGAGATCGACGACTCCTTCCCGGGTGAGCGATTGCTGGCGATGACCCTGGTGGACAGCGTGACCCCTTTGTATTCTGACTTTGCCAATTATCTGGTGGGCAAGCAGCTACCCAAGGGGATGGCTACTCATGCGAAGCGCAAGTTCTTCTCCGATCTGAAGCACTACTTCTGGGAGGATCCTTACCTCTTCAGAATCGGAGCAGACGGCGTGATCCGGCGCTGTGTCATGGAACATGATATGGGAGAGATCCTGTCTCAATGTCACGAAGGACCCACTGGCGGTCATCATGGAGGAACCCGCACGGCGCGGAAGGTGCTACAGTCGGGCTTCTATTGGCCCTCGCTCTTCAAGGATGCAGACACCTTCGCACGCCAGTGCGACCGCTGCCAAAGGTCAGGTAACATTTCTGCCCGGGATGAGATGCCCCAACATATATCTGTTATTTGTGAAATTTTTGATGTTTGGGGTATCGATTTCATGGGCCCATTCCCTCCATCTTTTGGCAATCTGTACATTTTGGTTGCAGTGGACTACGTCTCGAGGTGGGCAGAAGCGCAAGCCATGCCCACCAATGATGCAAGACGGGTCTGCTCATTTCTGAAGCAGCTGTTCTCCCGGTTCGGGACACCTCGCGCCATCATTAGTGATAGAGGAACCCATTTTCAGGGGCAATTCACTAAACTCCTCTCTCGCTATGGCGTTAAGCATCAGGTGTCGGTGGCCTATCACCCCCAGTCAAATGGGCAGGCCGAGCTGACGAACCGGGAGTTAAAACGTATAATTGAAAAGACGGTGGATCAGTCCCGCAAGGATTGGTCCACCAAGCTCGATGATGCTCTCTGGGCGTATAGGACTGCCTATAAGAACCCGATTGGCACTTCTCCCTATAGGCTTGTCTATGGGAAGGCGTGCAATTTGCCGGTAGAGCTAGACCACAAGGCCTTCTGGGCCATTAAGCTGCTAAACATGGATTTGAGTGTTGCAGGTACAGAACGTAAGTTGCAGCTGCTGGAGTTGGAGGAGTGGCGTTACCACGCCTACGAGAACACCCTGCTCTACAAAGAGCGCACCAAGCGTCTCCACGACGCTAGGTTGAGGGGCCCGAAGGAGTTTCAGGTAGGTGATCGTGTTCTGCTCTTTAATGCACGCCTGAAACTCTTTCCGGGCAAGCTCCGTTCTAGGTGGTCGGGTCCCTTCACGGTGACCCAAGTTTTCCCGCACGGTGCGGTGGAGATCAGCAATGCTCAAACCGAGCCATTCAAGGTGAATGGCCACCTCCTAAAGTTGTACTTGGGAGGTGCTGTCGAGCGCGCAGAGCTGCTGATCAAGCTCGAGGACCCTTAGTTCCTCTACTGGCGTCCAGCTAAAAGACGGTAAAGAAGCGCTTGTGGGGAGGCAACCCCACCGAGGTTTGCATTTTCTTACGCTTTTTCCTATGATTTTGTGTGTTTTTGAGTCTTGAGACGTTGATCCGGAGTTACGTGTCGTTTTTGAGTGAAAACAGGTTGATTTCGGGACCCCAGCAAGTCGCACGGCCAGAAAATCAACTTGCACGGCCGTGCGCCTAGCCTGGCCTGGCCGTGCGAGCTCTCGGCCAGGAGTGCACGGCCATAAGTGCACAACGCACGGCCGTGCAGCATCCTCGGCCAGGCCGTGCGCTTTGCACGAGCAACATAACGACTCGCACGGCCGTGCGGGTACCACCCCCTGGCCGTGCGAGCTCTCGGTGGTAGTTGCACGGCCAAATGTGCCTTGTGCACGGCCGTGCAACATCCTCGGCCAGGCCGTGTCGGCCTGCACGGGCAAAAGCAAGCCGTGCACGGCCGTGCGCCTTGCCCGTGCAGCCGATACACGGGCTATATAAATGGCCGTGCACGGCCATAGTGGTCAGAAAATCAAAACTCTCGCCGGAAACCTCTCCCCCTCGCCGGAAAACCGCGCAAAACCTACCCTATTTTGATTTTTCCGGCCACTTTGGGTACTTTTTCCACCAAACCAACACCAAACCCACTCTTTCTACACCCAAAGCGGCCTATCCCCCGAGTTTGAGCGAGTTTGGGCGACATATTTGTCGCCGGAGGCGATTTCCGGCGAGAATCCGGCGAGGCTCCGACGAGCATTTCCGGCCAGATTTTCGGCATTTCGTGGATTCCCTTGTCTTCCCCTCATCATCCCCTATACCTCTACTTGAGTCTCCAGGTTTGATTTTGTCCCTAACTATGTTAATTGTGGAGAATTGAGTGAGTAGGGTGTATGTTAGAGAATCTTATTGAATCATGTGCTTTGTGTGAAATTGATTGAGGGGAATGCATGGGATGTGATTGAATTATGTTGGGCAATGTCCCCTTTGCTTGTTTGAGCCCTTGTGTGCAAGAATTTGGCCAACTTCATGCTTCACTTAATAGTGCACACAAGGTGTTCGATGAAATGCCTGTTTTCCATGCCATGTTGTGGCCGTCGGTTGGGGCCCTTAATGATGTCGTTTGAGGATGTATTTGCTATGGATGTGAACCTTGAGTTGCCTATTTTCTTGTGAATGTGCACCCCCACCCAGATTATGCTTGATTTATCAAGTTTTTGACCCCCGAACTATGGATGAAACCATGGTTCGGCTGCTTTCTGTTCTTAAGTGTGGGGGTGGGCTTGACCTTTTCTTTGGTTCTTTTGGTTCCACGTTGGGTTGTTGTTTTGCAGGGCAATGGCACAACCTAATTTCCAGCACCCATTCATCCGAGATCTCAGGAGGGGGCTCCACCGCAGACCGCTTCAAGAAGGTCGTGGAAACCCCGTTTGGCGCCCACCATTGCTGGTCCAAACGGGAGTTTCGGGAACTGCACTGCTACGAGCAGCTTTCCGCCGTGGTCGCCAACACCGCATGGCGCCGTCTGCTCCAGATCTGCGAGACGGTCCTACTACGAGCCGGTGTGGGAGTTCTACACCACTTTCAAGCACAACTCCACGACCCGATGCCATGACAGTACAGCCGTCCAATTCAGGCTGGGCGGTGTTCCCCGGTCCTTGAGCTACCACGAGCTGGCAGAGGCTCTCGACCTCGACCTCGACGACGGTCGGGACTACGTCACCGAGGTTAATGAGCCACCGGAGGTGGACTTCAGGAGGCTGTACACCAGCCTGGCTCAGCTTGGCCAGACGCGTCCTTTCAAGTCTGGGAGGACGAAGGCATCTACCCTGCAGATCGAGTACCGACTTCTCCACCACCTGCTGGCGAAGTCTTACACTCCTGCATCTGACAGCGCCGGCGCCATCACAAAGAGGCCCCTATACTTCCTCGATTCGATCCGCCAGCGCCACCATCCTCTCCACCTGGGTTCGGTGGTGGCCACGACATTCGAGAAGACGGCCACAGAGCTGAAGAGCCTCCACTGCGCCCCCCTCATCATCCGCCTGGTTACCTTCTTCGGCCTCTCACTGCAGGGGTGCACCAAGGAGGGGGAGATCCCCCATCTTTGGCAGCGCGACAATCAGGAAGATGCTGCTGTTGCGGGAGAGGAACGGTGTTCAGTGGGTCGCGGGATTTCCGGAGCCTCCTATCCCCGCGGAGCCCGAGGAGGAGGCTGCCGATGAGGTGGACCCCGAGGAGGTGGATGCTGCTGCTGATGCTCCCCCACAGACTGACTTCCATTTTGGGGGTAGCAGCTCCACTTTCCAGGCCACGACTACTTCACCCAGCAGTTCGAGCAGCTGAGGATCCAGAACCAGCTGCTCCTCGACCAGCAGATGCAGTTCCAGCAGCAGTACGCGGCGGATCAGGCCGAGTACCGGCACAGGCTGGACACGATCCAGACTCACCAGGGAGTGACTCTCGCCCATATCGAGCGGGAGAAGCGCCGTTCCCGGCGCATGCAGGAGGTTCAGCAGCACCTGCTTCAGCTGATTCCGGGCGATCCACCTGTCTGGAGGACTCCCTGGGATGACTCCCCCCCACATGACGGTGCGGCTGGCGCTGCTGGTGATGATGCATTCATGGATGACATCGATCTCGACGATCTTGGCGACGAGTAGGCTGTACTCGTTGCCCGTCTCAGTGTGT
The DNA here is from genome assembly GCA_946122785.1 of Linum tenue. Classification (NCBI taxonomy): domain Eukaryota; kingdom Viridiplantae; phylum Streptophyta; class Magnoliopsida; order Malpighiales; family Linaceae; genus Linum; species Linum tenue. Next base: position 45,979,860 of record CAMGYJ010000008.1, on the reverse strand, counting down.
TTGTTTTGATTTTCTTTTTAGACTTTTGTGTGTTTGCTCCATGTGTGCGGAGCTTGAACTTGGTGTCGTATGTTTTGTTTTTGGTTTTTCCTTTGTGGTTTGATGTAGCCGTCTGGGCTAACACTTATCCCTAACGCCAGTGTGCTAGTGTTTCTGATGTTCGATTTGTGCAGCATTGTCCACTCCCCCGTTCGTTTCTCGCTGACTGGTCCACTTTCAGTCCCCCAGCAGTGTTCTTACCCGGTAACATCGTTCCCCTTATCTTTCCCTCTACTCCATTGAGGGTAATGTCGTGCTTAAGTGTGGGGGGATGCTTTGTATCGGTTGGAATATTTATGATGGTGCTTGGAGCCTAGTCCGCTGTCCGAATCTTACGATTTGAGGGCTCCAAGTACTGCTGTTTGATCATATTGGCACTGTGTTTTGATGAATGAATTGATTGGTTTTCGGATTAATGCATGACAACTTGTTTGCGACTAGGACAACCTATGATGAGGACTGAGATGTGCAGTAGAACGATGTAGGGGTTCAGTTTTTCAACTGTTTGCTTGCCAACTGTGACTTGATCTGACTTGATCTGATTACTTGTTCTTAACAGTCGTTTATGCATCTAGTTCAGGGTATCAGAATGTGAGATAGAGCATATAGGTAGCCATGTGAGATTTGAGCCTGCTCGTTTCTTTCTTGTGCGATAGATCCCTCTTCCATGATGTGTAGCATTCACGTTGTCACTAGCTGAGATGATGGGGGCATAGGATTAGCCCACGCCCAAAACTGACTGTCCTGATGTGTCATATCCCCTAGTCAGCCCCTTTGAGCCGTGTGTTATCCTTTCTTTTGGTCTATAATGAAACAAAATCACCCGTGTTGCATCTTTTAGAAGGTTCCACAGAGTGGTTTTTATATATTCTCTGCTGTTTTTGCTAAAGTCTATGTGAGTGTTGGAGGTAGTGCTTAAAAGTTGGGCAGGTGTTTGAAATTTATGCAGAAGTGGTGGCTCTCTTAGGGAATGAAAAGAAAAATGAAAGTGAAACAAAGAAAAAAAATTGAAAGCAAAAGAGAGCCACTGCCAAAAATCTGAATAATGCCCAGTAAGCAGTGTTTCTTAGCAGTCTGGCTTCGAAATGCTGATGTTTATGCCTCCTTCGCTCTTGTGCTCTTAAGATATTGAGTAATGCAGAATAGCAGAAAGAAAATACCGGGTTGTTTGACTGTGATTGTGTGTTTGGAAATGTGGAACCTTTTTGCTATGAATACTTCCACCACCTAAAAGGCCTTTTCCCCATGTCCAAGACCCTAGCCAGTCATTTGAACCTGTGTCTAAGACCTCCTGATTAGTTAGTGGTGACACCCCATATGTGAACTCTAGCATTTAGAAGCTGCCATCATGGTGAAGAGATGATAGGGATTGAGAGAAATAGCATGCGCATCTTTCGCATCAAATTGTCCTGACCCCACTGGTCGAGAGTGAGTGATTCATTTTCATTTTCTATATGCTCTTGTACCCCGGTGAGGACCTAGATTGCTCGGTCTCTATTCTGATGTCTTGAGTTGGATGCATGAGTTGACTGTTTTGAGTAAGTGGTTGAATCAAGTCTAGGTTGGCCAGTGAACAGACGGGAGACTCTTCCTTTACTCGATTTGCTGCACTCGAATGTCCTTTGTGGTGGTTGTCCAGGTTGTTATTGAGGTTGTGCATGTATTGATGTTTGAAAACCAGTGCGATTCACGTATTTTGTGCCTTTATGACTTGTCCCCAATGTTGGTTGATTGAAATATGTAAGCTTACCTAGTGTCTGACTTGGTTTGCTTGGGGACAAGCAAACGGTTAAGTGTGGGGGAGTTTGATAGACCGTCATTTACACATGTTTTTACCCTCATACTTACACCGTTTGAGGTGTTGATTCTCGTGTTTTAGGCCGATTTCACGCTAGGTTGTGCTTGTTTGTGTTATTTCAGGTCCTAGTACGTGAATGAAGGCTTAGGAGCGAGTGACTCGCTGTTACTGTCACTCTAGAAAATGGCCAAGTGTAACCACTTCCTAAAGCGTAGTATAGCGGGTTTGGGTTTTAATGTCAACCCGGGTCCTAGATGTGATGACTACTCAGTGAATTCGTATTATCTAGCAATGAAACTTTAGTGAAGATCTAAACTAACAAGCAAGCAAAGTAACTAAACGGTAGTTTTCAGGTTAAGAGAGGTCACCCGGATATGGTTCCCCCTAGACTGCAGTTAAGCCGGATTGTAATTGCCAAGTTCGACTTCTATGATAGTTATACTGCGGAAGGTTCTCAAACAGTCTGAAGTCTCGACTAAAGGTCTTCAGACCCTATCAATCTGAGTCTCTAGCTGGCGACTAACCTACACCGGAGTAAACAGATTGAGGCCCTATGAACAAAACCTCCACTACCGAATGGAATTCGGTACAGAATAGTGAGCTGGCTCCTCGACTAAAGTCACCAATTCACTACCTTCGATTAACGATACTCTATCAACCTAGGCAGATATTATCATTCTAGGTTAAAGCAGAAACAACAGGAATTTGATCAGGATTCAAGTCATTCAATCATTCAAACCTCAATCGAATATAATCAAATCATAGAATCAATACTTGGGTTCATACAATCAAACCTAACATACAGATCTAGGGTTTCCCACACCCAGATGAATGGGAGAACTACTCCATGGAGAAGAAGCAAAAGCAGAATCAGACGCGGAAATCATACTGTGAAGATGGATTTCTGCTCCTGGACGTTGAATCGGCACTTCTCCAAGCTCAAACCAAGCTCCAATGGTGTTGAAGATCGATCTAGGGCGCTTGGAGACTCTTGTTCGTCGCTTTCTCTCTTCTAGGAATCACTCTATCTCTCTAAACTCGAATCCCCCCTCTTTTGGCTGAAAATCTGCCTAAAAAGGCATCAGTGGCCAAAGCACGGTCGAGGGCACGGTCGTGCTTTGCCTCAGCCCGCCCGTGCTTTGGCTAGGGTTAATTACACGGCCATCTTGTTGGTGGAAAACACGGCCGTGCTTTGGGAAAACCACGCCCGTGCTTTGTCTCGGCCCTGCCCGTGTAATCAGCTCATGTCTTGCCAAACTCGGATTTGCTCTCGGCAGTAAAAGCACGGTCACAGAACACGGGCGTGTTTTGAAGGCCTCTGCCCGTGTTTTTACTGCCGAACCTGTTCCCCTATAGTCAATGCTTCGTTCTCCCTCGTCCGGACTCCGAATTAGTCGCCGTTGATCCAGACGCTCGTAGTCTCGTCCTCTTTTCTTTTCATGTCAAACTTGCACGATTCTTTGTCCATTAAGTGAGGTAGAAATCCATTCTTCTTCATGTCATGCCAGAGTTTCTTCTCCCGAATCGCCAATTGATCTCTGATTGACTTGAAACTTGCGCCCAATGCCCTCACTTTATGTGCTAGGACCTGAAATATGACAAAGGAAACACAACCTAGCGTAAAATAGGCCAAAGAAGCAATAATGCAAGCTTAAACGATCAAGGAACAAAGGGGAAAACCTGTGCAAATATCGAGTCATCAAATTCCCCCACACTTAACCGTTTGCTTGTCCCCAAGCAAACCTAACTCAAACCAATGCAACTCTCTAGACCTCTATAGCAACAACAACCTCGATCGTAGGTAGCGGACTTCCTAGATCATTTAGCATCTTACGAGGTCAACCGACGCACAAGTCATCTCATAGCCTCTTCGGCGAGAACGCTAGTCTCGAGTCGGCATCAGGCAAATAGTGAACAGAGGACAAATCAATCGTGGATGAAGAGACTCTCAAAAACAAAAGATCATGGACTCACATTTTTCAAGGTGCTCGATTTTCTCTTGAAGATGGTTGGAACCCCTTTTCTTTCTTCTTTTTGCTTGTTTTTCTGTTTTTTCTTTTTTTTCAAGGGTTCCAACCTGTTTTGCAGAAAAAGGGGGCTCCCACCTAGCAAAGGTTTTTGCGAGAGCCCGGCTCTTACCGGCCATGCCAGGAGCAGTTGTCTCGAGCCTCGTGCGGGGAAAGACATGTAAGGGGCTGGAGGTAGTAGGTGGAAATTGGGAACGGATTCCGTCTCCCTTACACACTTTCGCCCTATTCGCACGGGAGACGTCATTTTAAAGTACATTTTCGAGCACCTGTTATATTCAAAACATGATACAAGAGTCCATGACAGGCAGAGAGTCCACAACACCACACAATTCAAGGGTCCTAAGATCACTAGTTCACTCAATCAACCAACACACTATGAAGACAAAATGAGACGTCTTAAATGCATCAACATCCTCCATAGCGCTACACTACCTCCCTAGGTTGCAAATCACTACAGAGACTGTCAATTCAAAGCATACTGAGCAGGCAATTGCAAGGAACACGTACTTGGAGCCCTCAAATTTTAAAAATTTGGACAGTGGACTAGGCTCCAAGCACACAAACAGATCTAATGCAGTCAAAAGATAAACACCCCCCCACACTTAAGATCGACATTGCCCCAATGGAGAAGAGGAAGGAAAGGGGAACGATGTTACCGGTATGCACAGACTGCAGGAGACTGGAAATGGACCAGTCGGGAACACAGCACAGCTCAAGGGGAACAGAAGAGCTCAACCAGAATATGTTAGGTCCGATGTCAGCCCAATAAGACATCATCCAGAACAAAGGAAACAAACCAAAACCAAACCAAATCGCAATCCGACTCGAACACAAGAAAGAAAGTCAAAACCGTGGTGGGGTTGCCTTCCCACAAGCGCTTATTTACCGTCTTTTAGCTGGACGCCCATGGTGGATACTCAGGGAGGTGCAGGAACAGGTGCCTCCAAGAGCGGATCCACATCGCTCTTGAGGTACAGCTTCAGGTGGTGACCGTGCACCCGACGGTTGCAACCACCAGCAGTGGTCAGCTCGACCTGGCCATCCGGCAAGATGCAGGCGAGTGAGTACTCGGATGGCCAGGGGGTCGTGGTGCAGGGGGTGGGACCAGCTCATAGTGGTCTCCATCTTCTTCTTCGTGCAGGTTTAGCCACCTGCGGCTTCGGTCGCCACCTCCTTGAGCTTTTTGATCGGAGGCGAGACTGGATGGAGTGGCGGCGAAGGAATGATAGGCGGGTCCTGCAAAATGAGAGGTGCAGAAGGGTACACGACAGGCTCGTGTACCTGATCAGAAACAGCATGCACAGGCGATACAGAAATCATAGCACAATGATCAAACTCAGTCACAGGAAAAATAGCCTGTTCATTTCCAGCACGCAGAGTCAGCTTACCATCATGCACATCAACAATGCCTTGGCGGTGGCAAGAAATGGTCTACCCAGAATCAAAGGCACATCCACATCATCATTTATATCCAGAATAACAAAATCAACAGGATATGTGAATGCACCCACATTAACAAGCAAATCTTCTATGATACCCCTAGGATGCACCACAGAACGATCAGCAGCTGAATGCTCATCCTAGTAGGGCTAAGTTCACCTAGGTCTAGCTTTTTGAACAATTTATATGGCATGACATTAATGCTAGCTCCTAGGTCCGCCAAGGACTTTCCTACATGCATGCTGCCAATAGTAAGAGGGATAGTAAAACTCCCTGGATCCTTGCGCTTTTCGGGCAGCTTGTTCTGCAGGATGGCAGAACATTCCTCGCTCAGCAGCACTGTCGAAAGATCCCCAAGTTTCTTCTTGTTGGTGCAGAGATCTTTCATGAACTTCGCGTACTTGGGCATCTTCGACAGTGCCTCCACAAATGGTACGCTGATGTTGAGCTGCTTCAACATTGCCATGAACTTGGCAAACTCAGTCTCCAGCTTATCTTTATGGAGGCGAGTGGGGAAGGGAAGCTGGGGTACGTGCTCCTTCACCACTGGTTGTGGCTTGGGAGCAGGGGCTTCCTTCTCCACCCGCACTTCTGCATCACCGGCTGGAAGTGCTGAAGCAGGTAGTGGTTCCTCCTGCCTGGTCGGGGCAGGATCAGCTGATGTAGGCCTGCCGCTCCTGGTGAAAATGGCATGGGCAGTCTCGTGAGGGCCGCGAGGATTGGGGACAGTGGTGGCAGGCAGAGTCCCCGGTGCCCTGGTAGTATTCTGGCGAGCTAAGTCCCCTATCTGTGCTGGAGATCCTGCAGAATGGCACCCTGGTTCCTCTGGCCTGCCTCCAGTGAAGCTATGGCCTGATCCATCCTCGTGAAATTTGCCTGGCTGGTGGTCATGAATGCTGCCAAAATGTTCTCAAGCTTGGTCATCTGATTATCGGGAGCTGGTGCTGCTGGCTCGGCATACTGACGCTGAGGCTGCTGGAATGGCTGCCCCTGTCTAGCCTGGAAAGGCTGCCTCTGCTGAAAACCACCTGCTGGTGCTGGGAAACCAGGTGGTTTATTGTTGTGTTGCTGCTCCAGGCGAAGTTAGGATGCTGGCGCCATCCCTCATTGTAGGTACTGCTGTATGGGTCAGGCGCCGAGCATTGGCGATGAAGCCACCTGCTCTTGGGGAGTAGAAGACTCCCTCATAGACTGACAATCCTCCACGAGGTGATTCGGGCTCTCACACCACTGACACTGAGCAACTGGAGGTGTAGCCAAACTTCTGCCCGGAATAAGACTGTTGGGCTGCTTCAATGCCTGCACTAGCTCAGCTACCTGCTGCTCGAGCCCGGATCTGGTCTCCATGGCGTGCACACCACGGTCCCGGGAGTGCCTGCCTCTGCTGCTCTGCCCCCAGGAATGATCGCGGGCAGCCAAGTACTGATCATCTGGTTCAGCTCGGGTGGAGTCTTAGTAAGGATATCCCCTCCTGGGCATAGAGACTCGATCACCCTCTGGCTGTCTGGGGTGATGGCACTGTAGAAGTTCCCCACTGTGAAAGCATCGCTGAAGCCATGATGGGGACACTGCCAGAAGTATCCCATGTACCGCTCCCATGCATCACGAAGGGACTCATCTGGCTCTTGGCGGAAGTGAGTGATCTCCCGCTGAATCTCAGTAGTCTTCGATGCCGGATAATATCTGTGCACGAACTTATCGCCAGATCGTCCCAAGAAGTGATGGACATGGGGGCTGGGTCTCCAACCACCTCTTAGCATTCCCCGCCAGAGAATGGGGGAAGAGGTGAAGGCGGATTGCCTCATCCGGAACACCATTCAGCTTGAACCCGTTCGTCAGCTGCAGAAAACGGGAAAGGTGTGCCCGGGCTTCCTCATCCTTCAAGCCATGGAACTGGATAGAGGATGTGATGAGCTGAATCCAGCCTGGCTTGATCTCGAAGTTATTTGCTGGGACGGGTGGATAGAGGATGACCGGGTGGATGTCAGCAATCCGTGGAGTGTAGTAGTACTCCAAGGTGGGACCCGGCGGTGGTGGTGGATGCTGATTCACCGGGGGAACCTGTCGAGCATTCCCCGGTTGTGGGATGTCTTCGCCCTCCATCTCGTACTCTTCCTCAGAATCGCTGGTCAAGTGGCCGTCTATGCGCTCTCCCGTAACCAGTCTAGCTCGCTGCTGTCTCCTAAGTTGGCGGCAAGTGCGTTCAAGCTCTGGATCCAACGGCAGTAAACCTCCTGACTGGCTACGGGTCATGCACTACCTGCACACACTCAAGCAAGCAAACCCGTGAAGGCACAAGTGGGACAAAGCAAACAAAGCGAAAAGAAAAGCTAGAGTAACAGAAATCACTTTTCTTCAACAACCTAGCCGTCCCCGGCAACGGCGCCAAAAACTTGACTCGACTCTACTGTCACCCTAGAAAATGGCCAAGTGTAACCACTTCCTAAAGCGTAGTATAGCGGGTTTGGGTTTAATGTCAACCCGGGTCCTAGATTGCTGACTACTCAGTGATTCGTGTTATCTAGCAATAAAACTTAGTGAAGTCTAAACTACAACAACAAAGCAACTAAACGTTTGTATTCAGGTTAAGAGAGGTCACCCGGATATGGTTCCCCCTAGTCTGCAGTTAAGCCGGATTGTAATTACCAAGTTCATTTCTATGAAGTTATACTGCGGAAGGTTCTTAAACAGCCTGAAGTCTCGACTAAAGGTCTTCAGACCCTCTCAATCTGACTCTCTAGCGGGCGACTAACCTCCACCGGAGTCGACAGATTGAGGCCCTAAGAACAAAACCTCCACTACCGGAGTAAATCCGGTACAGAATAGTGAGTTGGCTCCTCGACTAAAGTCACCAACTCCCTACCTTCAATCAAGGATCTATTAACCTAGCAGATATTCTCATTCTAGGTTAAAGCAGAAACAACAGGAATTTGATCAGGATTCAAGTCATTCAATCATAAAACCTCAATCGAATATAATCAATCACAGAATCAGTACTTGGGTTCATACAATCAAGCCTAACATACAAACTAGGGTTCCATACCCAGATGAATGGGAGAACTACTCCATGGAGAGAGAAGCAAAAGCAGAATCAGTCGCGGAAATCATACTGTGAAGATGGATTTCTGCTCCTGGACGTTGAATCGGCACTTCTCCAGCTCAAACCAAGCTCCAATGGTGTTGAAGATCGATCTAGGGCACTTGGAGACTCTTGTTCGTCGCTTTCTCTCTCTAGGAATCACTCTGTCTCTCTAAAACTCGAATCCCCTCTCAATTTGGCTGAAATCTGCCTAAAAGGGCATCATTGGCCAAAGCACTGTCGAGGGCACGGCCGTGCTTTGCCTCAGCCCGCCCGTGCTTTGGCTAGGGTTAATTACACGGCCACATGTTGGTGAAAACACGGCCGTGCTTTGGGAAAACACGCCCGTGCTTTGTCTCGGCCCCGCCCGTGTAATCAGCTCATGTCTGCCAAACTCGGATTTGCTCTCGGCAGTAAAAGCACGGTCACAGAACACGGCCGTGTTTTGAAGGCCTCCTGCCCGTGTTTTTACTGCCGAACCTGTTCCCCTATATTCAATGCTTCGTTTCTCCCTCGTCCGGACTCCGAATCAGTCGCCGTTTGATCCAAGACGCTCGTAGTCTCGTCCTCTTTCTTTTCATGTCAAACTTGCACGATTCTTTGTCCATTAAGTGAGGTAGAAATCCATTCTTCTTCAGGTCATGCCAGAGTTTCTTCTCCCGAATCGCCAATTGATCTCTGATTGACTTGAAACTTGCGCCTATGCTTCACTTTATGTGCTAGGACCTGAAATATGACAAAGGAACACAACCTAGCGTAAAATAGGCCAAAGATGTGATAATGCAAGCTTAAACGATCAAGGAACAAAGGGGAAAATATGTGCAAATATCGAGTCATCATGTACCTCCTAACTAGTGCGTCTTTCAAGTCTTATCATTGGAGGATTATCTTCAAGTATTCGGTCCAGCTTAGAACCTCCTTGAGGTTGAGGTTCTCGTCAGTGAGGTGGTGTCTCAAGTCACGAGCATTGGACGAGTCCATGTAGTGCAAACTTAATTGAATTTCATTGCATCCACCAAGAGGAATCCCTGATGGTTTGGCCTGGCTTGGCAAAGAGCCTCAAGTGGATCCTTCTACAAAAGTGCATCGAGGTCGGGTGGAAAGTTTTGAAAGCACTTATAATTGTTTGAAGCTTCATCCACAATTATCTCGTCCTCATCAATGACACCAGTTGCTTCCTCAACCTCCCTTCACGTTTCTTCAATTCGTTCCATCACTTGGGAACGTTCAAGATCTTCCTCTTCTTTGATGCTCAATTCCTCTTCCACAACCTTCCTTCTCACCTCTTCGATCTCATTTCCTTTTTCTTCAAATGGTAGGAGATGATTGTGAACAAGTCATGCACATGCTTGCTCGACAATCTCTCCTAGTCTCTTCGTTTTTCGGAGGACCTCCTTTGTTAACCATAGAAAAGATGAGTAGCTAAGAGTGGTGGCTGAGGATTCCACCTTGGAGCTCGCTTTGGTATTCTGGACAAACCGCTCTACCATGAGCTCCAATTGGCTCATCGATGATTGTGGAGTGTAGCAATATTGTTCCACATTTGAGGATGCTTCATCGATTTCGCGGGTAAACTACTCCATCAAGAGTTCCAATTCGTTTCTGGGTTCCGGTGGTGGGAGGAAATCTTCTTGGAATGAGGAAGCCTCTTCATATCCCCATGGGTATGGTTCTTCTTCTTGGAAGAGGGGTTGGTAAAAGAATCTGAACCCTTGACTTCCACCATCTTTATTGTTCCATGAATCTTCGGGGTAACCACCTTCGGGTATTGATGAATACCCCCACAATTGGTGAAGTCATAAGGATCCATGATTCAAAAACTTCTACACAAACAAAAAATCTAAAAGGAAAATCAAACACACATAAACCACCCTTCCGGGAGAAGAGTGGGTGAAAAACAAAGCACAAAAAGAACAAACGCGAAAATAATAAAACCACAAACAAGAATGCAAAATAAAACAAACAATCAGAACACGATAAAGACTAACAACTTAATAGTTTTCTACTAGTTACCAAGGTTCCCCAGCAACGGCGCCAAAAAGCTTGATCTGTTCAATCCGTGCAGATTATTGTCAATGGTTAGCACGTGTCAACAACTATGCCATCCTAAGCCAAGTTTAACTTAAGACGGCATTTTCATATAGTGGTGATCAAAGTCGTATTTTACTCGGGTGCTGGTACCCTAGCCTACTTCCCACCTAGTTGCTAATTAGTTAATCGGTTTTGGAGGTTTTAGTGGAGGACTTGAGGAGATAACTAGATTAGAGATTGATTAAACCTAAAAGCAGGTACTTCGGGGAACTAATACTCCCCTAGCTTAGGGTTACTATGCATGCATAAATACTTAGGGTTATCGGATGTGATGAGTGAGCTATTTTCCATGGGATTTCATGGTTATCCACACACCTCCGAGTATGCCCCCCCTAAACCCATATATAGTCACCTCGATCTAGGCTATCTTATCTGGGGCACTATGCTCATGGCTCATTCCAATGGACACTATCCACCGACCACCCAGAGGTTTCATCCCGAGTCTTGTCTAGGAAGGCTAATCTACGGTAGGGTTCGGTCGCCTCGACCACCATAGGTCTATATTCATACATCTATCTCGATTTGCTTGATTGAGCATACACGTCTAACCCTAGAACTCCATACCCAGCGTAGAAACATAAAGTAAGTTAATAGAGAAGATTAGGGCAACTTACCCAAACACAATCAAGGATAGAATAGCAATAGAATCAACTAGATAAACACATTCATTCATTCAAACCCTAAATTATTCATACATACATAAGAAACCATAAAACTAGGGTTTGAAGTTTAGAACCCCTAATACCTTAGAGGACTACTCCATAAAGGAGGGAAGAAGAAACATAAAAGAAAATGAAGAAGACTTGGGTTGAGGAAGATGATCCCTCTCTTCTAGCTCTTTCTCCTTCTTCTCCTTTCTTTAGCTTCTCTTTTCCTCTCTCTCTAAAACCAGAAATTTCCCTCAAAATCAGCTCATCTAAAAGGGAGAAAGGGGTCTTCTATTTATAGGCAATCTGGGGAAGTAGAAGGTCGCGGCCACAAACACAAAGATCGCATCGTGATCTTCAGAAGTGATGCCACGATCATTTAACGCCGTCGTCATGGCCTTCAGAAATGAGGAGATCATAGGCTGACTTCGCGGTCGCGATCCACGATTCGCGACTGCGATCTTCCTCGCGGTCAAATAATGTTGTGGCTTCGACTGGGGAAAGTCTATGTTTCTCCCTGGCTCCTTCCTCACGAAGTTCGCTTCTTGAGCCCTCCAATTTGTGGCCGCGATATTGGGCTTTCGGGCCGCAATCGTCAACTTGAGTTTGCGGTCAATGTTCCCGGTCGTGATCTTCAACTTCTAGGCCATGATCTTAAGCTTCTTGCCTCCTTGCTACACTTGTGACCTTTTTTTGTACCTAGTTCGCATATATCATCTAATACACCCTTAAATCACATCGAATTCAAATAGGAACAAAATAAGGATGCAATCAATGATGTTCAAGCAATTATGCACATGAATTGGCACGAAACAAACGTTGATATGAGGGTTAAATAACACTAATTTAGGTGTTATCCGTTGATGGAATTGGATTTTTCATGAGTTTGCCAGTTATATTATTGTGGAATTTGCATATGTACTGGCCTGTTTTTTTTTTAGGTTTTAAATCATGGTAGCTTTTAATTTATGCAAGATTTTGATTGGGGACATGATATGATCCCTGTTTCTTGTATATTGTTGAAATTTGACAGAGAGTAATGTTCTAAATGTGATAGTAATTATAAGAGAAAGACATCAAGGAAATGTTAAAGTTAGAATGTTAGATATGAGTTATATGTTTTAGATGATTAGCCTCGGAGAGGAAGGAATGATGGGTTTATGGAAAGGTTAAGAATTGGTTATTGGGTAGACACAGTAGAGTAGTAGCAGCAGACAAGCTGTAACAACAAAAAGTCAACAGCAGAACGTCCCACTCCCTTCCCGGTTTTCGGATAACCGGTTATCGATTGATTATCAGCCCTAATTGTATGTGATACTCTTGGTGGAAATGATGTTGAACCAAGATAAAAACAGAACTTTAGGTTTGAAACTTTCTGGGTGAAACGAGATGATTATACAAAGGTAGTGGCAGAATCTTTGGGTGAACCATCGAGTGACACAATGGAGAAGTTTGAACGCTACCAACAAAGGTTAGATGAATGGAGACGCATAACCTTCCCAAGAGTTTCGAAACTAAGAGTGAAAATTCAAAGGGCAGTGAGAGAACTTGAGCGGAGCCCAAAAATTGAGCAAGTGGTCCAGCAACAAAACCCACTAGAGAAGAAGATGGCAAAATCGGAAGAGTGAGAAGAAGATTATCGAAAACAACTTTCTACAACTGATTTGCTAAGGAGCAGAGCTAAGAACACGAATTTAGTCCATAAGAAAGCTACTGCAAAATGTAAACGAAACCTAATTCGCAGGCTGCATGATGAAAATATAAGATGGTTTACATGCCAAGAGAAAGTATCGACCTGCCAGGTTGAATATTTTAACAACCTTTTCAGGCTAGTCCGACTCCTACTAAGCCTCCTAATTTGGACTCCACTTATGAGTCGGTTACGACATATGAAAACGCGGAGCTGCTGCAACCCTTCACTCGTGTTGTAAATTTTGTTCCACTGAGACATATAAGTCAGCAAAAATCCCTAGGGCGAATGGCCTATCGATCCTCTTTTTCGAAGGCATCAGGAAACGAAGGGGAAGACGTGGATTCAATAGTGGAAGAAATTCTAGAAGAAGGTGCCATGTCATTAGAGTTCAATCACAGACTCATTGCGTTAATCTCAAAGCTAAAAACTTCAAATTTGCTTGGAAATATAAGCTAATGATCTTGTGTAGTGTCATGAATAAGATTGTGGCAAAATTTTTGGCAAACCGGTTAAAGCTGCTTCTGAGCAAAGTCATTTCACCAGAACATAGTGATTTTGTTCTTCTAGGTTTACCATCTTTGGTGGGAAAATCTAAGCTCGATACTTTCAAATTTGTGGAGGAAAGGGACATTCAAAGACTACAGGGGTGGAAAAAACGTTGTTTGTATTGGGAAACTAAGGAGGTAATATTGAAGGTAGTGGTCAATGTCCTACCCATTCATTATGTCCTGCTTCTGGCTACCAAAATGTTGTGCATGGACTTGGATAGCCACCTAGCTCAATTCAAGGGGCAAATGAGGGGGAACGTTGGATTCATTAGGTATCCTGAAATTTTTTATGTCTTAGTAAAGCAGAAAGGGGGTTGCGGTTTTGGAACTTTAAGGATTTTATCTAAGTCCTCCTTACCAAGTTATCCTTATGCTTCTTTAAAGATTCTGATTCCCTCCTTGCTCGGATTTATAAAGGAAGCTATTGCCGGGATTCTTCTTTTTGGCGGCAGATCCTGTTCTCTCCCTTCCCGAGGTTGGCATGGAATCATGCATAGAAAAGAGCTCCTAGTCTAGGGGATGCATTGGCAGGTTGGTTCACGTGATCATTGGCAGGTCTCGCCCAAGTTGCATTTTTTCTTTTGGAAAATTATTCATAGAGTTCTGCCTACCAGGGCGGGCTTGTCGAGCCGTGAAGTATAGGGGGTGGCATTATGTATGTCTTACCTATATGAGGTGGAGACCATAAAGCACTTTCTTTCATTGTCATCTTGCTGAGGATCTTTGGGAGTCGTCTGGTCTAGCCCTTGTGTGTGATTCCTTTCTCCCTTGAATGTGTTGAGTTGTTTTGTCATTGGGTGTTTGATTGGGGAAATGGGCTTGATGAAGGTTATGGATTTTGTAGTTGTTTTTGGTGCATTTGGAAGGCCAGAAATTGGGTGATCTTTGAAGCCACTATATACTCCACCCCAATCTTGCTGGCCTAGCTCCTTGGTCAGCTTGTAGAGTGGGAAAGTGTACCACTGGTATAGGGTGTTGGTGGTGCTCTTGTAACAGGGTCACCATGGGGGAGGGAGGGGTGGAGGGCTACATTGAGGGAAATTTTAGGGTACGCACGGATGGTGCAACCCTTCAGGGTCTCATGGTGTAGGTGGTTGAGTGGTGTAGGATTCGACATGTACTATCTTGGCGGTTGCGACAACCTTCTATGAAGGCATTGATGACTCGTTTCTTGGCAGAGTTGCTGGTGCTTCGGGACGCGATCCGTTGGATTCTGGCTAGTGGCTTCTAACATGTGTTGTTGGTGGGTGATGCCAAAGAAGTCTTTGAGATGGTTGCGGATGGAGTGGTTATGATGCCCGTGGAGGAGCGATTTTGGAAGAAATCCATTTAGTTTGGGAGTGTTTTCATTTCTTTTTTTCCGCTTGGTTGGTCATTGTGAGAATAGGGTGGCCCTTTTGGTAGTCAGAAAATCCCTTTCTTTATTCCCTAGTGGTAGAGTTCAAATTTTTGTTCCTGGTTGTGGTCTGGTCACTTGAGTTAACCAAGTTAAAACCCGATTATCAACTAATGTTACCCAATCTAAGCCAAGTATAACCTAGATCGACGATGTAGTAAAGGGTTGACTCATGAGGTCGAATTCCATGGTCCACGGATCTACTGCTACTTCAGAACTAATTTACTATCTAGCCTAACCGAGTTTTGAGGTAGAACTAAACTAACCTATCCTAAACAACAAACCAAGTGGTTGGGGGATCGCTAGAGATGAGACGGTTGCCTACGGTCAAATCCTCCTAGCTATGGTTGTCAAGTAGGGTTAAGCAAATGTGGTGAGTGAGCTCTCTTTCATCGGCTTTCGTGATTATCCACACGCCTCCGAGTACGCCTCCCCCAAACCCATGTCAGTCACCTCGATCTAGGCTATTGTATTTGGGCATTAAGAGCATATCTCATTTCAATGGGTACTACCCATCGTCCACGCCGAGGTTTCATTCCAGGTTCTATTTAGGAAGTCATTCCTACGGCAGGGGTACGATCGCTTCGTCCACCATAAGGTCTTATTCGTTCATCTATCCTAATTTTCTTGATGGCGCATACTCGTCTAACCCTAAAACTTACATAGCATTCCAGGGTTCATCATATAACACAAAAGTCCATACACCCCCTAATCATGCCATACTAGTTCACCTATGTCAATTCTAAGCATCAATATAATTATTGTGATACAACAAACCCGGTATGTTGTGCTAATCCCTCACCAATTCTGGTCGTTTAAACACCGTTCTTAGCCTCGTGTACCAAAATCTCAGTCTTCACCAACAAACCCATAATCAAAATCCGAGACCGCCACTATATTCCCTGAAGTATCCCTGTCACTTAATACTAGGGTTTTTGTCCAATTCTCGATAAAAACACATGATACCCTAGCCGGAGTGAAAATCCATCGATTCCGCCTCTATTTCCCAAAAAAAATAAGCTTGTACCACATCGATTAATTATCAGAGATTCAATGGATTTATAAGACCAGCTTAGCATTAGTAATTAAATGAGCTAGTTGGTCCTTATTAGGTTGGGTTTTTGGGCCAAAGTGGCCAAACCCCTATCCCGGGCCTAGTGGTTGGCCGCCCCCATAGCCCGGATGATGCCTTCACCTCTTAGTATGAAATAGCTCCCAATAATTATGTCCGGAAACAAGGCGTCAAAACAGGGTGCCAAACGACAAGGTACCAAGCCAACGAAAGAGGCTTGGTAGGCTGAGGACAATTTAGCTCCCAAAAACTAAGTCCGGAAACAAGGCGACAAAACAAGGTGCCAAAGGACAGGGTACCAAGTTGACGAAAGAGTCCTGGTAGGCTGATGGCAAAATTCGCTTGGTAGGCAAGAAATAGGATACCAAGCCAACAAGGTAGGCCTGGTACCAAAACATATGAAAATCTGCTAAGTATGGAGCCAACAGGGTACCAAGCCGGCAAGGCAAGCCTAGTACCAAGACATATGAAAATTGGCTATGTATGGATAGGTAGTACCAAACTGGCAAGACAAGGCTTGATACCAAGTCGGCAATCCAGGCTTGGTAGCAAGGCAACAGGGTGCCAAGCCAACAAACCAGGCGTGGTAGCCAAGTAAGAAGGTACCAAGCCGAGAAGGCGGGCTTGGTATTCATTGATCATCAAGACCAAGTATGGATCCTCGAGGGTGACATGGTATTAACTTGATGGAGAATTGGTGTAGAGCCTCTTAGGAGCCCATAGGGATACTTAGTCCCAAGATGAGCTTGGTGGCCCCAGGTACCAAGCCGGCGGGGCGGCAAGATAACAACTATATGAGATTCTAAAAACTAAGTATGGAGACAAAGCAAGTAAGGCTGGCTTAGTAGTAGGGGCCGACATGACTGCTTGGTGGCAGAGGGTATCAAGCTGGAGAGGCAACAAAAGCAGGAGCTAGACGATAGCAACAAAACTAAGTATGGAGTCTTGGGGCCTACCAAGGGTGTGGTCAAGGCTTCATCATGGAGGCAAGGTCAAGGACTTCAACCCCATCCAATCAAGACAAGGCAACAAGAACCAACATCAAGTACCAACCAGTCAACAAGACGAGGTAATGAGCCCCAAGGCAATGGGGGTGAAGACCAAGACAACGATTACCAATTGGTCAGCAAGGCGACGACAAGGGGTCCCTAAGGTGGTTGGAGGAGACGGCTCATTGGTGGTAACCAAGATGGGGTAAGGAGTATCGGGGTGGTTGGAGAAATAGGCCAGCTAGCAGTTACCAAGGCGGTTACCTAGGCAGTTAGACTCGATGGCTATTAATAGGAGAAACAAATAAGAAGCAAGGGTTCCAAAACCAAACATTTAACGTACAATGTCAAAATTTTATCTTTCCTCTGCAATTTAGCCATATCCTTTAGTTTTCGGAGCTCTCACTGAACCTCCATAAGAGAAGGTGTATTTATTTAGCTTGTTCCCAAAAAACCATCAAAAACATCAACACCCTCGTTCGAACATTGTTTGGAGAGGATTGAACTGTGTTGATTTTTGTTGTTCAAGCAGTCAAGGTGCATTAATTGAGTTCAAACACCAGATTTTCCTCGCCAGAAAACAAATTGGCACACCTGGTGAGACCCTATGTGTTTGGTTTTACGGATCCACGACTAAGGGAACAAGAAGGTGATCTTTCACCTGGGTTTTTGAAAGAGCTAGTGGCCAGGTATGATCTTGGCCAATAGCAAAAAGTGACATCGGGAACAATGGTGGGGTAAGAGGTTAGCCATCACCGATGCCATATTTGGGTATAACCGCCACCACCTTGTCTCTCCACCAGTCATTGGTGGTAGAAACAAAATTAATGGAGGTTTCTATGGTGGGATACGCCAAACAAATTGTATCTCGACTTGATTGTTTTCATACTCGCCTAAATCGAAGTTTGGATCAACTAGATGAGATATGTGAGATAAATAAAAATAATTTTAAGGAGTTTCGCCAACTTTTGATAAAACTAGTGTTGAGATCAAAGATATTGGAGAAAGATGGTGTAAATACACCATCAAGTATTGCTATTGGGGCGAGTATTCTAGGGTTCGGTGGTCGGAGTACTCAGCCACCATCAGAGAACTCATCATATTCGGTGACAAACAACCACCTCTTCAACATTGTGGTTATGGCGAGAATCTCATTCAGAAGATCCCCCACGTGGAGCAACTGCTTTTGTAGATAGTTACACAAGAAAATGTCTTGTTGTCTAGATCATGTATGGCACCTCGTAATGGAAAGGCTAGTGGAGATCCAATCAATTTGGATCAACTACCACCACAAAATTTTCCACCCTCATTGCCACCCCTGCTCAATGGGTATGGTGGATACAAACCGCCTAGGGGGCAGGAAGGAGGGCATGGAAACCTACCACCTAACAAGTTGAAGGTGAAGTGTCAAGCTATGAGGCAAGTTGATGTCAAGAAATTGAATAAAAGGGTTTGCCCAACATAACACTGTATTTGTATTCTAAGGATAGCATGGGGGCATGTCATCAACCACAAGCAGTGGTTGATAGTTGTGCCCAACAAGCCATGACAAGCCCAAACCACATGTATTCTAGCAAGAATGCTAGTGTAGCTAAGTATGGCAAGGGGGCAAGTCTCCAGCACCATGCAGTAGAGTAGGGACATATCATCGATCGTAAATAAACGAATGGGAGGCATGTAATCAACCACTAGTAGTGGACAGATAGACGTATCCAAGAAAGCCCAAAAGGTCCAAACCATACATGTTGAAAATAAGCACAATTGTATAGCCCATTGTGGCAAGGGGGGCACGTCAACAACTATGAACAAGGGTATGGAGGGCATGTACCCAATTAGTGGACATGGGGGCATTGAGTAGGTAAATGTAAGGACAAGTAAACGCCTATTGGGTTCCTATTTGATTTCAATGTGATTCTAGGGTGTATTAGTCGATATGTACAAATTAGGTACAAAACAAGGTCACAAGTGTAGAGAAGGGGCAAGCAGCTATAGATCGTGGACTAAAAACCAAAGATCACGGCCGTGATCACAAGCCGTGAAGACCAAATGAAGATTGCGGCCCGGAAGCTAAAGATTGCAACAGCGATCTTGGAGGCTTAGGGCGCGAACTTCGCATGGAGGGAGCCTTGAAGAAACATAGAGTTTTCGCAGTCGCATCACAGCCAACGCTTATCTTGCTTGTGATCACGACCGCGAAGTTAGCCCGCGAACTTCCCCTTTCCTTAGGACTCGACGACTGCGTTTTGAGATCACGACCCAGAGACCAAAGATCTCGTACGCGATCTTCTTTCCTCAAGCCGCGAACTTTCCTTTGTCCAGAGTGCCTATAAATGGAAGACCCCTTTCCCATTTTAAGGGAGCTGATTTTGAGAGAAATTTTCTTGTTCTAGTGAGAGAGAAGAGAGAGAAGCTGAAGAGAAGGAGAAAGAAGGAGAAGAAGGAGGAGCTAGGAGCAAGGAGGATCTTGCCCAACTTCAAGTCTTCTTTTATTTCTACCATGTATCTTCTTCCCTCCTTTATGGAGTAGTCCTCTAAGGTACTAGGGGTTCAAAACCCCAAATCCTAGTTTTAGGGTTTACTTTGTATATATAGATGTTTTAGGGTTTGAATGAATTAATGTGTTTGCCTAGCTGATTTTAATGTCACTCTTTCCAAAACGATGACACTTGCGCAACTGGCCCCAATCTTCCCTCTTAGCCTGCTTTATGCTACCGTGCTAGGTACGGATTTCTAGGATTATACGGGTATGCTCCATCTGACGAGTTTTGGTTAGATGTGTGAATGGGGGCCTATAGTGGTCAAGGCGACCGTACCCCTGCTATAGGTGACTTCCCTAGGAGAAAATCGGGATAAAACCTTGGTGTGGACGGTGGATAGTGTCCATTGAAATGAGCCATACTTACTGCCCTAGATACGATGGCTTAAATCGAGGTGACTGGAACATGGGTTTAAGGGAGGCGTGTGGAAAACGAAAAAGAGCTCACCCACCACATTCGACAACCCTAGATATCTATATGTCCATAGTGACCCTAAGCTAGCGGGAGTATTAGTCCCCGAAGTACCTACTTTTAGCTTTGATCAATCCATAGACTAGAGTTTCCTCATATCCTCCACTCAAAACCTAAAACCCGATTAACTAATTAGCAACTAGGCGGGAAGTAGGATAGGGTACCGGGACTCGGGTAGAATACGACCTTGATTACCACTATGCGGCAATGTCGTTCTAGGTTAAACTTGGCCTAGGATGGGGTAGTTATGGATACGTGCAAACCTCTGACAAAAACCTGCATGGATTGAAGTGATCAAGCTTTTCGGCGCCGTTGTCGTGGACCCGTGGTAACTAGTAGAAAACCATTAGGTTGTTAGTTAGTATTCACCTTGCTTTATTTGTTTTGTGTTGTGTTTGTTTCGTATAGTTTGTTTTGTGAATTTTTTGTGTTTTGTTCTTTTCATATTTGTTTTGTTATCAAAATTTGAACATCACAGGTGGTAAGAGTTGTTGTGTGTTAATAGATTGTTTTCATGGCTCCATCCGAGTTAGAACGTATCGCGGAGGAAACTATTGATATACTTCGCCGACAACATCAATTCCAAGGAAGGGACGATGAGATTGCTATCGATCATATGTCCTACTTCCTAAAGGCAGTTAAGGGTTTGAAGATTTCGGGATTCACTCAAGATCAGTTGAATGATATCTTCTTCACCTACACCCTACGAGGGGATCCTGCGGTCTGGTACAAAGAGTTCCAATCCATTGCTCCTTCCTAGAATCTAGTGATGGAAGCATTTGTATTTCGTTATCTAACCAGAACAATGGTCGTCATGCGATGGAAGGAGATTGACACCTTTCAACAGGAAGTTCAAGAAACTTTTCCGTAGGCTTTGGGACGATTCAAGAATTTGATACACGGATACCCAAACCATGGATACTCTGATGAGCAACTTAACAAGAGATTTTACAAGGGACTCTCCACAGCCCTCAAGAAGTTGATCGGGAGGAGATATCCCACCGGATTTCAATACAATGATCTGGGGAAAGTGAAGGAGTTTTGCATATACTTAGAACAAGAGGAAGCAAGTTCGATCAAGGAATTAGCTCTTCAAGCTCAGATAAGCAAAATTAATATGGAGCTAGAGGATCTCAAGGAAGCGACCAATGTGGATATACCTCAGGTGGAGCAAGCATTTGCCATAAACACGAGGTTATCTCCCCATCTTAGTGTTTCGTCCCCTCCTCCTGAACAACCAAAAGAACGCATGGCTAATGAACATTGCACATCTTGTCGAGAGTTGAGGCGTCAGTTTGAGCGATTGGTGAATGAGTTTCTGATTGGGTCGCGATTTTCCACCAACGCATGAATGACTTTGATAAGTTCATCCATGCTTCTATTACTCTAGTAGATTCGATGAGAGCAGAATCTAAGATTATGATAAAATCCTTCAAGCTTATGTCTAGTTCCCTTGGGCTACTGGAACATATTATCAGAGAAGGACAGACAAATCAAGGAGTGAGTTGACAATCAAGCCGGACACTATGACAATCAATCCTCATGTGAAATTTGATCAAGGGAGAAAAAAGGAGGTGGCAAGAGAAGTATCCACGGTTCTACTGGAAATCCGAGAAGTGTCAACACTCTTCACTTATGTCAACTGCATTGGACATCTCGTAGCCACTAAATGGGAGTTTGAAGAGCACCCAATCGTGGATATTTGCGGAGCCTACCCGGTGTTTATTGAGCACATTGCGCCAATTGAGAGGAGCGATCCATGCTTATTCATTATTCTATGTGCAATTAAAGGAGTTTCCTTCGAGGAAGTGAGGGTAGACCTCTTCTTAGATGTCAACATCATTAGTTTCGAGACATATAGGAAGCTAGGATTACCAAGTCTAAGGCCGACGGATACTGCTATCAAATTGGCAATGAATTAGTAGCATACCCAAAGGGGATTTGTGAAGACATTATTGTGAGAGTTGACTTGTTTATTTACCTGGTGGACTTCGTGGTGGTGGAGGTGGAACCCAATACTTCGACTCACATGCTACTTGACAAAACCCTCTTGGCAACTGCAAGGGCGGTAATTGCAGTTCCGGAAAGGCATGCAATTTTTTAGTACGAGGAGGATAAGATGACAATACATCTCGGAAGCGATCGATGGGGGACTTCATCCTTATTCAAATCCTACAAAGGATCGCACTCCATGACTATTCAAGCTCCCCCAACTAAGTTGAATCAACCAATTGCAGAGATACCGTCTTCTCAAAAGAACGATGTAGCATCCCTAGAAGAAGAGGTGGAAACTCAGTGACTCCTTAAAAAAAGCTTCAAGGAGATGACTCGCCCCCCATCCTTCAATTGTGATACTATGATTAATCTTCCTTCCGAGTTGACAGTAAACAGAGGCACCAATCTGCTTCGCAATTTCACTTGGGTCTTCACTATAAGGGTGAGTTTGATGACGCTACCCAAAGTGAGGGGGACCCTTCCACTTGAAGACCCTTTTTTATCTCAATGTCCAGCGAAAAGACTTCAAATACGCACTTGCTTGGAGGTACCCCAACAATTTGGTGTTTTTTCCTTATACTTTACCCTTTTTAAGAAATTACTTTTAGAATCAATTAGATTAGGCCTTGGCCAAGTGCTCTTACCCTTGGAATTGTCCTTGGTTTTTAGCACTAGGAGGTGAATGGGAAGCAAAATTGCACAGCCCACCCACTGGGTGTTTAAACCCCAAGGACAGGCAAGATCGCGGGCTAGCATCACGAGATCGCGGCCACGATCTTTCCCGTACAGGCCGCGGTTTTTACTTACCTTTCACCTCAATTTTTTTCACACCTCTTGGATAGTGCTCTCCCTTTGCATGGCTCCCTCCCATTCTCTTTGAAAGGTTGTGAGTGGAAATTTATTTGTGGTTTGGAGTTGAGGTGTTTCAAGGAAGTGTCTTGTCCAATCTCTTCTACTCCAAGTAAGTGGCTTCTTTGCACCCTAAAAGGGGGTTTGGAAGTTCCTTTTGAATTTTCACTTTGTTTTGTGCTTATCTTGGTTTGAGGTAAAATGCTTCCTACCCTCTTTTCTCTTCAATTTTGGAGATGAGAGTAATTTGTTTGACCCGTTTGGGTATATGTGCTCCATGGTTGTCCATTATAGCTGTGAAATCCATTCACTTAACTTGTCCTTATGCTATGCCCATAAGGTGTTCGATCAAATGTCTTAGAGAACAAAGAGAGGAAGGAAGGGTGCTATTTCCTTTGCTTTATCTCTTTTTCTTTGTGCTTTTCAAGTTGCCCTCTCTCTGATCTCCCCACTTCTTTTATTCATGGCACTATTTTGCTTTTGCTAACTTTTTATTCTTATGCTAATGACATTTTTTAAGCTTTGTTAAGGATGGGGAAATCAAATAAAGTGCCTAAATCATTGACCTCGATCAAGGGTGGGACGAAAGCACATCACCCGTATCTTACCATTGGGGACAAGGATAAGGCCGAGTTTGCACACTTCGCCTCTCGCACTTATGGAGCATCGTAGTATCTCTTGGGAAGTCTTGAAATAATTTGGAGCCGCCGCGACCATTCACGATCTCATCAAAGATTCGGCTTGGCTTAACCTTTTGACAATCAATGAGAAGATCTATACCGAACCAACCCTTGAGCTCTTGACCACGTTGAATTGTTCAGCGCTCACCATTAATAGAGATTTTCTAAGAACTCTCTCTTTTAGTCTTAGGGGCGTACCAAGGGCTATGAACTTCAATGAATTCACCGAGGCTATGGATATTTACCCTCCTGGTTTCATCTTCACTCAAGAAGGCCTTCCCTCTACGGAGAAGAGTTTGTCTCGTGTCATCATTCGGAGGATTTCTTCACTAGCAATCTCAAAAGTCATGACCATCAAGACTCTTTCAACCCAAAATCTACAAAGAGTACATCCTTGAAGCCCGAATGGCGCATTCTCCACAAAATCATCTCCTACTAGGACGCTCCTAAGGAGAAGTCTGCGAGCAACTTGACCAAGCGAAATCTCGACCTTTTGAGGTCAATGTTCGTTGAGCCCCGCCTGAACCTTGGGGCTGGTCATTCTCAAAATCATATACAAGAACATAACAAATCTAACAGTGAAGAGCATCCATGGTGGAGCATATGTTACCCGCCTTGCACACTATTTCGCCATCGACCTAGAGGAATGCAAGTGCACAATCATTCGCTGCACTCAGGTGTTTACTGGGGATCACCTATCCAAGATGCACCTTCTGGAGGCTACCAATGGCAAGAAGACCATCATGGGAATAACCCCCTCAACCACCCAAATTGCAGCTTCAAGGGCCTCAACTGACTTCTTCATCCTCTTGATCTCAGGCCTCCCAAATTGCAACCCTTATCGAGCAGAACGCGATTCTCATTAAGCAGAACGTTAAACTTATAGAAGACCATGGGGAGATTCATTTTCTGCTGAAGTGAGAGAGGAAGTCTAGGCTTCATTTCTTAGGGGCGGTCCATATGATCATGAAGAAGATGCAAATGGATCCAAGCGAAATCGAGCAGAACTTTCCACTTTCACCTCCGTCAGTTGGTGACCACCTTGTCTCGGAGGACGACTGCAATCTGAATGACAACTCCAAGGAGGAATGAGTTCTAGGCATCCAGGGCCTACGTTCTATCTTTTCTTTATTTCAATTAAAATAATGTTTAACTATCGCTTTAATTTCTTTCTACTTTTCGTACTTTACTTACGCTAGTAGTGGTAGTAGTAGTAGTAGTAGTAGTACCTAAACTCTTATTCGTCTTCTTCTCTATCTTATGCGCTTTATCGTTGTGAAACCACCAAGAAGACAAAAACTACACTTGTGAACCTTCACCAACCCACAACCCGACCTATGGTAACATTTACGATCTTTCCTTTGCAAACTTCCACATTGAGGACAATGTGTTGCAAGTGTGGGTGGATGTTTGTGTTTGTTTGAATGTCTACCATGATTGGTTGAAATGTTATTTGCTAGTACCTTCCCTCATTTGTGAATGTGAAAAGTTGTTAAACGCTTGTGGGAATGTGCGCTAGTAATCATTTTTATGTTGTGGTGATGAAAGGTGAAATTTCACTGTTTTTGGAACCTTGAATTCTACACCCAAAATTTTTCAAATTTGAGGGTTCCAAAACACCTTGTCCTTGCATTTACCTACTAAATTTGCTTTGACTTGATTAGATCATTGATTTGTGGTACATCTTAGGTGATAGTTGCATGGTTTGAGTATCGGTATGTGAGGGGTTCTACTACTTTATTCCTCTTTTGTGAGTTGATAGTATTCGCTACTTTAGGAAGGCATTGTGTGCGGGATTCTCTTCTTTATATGAACTAGGAACGTTTTCAATTTGTGCTCAAGAAAAGAAAAAGAGGTCCTCACGTGAGTGGCAACAGAGCAAAGAATTGAGATCAACCGTCAAAGGATTGTTGTCTTAAATTGGAGTGCCGTTCGAGGATGTGTTTGCGGATCAGATAGCTTTACCGCGTCCCGACCACCTTTACTATTTACCATCCCCCAAACACCTCTCCTCCTCACGAAATAGTATGCTAAGGACCGAATGTGCCTTTTAGCATTGCAGGCTATATGTGACCACCTTTACTATTTACCATCCCCGACATATGTGGCAACCCAATGTAGAATGCAGGCTAGGATGTGGTGCTCAGGCTAAGACGAATCCGACCATCAAATTCCCCACATGTGCCCTTGAAAGGGAAGGATATGATTCATCCGCTCTTGGTCATGAGGGAGAGATGTTATTACGCAAAGAAAAAAATTGCGAAGGTTCGGTGCAATGTGCATGAACGTGGAAAATGGAGACCGAAAATGACAACTCCTACATAAAAAAAGGAAGAATAAAAGCACCCCCAAAAGTTCTAGTAGTCAATTGTTTTTTGAGAATCCCCCGGAGCACATTTTTTATGATTGGTCTAAGGTAGTGGATATGGTCCTCATTTGAGAGTTTGTGCTTGCACGGTAGGAAGGTAGTAGTGTTCATTCATCCCCGTATACTCTCATCTATGTAATGAAGAACTAGCATGCATACCTCATCAATTTGGTCTATCATATTGCATTAGGTTTGAGTAGGTTTGCTTGGGGTCAAGCAAATGCCTAAGTGTGGGGGAGTTTGATAACACCAAACTTGGTGTTATTTACCACCCTACATATTTAGGTGTTTTGTGCCAATTCATGTGCTTAAATGCTTGAACATCGTCAAATACATCCTTATTGCGTTCCTATTTGATTTCGATGTGATTCCATGGTGTACTAGTTGATATGTGCAAATTAGGTACAAAACAAGGTCACAAGTGTAGAGAAGGGGCAGGCAGCTAAAGATCATGGCCTAGAAACCAAAGATCAGGGCTTGGATTATAAGCCGTGAAGACCAGCAGAAGATCGCAGCCCAAAATGAAAGATCGCGTCCGCGATCTTGGAGGCTTAGGGGGCGAATTGCGCATGGAGGGAGCCTTGAAGAAACAAAGTTTCCTCAGTTGCATCACGAGCAACGCTTATCTTGCCCGCGAGAAATATCACGAACATGACTCACGGATCGCGACCGCGAAGTTAGCCCGCGATCTTCCCCTTTCCTCAGGCATCGACGACTGCATTTTGAGATCACGGCCTAGAGACCAAATACGATACCCTAGATATAGGTGACTGGAACATGGGTTTATGGAAGGCGTACTCGGAGGCGTATGGATAGCAACGAAGGCCCACAAGGTCAGTTTCGAGCTGATGATCACCGGGAGCTTAATCCCTCCCGGAAAATGCTTACTCCATATGAGAGAGGAGGGCTTAAGCTCCAGCTTAGGTTGCTCCTCCAGTGATGTAGCGATCCAGGGTGAGACATGGATCGACTTGAATGGCTTCTCTCGCCCCTCGATCGCGGATCCCTCCAACTCCGCGAGCTGCTCCGCCAGCTGCAACTTCTGTGATGCATGTTCCCTTATCAAAAAGACAACACTCGAGGAAATTATTATACCTGCACTCGTGATGGCGAGTGTAGTCTCATAATCAGCAACCACATCACAATAATCTACAACATCATGGAGCTGGGGGATGCTACATATTATCAGAAACAGAAATGTGATTTATTCACCCCCAGCCCTCAAAATCGGTTTTCCATCATTCACATCAATAAGCGCCTTCGCGGTGGCAAGAAAATGTCTACCAGGAATCAGAGGCACATCCACCTCATTAATGTCATGAATCACAAAATTAGTAGGATATGCAAATGGATATACTGTGACTATCATGTCCTCTGCAATGCCCCTAGGATGCACAATAGATTGTTCATCTAATTGTATAATCATCCTAGTATTACTGGGTTCACCTAGGCCTAGCTTCTTAAACCGTTTATAAGGCATGACGTTTATGCTAGCGCCTAAATCCTCCAAGGATTTTCCTACATGCAAGCTACCTATAATGCAAGGGATAGAAAACTCTATGTCTTTGGGCTTCCCCGGTAGCTTGTTCTGCATGATGGCAGAACATTCCTCGTTGAGCATCACTGTCGATAGCTTTCCAAGCTTCCTCTTGTTGGTAAGGAAGTCTTTCGTGAACTTGGCGTACTTGGGCATCTTTGACAGTGCCTCAACAAAATGCATGATAATATTCACCTGCTTTAACATGGCCATGAATTTGGCAAACTCAGTCTCCATTCAGTCTTTGTGCAACCGAATAGGGAAGGGGAGTTGAGGGACATACTCCTTCACCATTGGTTGTGTCTTAGGAGCAGGTACCTCGCTCTTCTTCTCAATTTCTTCCTCATCTACTGGAAGTGCTGAAGTAGGTCTCTCTTCCCCCTGTCTAGCCTGGACGGGGATTTCCGTAGTCAACTTGTTGCTCCTGGTAGTAACAGCATTGCAGTGGGCGTCCGGGTCTCTGGGATTAGGTATGGTATGACCAAGTAAGGTAGTCGGGGCCTTTGTGCCACAGCTTTAGCCACACTCCCAAGTTAGTTCTGGATATCCTATAGAACAGCTTGTGTGTTCTATTGGCCCACTTACAGGGTCCTCTAACCAACTTCAAGCTCCAAGAACTTTCCTGAGGCCTTCTCCATGAACTGCTCGATATTTTTGAATTTCTGGGAGTTAGAGCTGGCAAGAGAACCCTTTAAGTCTCACAGCTCAGCCATCAAATCACATTGTACTGAGACTGTTGCGACTGCACCCAGTTTTCAAACTAGTGCGAGTGCAATTGAGGAAGATCTTGCCTGTCTGGGCTGATAAAGAGGTTGTTGCTGCTACTGGAATTGGCCCTAGAGGTCCTGGCTTGAAGGTCTCTAGAAGCCTGGTGGTGCCTGGAAGTCTGGTGACCTAGGATTTTTGTTGCCACCAACAGGAAAAGTTAGGATGCTGGCTCCACCCCTCGTTGTAAGTGTTGTTGTAGATGTCGAAGTGCCTAGCATTGCCAATGAAGTCCATATGCTTCTGAGATGTGGTAGACTCCCTCGTCGCCTGATAGTCTTCTACCATGTGGTTGATGCTCTCGCACCACTGGAGCACATCGCCTAAAGCAGGACTGAGCTTGGAACCATCCCATTACGGTCAATAGTCGTAACCATCTTAGAGACTACATCCACCAGTGCAGATGACTGGATATCCATGACATGCATACCTCGACCTGGGACTCGTTGAGATCTTTTTGTAGAACCCCAATCATAAACCTGCTATGTCATGTCTTCAAAGAGATGGTTCAATTGCGCTGGCGTCTTGGTTAGCATGTTCCCGCCACTGACCGAGTCAATTAGCTGCTTGCTTCGGGAAAGAGAGCCCGATAGAAGGTGCCCACCTTGAAGGCATTGGTGAACCCATGGTTGGGTCACTTCAGGAAGAGACCTGTATATCTCTCACAAGCATCTCGGAGAGTCTCATCCTCCTCCTGCGCGAAGTAGGTGTTCTCCTTCTGTAGATTCGCGGTTTTAGATAGGGGATGGTAGCGGTTCAGGAATTTATTGGCCATGTTAGTCAATCTGGTGATCGACTCTGGAGCCCGGTTGTCCAGCCAAGTCTTAGCCAGTCCCTCCAGAGTGAATGGGAAATAGTGTAGCCAGATGGCTTCTTGAGGGACCCCATTAATCTTGATCCCATCAATCAGCTCGTGGAACCGCAACAGGTGCTCGTGTGGGCACTCGCTTGCTTTCCCATGGATGAGCATAGAGCCCTTCAACATTGAGATAATAGAGGTCCTCACCTCAAATTTATTAGCAGCAACTTGAGGATGTTGGATGCTTGACCTCAGATCCTTGGCCCTAGGGGTCCAATAGTACCCCATAGTTATTTCCTCATGAGGGTCTTGCACATTCCCAACTGCATTATTGAGGTCACCCATTTCTTCCTCTTCGCTATCCGATCCGTCAGCAACAACGACCTTGTCAAAGTCCTCCTTCGTAGCCAATCTCGTTTGTAGTTCTCCCGACTGGCTACTGGTCATGCACTACCTTCACACAGACTGCAAACACAACCCGTGAAGGCAAACAGGTGGAGAAGAGAGAATGCAGAAAAGTAAATGCCAAAGTAACATATTTTCAAATTTCTGCAAAAACCTAGACATCCCCGGCAACGTCGCCAAAAACTTGACTCGTTAAAAACAACACCAAACTACTACCAAGTGTAATCGCGGTCAGGAAATGCAGTATACTGTCTACTCTATGAATCTCGATTATTTAGCGGTTGAATTCGAGTGAAGTGTTCAAAAGTAAATTAAACATAAAGCAAGAAATTATCTGGTTTCAAGTATGCAAAAGGTCTTCCAGATAAGAGTCCCCCTAGTCTGCAGTTAGTTCAGATTATAATGCCCCAATTCATTTCAAATGACAGATATACCGCGGAAAGTTCTTGACAAGTCTGGAATCTCGACTAAAGAATTTCAGACCCTCTCAGTTCGAATACCCGACGGGCGACTAACCTCCACCGACGTAAGCTAACTGAGGCAGTAAAACATCAAACTTTCACAACTGGTTCAATTCCAATACAGAGCACTGAACCGATTCCTCGACTAAAGTAATCGATCCACTACTTCCAATTAAGGTTGCTCTATTACCTATGGAGAGACTATCATTCTAGGTTAAAGCAGGAATCACATAAGTTTGATCAGGACTCATGCAATTCTGATTAATGCCTCAATTGAGAATATCAATCAACCATTCACAAATTGGGTTCATACAACCATTCGTAATATACAAGACTCCATGGAGAGCAGAGAAATCACAAAGCTTGGAAGAGAAATCATCATGTGAGGGATGAGAATCTTCTTCAGGCTAGAAAACGGCACTCCGAGGGTGAAAGATTGAGATCCAATGTCCTTAGATTGGTCCAATTAGTTCCTAAGGTTATTCTTCGTTACTTTCTCTCTCTAGGGTTCTCTCTTGCTATTTCAGACCTTGAAAATCCGGATCCCTTCAAATCTGCCCAAGCCAGCCTTTTATATGTGGAAGATACGCGAGTTGCGGCCAAAGTTACAGGCGTAACTTGCTTTCCCAGCCCGTAACTTCCCCAAAAACAGTTATATGTCTGCACTCCGTAAACCAAGAGTTACGTTCTTCTAGGGGGAAGTTACGTTCAAGTCCCTAACTTTGGAAGCCAGGTCGTACTTTAGGGTAGTCTCCTGGAACCCTTGCCTCCGAGCCCTTGATGTTACAGGTTGTCATGGGAAGTTACGGTCCATGCCATAACTTTGAAGGCCTGGTTGTAACTCTTCTTTGCCCATTTGTCGGATCGCTCCAAATCATCCCAAAACTCGCTCCAACATGCCCATTCACGTAGCAGGACCTGAAACATCACAACCTAGCACCAACTAGCGTAAAATAGGTCACGGGAGCGATAATACAATCTTAAAAGGTCAAGAAATGCCAGGAAAAACATGTGCAAATACGGTGTCATCACTCCTGCTTCCTCCATAGATCCACCAGTCTTGTATTCTGCTTGGGTGTGATATGATCCCAAATTGCTTGCCTTTGAAGCTTTCATGGATTGGTCAAGAAGCAAAGCCAATGAGGAACAAAGAACATAAAATTTGGTAAAATTGTTTTTGGCGTTTCAGGGTATCAACTTGGGAGGCTTGGTTCTATCAATTAAAGCAAGGGAATTTCGAGTTTGATGGCTTGTTTTGAAGGTGAAGTGTTCTTTTACAAGGTGGAAGGCCTGGAACTTCAAGCTGAAGTCTGGAGAGTCACGAATGGAACTCTCAAACTGGCTAAGTCAAAACCAAGGAGCTGCCTGTTTTTGGCAACGACAAATAGCGAGTTTTAGGTGCCAACTTTGGAGCTAAATAGCTGGAGTTTAGGACACATCCAGAGGCTGATTCGAGTTGTCATGAGAAGGAGAATTCTTTCTAAACCAAGAACAGGAATTGGATGAAGACGAATAGCCTGGGAAGATCATTTTCGAGGGTCTCAAAGATGTTACCTCGCACTGCCACAATCTGCAAGCCATTAAGATTCCGAGTTGGATTCGTATTACTTGTTTAAGTTAGTTTCCTTGCTGAATTAGGTTAGTTTCAATTTTTTTTTAAGGTTTGTTTAATCTTGTTTATGCCTATAAAAGGCCTCGTTCGTGTATTGTCATTATCATAGTTGATTTATAAAGAAAACCCCAAAATTCCCAACATTTTGAGTTGTGAGTTGTTTTGGCTTTTGGTTGTGATCAAAGCTTGCTGAATCTTGGCCTATTAATCGAGCAAACCCACTCGATTACATAGAAGGCGACCTCATAACGATCGAGCACTCTTCAAGGTGTAAGAGTTACCTTTCATTTCCATCGAAAACCCCCATTCAACGTAGCTTACCCGAGCTCGTTTGAAGCCCCTATTTTTTGTGTTCTTGAACAAAGGAATTTGATTCCTTTGAGTGAGTTGTACAATTCTGAACCAACACCCATCTAGGTTCGTATTAAGTGGCAATTAGAGCCTGATTCCGCATAGTGGCGACGAGTTCAACGGAGGGAGGCGGCGCCGGCAAGACACTGGACAAGGTCGAAGTGCCTTGTTCTAGAGGAGCCCCCTATGTTGTTGCAAAAAAGAAAAATAAGAAGAAAAGGCCGCTGCGACGGCGAGTCAGTCAACAGAGGTCAACGTCGTGACCGATAGAGGCGAGGAAGAAGCTGTAATGGGAGAACCCCGACCTATTACGATGCCAGAGTTGCAACAGTTCTTCAAAGAGCAAGTCGTTGCTCTATTCCAGGCCCAACTGATGAAACAAGATGAGAAATTTTAGGCCTTGTCAACCAAGTTCAACAACCTAAGTCAGTGAGTGGAGACGCTGAACCAGCAGGGAGGAACGGCTATGGCGACAGCCACAAAGGCCGACGTTTGTCGAATTTGTCATCCATTGGTGGCAATGCCTCAACAATTCGATGAAAGACCAGTTGGGAACCCCGAACCTGATCATGTGCTAGCAAGACGAATTTAGGAGCTCGAGAGGCAATTGATGGCCCTCGAAGTTCAACCCATCGACCAACGGCCACACAATCGACAACAGGTCGACTTTCCCCACCATAATCGCGAAACAAAGGAAGCTCTAGTGTCAAACTTGGGAGGAATTAAACTGTCGATTCCAACCTTTCATGGAACGACCAATGCTTCAGCTTACTTGGATTGGGAGAGGAAGATCATCTTCTTCTTTCGGTGTGGACAATACTCTGAGACCCAGAAATTGCTCCTAACCACCTATGAGTTCCAGGATTACGCCGCAACTTGGTGGGAGCAGGTCCAAATCCGGCAATGGCGGAATATGCAGGCTGAAGTGACAACCTGAGAGGAATTGAGGGGATTAATGCATGAGAATTTTGTGTCAGCGTATTACTGGCGAGAATTACACGAATCCCTGCAAGCAATTCATCAGGGATCACGTACCGTGGAAAAATATGCTAGGGAGTTGGAATTGATCATGACCCGAGCTGACATCCGAGAGGATTCAGAGGCTACAATTTCGCGATTCTTGTCTGGATTGAACAAAGAAATTCGATACGATTTGGAGCTTAGACATTTTGTTGATCTAGAGGAAGAAATCCACCTAGCAATCAGAGGTAATTGAAGCACAGTGTGGGAAGGCGATTTTCTGCGCCAAGACAGAGCAGCCCTGCTGAGCCTGCTCCTGCCTCTGTTTCCATTGAAAATTGACCCATCCATTTGAACCCAATTGCTCCACAAAGCAACCAGGACCGTGCTGGAAGCTCGACGAGTAAGATCGAGTGTTTTAAATGCCAAGGACGAGGGCACAAGTCCTTCCAATGTCCCAATATGAAGACATTTATCCTTCGTTACAGATAATACTACTCCGAGAGTGAGGAATAAGAGAAGCATCTTGGAGATGAATCCACTGAAGAAGAGGTTGATGAGACCATTGAGATGGAGACTCCAGGAGGGAGTTTCCTCGTCAATAGAAGAGCTCTCACAGTTGAAGCAGTAAGTGAGACCCAGCAACGCACGAACCTCCTCCATACCTGCTGCCAAATTCAAGGCAAAACGGCGTCAATGGTGATCGACGGCGGCAGCTGCACCAATGTCATCAGTTTGGAGACTGTGAGAAAGCTGGGTTGAGCATAATAAAACATCATGAGCCGTACAGCCTTCATTGGCTCAATGATCATGGAGTCGTGAAAGTAACGAAGCAAGCATGGGTTGAGTTCCAAATCGATCAATATAAAGATCGAATCCTTTGTGATGTGGCTCCAATGCACGTGGATCATGTCCTCATAGGAAGACCTTGGCAGTTTGATCACGATGTCACTCTCCATGGCCGAACCAATTGCTATACCTTTAGAGATGATAGGAAGAAGCTTAAATTGAAACCTCTGTCGCCGACTGAGGTTCGCGACGATCAACGGCGACTGGAGGTTAATCGAACCCAGGAAACGGATAATTCAGGTACTTCGAAGGGAAGAGAAGCAAGTTTGGTCACTCGACAGTTGGCTCTTACATCCCTTCAAAGTGAAAGGCTTTTAAAGCATCAACGAGCCAGCACCCCTGTGCTCCGACGACGGCGAGACAGGGGAGGAGACAGGGTCTATTGGGTGAGGACTTGGGAAGCACATCGACCCAACCCACAAATGCGGGAGGCTTCCATGAACCATCAAGAAAATCATCCATGGATCAGATGGCGTCGATTCTACCTAAATTGGTGGATCAAATTCAAGCTCAAACGCCCCTTGAAACGAGCAAGCACGAGCAAAAATCGAGGCTATGGGTTGGAGAGTTTGGGCACGATTCGAACCAAGTTGCTGGTGCCGAATCGTCAAGTGAGGTCCCAGGAAGCTGTAGGACTCATCAATTGGAGCTGGCGATACCTAAATTCGAAATCCCCAAAATCGCATTTGACATTCTGCGTTCTTCCTTTTTGAATAACGACGATGGCGGGAAAACTACAAGTGGCGATTCGACAACATTGGTGACGCGTCGATGCTAGAGAGTGGTCCAGAGAGTCAATTGGATGTCTGAGGGATCAGTAGCATGTGTCGAATTGAGTTGGACGTCCCTGCGGAATAAATCCCCAATCTGCTCAACGAAGAACAGTGCCTTAGATTTCCAGAACAGCGTGTTCGACCAGCCAACATTGGATCCAATTTGTGACTCTTTTGAGAAGAAGAAGAGAAGAAGAAGAAGAAGAAGAAGAAGAAGAAGAAGAAGAAGAAGAAGAAGAAGAAGAAGAAGAAGAAGAAGAAGAAGAAGAAGACTCGAGCTTTGAGGGCAAAGCTTTTTCGACAGGGGGTCTGATATGATCCCAAATTGCTTGCCTTTGAAGCTTCCATGGATTGGTCAAGAAGTAAACCCAATGAGGAACAAAGAACATAAAATTTGGTTAAGTGTTTTTGACGTTTCAAGGTATCAACTTGGGAGGCTTGGTTCTATCAATTCAAGCAAGGAAATTCCAATTTTGATGGCTTATTTTGAAGGTGAAGTGTTCCTTTACAAGGTGGAAGCCTCGAAGTTCGAGCTGATGTCTGGAGAGTCATGAATGGAGCTCTCGAAGTGGCTAAGTCAAAACCGAGGAGTTGCCTGTTTTGGCTTAGGCAAATAGCGAGTTTGAGGTGCCAACTTTGGAGCTAAATAGTTGGAGTTTGGGACACATCCAGAGGCTGATTCGAGTTGTCATGAGAAGAATAATTCTTTTTAAACCAAGTACAGGAATTGGATGAAGAT